>CALNVZ010002100.1:37676856-37748085 GCA_940671915.1 Paracentrotus lividus
AAAAGATTAAGTTCTTGTGCAAAAACATGTTGCTCCTTGTCAGAAATTTAGCCACTTTTCTGTTCATCCCTTATATTATCTAATGTGATCAATATACAAGGCTGCCTTTCATCGTTGTTACACATACATTATCTAACTAAAATTTGACATTTTGTTATGTCTTGACACATGACTAAATCGATGAATGAGTGCAGTTTGAAGTGGTGTTCTGATGGACCTCCATTGACTGGTGGGATAGTGTGTGGATTATAGCCCATGGAAACAGGTATAGTAACTACACCCAGGTGTTTAGGAACCACCTGGAAAGCTATTGGATGTTTGTGGTAAACGTGGGTCCAATGTATCACTAGTACATGGGTATTCTATGTTGCGCCCTGAAGTACGCTGTCGCGATAGAAGAGACATATATGAGCAAACGGTCCCAACCGCTCATTTTGGTCACAATGTGTAGCATGTCCTAAAATTATTATGACAGCGACGGTGTGAATTAACGGTGTAATCCGGCGAATTCAACTCTTCAACCAGCGCATCTGATGCCGAGATAACCTCACATGTTTGATGCGATTCTTATACTGTACAACGCCGCGAAAAGTGACGCTATGAACGAAACAACAGGCACTACTTGCAAAACGTGGCACCTTAGTAAATTGTTCAAACTCAATATCTAAGGAGCCGAGCGTTCTACGGCCGTTCTACATCCTTTTGGTGGTCCAACAGTTCCTAATACGGTAATCGACGCCCATGAGGTACGCTGCAGGAGAAAGACTTTCGTATCGGGTTGTTTGCCCGTAACTTAAGTTCGGCGCGCACAGACCATAGTTTGAACATATTTATACGGTGCCGCGTGAAACTATTAATCATAAGGAGAATGTTCACCCTCTTAGAATATAATGGTTTTAAAAATACAGGAAATAAAAAGAATAGAGAAAAGAGTGGAAGTGGAAGTAATATACGGATATGAAAAAGATGGAACAGACGAAGCAGTATCCTAAAGGGATTTTGATTTCTGTGCGTTCACTGCCGAGAGCTAGAGATCTTACTATAGTGTGTTATGTTCTGTAAGGAAAATTCCTAAAGTGTCATGTTCTTTTCCAGCATAAAATTAATGATTTCACCCTTGGGTCCACATATCATCCAAATCATATGAGGTATTAATGTCACTTATACCATGCCTCTATCAAATGTAGACTCATTCGCTTGTCAGAACCATGAAAAGACAATTTATCGAAATTTAAATGCACAACAGCCACTGTGTAAATGCTTGGCTCAGAGACAAACGCAACGACAAACTTACAAGAATCAAAACTTATAAAACATACTTCATAACTTCGCTATTATCATTTGGTTCGATTTTCTTCCAAACTTCATTCAATCAACTTTATTTTTTCTATATTACTGATGTATTAAACTAACCAAATAACCATGAAAGAATTCTAAGGAGGATGATGACTTATCGCCCTTTAATTTATTCGCACAACACAAAAGTGAAAACTCTAGTGCGCCCGAATTAGGATGCTTCTACCAGATCTATGCTTTTCTTACTATATTCGGGTAGTGGCGAGACATTGGGGTCGGGACGAACGAATGCGCAACCAAGTGCACACACTGTATATGAGAAACCTGGCAAAAGACTTTTTTGCATAAATTATTATATTTTCGATTCTTTGAAATACATTTTTTCTCTCAACTATGAATTGTTACCGGGAGTAGAAAAAAAAAGAAGAAAAAAGAGATAATAGGCACATTATGAGAAATGTAGGAGCGAAGGTTGCTGAAATCGGTAGACGTAAAAACAAGAAGGAAACAAGAAAATGAAGAAAGCGGATAAAAAAACTAAGATGGGAAATTGGTTACGATAACGTCAGGGCCGTGGAGCAGTTTATTCTAATTCTTTATCTCTAATCCTCATGGTTTTTGGACACAAGATACTATGTCTCGCATCCTCTGTCTTCAACAGTACTTTATCACTCATCAAAGCGAATCAGTAAGATATTTCTCATTCGAAACTCCATAGTGAAAATAATCGACTTCGACTTGGCCCGATCGTCAACATCTACCATGGATGGCGATTCTGAGGCACTGGTTTAGGAAAGTGGTGAGTAGCTCTGGTGGTGGTGTGCTTTCTTGAGGGATGTGTTTGGAACGAGTAATGAGGCGGCCCATCACATCATCGTCGCGTATTCGTTGGGTTTTGTTACGGAAGTCCTCTGTGGGCATCGCGCAGCTCCAAGCTCTAGCGTCGAAGGTCTCTGTCGTGTTGTTGTCCTCGGAACCATGCTTTCTTGACTTTCCTTTTCGCGAGTTCTTGGTCTTGTAAAGCCTGGACGGTATTGACCGTCGAGCGGCTGAGTTTATCTAGAATTGCCAACACGATTGATGAGGTTGTCTCTTCCCGGTGTATCTACCTTTGAAGCCCATTTTGATAAAGTCCGGGGATATTTGAGTTGGTCGGTCGGATTCCAGGGACTGGTGTCCTGGCTTAGGCTCATTGGACGTCGATGATTCGAATCCCATTGTCAATATGGCACGAACAGATTGGTGCAAGGGGTGGAGTATCCTATTGTTGGTGCTTACTGGGAAAAGAAATTCAACCGGTTCTTGTTGGTCTAGCCTTCTCTGCTGCCTCTAGGATAAGACCACTACACTGCAATAAGATGAAAGAGGTCTAACATATAAGAACTGTACAAAAATACTCCACCAGTTTGTACAAAAGGGATTGGGCCATGTGCGTCCGGTGTATTGAAAGTGTTTTGGTAATGAACAACGAGTGATGAGTATAGAAAGAGCAAAGGGAGATGAAGTCCTAAGTGCGCGTAGGCACCGGGGGTAATAGGAAGTTACCGGGGGTCAGAAAGTTGATACAGGTTTCTCAAGGTGTGCTAGCTTAGGAACAGCAAGAGCAGTGCTCGCTGACTAAACCTGGGCATCTGCGAATATAACAGGCGACTACACCATGTAGCTTGGTGAGTGAAAGCGGCCATGTGTCAGTGGGAGTGGGTTGTTTTCGTGTCTGATTCTCTGTCCGGTTGTGTTATTATATGGAAGTTAAAAGTTAAAGATCAAACCAAATACCATTTTTTAAGTGCAAGGCTTCCATTGTCGTGGAATTTTTTGGGGATCCAATAAAAGAATTAGAAAATTGTGAGCAGTGCGAAAGTTTCCGTTCAGCCGGAGGATTCTGAGAGGAGACACAGTGAATTACAGTTGATATTGATGGTTATGGTTTGGTATAGTGAATATAGCTATTCATGTAACGAGCCAATCACTATATAGATCCTGACGACCTGGAGGTTCCAAGCCGTCATGCCCTGTATGTGTTCGTCCATAAGGCCACATGCTCATGCAGTTGGGGTCGCGAGAATGGCGCCCGCTTACCATCGTCCATGATAAAAAATTTTTGTAGAAGTGACGTTACATTTGTCACAAGGCGATCAAACACTCTCTAGTTTGCCTTAGTAGGTAGCTCAGACGATGTATAAAAGAGTAGCATATTAATAGTTTGAAAGCAGAGATTGACAAGGAGGATGATTAACATAAATTTTATATGGTGGCGCTGTTTTGGGGTAAGGGTGTGTATGAAGCCAGGCTATAGATGACAAGTGTATACAGGAAAAATGGTTTGATAAAAAACTTCGAGAACGGAATTTTGAGGACACGGACGGACGAGTAATTTCCTATAAGGTCTTTTTTCACGGTGTGTCAAACGTGAAATGAATCATGGATGGGATTGTGTACATTAAGCAACGCTATGCTTTAAAAAGATATAAGAACTTGTGTATCAAGAACTTGATTGATTCTAACCGCGGCGGAGTACAGGGGGTGTCTAAAAGAGGAGAGGAAAAAACAAAAAGAGAAATAAAGCTGGTTTGGGCAGGAAAAGGGGCAGAATGCCTGGCGGTCTTTTACACTGGATTCACTAACGTTCAAAAATCAATAGGTTTATTTGCAGGAGTAAAATAAGGTTTGTGTTTTGCCAGCTTAATTGTGTTTTTTACATGCAGTGCAAAAGAAAGATAAAAAGTGGCGGAAAAATAATTGACATTATTTCGTGTTAAATACGTAAATTGGCAGTGTAGAACAATTTTTGATGGCTGCCATCATTGCAGTGTCTATGCAGGATTCGTGTTGCATTGAGCCTCATCCTACGTTTAAAGATTAGATTAAAAATCAAGTAATCTTGGATGTCGATTTACTGTTGTGAAAAATCTTCTTGAGCATTTAGTGTATCTTCTAGAACCGCTCTCGACATATAAATTTATCGCCGAAGAAGATGAGAATATATGCACTACACCATAAGACCAAGTTGGCTGCATAAGACTAATAAGATACTGCAGTCAAAACAATAAGGATAGTTAACACAATAGGGAATTCCTAATGCTTTAACCTATGTGCCTACACCGTAGGAACAGTCGGCAGCGCGCCGGTTTAGACTGATCATTCCACCACACCCACCCTTAACCCTTACTAGGCCAGGGTGGCACCTAAAAGTATCGTTGTATTAAAACTATGAGCATAGGGAAGCTTGAAACTTTCACAGACATGTAGCCTGGATTAAAAATTATCCTACTCAGATATTGAATTAATTTGGCACAGCATGTTATGACTATTCCGCAATATTTCCATGCTATGTGAGAAAATTGATAATTTTCCCTGGTCCAAAATTGTTAACGTCGCCTGGCCAGACAGGGCCTTTTTACAATATACCCCAACTTTTGAGACCACGGGAAGTGGCCGGCCTCAATGGCTTTGCCTACGAAGGTGTTTGATTTTTTATAATGTGTAAAAATCAACCCGATTGGGGTAGGTTTGTTACAGTGTCGGCATCTGTTAGGGGCATCCTACCCCATGGCTCGGGACCGCTGGTGTAGACAGTCAACGCTACCCCGCCAGATTACAGTTAACCATGTAAGTAATTTTGTTTCAAAGTTATTCTGGGGGTGTTAAATTGTTTTTTGGATATTTTCTGCTCCTAAAAGTTTGTATTAATTATTTTAAGTCCTAATTTCTTAATAGACGAGAGCTCTCAGATACTTTGGATCCTACTATGCTAACGCGATACCAAAGAAACTGGAAAGTTTTGAAAAAAAGCCTAGGATGTACTTGATAGACGATAAGGAGAATTGTAGCACATTGTCAACTTACCCGCGCCCGTATGGTGTACAAACTGTAACAATCTAGGACCCGCGTATGGGATGTACAATTATCGCTGCCGTATACGGGGTAGGTTGTACAGAAAACCTTGGTCCTCCTTCATTAATTAAGGCTGGGCAGTTAATGTAGTGGTTGCTACATGTCTTGTTCCCAGGTTTTTATATGTGCTTCAGGTTTAGGCCAACATAATGGGGGCCTGCTAACGTTACAGACTTGTCCAAATGGAGGTGTGTGGGAGTACTTTTCATTAGATTAGGTCCAGTGGCCCAAAAATGGGTTGAATTTTGGTAACCGTCCATATTACTCGGTCGTCCGTTCCCCGCCCCTACTGGGTTCTGGGGAGGGTATGTTAAGTTTGCCAATCGATGTAAACTATCAACAGAAAAACACGAAGATTCAGGGGTCGGTATCATACACGCTCTCGACCTATGTGAGAGATCGATATTCTGTCGACATTATCGACATGAGGCAATTTACAAAATGACTCTATTTTTTTTTATGGAACTATGTTGATAAGGTGATGGTGCGCAATATTATACGTACTTTTGCATGCTTCGCATCCCTATGTAGTGATGTCAGCAATATGTTGCGAGACTATAGATAATCTACATGGCGGTTAACCGGTGGCGCAATGGCCTATAGGCATGCTTAGTCGTACCAGAGGCTACTGGGGTTGTCATAGCTGGCAATTGTGCTCGGAAATCGGAATTGTTTGCGTAAGCGTAGACGTGGACCGTGTTGGTTACTGAAAATAGGGGGAGGGAGATGGGGAGTAAGGGAAGGGGGGAGGGGGGGGGGAGGGGGGGGCGGGTAGGGGGGGGAGGGTTAGGGGGGGGGGGGGGGGAGATAGGGGGGAAGGGGGGCAGAGGGGGGTAGCGGGGAAGGGGAGGATTAGGAGGTTATAGGCAGGGGGAGCGGTAGAAGGGGGGGGGGTGTATTAGGAGATGAGGATAGAAAAGAAGAGGAGGTGTGGGGGTGGAGGGTGTAGAGGGAGGGAGGAGTTAAGGTGGAAAAATCAAATTAGAACCATCCTCTCGAAAGAGTCAAGACTATATCTTTTTATTATGCTTGGTGAGCAATTGTTACGGAAAGAAAACATTGCTTATAATATAGCCAGTAAAGTTTCTCAAAGAAGTGGGTTTCAAGGCGATTTGCAAAACCTGTATACAAATGAAAGTTTCAACTGCTCTCCTTGATTATGCCCTCCGATATTATTGGATCGTGCGTGGTAATGCCTCATTGAAAAATCTCGATGGGTTATGCATAGCCTAGAGTTCGGAACGGGGGGGGGGGGGTTGAGGAGTGGAGCCCCCTTAAAACACACCAAGCTCAGAGGGGGCTTAATGTTTGAGCCCAACCAAAATAGTCACGGAACCCTTGTTTATATATTTAAAAAAAGTTTAAACAGAAAGACAGGCGATCCAGCAAGCGCAGCGTGAGCCCCTATGCCCTATTTGGGTAATTACTGTCTCAGGAATTAAAAAGGGACAGTCTCCTCTTTCAGAATATACCAAAATATTCGACAAATCTCTGGCAATGAAATATGACAACATATAAAGACTTGCAAACTTGAAAATATAGCATTTTAGCTATAGTGTGCAATACCAGTGAGTAGTGCATGTAATTAATGCTGGACGAGAGGATGAGAAAAATAAGTTCAAGACCAATTGGGGTCCCCCTATAGGTTTGTAATCAATTTACCCTCCCTTATTCCAAGACAAATTTGGCGTCTTTTTTGCGCCTTAAAGGTTTAAGATCAATTTGGCGGTCCTCTTTAAGTTTGGGACCTCTTTATGATTAATTCCTTTGGTGCTTTTCATCATACCTTATAGTCGTCTATCATTTCTTCTTAAATTTTTTTTTTAATCCTCTTCTTTCATTACATTTCTTTTCCATCTACCATACCTTCTCTACCAATTTATAATAGGCCCTATATTCTTTCTTTTTTCCATTCCCAATAACGTTTTAAAGGTTTGAAAATTTTTCAGCAATGAAATATAATATGCAAAGTCTTTGGCAAGATTCGTATAGTTTATGGTAATGACTGCAGATTTTGCGACATGATGTTCAAGAATTTAAAACATGGAGTTGAGAGTTTGCGACTAGAGTCACCTGTACACTGACTCATCAGCTTCACCCGAGACTGTAATTCGTTACAATGTCAAATTGGGTCTGTGCTTGCAGACTAAGTCTGCAGTAAAAACCACAATTGTTTCTGTTATCTTCCGTACTTTCGGGCCGTGCAGCGCGATTACATGAAAGTGTGTGGCATACATGCGCTCCACTTTCCCCTACAAAAGATTCCACGGCAAAGTTTGCAAACAGTCTTGTGTTTGCATAGCGTCCTTTCGGGGCGTGAAAGCGCGAGGCGCCTCAATATATTTGAAGTCTTCAGCGGAGATGCTCTGGTGGAAGAGTTTATTCAAAGTTCACGGCAGGTTCGCCATATTCCTGATATGCACAGGCGGTGTTCTATATTTTAGAACTTTGCATATACACATGTTAAACATTGCTACACAATTGTTACAAAATGTGCGGCGTTGACCGTATATATGTCTCTTCTCGCGCAGCGTACTTCAGGGCCACCATAGTATTCTCACTTGAACTTGGATATGTGTTGGTATCACTCACACAGGCCTTGTTTGTGTATACATTGCAATTATTTGAAATTAGACACCAGAACATATCCCATTTCAATGTTTAGTTTGTTTTCAATATTTGTTGTCAAACTAGATGTTTTGTTAGGGCAATATAAGAATATTCCTTTCTGATTCTCTGTTGTTTTAACCTCATATAACTCCTCCAGGTCAAGCTTAGTCTGAAATTTAGACAATAAATTGTACTGTGTTTAGAGTGAGTGACAAGCAAAATAAAACCTGTCGTTCAGTCAGACCTGTTCTTGTACCAATTGAGGCCCTAATGGAAGCAGAGTGGTTTCATTCAACTGAAAGCAAACTGATTTGCTGGTGCTATTTGGTTAGGCATGTATCCTCAATACCAAATCCCTTGGATGGGTGTTAAAATCCATTGGTCCCCCTGGCCCTGTTTCATAAGGCTTACCATTAATGGTAAACTCTGCCATCTGGGATTCTGTCAAGTTAGCATCAGTGCTAAAGTTACCATTATTGGCAAGTTTTATGCAGCAGTGTCCCGGCCACTTAGGCCTATCAAGATAAAGCATTTAATTGAAGTTGGTTTATGTCAATTAGCTTCCTAATATTAATGAATGAAAATTTCTTGATATAGAAGTTCCCAAAATCTTATGAATACATTACATTTGTAATGTTAGGCCTATTTCTCATTCAATGAGAGCCAGTTTGTTAAATTTGAGTAAAAGAAACATTGTCCCAAGCAGACAACTTCATCTTAAACAGGTAACAAGTCTGTAAAAAATGGATAATTATTGAATTTTCAAAATTTCTCTCCAGTTTTTGTTTCGATTTAGGATTATTGAAAACAATCTGAACTATTGAAATGAAGCCTTGGCCCATTGCAAGCTTAACCATTCAATATTCATTGTATAACTTGAATCAATCAACAAGTATTTAATGACAAATAAAAAAATAAATAAAAAATCCAAATAGATTAAGCCAACCTTCACCTTATTGAATTAATGCAATTTAAAAGTTATAAAAGGAGATATCTGTTTGTGATGCAAGATATCGCATCATCTATACCTCACCAGTAGCATGTGGTGATTACATTTGGGGTGATAAAAAGTAATTTGGTTTCAATCACAACAGGTCAAGTACATGCTATGCCTGGGATCACCTATGTTCACCGGCAGTCCATTAATGGACCATAGCCCATAAATTTCATGCTCTTTTGAACTTGTTTGTGTCAGCTTGGTTTGCAAAGTTGACATTGAGATATAACACCGTTTTGGTTTAGCAAAACCCACAAGTTTTACGATGTGACAAATTGACTTTCAACTTGATGGCAGTTTTGATTTTATCTACTGTTTGATGGAACGTCCAAAATGCTGATGTTTGCTCCACATACTGAACATTTTCCATGAAAGTTTGAGATGAGATCTCCTAAAATGCTAGTTTTACAGCAAAAAAAAAAGAGATAATAATGATGATTGAAAGTGACACTGATTACTGCATTTTCAAAGTTTGTCATATATTTATTTATTTTTCAATCTCTAATCAATGCATACTTTTGTAGATCTTGCCAGGAATGACACAATGAAAGATGATTTTCAGTTTCACATGAAATGAGTATCGTTATTCCCCTGTGACTGCATGTCCACTATGTTGTGTTTGACAAAGTTACTGGAATGTGTGAGAAAGAGAAAAGATTCATTTATTCTTCATCCAACCATTTTACTGAGAAAACAGAAAGTACTTCTGGAGCAATTTGCAAAATTTGCAAAGTTGCAGAAATAACATACTCAAAGAGGAATTTCATCTGCAGATTATTTAGTGTCATAATGATGAGTGGTTAGAGGACAAATGAAATTGAGCATGGTCATTCTGAACAACATTTGTGAAACTTTGAAAATATACTTCATTTAGACTGTCAGACAAGAAACATATATAATATGATAACTAACATATCATTTTGCATTTTTTTTTTAAATTCTAGACTTTACTTTTTATTTTATTAATTTTCTACTGAAAAATGTTTTCTACTTGTGCTTATACACTTGTATGATTTTGATAATTCCAGGTTCCAATATATATTTACCAATTGTTTTTGTACAATATTTATGAAGTATATAGCATCTGTTACATTTCCCCTTTAACTACTTTCTCTGACTCAGCTCCAAATGGGAGATCTGTAGCGATAATTCAAACAGAAACCTGTTATGTTGATAGAAGGGATTTCATATATAGGATAAAAGGGAAGGTACTCCATCAATCGGGGGTGTTTGTATATGGAGGTGTTTCATGGGAAAATGTTTGTCATTTTGAAATTTGCTTCAGAATATTAACCTTTGTTTACAACAAAAAAAAACATTTATTTTTTTCAATTTTTAGTAAGCATGTTGCAAGAATTCAAAATAGACAATACTTGATGATAAGATAGGTACTCTATCATTGCGATGATTATTGTAAGAGTTAATAATTTGCGGAAAATTGTTTGTCATTTTGTAATTTTAGAAATAAATTGTTTGTTTGAAGGCAGTTATGTATGTGTTCTCAAATATGAGAATTGTCATTTATTGCATTAATTTGAGAGGGGAAAAACAAACAAACAAGGAATGCTCTGATTTTGAATATTTGTTCTTGTTTTTGGCAATATTTTTGCTTTAGTGTAGTTGTTTAAGAGGAATTTAAAGATTTCAGACAATAATATATTTTCAGTAAATTGTGTATATATTATTTTTTTTTCCATCCTCTCTTTCTCTTTTTTTCCCTTTTTCACTCCAGATTCAATATGCTGCATGATAGTAACTTCAAATGTCAGAGTGACATAATTGCAGGGAAGTATGCTGTAATGGCTCCTACACTCAACTACCATTCTAGTCCATGGAAGTGGTCTAAGTGTAGCAGAAATCAACTCACAGAATTCTTAGAGTAAGTCTTTCAAGTGATATTACTGCTACTACTGAAACTAAGACTACTTCTGTTGCTGTAATGTGGCTTTTAATGCTTTCATCCATGAAAATAAATTTACTTCCTTGCCTTTTTAGGAGATGCCAATATAAAAATTATATTTCCTTTATATTGTATCCATTGACCTGGGTAAGTACACTTTGAGAAACACCTGTAACTAGTTTTATAAGATCATAATGTTTATAAAGACATAGGGGTGAATGAATTCCTTGATAGGATACATAATTCATAATTTCATTTAGACATCTCTGGATGTGCCAAAAAATGGATACTACGGTGTATGGTGTACTGTCTGCAGGCCTCTGAGATTTTCATGAACTCCAGTTCACATTTAGAAGATATTTCTTGCCTTGGGTTAGAGTTGACCTCTCCATTGCCTTTTACGTGCCGATTCCTAAGAAAGAAAAATCAGGTAATTGACGGTCTTTTGAGGCATGATGCTGGCCCATTCATAATACCCACCATAGCATGGCAAATGTGTTGGTTTTGAACGGCGTGTCAAAAAGATGTAATGAGGTTACAGATGATTAAGGAGAAGAAGTTGTGTTCGCCATTCTTCGGATATCCTCTACTATTTTCCGGGGGCACAAAAGGCAACATCAACATTTGTTGTGGTAGCTTTTTGTGTATGTCATCTACATGGCTGATTTGGTAAATGACTTTAATGAAGACCCAACTTTTCACCTGTTTTGTTTGCTTGAGTCATATGTTTAGTAGCAAAAGGAAAAGAAGGAGGGAATATAATTAGATGGGGGAAAATGGAGTCTGAGTGACCAAATTGCGATATGTGTAAATTCCATGATGATATCACATAAATGCACTTTTGTTGACCTCAACTGCACTTTTAAAATTTGATTTCATAGACCCTATAAACATCGGAGGAACAAACTCCCATCAAAAGATTCAGTTTCTGACAAGCATTTGTCGGTGGTCGTGCGTGGACCAGGGTGGATATAAATTTAAGGAAATGACGCGGATATGGAATCCATTGTCACCGGGGCCCCAGAGGAGGGATTGGAAATGTAATAATTCCTTATTTTATTCATCACTGTCTTTTATTGAGTTTTTGTGTGTGTGGCTGGGTGACAATAGTATGCTGATATTGGGTGATGTTGTTGATAGGATTGTATCCCCAGGGGTTACATTCCCACAGGGGTGTGTGATCGGGGGATCAAACAGGAAAATGGTGACACACAACCCAACGATAGATGCTGCAAACTCCAATCACTCACAGATACAATTGCAGCTTAGGGATCCACTTGTCGGCTTTTGTCCCATAAATTGATTTTAAAGTGCCCCCAATTTGATGATTCTTTAAATGAAAAAATCTCAGTTATTATTTGAGGTATTCTCATATTTATTTCTGTCACTCTTTCTGAAATGTGAGAAATTGAGGCGGGATCGTGTTGCACAATATCGACCATTATGGAATCAATTTATGCTGTCATAAAGACAGAGATTGGGGTTGTAAGTCGTCCACAAAGCGCTATCTTTATCAATGACCCAATTTTCCTTGAGGAATGCCTATATGACCATGACTCTTTGCTCTCTAGGAATCTATCAAAGACATCCCCCGAAATTTTTGCACGAATATTGTTTGACTGTTTGTTACGTTGATGTCCTACAAAAGCCGTTTTTTCAATATATAGCTTCACTCACTCTCCAATCCTCGTTCATCATACTCATATGACATCTCCAGTTAAACTTCTGGAGAACAGAGCTGTTGTATTTTGCCCAATGATTAAACTCCTGCTACGATGTGAGATCGGTATCTTGTTCATGAAATCTAAATGACAATTTGTTTGAAACTCTTTAGAAGTGATTGTACTGCTTTGTCCTCGTACAATTTATCTCGGGCAAAAATCTTTTTAAATTGGGGTTAGCAATTTTGAACCCGTTACAGCAATGAGTGGCATATATAATGGCATCTTGTGGTCTATTTGTTGTGATCAGGATTTTTTCTTTTTTTTGTCCTGGGAAATGTAAATGTAAAAGTTTTGAAAATGTTTATTTTAAATCATCAATCAAGCATAAACAAATGTTTATTTCAAATTATCAATCAAACATATGTTTATGTTATCATATACCTATGCTATTTTTTACTTTATAATATGCTATATTCCCTCATATATGTAAATTGAATATACAAAATGTAGAGATTCGACAGTATATGTAGGGCCATTGCTTTCATGAATTGTTTTATGACACTTAAATTAAAGTCCAGATATGCCTACATGTTTAAAGTGTTGCATAGAAAACTTTTTTTTAAAACCAGGATATCATCCCCCAAAAGGAGAGACCTATCATGTCGGGGAAAAGGCATTGACCTGAAGGAAGTACTTGGCCATTGTATTTCTTTGAAGTTTTTTTTATAATCTGTGGATATGATTATTCAGATATGTAACTCTGTCATTTCTGTGTACAATACATTTTAACAGACAAGATGTTTCTACAAAAACAAGATATCTATTTGGACACAGAAATTGCCTAGTACATTTACAGGTTTAGTGCATAAAGCCAAGACAGAGATGTACATAAACCCCAGATCGCCCTGATAAAGTCGTCTAGCCCGATTTTAAAGGAAACATTTTCATGACAGTTGTGGGTGGGAGACTCTATTATGACTGTTCAGGGACGTGTTTTTGTCTGCTTACATCTGACATGAATTAAATTGGATTGTTTTTAGCGATAGTCATTGGTGCATTAGAGCTGATTCCTCCTGAGAACACTCTAATAGAGAGATAAAGACTTCTCTCTTTCCAACTCTGATTAGGTTTGAAGTGTTTTGATGGCCGGTGTCGGCAGACAATGACGAGGGACTGAGCGCCCTGGAACAACTCGATTTGCAGCATAATTTTGTTTCTATCGGCATGGATAAAACAATGATTGAAACGAGTTAACATGGTGTAGAAAATGCGAGAAGTTGAGCATGATTAGAAGTGATGGCATACAGTATAGGTGGGCTTGAAGGGGGAATCGAGTCCTTAACCAGATTTTCCAGAGCATGTATTAGATTTTGTTGAATGATCTAGTTTCGGATCATCTAGGTTAAAAGTTCTGATGTCTAGGCTTTCCATCTTTCTCCTGAGAGTAGCATTTGAAGATAAAGTGATCAGACCATGACACTTCTACATATGTAAAGAGACGTCTGACTACATCCTTCAAACAAACCCAATTGTCAAATCTAATTTGAAATGTGTTTTAGAGAGTTTGTATTGTTAAAACTATGTAAATCTTCATCTTATTTAAGATATTTTGGTTTATATTCTATTATTTTCCAATTTTTAACTCCTCCTGCCAGGGCAATATGAAATCCATCTGGGGGTGTGTGCAATGTATATTTTAAACATCATCTTATTCCTTTTATTTTTTCCTTTTTTTGGTTTTTTTTTGTTACATATTTTCTTTTCGATTCTCTAGTCTTGGGTATGGTGAATGCTTATTGGACAAACCAACAGGACCTCGCCCCCTACCAGCCAGCCATCCCGGAGAGGTGTACAACATTACTCAGCAGTGTGAACTGGTCTTTGGTTCCGGGTCAACCTTGTGTACCTACATGGTAAGTGTTAAAATGATGCTCAGTTTTTAGCCCCAAGTACAGGTTACCCAGCAATGTGAACTGATCTTAGCACTAGATCAACTTTTGGGACCTACACGGTAAGAACCAAAGGCTCTCTAGTTCACAGCAGTGTGAACTGATCTTTGGTGCAGGATCAACGTGCAGGAGCACCTGTATGGACCAAAGCTTCTCAAGTTTGTTGCAGCCAAACTGCAAGGAGTGTCAACAGGAAATCTCAAGATAGCAGATGCTTGTGGTTGTAGCTGATGTGTTGGTCTAATATTTTCTTGATTTAACGATGATATGTGAAAAAAAACCAACAACATTGTCTATATTTCTTTATGTTTAACCATTGTCTGTAATGTTAGTTTAGAAAATATATTTAAAAGTATTTCTCCATGCTCTGTGATGGGAAATACTATCTGAAAGTTTTGAGATAAATTGATTTACTTCAGAGTTAACATTTATTTTATATTAGCACCGAAAGAAGGAGATAAATTATCACAAACCTCCCATCTAGTTTGGCATTCACTTTAGGAGCAAGCATGCAACTGCAATCCTACCTATCTTGATGAGCAACCAGTATACCACCAGCTAGCAGACATGTATGAGGCCCAATCTCCTAGAGATTTATGACAAAGTCAATTTCATTGTGATACCATTATTCAAAGTAAGACATTTATGTTTGGCATAACCAAAACAAATAGTCTCAGTGAGTGGTAGCTGGGGGTAGTTAAATGGTTAAAGGGGTTGTTGGCTTCCGAAAACTATGAGCAAAATTTAAATTAAAGAAGAAAGTAGGATTGTAGGCCCTGCATACAGGAATATAAGAATGTAATTACAAAGTATATCAGAATACTGTACTCTTGGAAATATTCGCGGTACACTAATTTCCACGAATTTCGCGCAAAGATCGGCAAGTGCGAACTTAAAAACAAGGAAATATATTAGTATGTTTTCTTATGCACGTTTTGAATGGGTTCACTTGCGTTCTTACATAAATGCAGCGCGAATTTAAGAACCCGTGAATATGTTTTGAGGCGGCTCAGCGGGAAAAATTAATCACGCGAAAATATCAGCGAATACAGTACTCTCCCTCTGACTGTTCCTAACTTTTGGAGATGGGCCTCTGGGATTGCATAGTTCATGAGAAATAAAACAATAATTCAAAATTTCTATATGAGAAAGCCTAAACCAGGTGGTTATCGAAGTAATATCAGTATTCTGGAATGTTAACTTTGATTTTGTTTTTGAGATGCTTTATATCCCTATCTTACCTGTTTGAGGGAGTGGAAGGTTAAACTCAAATTATCTATTCAATTGCATATTTGTAGAGAAAATGGAATATTTATGTTATATTTCTTGAAACATATGATATATTTTCTGATACATGAATTTATAAAATCTCTATCTGAAAATTAATGTCGGCCCACTAGCAAGCAATATACAGGTGTTCAAATGCATTACTGTTCGGTGCTAGAAGCTTGAATATTAAAGGTATTGTCATCCTTTTGCAGGCAAAAATATTACATTTCTAGCTTTTGAGAGGATATAGTTGTATATTAATGACTATATCTTCCCACAACATGATAAGCTTAAATGTGTATGTTTGTCATTATATTGCAATTATCATAATTCATTCCTATTTTTTCGAACCTCGAAAAATATACCGTACGGTGCGAACCGTTGACCCCTAGCGCAGAGAATAATGCACGCTGATGCGCCGTGTGTATATTGCTGTGTGTGGTCCGTGCTGCACGCGCTGTAATATCAACGATGTTGATGGAGAGCTGGTCTAGATTGGTAGTCAGATTTTCGTTTCATATTACTGATCTAGGCAACCTATGACAGCAAGATTGAATAGACAGTATAGGTTGATCACATTCTAAAGTTATGCCAAGTTGCATTAGTTTTCGCAATTGGCAAAAAAAGGATGACACTACCTTTAATATATTAAGATAACAGGATTTGAAGAGAATAGGTGAAATTAAACATTTTGGAAGTGCTACCCCCTTTTAAAATTTTTCCCTTTAAGCTGTTGAACTATGCATGTCAGACTGTCTACTGATCATAAAACATCTGCATTAAAAAGTCATGTACAGGTCCCCAGCAGTGTTTGCCCAATTACTGAATGTCAAAACTATCAATTTGCACCAAAGTGGAATATGATGACTGAAAGTTTACATAATACTGAATGGGGTGAGGCAAAGGTTGGCCAAGGTTCCTCCGTGATTTGTTGGAAATGTTGTCTCGCCAGGGGAGAACATGATTAATGGAAGTCATTTCTCCGCCCTTTATAATGGGGGTAGTTCATCAGTCAAGTGTTTTAGGGATTTGTGGATAGGATAAGAGGTTTTTTGGTTTGGGAAGAGATTTTGTGAGTATTTAGGGTTAGGAGGCAAGATGGAAAGGTAGATGGGAGGTTTGGTAGAGAAGGGAAGGAAAGAGTAATGAATATCAAGGAAAAGAGGGTTCAAGAAGAACGGATATTCTACACAGATGAGTGAAGATAGTGGGATATAGGACCATCATCAGGTCACAGTATGGGCAAAGATTGGGGGAAGTTAAGGGGATATCTGAGATGGGAGGGGTGGTAGTGAGGTGGTGAATGATGATGATGATGATGATGGTGATGGGTGGTGGTGATGGTGATTATGAGGGATGACGATGATGATGTAGATGCGGAGGAGGATGACTCTGATGAGGGTGAGGAGAAGGGGCATGATGATGGTGAGTGAGGTAATGATGGTGGGGATGATGAAGATGATGAAGATGATGAGGATGATGATGATAATGATGAAGATGATGAGGATGATGATGAAGATGAAGATGATGAAGATAATGAAGAAGATGATGATGATGATGATGATGATGATGAAGATGTTGATGATGTTGCTAATGATGAGCATGATGATGACGAAGAAGATGATGAAGATGATGAGGATGATGATGATGATTATGATGATGAAGATGATGAGGATGATGATGAGGATGATGATAATGATGATGATGTTGATGATGTTGATAATGATGATGGTGAAGATGATCAAAACAGTAAAAAGCTATACAAACAAGATGGGTTAATGTATAGTAGGGGAAGAAGGTTGAAACAGGGTCAGTCTGGTACAAGTTCACAGGTATCATATCCTCTGTCCCATCTATGCTAATATTTTCATTTATCTTTTCCAGGTGTTATTTAATGTGACTTTTATGAAGTGTGAGTGATTCTTTGTATGGTGCTACCCAAACAATACCCATGTGGTGGGCATCATTTATCTAGCACCCAACAGAGACGATAACTCATAGCACAGGTACATGTATATCGTTGAGGGAGGTAATGTACTGTACACATTATTTAGAGACAGCATCTTTCGGCACAGTGACATAGATAGTCTGTGAACTTGAAGAGGGCATCTTTTCAGTCTGTCCCATAGTCAATAGTTACTAAGTATTTCTGTATACATCCTAGGGAAATACGAGAATTTTGTAGTCAACAGGTTAATGGTTTTACAAATTCAAGGCTTCTGATTTGTATGTATCAGCTTGTAACATTTCATATTATGCAGATAAACAAAATATTTAAACATCGGAAAAGTTTTGGTAATGCTCGAAGGGATGTGTTGCAAGGAACAATTGGTGAAGTTGCCTTACCACTTGAAACTAGTAATCCTCAAGATCGTCTTCAAGTCCACCCCACAAGAACATGTTTGTTGGATGACGCAGACTTCACTCCTTTGCTCAAAATATTGGCTTTTTAGAAGTCACTAAGCTTACCTCACACCACAAACATGAATACAGAATGTGACATTAAACCCAGTTTGATGAAATGCAGCAGGGCTTTTATCATAATTGTCCAAATATTGATACAGCGGCAAGAAATGGTTTAGAACATGGGAGCTCAATGGATAGAAACAGACCAGGATATACTGCAGAAGTGATTGAGTAAAGGAGGAGAGATAGAAAGTGGGAGAGAGAGATGGAGAAAGAGGAAAATTCAACTTTGAAACTGCCCCAGGGTTTTCAATGTTCTCTTATTGAATCAGACCCAATTTTTCATCATGGATATATAGGTTATGTCGTTATGCATTCATACTTCTCGATCAATGGCAATATTCACTCTCAAAGTATTGATCAACACAGTTAGAAAATGTTCACTTGCCAGGCTGTAAAGTAGAAAGTCATTACTGAAATAAATTGTAAAATTTTCAAGCAAATGAAATGTTAATGTCAAAGAGACTTTAAAGATACAGTAGGCATTACAAGACAATAATCCCCCTAAATTTCATAATTGTCTAGTATCAATGTGTGATGTTTAAACTATGTGGTCTTACATCAAAGTTTGTTTCAAATTCTAAAGCTGACCTCATAAACGCTCAATCCTCTTAATTGGAGTTAACCTGTATAAAACCAACACTCCCGGAGTTGATGAGATAATTTTAAAAGGCAATGATGTCCTTAAATTCCATCACTTCCAAGCATTATCATCAGCTCCAGCATTACAATATCCTGTGGTCTTGAAAACAATCCAGTAAAGTTCACAGTGATGTATTATAACACCCTCCCATCCGTTCTTCTTTGGATCACATTTGGATAAAAACTCTCCATCAAAAATCCATTGATTAATACCGCTTCCTTACAATGAAGACGAGACATGACAGGTCTACATCAGGTTTGACATCAAGACGGATTGCAGGAATCCCTTTGGTGGGAGATGCTGTACAAGTCAAAGGCATTTCCCAAGTTCCCTATTACCAGAAGAATGATGGAGTGTCCTGTCAAGGTACTAATGATCCCTCTGAAACCATGGCTTGGGCTTGTTGCTGTGACATGCATAGAAATGAACACTGTTCAGGTGTTGATTGATTGTGAATTATTGGTAAGGTTAGTGCTATTGTTTTATGTTGGTAGAAATATATTGTGATTCAGCAATAATTTCCCTCAAAGGAGTTGGTAAAATTTGCTCAGTTATTCATACGCATGTCTAAATGACACACTTATTTTCTGCTAGTAGGTAATTCATCAAAATATTATTTTAATGAAGATGGATTTACAAACATTTATGGTTCCCCCATATACCGTTTTCCCCTCTTTTTTATTATTGTGCTGAAAATTGACTCTCAAGATTTAAGCAGTAGATTGAGCCATCCCCCTCCCAATTAAAGTCTGTATAATTTAACATTTTGTGGAAATGTTGAAAGGGCAACCATGTCCATAGATCCATGAGAGTTCTTCCATATATATCTATGTGCAAATTTTTGGTGTTTCGAAAACCTGTAACTCGGACCCCACTTACCCCTCGCCTCTAACACCTTAACCCTAATCATATCATATAATACTAATCTTAACCTAAACCTAAATATGTACCCAACTCTAACCCGAAACCTAACTTTAACCCCAATCATAATGTTGTAGGTGCCAAGATCACAGGTTATGGAAAGACCTGCAATGTTTGTTGTCTTTAGGTATATCCTACCTTCAAGGAATATCGGAAGTGAAGGAGTTCATAACACTGTTTCCATGGAAACAAAGACAATCAATCTTTTGATTCTGAAAGAAAAGTAATCATCACTTGATCTGATGTTGAACTGTCTCTGACTCCTTAGAATGTGTTTCTCTTTGGGTTATGTTAGATGGTAGACATTGTTGACATCTTTTCTCTTTTACTTTTTCGTATTCCTAAGGGTTGGGTGGGTTGGGAGCTGATGTTGATGTTAAGATCAAAAGTGGTTTTTCTTGCTGCTTTCTTGACTAAGCTATTCTTTATTTCTACATTTAGTTGTTTTCACATACAATGCCTACTTTTGTATTTGACTAATCTGTTTTAAAGCTTTTACATCTATTTGCTTTTCACATTCATTTATCTAACATACTTCTAATGTTTTGCTGAAATAAGTTGGCATTTAGAGTACTATTTGAATATTTCAATACTCTCTAAATATTTCTGGCATTCTACATTGTCTCTTTTTTTGGTCTTTTAAAGCCAGTACAGAACTAGCAGCCTTGTAAGTTGTATAGCACAACCTCAAGTCCTCAACTACTGGATTCTGCCCTGATTCCTAACCCATAATGCAACATCCTGAAAGTGTATTCTTATAATTCAGGCCCATTTGAATGAAAACACACTTTTTCACTACTCAATGAATTCACACCATGATAATTATGTTGCCAAGTATCAAAACACATACTATCCTCCTCAAAACATTTTAGTTTTCAAACGCAAGTTGAATTGTAGGTTAATTTATACACCGTTTTGGTAAAAGTTATCTCCAAAGGTATACTTTAAGACTAGCTATTTATAACACACAGTCAATGAGAGTGTTGCTCAGTTCGTTCTCACTTTGAAGAATAAATAATTTATTTTTTGTCAGCCTCACTCGCTGGACAGTACACCACTGATGCTCGCGACAGAGCGGTGGTGATTTGATCGCGCAAGGCCATAGTCCTAGCCTCACATTTGTTTCACTCTTTAAGGTACTAAATGATTTCCATTTGCTCTGAAATTTTTAATGGTTTGTTTTTACAGTCAGAGCAATAGGATTTTACTCATTTCTGTCCCTCTCGAACTTGTTTTTGGAAGTTACTGAAACCCATTGCTTATGGAAAATCTGGTGGTTCCTGTAATAGCCTAGGGCAATCAAACAATTCAGAAGTTATTGGTCAATCAAAACAAAACTTGGTTCGTATTTAGTTTTATACACTTTCTTCTTTTCGTTTCTATGTGATTCTATAAGAATCTATTCTAATACAAATCACTCTTCAAAATTCACCACATATGTCAAAAATCACAATTGTTTTGTATTCCAAATCTCAATGGAACAATTTATTGCAGTAAACAAGAGCAGTAGAAAAAGCGTTACAGCTCCTTTCCTCTTTAATGTCCCTAACTCAGGAAAAATGAAAATTGCTGCATCCATTTCTCCAAATCTCTCTGGATTGTGGTTACAAATGATTGGATGACCCCAGGTTGACCTTACCCACAATTCAGCAGGGATCTGATTGGCTTGAGGTCAATGACCTTTTGACACTCTTGTAATCTCCAGAATCTCGGTCTTCTCTCTCTCTCTCTCTCTCGTTCCTTCTTGTCATTCATGTCACTCTCGTATGGAGGAGAAATGACAGAGGAAAAAATGGAGGATAGATAGCTAGGTTTCCAAATTATGGCAGAGTAAACGGCACATTAATCAATCGCCTTGAGCCCTGAGGCATTGAAAATGACATCTGGCTGAGTTAGGCATTAATTTTACTTCATTCGTGAGAAATAAAGTCATCTTCGTCCCTGTGTCTGGAGACATGAGTGTATCAATGGAGATATCCCCAAACTTGAACTGACAGTAATGATAGAGCCACTTTACCTCCTATTTACCTAGAGACAATACTGGTTCATATCGGCCCCAATTCCTTGGTAGTTAGCTTGGCAAGACTGTAATTCACACCAATTTTCTGAACTGACAGTCAAAATATTGGGAGCAATGTGTGTAAGGAAGGATTGGTACTTAGGTATGAGAGGGGTTGAGATCTTCAATTCCTTCCTTTTTTACTGCTATAGCAAGCTGTACGTATCAAGATAGAATTATTGTCATCTGTAGATGTTCCTGAGACAGCACAGCAATATTTGGTAGTCGTCATAGTAAAGACTCCAGCAAAGTTATTAATTTGTGTATTTTTTCCAAAATGTATTGACTAATAGATTTAACTTTGATCAAGAAGCGTAAAGCTCCTTGCTTGATTGATTAGAAATGTATTTATTCTATCAGTATTTATCAACATTCATGCGCAATAAGTCAACCATTTATTATGTGGTCGAGGCATTGGAAAAATTATAAACAAAACATTTTTTTTTGGGGGGGGACCTTCTCTTCTTCAGAGATGAACATAACAATCTTTACATTTGATTTGATTTGATTAGATTTTGTTTAATTTTTCCATGGTATTGAACTATAACATATATTCGTCGGTGTAAGATGAGGGGAATTGTCTAAATAGTATCCTTGACTATACTTTCTTAATTCTTTTTGTTTTACAGAGAACATGTAAGAGGCTTTGGTGCACAGGTTACTCAAGAGGCGTTCAGACTGGATGTCGGACTCAGCATATGCCATGGGCAGATGGAACACCATGTGGGAGTCATCATGTAAGTGTGAGCACTAAGCACAAACTTTGCCTTCTTAATATGGTGTTAGTCTTACATTACTAAGAAACCTAAATGAAAGTATTATTTCATTTTTTTTGTTTTTTGTGTTAAACTTAATGAGCTATAAGTATGTTTCAGAGGGTCCCTAAAGATAAGTAATCCACTTTCTCGGAATCAGAGGGAAGGGATCTATTCATATTGTATTTTGAAACAATCAAGTATGGTCTTCTTGTGACCCAAATATTTGTGCACTTGTATAGTAGCTTGCTACATTATGTCCTCATAATCAAGAGACTTAATAATGGCTACACCTCCCAACAATATCTGTCTTTCAAGACCACTCCCTTCCAGTGTTCCATTACTATGACAAATGAGATATGAAGACACCATTAAAACAGTGAGGATGTGTAATATACCATCAAATAGGATCATCACTTAATAGTTAAAAGCACAATCCCAAGGGCACGTCTAGGTATTAATATTTCCAAATGATAGAGAAGGAATTGTCTATGTCAAATCAGCTGTGACTAGCATATTCTCATGGGATGTGTACTCTTGATTTAACCTTTGACCTTGTTTAGGGTTCAAGGGTGGCGATGTTGAAACAGTGTGACATCAAGTTTCTTGGCTTGTCAAACATTATTAATGCATGCTTATAAGGGACAATCTAGAGCAATGTTTACCACATTACATTTTTGAAGCTCACAGATAGGTCACTAATAGGTCATGCAATGATCTGTTTTATGCCTGATTACTGTGTCTTGACGTGTAGTTTATAGATTTTGGAATGCGGATTTCTTGCAATTGCAATAATTTTACCAAAAAATGGGCAATTGCAATTATTTTACAAAAAGGGACACAATACAAAAGTATTTGTAAAAGATCGTTTTGGAATTTATAGAAATTCCTTCCATTAATTGTTATACAATAACACATTAACAGACTAGTTTTGACCTACATGCATTACCTATTATAGGTATGATTGTGAGAGGATTTAGTAGGTAACATTAAAATTATGATTATAAATGTGGGAGTTGTAAAGTAGATATAATTATTCTACAAAAAATATGAGGAAATGTTAAATTCAAAAATTATTTGGTCAAAAATATCATGTAAAAACTAGAATGGAAGCTCTATGAAACTTTTCCTTTTCTATTTTTCTATCTTTCCAGTGGTGTTCCCTTGGTGAGTGTCGAGAAAAGGACCACTACACATCAGCGATTAACGGTCATTGGGGCAAGTGGGGCGAGTACAGTGAGTGTTCCAGGACCTGTGGGGGTGGGGTTAAAGAGGCCATGAGGAGTTGTGAGGACCCTGCCCCAGCGAACGGGGGCAAGTACTGCATCGGCAGGAGGCTTCGATTCAGGTCATGCAATACGCAGGTATATCAACCGGAAAGAAATCTTGGATTCATAAAGATTTCTTTGTATCAATCATTCAGTATAAAGAGAAGCATATGAATCTGATTAGAAGCTACTAAAGATATATGTGATGCATCACATCCTAATCAGACACAAGTCGCCCAGCAAATTCAGCACAGTGTGGAGGAAATCAACCAAATAATAAAAATTGTCTTATTTGGGGGGAGATATTTTTTTTTATTTTCTAAATTTTCAATGTTTCTTGTGTGCTCTGTGAAAAATTGAGTAGAAATGATTAGGCAAAGCCTTTAATTAATTATGGTTTATTTTGATGGAATCTTTGACTCTTTTCTGGCGACTTGTGTCTGATTTCGATATGATGAGTCACATATTAGTGCAATAGATAATCTTGTCAAAGCATTTGATCTCGATGATAATTTCAATATTAATTGGGTCTGTATAGTAGATTGACATGTGTCATACTTAAACAATTACAAATTTCGTTCCTGACTCTCGGAGTATGATGATTAGATGCCGTCAGCTATGTTCACATATACCTGAAAAAGAATATATTTGTCTCCAAACATACTCTCATGTAAGATGGAAATATCATATTTTCTTTTAAATTGATACATTGCAAAGATATAATTCAGGCAACTACAATTATTTGAATAGTTAATTGATATTTTGTTTATTCTATTTATCATTCTTGTATCTATTTCTTCCGTCCTTTTTAGGATTGTCCGGAAGGCTCTGCTGATTTCCGTGAGAAGCAGTGTTCAGAGTTTAATGGTAGCAATCCACCTATCAATGGGGTTCCTCCTAATACAAGATGGGTGCCTAAATATGAAGGAGGTGAGAGTCTTAGTGTCATTTTGATAATAATGTTAGGTATGTACCCTGTAACACAAAAGAGATACAGTCATCGGTTGTATCTTTTAGGGCACAGTTTACTATAGATATCAATCATAAAATTGATTTTATCTTTTATGTTACAGGGCACTGATTACTTTTGTTAATGCCCTCATATCAACTGCACATTGAAACATAATCAGTTATCACAGTGTTTCATTACAGTACATGTAAGTTTACATGATTTACATTTACAAGTAATTTGACAGAAAAGGACAATTATGGACCAGTGAAATTGATTCAGAGTGACATGTGTTGATAACACTGTGACAAGCTAAATGATTCAAAATAGTAGAATTCAACATTGATATCTTATATTGCAAGGAAAATTACTTTAGGAACTATTTATAAGTACCCAGGTTGAAATAATGCAGAACCCAAAATCAAAGTGTTCATAAGCATAGGAAAAAATAGAGGTGTTTATATCTGGGCATGGAAGTGTCAATATTGTCAACATGACAAAGGCATGAATGTTGTATCATATAACACATGACTGATTACCAAACCTTGAAAGCGAGAGCTAGGCCCCTTCCTCTAATGAAAGCTGAGCAATGTTTTCCTCTCTTGTTTTGGGATGATCCCCGGCAACAATCACAAGGACAATGACACATTCTGTTAGGGTGTGATGGACTTTCTAAAGGAAGCCTGTATGGTTTTGGGAGATAACCAATAAATGTTTGATTGACATGTTATGTGCTGTGCATGTTGTTTGGAAGCACACATTATCTTACCCCTTCCCGTGCTGTAGGCAGCAAAACATGACCTGAAGATACATTCATGAAGTCTATTTGGACTAATATTGGCTGGTTTTCTTCCTGATATGGGAACATGTGCTTTATGAGTTTTTATATTTTATATTTCGCTCAATCTAACATAAAAAAAGAACATGACATTTGAAATTTGTTGTAAAAAATATTTTGAAATAGTAATGAGATTTTTTTTGGTCATCTAATGAATTCCTGGAATAACAACATCTTTGATTGACAGTAGAATAATTTAACTCCCCTCATATTCCATGTTTATGGATAAGGTAAATTTAAGTTAAATTTATATATTTAAAAAAAACACTAAAGGATATGAATAATAAATATGTCCCTTATGGGTTCATCAACCCATTAACAGTGAAACCAGTATAGGAATGATAAAATTTAATGGGTTACATGTATCTCGTATACTACTACGTTTTGTTAACTCCCTTTTCATGATGAGAGGTGTTATATCAGCAGCCTTATCGTGATTTCTACCATACAACCTTGTCATTCTAACCCATCAAATATACAAGCTCATAATGGTGCAGTAATTACCTTGTTGAAATTAAGAAAATTGAATTTGACACATCCAACAAAAGACTAGGATTAAGTCGTCATAAATGGATTAGGGCATCAATTCTTAAGTTGAGTCAGCCTTGACACTTACAAGCTTAACATCTTTATATGGATTAGTCTGTGATTATTATAAATATAGATTATGATACACAATATACTTAAGACTTTTTTTTTTCTGGACAGACCGATCTGCTAAAATTGTCCTTGAAAATAAAATATGGATTAGTGCTGGGAGATTTATACTAGTTGATATTTTGATAAAATGAGTTGACCTGGACAGCAAATTATTGTTTCCCCAGCCTATTAAATGTTTAAGTGTTTCATAAAAAGAATGAAGTTATTAGAAAAAGGGACTAGATATCTTTAAGGACACATCAATTTTTTTCTTTCTTTAGAACCAAGCTGAGATATATACATGTAAACGTAGAACTTGAATATTTTTGGTTAGAAAAAAAATCATGTATCATCATGCTAAACAGAAACAACATACATGTACATACATTTACAGACAAGAAACTAAAAATTGCCCCTCAGAAATCCACAAACATCTGAGTTATTTGGAATCCTCAAACCCCACACACAAACAATGTTGGAAACCCCCAAAATGATGAACTTAAAGTAGAAAACATGTGTTACATGTCATTAAATCTTGATATCAACATCTATACCTTCCCAAGTATGTATCCATCATACTAGATTTGTTTTCGTAAGTCCTGTGGGGGTCGTTGAACTCTAGCGAGGAGTCCCTGTCTTGTGTGGCATGTCTGACAAGGCTTTTTACACCTCCTCATCTTAAAATCAATTATTGAAACAGAGGCTGCATTCAAACTTAAATGATATTTCATTTATGCCAGGGTTCTAAAATATTTTTGTTTTCTGATGGCTCAAGTCATAGATTATATTGTTAAGTTCATCTGGTCCTGTTTTAAATTTCAAAATTGGAGCCATTAATTTCATAGGATTACACAAGTAGCATTTTTCATCAAGTGCATTAGTTTTGAATATTTTTGGCAATATGTAGATTTATAATATTTCTTTCCCAAAAGCCATAACTTTTTGTATTAGAGAAACAAGTGCTCATAAAGTCAAATGCAACTGGAAAAAAAGGTGATTTGCCTAAGATACACTAATTTATGAAACAGATTGTGATTGTCTGAATGCAGCTGCAGTGCATTCCAGGCCCGAGAAACCAAACAGGTGTCTTCTGTACAGGTTTATATGTGCCGAGGGTCCTTAGCAAAAGTCACAGATTGTCATAGTTTGCTGCTTCTGTTTACTATTTAATACGTGTGGGCAAACCATATATAGTAAAAGGAAACACGTCATTGGAAGAATTGTTTCCCTGTTGACAGAAACATCCAATACTACCACTCTGGAGAACAATTTAGATGTGTTTGTGACCTTTTGCTAAAAAGGGCATGGAGGTCACAATAAAATTGATGTAGACATGGGTTCAATAGGGTGTGAAAGATGTGTTTCACATGTTTAAAAATTGTTTTTCTGATGGAAATTTGTTTCTGTTTGTGAATAGTTCAAGCTGATATACTTTTCATGGGCTGTTGGTGTGTTGTCTTTTGAGAGGGTTAAGATGTAGCCTAGTTTTTGAAGGAGAATGTGGAGAGTGTGAGGAATTTGTTGTGTTTGGGCCTTGTCTGCTTCATCTTGAAAGTTGTCAACTCTGTTCATTAAAGCCAATACAAACCAGGAGCCACCTCTAGTCCTCAGCTATTCAATTCTGCCCTGATTGCTAACCCATAATGCAACATCCTGAGCAGTGTAGTCTTATTAAAAAAATGGCCCAATTGAATAATAACAAGTTCTTTCACATTGATTAATTCACACAGTGATAATCATTTTACCAAATAGCAAAGCAAATACTTTTCCCCTCAAAACATTTTAGTTTCCCCAACACAAATTAAATTATAGGTTTATTTTTACACTGTTTTGTTAATAGTTATTTCAAAAGGTATATTTTGAGACTATTTATTTATAACACACAGTCAATGAGAGGGTTGGTCAGTTCACTCTCGCTTTAAAAGAAACCTATAAAATTCATTTCCCAAGCACATGATAAGACCTCAGTTCAGAGATATTATTTCACAAATCTTACAAATTTCAAGGTTGCTAGTTCAAAGATTAATTTATTAAACTTAGAAGATATTTTTATTTTTCTTGTTGGGGATGGTATCAACGATCTTTTAAGAGTCAAGTTTCCTGTGACTTTCCTACTGTCCTGGATCTTTATTTTTTTTTTACTTTTCCACAACCTTAACAAATAGAAAGTTCTGGAGATTGCAAAGTTGTTGATGTGAGTGACCATGGACAAAGCTTCACCCAAGAGACAGCCTACTAGTGTTGCCTGGCTCACCCACTTTGGTTTGGTTGACCAAGTTAGCTAAATTGAATGAACCTACAATTTTGCTGGTCTCCTCTGAGTGGTCTTTAGCCAAGATACTACTGTTTTGAAATTCAAGTCCTCTAATGAAACAATTATCTTGTCTTTTGATTTGTAGTTCAATTACATGACAGATGTAAGCTGTATTGCCGTGTAACCGGGTCCAGTGCGTACTATGAACTGAAGAAGAAGGTTTTAGATGGAACCAAGTGTGATCCGGACACTGATGATATATGTGTCCAGGGACAATGTAGGGTAAGTCTTTTATAGAAAAAAAAGCCTAGCTTGTATTCCATTGGTGTATCTCATTCCCAATTCCACACACTTTGATATCATTTAATTCTTGGCCATTCAGTTATGAATGTTTAGCAATCTCGAGGGATCACTTAAGCATCATAGTAGCAAGCAAGTAAGGCATGCTCATTCCAAGTACTCATATACACCTGGGTGAGGAGGAGCGGTATATGTAAAATGCCTTGCTCGAGGAACAAAAGTGCTGTGCCAGGTATCTTTACATCCCTAGCCAAGTGATTAAACTCAACACTTTTACTTTAAATCAGGAAATTAGAATATATGATTATGAGAATTCTAGGACAACAAAACTGCAGTATCAAATGATAGCAAACATGGAACATAAAGTGACATATCATCGATACTTACGATTATAATTTGATTGAAATGTCATCTAATGCAAACAACTTTGTGTTTTCCATTGATATCAGCAAGCTGGTTGCGACCATGTACTGAGCTCTAATGCCAAGCGAGATGAATGTGGTGTATGTGGAGGAGACAACTCATCATGTAGGAGGGAGAGAAGAACCTATAATCATGTTAGACATGGTAAGCCAAAGCAGTCCTCAAAAACTTCTGAAGACTGTAGACACTGGCTTAATAGGCTTGTTTTTACAATATATTCACAGACCTTTAGATTTTGTATATTAATGAGGTATTTAATCCAGTTTACATACATTAGTTGTTACAAGTCATAAAGTATGCAAACTGGATTCCTAATATTTATAACAGTTTGTTGGAATACCTCATTACTATGTAAGATTTGTAGGTCTGTTCGTATATTATAAAAACTTACCTATTAGCGAAGCCTGAGCCTTAACCTCTGAATGTCATTCTAACAGGTATATTGCACTATATAAATGCTTTGAATGACTAACCTATTGGTTACTGATGCTTTCCTTCCAATAGGCCTAACTCTACCTGGGGGTGTTTCATAGACTGTTCGTTAGTTAGGAACAACTTTACGAATGACTGGTTATAAGTTCTTGTGACAAATGATTGAGAATATGTTTAGTAAATCACCCAAGAACATGTTCCAGTCGTTGTAAAGTCATTCATAACTCTAAAAACAACTTGGTAAAACACCACCTTGGGGGATGTTTCATAAAGCTGTTCATAAGTTACAAACAACTTTACGCACAACTGGTAATACCTTCTTATGCTACATGTAAATGAATGAGAATATGATTAGCACCCAATAATTTATCACTAGTCGTTTGCAAAATCGTTTATAACTTGCAAACAACTTTATGAATCACCTCCTGGTTCCATTAGTCAATAGGTTAATAGTGGATTGGAATGCTTATTGGTTGGTATTCTTAAACCATAAAAATAATGAATCTGTCCACTTTTTTTTTCAGAAGTAATCTACACTTCATAAACGTAGTTGTCTTTTGATCAAATTGATAATTTGATGAATTCAAATTATTTCCTAGCAACGAGGATTCACTTTTCACAGTCCACTTTTTGATTAGGAATTTAACCCCTAAATGGGTAGAGGTGAGGGGGATATTTGATACCACATTTATAAGAATTTGACGGAACCTTGTAGCTCTCTTGAATAAACTTAAGTTAAGAATGTCATGAGGAAACTTTCTGTAAGTTTTTGAAAACATTCATTATTGAACTGTAGTTCTGTTTCAATTTGATGAATATCAGATGTTATATCAATAAAACCTCTTTTCCATCTTTCAGGTTATACAAAAATAGTCACAATACCATCAGGAGCAACACAGGTTGAAATCAAACAGTATTCATTCAACGGCAGGGCAGAGGATGATAATTATCTAGGTAAGTCTGGAAAAAAAAATCCTTTATTTAATTGATTGCATATGTATCTCATAGACTCTATGGCCCATATTTTGCTATGAAGACTGAGTTCGTAAGCATCGCAACTTCGTGCAAAGCGATTGTGCGATCCACATCAGACAAAAGGATCGCACAATAGCTTCGCACGAACTTGAGACGCTTATAAACTCAGTCTTCATAGCAGAATACGGGCCTATAGTTTTCAATTTGTTTGCGTAGTTTTGTTCTTGTATTGAGGGATGCCAGTTTTCAGGCTACATTGCCTGATTTCAGGCCATGACACATTTCTATGTTCTGTATTTTTATGGTACAACATGTATAGGACTCCATGTTTGGGTTTCTTTTCAGGCCTAGTTGGAAAAGGCAAGAGGCATCCTTGTAGTTTATTCCAGTGATATATTTTGAACTAAATATATATTAATTGGTACAAACTTTGTGTCTAATATGAACTTATTTGAATTTATTTTCCTTCCGTCCTACAGCATTATCCAATGATCAGGATCAGTTCATTCTGAATGGTAATTTCATAGTGAGCATGTATGCTAGAGAGATCCATATAAACAAGACTGTGCTGCAATACAGTGGGTCAAGCAGAGTGATTGAGACCATCCTGAGCAACGATAAACTACAGAGGGCCATTAATTTATATGTGAGTATAACATTATATTATTGAATGAAAATGTAATTGCATATAATTCCATCGGGGAGAATGGTTTTGTGTTGAAATAATAAATTCTTATGATGTTAAATGAGTTATTTTGGTTATTCCAAAACCTCGAATCACACAGTAATGCTAGGTGAATTGTTGTTAACTTTTGGAAAGTACTTTTAAACAGTGCTTTCCACATTTTAATTTCATGACTTGAAAAATAATTTCACTTTAACTTTACCACCCTAGTCTTGGAAAATAATTTTACTTTAACTTTACCACCCTGAGTCGGTTTGGAGGCAAATGCAGAGTCTATGGTCTATCATTTGATGATTCATTAGATTTTTTTTTTCATTTTGTCTTTCTGTCTAAGATTTTATCTGTCGGTGATCTAAATCCACCAAACGTGTCCTATTCTTTCAACGTACCGAATGCCAACTTTCCTATATATCTGTGGGATAGATCAGGACCATGGTCTGAATGTGACAGAGATTGTTATGGTGAGTAGAAGTGATGCAGTTTATGATTGTCTATTACACCTGATTGCAAAGAATGCAATTTGATATTAACAGGCTATTGACCAAAGAGACCTAAATCATTTAGTCCTATCCAAAGGACTTGGTAGATAAGAGTACTGTATAAGTGGTTATTTTCGCGGTGACTTTATTTTCGCGAATTTCGCGAGTTGGTCTTCGCGAAAATTTCCACTTCAATACAAGGCTATTTATAGTAATGAAATCATCACCAAAATCGCGAAATTTTGCTCTCGCGAATTTCCCCAACTAGTCCAAAATCGCGAAAATATCTGGACGCGAAAATATTGGCTTATACAGTAATGCCTTCCAAAAAACACTAATGCATGAAGCAGGAGGGCATTTCATCAAAGGACTTGTCGGATGTTTTATCCGACAAACTGTTATAAGCTACTGAAATGCTTGCATCTGATTGGCGGAGAGCAAATTTGTCGGATAAAACGTCAGACAAGTCCTTTGATAAAATGCCCCCCAGGACATCCTGGTTTAAAGGAGTCCCATTCTCTACCAACTTTGCTATCGTCTAAAGTGCTTGTTTTGTTTTTCCTGACTGCGAAGGAATCGATTATATGCGACCAAGGGGACCTATTGCTTTAAGTCCTGTATGAGGGACCTGGTAATGAGGATCGATAGATGACCAAAAAACCCTAGTGCATTAAATCGATTTTGAACTAGGGATAGGCTTTGCAGGCAATTATGCTGTTCCACTGTCTGTCTCAAACTACTGTCAAATCCTGTCAAATCAAAGTACCCTTCCTCTTTCTCTCAATATTTCATGTCAGTGCCCTATTTTCTAGTCCTCAAGAATCCCTTATGTCTAATCTTTAATCAAGAATCAGAATCCTTTTCAGTTTGATTTTAGCCCTTTCCAGCCTCCCTTACTGCTTCAGTCTATCTGTCCATGAGGCGGTTGGCTGACACATGTTGTTGTGACAATTCTGCTGTGTTTATTTTATCAAAGATGCATGGTAAGGGTTAGGTTGGTGATGTTAGGTTCAGGATAGTGTTTAGTCAAGGACCTAAAGTTAGTTGCTTGATTAGTGTTCAAGATTGATTGCAGGTCAATTGTTAGCCTTAGCAATTGTCATGTACCTGAAATGAGACACCTTTAATAGTCAATCAATCTTTTTCTCTCCCCTTCTGTATGCCTTTGTCCTTTTTTTTTAAGGCATGAAAAGGAGGGCTATCAGATGCATGGATGCTAATGACAATCGTGTAGTAGATGACGCTATGTGTGAAGGACCTAGGGCTGATCCTATTGAAGAAGAATGCAATACAAGATGTATAGTTCGGTAAGATACTCATATCTCTGAAATAGAATCCAAGATGGTTACAGATAGAAAAAGGACGGAGCCCTTACAGCATTTTGATATTATACATGTAATTACCGTATTCCTTATGTGGTGTAGTTACTGAAAACAGGAATGAATTGAAATGAAATTAAGATGAGAATGAAATGCTATGTTTTCAAAATAAAGTTTATACAAGTTGTCGTAGTGCCTTTTCCATCTTTTCATTTCTTATTCATAATTAGATATTCCAAGTAGTTCTAATTTAATTATCTATTTTCAGTACTTCATTAAGTAACTTTCTATTTGTATTGCTTCATGATGTATCATTACTTTACTTAACTGTCCTTGTTTTCTTTGCTTTTTTCTATTTAGTTGGCATGTCATGAACGAATCTGAATGCAGTGCCCAGTGTACAAAAACCAGATCAATCAAATGCATCAAGAAGAAGAGAAAAGGAGAGGAATACACTCAGGTTTCTGATGTGTTCTGTAATGCTGTAGAGCGCCCTCCTGAGACAATCGAGTGCCAGGAGTCCTGCAGATCTACTCACTACAGATGGGAGTACTCATTATGGTCACAGGTTAGTATGTGTATGAGGGTGGAAATAATTTTTCAGATATAAAAAAAAAAAAAAAAAAAATCACAATCAGTTCCATAATTCATGTGAGCCAACCTCATTACCCTCATTCCAAAACTAATAATTGCCATTAAATTCATTTTTCTCATTGGTTGATTTAAAGTGTACATATGTATTGTAACTTGAAATCAATCCTAGACTAGTTAACAATTTGGTGAACCAGGGAGTTGAGATTGATATTAAGCTGGGATTAAAATCAATCCCAAAAGTCACTTTTATGAATGATTTCATTCCCATTTAGTGAACCACCCCCAACAGTGAATTGCCCCCTGTGAAATGGTTTAAACTCTTCACAATTCATATCATTTTGTATTACGTTTGCTTGCTTTGACAGTGTTCAAGATCATGTAATTCTGGCACAAGAACCAGGGCTGCATCGTGTCGATACGGAGAAGGATATGTTGTAGATAACAGATATTGTGATCCCTCATCTCTGCATATTGTGGAAGACTGTAACAGACACACATGCCCTGAATGGTCTGCATTAGAATGGAGTGCAGTAAGTCGAGTTTGACTTTTGTCAAATTTTGTTTTATAACAAATGCACAGACAATAGCAAAACGGCATTCCTTTAATATCTGAATATTTATGTGCCTCACTTGTCACAGATCATGAGTGATAAAAATTAATTTGATTTTATATAGATGACAATTTTATTTTGGGCACTGTAGTGTTAACTTCTGTATATATATGGGACCTGTCAACTAAAAACAGTCAGTCTCCAGGATTCATTTGGTGGTTTTATGTATTCTCTGACAGTAGAGATCCCCCCCCCCAGCTTTTCAGTGATGTCAAAAAAGTTTAATTTACTCTAATAGAAATCATTTAATATTGCATTACAGTGTAAGAGCTATCAATGATATCTGAAGCCGAAAAACTTGCTTCTCTCCCATTTGTTCTGCTGTTCTGTTCTGACTTATTAGTGGTCTCAAGCTGTTGGTTCACAATAATTTTGTGACTCAAATTGCCCATTTGCCACGCGTTGCAGTTTTTGTTATAATACAAAGAACATGCTTGAATTAAATAAGAGTAGACTATAAAAAAAAAAAAGTGAAGTGAAGTAAAGACACTGTATACATTCCCTTGCAATTTAGAGAATGTCTCTTTTGATGATACATTAGGCAAGTCTGCACAGTGGAATATGAATCATTATTACCTGTATGAGGCATTTTGGAGACAAGATATAGCGCGTATTTTGTCTGCCTAATAGATCCGGTCAACAAAAAATATGTCACAATGGATAAGTTGTACAACAACGGGTCGTAATATCCATACTCCCCTCCTCCGTGATTCCCTATTGGGTTTATGTACAAAATTGCCGGTCCGTAATATCCATATTTTGTCTGGTCGGGGGTCCTACGCGTAATTGTAAGTAGATGATGCGCGTTAACAAAGAGTAAGACAATGGATACGCACAGAAGCATTATGCGTCACAAGGTTCAACTCAGAATGCTGAAGATCAGAAACAAAGAAAAGAAAAAAAGAAGAAAAAAAATCCCACGACAAATGCCCAGTTTAAATCAAGTAAACTTATTTTATTCTCTTAAAATGGGCTAATTGAGGTTAACAGGTAATATAATAATATTGACTGGCTTTACTTTCGGGAGATACCTCCTATATTTCCTCACAAGACCCATATTGCCCTCGTCTACGACTCGAGGCAATATGAGACTTGTTTGGAAATATCTGCGGTATCTCCCTCAAGGCCAGTCAATATTACTGTATAAGTGGTTATTTTCGCGATGACTTTTATTTCGCGAATTTCGCGAGTTTCCACGTTAGTACAAGGCTATTTATAGTATGAAGTCATCACCAAAATCGCGAATTTTGCTCCGCGAATTTCCCCAACTAGTCCAAAATCGCGAAATATCTGGACGCGAAAATATGGCTTATACAGTATATAAATATTGCTGATTCAATAATGCATGTCAATTTAATTTATGCTTTGCCTCATCTGATAAAGGCATTTGCAAAATATCTTTCTAATACTTCTGTATTATGAGTTTTTGAATGACTTCAAAGTTTCTTTACCATGACAACAAAAACTGACTTACTCTTTCCTCTCTTATCTTTTCTCTCAGTGTTCAGTGACATGCGGTGTAGGTGAGGACACAGAGAGGTAGCCTGCTATCAGGAAGGTAGCAAGGTAGATACAAGACTCTGTGATGGACTCTCAAACCCGATGCAGACGAAGATGTGAACAACAACGCTGCCCCACTGGGCTCCTGGGCAGTGGACTCGGTAAGGATTATTTGAAAATACCCTGGTTACACTTACTTACAACAACAGAGAAATTATAAGACAACCAAGATTTTAGTTAACCAATTGCCGATTATAGTATGGCTTAGCCAAATGACAGATGGTTGAGAAATGGGTAATGTTTTAAGGGGGAAATCATCACTTTTTTATGGGTTAAAAAGAAAATATTCAGCCTACAAATCTTTATTCATTTATAAATATCTGTTTGTCATGGTTATCCAAATTAAGTAATGATGAATAGAAGATTTGTAGATGGTATAAAACCTTCTGTATAGTGCTTTTTACATTATCATAAAATGAGGAGTATTTTGTTGAACTGTGGAGTGAAAGAGAGGGTTGGTTACAGTACATCACTAATGCATAAACTTTCCCAAATTTCTCATGCAGTGTTCTGTAACTTGTGGCAGTGGATACAGAGCGAATTGTCCGTTGCGCACCTTTGACGGCCAGTGGCAGGACGAATCAGAGTGCAGCGCTGGGCCAAGCCATCCCTGAGCAAGAGTGCACGCTATCCGATTGTCCTATCCCTACCACTACACTATAGTCCTACTACGACTGAGACCCCAGCTCCACCTAACAGAGAGATTGTTACAATCCAGTGTTTGATGAGATGTGGACAGAGGGAATCCTGGGATTTCTCCTGCGGCTAGGAGGAGAATCTTCAGGAGCCAGTGGAGGACTGGAGCCTGGACACCGGTAGGTATTCAGCAGGATAAATCTATACTAAACATGCACTTCTGCTGCAGCTATTGTTGTTGATTGTTTATTGCTGACTGGTCAGTGATTATTCCATGATTTCTGCTAGCAATAATTTCGTTGAAGTATCAATATGGCCTCTAGTTCCTACACATAGCTATTAACATTGAGACAATGTATGAAATGATTTGGGTCTTTTTAGATAAAAGGGATATATGCCAAACTACTGCGAGAAATACCTTTAGGATGTTGCACCACATTTTGTTGCCTTTTTGTTATGTATTTCAATTCAGTTAAAGGGATTTGGTAACTTTCAAAAACAAGAACAATCAGATCAAGATTAATAAAATTATACTGTTCCAACATTAAAAACAAACTACTGAAAGTTTCAGTTCAAATGAAAGTCATTTACTACCTTAAAACAGTGTAACAAACAATGCCAAGCATACAGACGAACACCAGTACCCTCTGCCGCTCGCTCACCAGGCCGCTAGAGACGGGTACTATACAACAGGAAATAGGTGTATTTTGTGCTATGTGGAAGAGCACATGGTTTTATAAACCATCCGGTGTTGGTTTATAAAATTTGAGTATGAAATCATTGATATCTTGAAGGTAAAGCAAGCAATTAGCGTGCAATTTTGAAGAGATACCAGACTGACCTAAGTGTTTATAATTATGTTGGCAAAATACGCTAAATCGAATAAAATGGATTTGAATATCATTCAATGTTACTGCATCCCTTTAATAATCTGTCCATTTAAATGTTATCTGGGATAAAACGTAAAGTGAAAACATAAAGAGGATAAAAATCACTTCATGGTTTATTTTGAATTGTACATAATTAGCTGTTATTTGAATAATATTTATATCGAACTTTGACACACAAATCACCATGAAATTAGGTCACTCAGCTGCTTAGGTAAAAGTTTGATTGACAGGTTGTATATTACACAGGAAATTCTCAAGTGAAATTTACATGGCAATTAGTGAACTTACACTAAAATATGTGTGCAACAATGGCAACCTTGTTAATTACAGGAGGTATGAAATCTACACAAAATAACTAATGAGTTGATTTCTTATTTGAAATGTGTAAACAAGAAGGAATGTAATTAAAAAGGTCAAGTCACCAGTAGAAGTTCAACCTATCACAGTTTGTGTTGTCAGTTTAAAAACATGAATTGATGTCTTAATTTAGTTCATGCTGCATTTTGATTTTATTCCACACCAAAAGTTCAATTTTCTCAAATCCACATTATAACCATGAACATTATAGGATAACATAACAAAATTATTTTATTTTTCAAGTAGGAATTATTTTGTATGTCGAAGAAAAGGAAAACACAATATTTAAGCTGACTGATTGAAGCTCTATTGTCATCAATATATTTAATTCCTGATGCAGACTTTAACCCAAAAAGTAAATTACATGTTATTTCTTATGTTCTTTTCTATTCTCCAGTGTTCAATGACTTGTGGCTCGGGCATCAGGGAACGATATGTGAGTTGCCGTGACAACTATGGCAACATTGACAACACTGACTGTGATCCTGACCTTCGACCTTCGTCCATGGAGATGTGTGAGATCAAGTCTTGTCCACATTGGAGGACAGGTGACTGGAGAGAGGTTGGTTCAGCGGTTTATACATGTATTTACTTGTTCTAACAGCAGTTGGTCCAATTCCCTGTTTGTCTAATACCTCATGGGCTAAATGCATTTGGCCTACTAACAATTTGGTGTAAGTTTTCATTGGTCAAATACATGCTTGGTCTAATTCTCACTTGTTCAAATTGCCAATTCATCTAATAGTCAAATTGTCTAATTGCATTTTGGTCTTTTACCAGTTTGTTATTGGAAGTGACCAAGTGGTGTTAGATCAAGTGACCACTAAACGAAAAAGACATTAGAAGAAATAGGAATTAGACAAATAAATGGTAAATAGTTGAAGTGGGAATTAGACCAAAAGGTAATTAGACAAACTGGTTGTAGACGAATCTGAATTAGACCATGTGGGATGTGACCAAACGGGCATTAGTAAAAGTGGGTTTAAACCAATTGGCGATTTAGCAGTTCATCTAATTTAGGGGTATTTAAAGCCAGTATACCTAAGCACCCAGAGCCCTTTATTTCAGAGTGTAATCAACCCAGTTAAAGTGAGTTACCACAAAGAGTTAACTCCAATATATTGTCAATTTTTTATCGTGCCAATAGGTATGATTATGAAGATGAACTTTTGGCTGCTGGTGCACTGTCTCACATATCATGACTCTCTATACTTTAGATGGAGTTTAGATGGACAAATTTATTTGATTTGTCAAAGATTTTATCTCACTCCCTCTCTCTATCTATTTCCTATTCCTATAACCCTAGAAATTTATTATATGTTTGCTTAGCTTTCCAAATAATTTAATGAATGTATTTTTCCTGGACTTAGACAGCTATCAAATATTTTAGGATATGCAATTCATGAATCAATTGAATATGAACATTGTAATAAGGTAAAGAAACTGAATCAGGGAAAAAATCCTTATGCATGCGAATCATAAATGGGCTTGTCAAAACAGTAAGATGCTGTATGTTATTCAATTTGCTAATATTTCAATTATTCTATTGTGTATCTATTAAAAAGATAATGGTACATAACTAAAGATGATTTACTTTTAAGTACCCAAAGTGAATTTAGCTCTTTTAGGAAAAAAGGCAACTAGGAATAAAAACAAAATTTTGTGTTTCCTATATTATCAGTGTCCAGTATCTTGTGGTGAAGGGGTGACTACGAGGTATGTTGCCTGTGTTTACAGCGATGATACGATCACATCTAATGGGGAGTGTGACCCTGACAATAAACCAGAGGGAGAACATACATGTAACAGCCAAGATTGTCCTACCAGTAGACCTAGAGGGCGCTCTTCTCATGACAATTATGACAATCGGATTGGGACACGGTATGGCTGGAGGACAAGCACTTGGAGTTCAGTGAGTCCCTTTTTCATTTTTTGCTTGCTGTTGTATGGTGATGTTTTCTATATGAAGTACAGCTTTGTTTGATATGATTATATTTGCCAATCAAATGTTTGATTGATTGTGTTTAGAGATGATTGTCAGCACACAGACAATTCACATTGCTGTTGCAATTTATAAGAAATATATCAAAATATTGGTTTCTTCTAAAGTTTGAATTAATATATTGAAAATAAACAAGAAACATTAATCTTGAAAAATTTGTACTAAATTTTGTCTGTCAATGTAATGTGCATGCATCCTACAATTTTTGGTGTTGGCATATGAAAGAGTTTTCAAAAAGATGCAAGTTTTCAAAAGATATTAATGCTTTAATGATAATTTAACATGGTCATTGCAACTGAACATCTACTGAAGAAACTGTCCTCAATACCTACCTGTCCTCAATACCTACCTGTTCTTTTACACCTACAGTGCAGTGTTTCATGCGGTGAGGGGTATAGGCAACGCAGGGTGGAATGCTTGGATGATAGTAACAGGATATCAACGTACTGTGACGAGAACTCCAGACCACCTGACTCTGAGATGTGTGAGATAGAGGCTTGTCCCTCCTGGGACTTTGGAGAATGGGGTCAGGTGAGTTTAAGGAATTGAAAGTAGGGAGAGGAAGGGCAGAGAGATTTCCATATGGATAGCCTTACTTGAAAATTTATATTTAATATGACCAAAAACCTTGCTTTGTTTATGCCTAGAGACATGCTTAGTGATGCATTTGTAAAAGAAACCACCTATAATGAATTCAAGCTGTGGTTTACAAAATGGCAAAACAATATTTGAAAGACAGCTTATGCATGAAATAATTGTATTAGTCTTCAAATAAATTTTCTTTTTTGTTTGAAAAAAAAAGAAGAAGAATTTAAAGGCTTTAAAACCATGCCATACAATGAGAGTTTTTCATTGAGAAAAAAATGTTGTACAAGTTTTTGATCCATATCCATTTATGAATGTGATTACAACTTGAACAAGATCTACAGAAAGTACTTAAGTTTCTGTTTCGTGAAATGAACAAACTCTTGTAATTAACATAGAATCCAAGTTACAATCAATATCAAAGGATCATCTGTGGCCCAGAGGTAAGGTTTGTTAAGACCGGTAATGTCGTAGTGACTCTAAATGTCATGACGTCTGGGATTTGAACCGCGGTCTGCTAGGAATCAGTTTGTGGGCTGATTTTCCTTTTCCATAATGTAAAGAATAGGCCCACAAACTGATAAGAATTGTACCGAGGTTCGAATCCCAGTCCCGACTTTTGGATGGTGACGTCACAGGTTGGTCCCAGATGTAAATGATGCATTGTGACATTATGCGTCGCTGTGACGCTACCGGTCTTAACAAGGCTTTGGCATATTAAGTCATAGATTTATGTTCTTTTCCCAGTGGAGAACTCTTAAAATGTCTGTCTTAAAAAAAGAATGTCATAATAGGGACATTTTTCTTCATAAACATATTTTGCTAAATTCCCTTTATTCTCTTTTTGTCTTTAGTGCTCAAGACCTTGTGGCGGAGGGCTTCAGTCCAGAGTTGTTAAATGCAGGAGACGTGACGGCCAAACTGTATCGGACAGCTACTGTAACCAAAGGAAACCAGAGAACTCTACCACTTGCAATACACACAGATGTCAGGCACGATGGCATAGAAGATCATACTCAACGGTAAAATGATATGCCTCTAATTTTCTCACAAATCTATGTCTGTTATTATTACCCATTTCCTGGTGTTTCAACAAGATTTGAGAATAACATATTGGAAAAGTTGAATTCATGTATGACCAATGATGTAGGTATGTGGTACTTGTGAGACATATTGAACTAGATGATGAGAGTCTGATTTCTTCTTGTTTTAATCGTCTTGAAAATATGATGATATTGAGCCATACTCTATGGATCATACTGATGTTCTTTTTTCACTTTTTAATAATGGTGCATTAGTAAAGCTATTGCACAGCCTTTTGGTTTACTCACTGACATTTCAGATCCAGAAGTTTGTATTTAGGTGCTATGGTGTCAGTATTTACCTCACTATCTTGTATTTGTTGTGGCAACATGGTCTACAAACAGCCGAAACAACCTCATGGTTTATGTGCCTACTGTATTGGTTCATTTTGGTATAGCAATCATCTTGCTCTGCCTCAATTCCTTCATTGTGGCATGTACATGCTTTTAGTTGACAAGGATCAAAGGTTATTACATGACTACCTCTTTTTCATACCTCCTGCTCTGCATAGAAAATCTAAAATCTTGAAAGATCAACAGGTAACTGAGTCAGCATTTTTATAGATGTTGCTAAAATTATACCATCCCACCCAAAAATTATATCACTGTTGTAACACCACCAATTAACTGAGCATTCCTTGAGAAGATACAGAAGGTACATGATCTTACCACTCCACCAGTGAATATATATTTTAAGAGATATTTCTCTTGCTTCACTACAAATAAGAATGTAATGGGTTTAAAAAATAGTAGTGTTCAACAAATTACATGATCCCACATCTGCCACCTCACTGGTTAAAAAAGAAAAGAAAGTTTTTAGAGATCTCTGTGTTGCTTCTCTAATAGTAAGAACATAAAGAGTTCAACAGGTAGAAGCATTCAACACATCCCACAGCTGCCACCTCACCATTAAAATAAAGAGGTTTTTAGAGATCTCTCTTTTGCTTCACTACCAGTAAGAACAGGAAGGGTTCAACAAGTAGATATATTATATGATCCCACTCCTGGCAACTCCCAATAAAGGAATATTTTCAAAGACGACCAATAAGGACATGAATCATTCCTCAAGTAGATACAATAGTATGCATTAATTAGTAATATCAGGGCTCAAATTCAGCACTGGCTGAGGGCCAATGGCCACCTGAGACCTTGTTGGTCTACCTGAAGTAAAGCAAAATCTCTAATGGCTCTACAGCCCACTGGAAGAAAAATTTCAAGCATAAGCCCTGTTTGGGATCCCACCACTGCCACTCTTTTGGGATCAGGAAGATCTTACTGTTGTCACACCACCCATAAGAGCACAAGCCACACCAACCAAAAAACAAATCATCACTCACTTATACATGTATGTAGATACAACATTTATATAATCCCCCCCGCTGCCATCCCACCATTGAAGGAGTAGTGTAAAAGATTTCACTGGCACTACTCTCTTTATTATGATACTAATTGTCATTTATGAATATGCCACAGTTGTATGATCCTACTGCTGCCACCTTGACATTGAATTATTAGCCATAAAGATCCTACTCTTGCCACACCATCATTTTGCATGCACTTAAATTGCTTGCAAACATATTTTAGGAAGTGAATCTGACATAGCATCACCTGTTATATCATATGTGGGGTGATTTTTTTATCACTTAGTGATGAAACTTCAATACATTTCCCTTCGCTTGTTATGAACATTAGTCTAAGACATTTGGATTTTTTTTAATTCCACCCCTGAAACATTCTTAACTCTCTTTGCTTGATTGTTGTTTTTTCAGAGTTTTAGACTACATATATAATATAAAAAACATCATAAGCCCAAATGAGACTGAATGAAGATTCAATATTATTTTGATGCTTGAACAGAAGAAAAATTCTTCACCAGGTCGACCTAACCCAATTTCATGAATTGATCGGTATAAAAAGGGACCAATGTATGAATAGAGAAAATAGTTGAAATGTCTATGTCCAATGGACATTTTCTTACAAGGCAGTTGTACCACACTTATATGATCCCACCGGTGCCACCACACTAAAGGCAAAAGGAGATAAGGTACATAGATTGTACTACTGCATCACCTATAACATTTCAATTCAGGCGAACTACAATTTGGCACTGACCGTTCACAGTAAAATTACATAGCTTAGTCCTAAAGAGGGCTCCATCACAATATTGAGATAGTGTATGGACGGGACCCTGTATGGCCTTGTTCCTGAAATGTTTTTTTTTTATATATATAATGAAATTGGAAACTCTCTCTCTCTCTCTCTCTAAAGAATTTTCTTTAAAAAAACGTTAATACAGGAATTAACATATCAGATAATACAAAAACAGGAAAACATGAATAGTATAGAGTATTTGCTTGTTACTACAACAAATTATATTTACTAGGAAAAATAAATGTCATATGCAAATAAAGAAACTAAAGTGTGAACGAAAGGCTGTTTTTTTATCTTCACACTTTATGATTGCTTCTCATCACTGAGAAAGCATGAACAATATTAGAAGAAATAGAAATAAAAGTGTAGTTATATTTTTTATACTCCTTCATGTAGCAGGTTTGTAAAATATTTGTCTACAAAGCCATAGTGAGTTTGCCAATAAGAAATGTATCTATCACAATTGAATGAATATTGACGTGACCTTTTAGCAAGTGATGCACATTTAAGTTGCTGATGCATAGAAGTTGAATGAGGATCTACAATTTATTTTGAACTGGAAAGTTAAGTGTGTGAGGGTGTGAGGTTTTGTATGTCTACCTGTGTCTGTGTGTGTTAATTTATGTAAACTGCTTTTCATCTGTTTTTTATTGGTTTTTATTATTATTTTCATTATCTTCTTTATATATGATGGACTGACTTGTAAGATATGCTGCATGGAATGTATAGAAAACATCATGTTATTTTTGTGTTTGTTTACTCTACCTCTAACATAGTACACTGTAAAGAAACATGAAGCACTTGTATTAATTATGCAGTCGTTTATTGAGAATTCAAGAAAACTTTACACTCAAATCTGATTTAAAAACATATGTTCTTTGCTTATTTTTTTTTTAAAGATCCATCTACAAGTTTTGTGTAAAATGTTATCTTATGTATTGTGTAAAAAATAGTTTATCACAGAATTAATACTTTGAATTAACATAACTTGAGTGCCATTCAGATTTTAAATATGTACATGTATAATGTAACTGGCTTGTAAAAAACAACAACATTCAATTGTTTGTCTCGTAAATTTTACCTCTAAAGTAAATGGGAACCTAGTACCTTTTAAGTTCAGGACATGATTAGTTTTATGTATTGTGCAATGATTCTTTCCCCGAACCCTTATACTCTTTTTTTCTTACTTACTTGTAAGTTAACGTCAGAACTATATTTACCATCATCTTAACACAAAATATTTACAATGAGCATTACATGATTTTAATTTCATTCTCATAATGTGATATGTTTGCTATTTGTAATTGTATGAGCACATTTATCATTTCAGTATTAGTGCAGGCATAATGTATTTAAGTGTATTCTGTTATGGGGAGAGTTTTTTTTTCCAAAACATTTTCAGTATTCATTAATGGTAGCTATGAGAATCACTTGCCTATTATACAAGTTTCTTTTTCTGCAAGTTTTCTGAGATTTCCAACTTGGGACATTTTTAATTGTGAAGGTGCCTTTATTTAGATGTTAAATTTTAAACTCTGGTAGTATATTCAGAGCAAGCTATTAATTAGATTGTTGAATTATTAATCTTATTATGTATGAAGTATCCTTTTACTCTTTGCACAAATTTCTCTTTAAATTTACAAAGGGCTTGCAATATGGCAAACAACTAAGTAGGCCTATAAATGCCCTTTAAATATTGGAGCACTGCTGTTTATAAGTGGGTCATTTATCTACGTGCTCAATTGGCAGTTTTTGAAGGGGTCAGAATATCTCTTTTGAGGGTTAATCTTCCGTAAAAAATTGACCAAATTGAATTAGGATAGTTATGGAAACAAGGAAAGCTTTGTTTGTATTCAGTTTTTCAAAATCATTTTATATAAAAGGGTATTTGAGTACATTATCATGAAATTTACTTTGATAATTCTTTCAAACAACTGACCTCATAAACATCCTATTAATTGAAACCATACTCATATTTCTGTGATCCTAGATTGCACAACTGATTCTAAATTATATTTGATATTACCAAAAAGGAAAACAATGGTACATTTATTGTGTTTTAAAATAGATTTGATGTTTAGTGCAGTTTAAACAAATTATGACCTTCAATATTGTGGAATGTCAGTCCAGAATTGATGGTAATTTAAGAGCGCAAGTGCCTTTTATAGGTTAGAAGTCAACGTTTAAAAGTAGACTCTCGTCCCTGATGGCACAGTGAAATGAATGGAAGCATGTGTAATAGAAAGTAGACACTCGTCCCTCATGATTTGCTGACATCAAACTTGTACATGTAGGTGTCAGTGACTTCATTACACACATAATTTGAAGTGTAGTTTGGGTTCATTGAACCGGTGCTTGCATCGTATCCCTTCAAGTGCGCGGTTATTGGCGGTGTTGAAGCCTTCAGTGATTAGATCTTTGGCGAACAGGTTTGGAGGAAAACATTTGTAGCCTAGGGTAGAAGGAGATGGCTGGTATTTATAGTCTGCCCTCAATTGGCAGGTCATCTTAATTAATGGGATGCTATAGAGGATAGTTAAAGCATCTCGAACTTGATCAAGTTAGAGGGATTTGTAAACTGATATCTATCGTTACCAGGTAGTAGTCTAAGAAATAGTGATTGGAAGGGAATGTTACGTTAACATAGATTTTTATTTACTAAATTAATGCTTGTCATTTGAGAAACCTTATTTGGTTTATGTTTGAATCAAAACTTGACAACTGTTTTTATTTAACCTTTTGATCTCATGAGTTGCAATCATGTGACCAGTCAACCGGTCAGTTTTACTCCCATTTTAATTTTCTTTTAAATATGTATTTTGCGCCTTGAAGGTAGATGTATGTATACCGTGTATTGAACATCAATTGTACATCATTGGGCTGCATTATGGTTATGATATGTTTCTTTGTCATTTTTATACTGATTTTATGTAGTTTGTGTACATACATAGATTGAACTGGATGGATTATTTATTTCTTCTACTTGTAAGATATGTCATGCACTTATTGTTAAAGTCAAGTGCTATTTTGATGCCTGTAATATCTTATGATATTTAATGTCACCGCTAGATAATGTTTAAATACAATCTTTGCCAGTTGTTAATATGCTTCATACTACAATGTTGATGAGAAATTATTGGATTTTTTCCAAGATCTGCATATTTGTGTAAAAACTTTATACTTTTATGTTCAAAATATAATCCTTATTTTGCATATAGTTGTCGTACAGAGAATTGTAAAAATTGACTTGTAATTATTGTGAATAGTTATCAAATAGTAATTATAGAAGAAGGTGGAACAGTAATTAATTGATGAATATTATTAGTTTTGGGACTTTTAAAGAAATTTTATTGGTTGTTACAATGGATATGACTTGCTAACTTTTTTAAATGGACGGTTGAATTTTCTTTAAACAAAGTTTTGGTAGCCCGTTTCTGGGCGAGAAGGAGTAGGGTTTGTCTGTAATTTATACAAGTAGGTCTCAAGCTGTGTGTGTTAACCAGCAGACTTGGCCTGGCCCAAAGCCAGAGGCAAGCAAGTTCAGGGCTGGGTTTAGAGCTGGCGGCTAGCCGGCTTTGCAACGTAAATTGATCGTTTGTGTTGGGTCACAGGAGCTCCTGTAGTGTGCTGTAATAAGAGCTCCATTCCCAGGGGGTATTATACTACTAGGCCTCTTTCCTTCCCTCACTCTCTCTCTCTTTCTCTCTTTCTCTCACTCCTTCTCTGATTGATAGCTTGCCAATGTGTAGTATAGTAATAAGAAAAAAAAAAGTGTAGAGATTATTTGCAAGCACAGCTGAGTGGCTGGCAGACGGCATGACGTAAACATTGTCGATGCCGAATCACAGCCGCTCTAGTGTGTAGCTCCACCTGCCACAGCCGGCAGACAGGGGGGGCTGCGCACAAGCTACCAATTTTTTTAAACTCGAAATTGATGACCTTTGAACTATGCAAATGAGAATATTATCAGTTTGCATGGTAATTAATCATTGGTCCACGTCCTTCGCTGTCTCCACCCCCTTTGAAGAGAAATTCATTGATGTCCACCAATGGCTGGTGATGATTGGATAAGAGTGAGGGAAGGTCACACGGGATATTTCACTATTCATGAAGCATGTCTTATATTTGCATTCATTCATCGTCAAAATGAGAGTTATCATGCTATATACAATAGTTTCATCAATGGAGAAAGGAAAACAAATGATAGTATCACATGGACATGAGTGGTGGATATTTGCAAAAAACCTGTCCAAAAGGGAGCATTACTTCAGTGATGTTTCATGTCAAGTGTGATATTGTGGATAGTTGAAGGGTTGTGGTTCAGTGTATACCGTAAATATGGAATACCTGAATTGTGAGTTCCTATTTGGTAAGTCTATGGAGATTTATTCACCTATTTCATTAATCATTCCTAGAGCATGATCATTTTTCAGACTTATTCTCATCAAAATGCTGTTATTTTCATCTTAGATCCACTCTACAGGGATTAGAAATGGTAATAATGTTTTAGGTTTTATAGGAGATAGAGGATCTGCCATCTTGGATTTTTACTGGTTGTTGTGGTATTCATAAAGTATGCCAATGCAAAATCAGAGGAGAGGAAGACATTGTGAAGGTGACAAGGCATACATTCATGTATGCTCTCCAAATCAATTAATCAAAAATCTACTTGTTACTATGAAAGATCACTGATGTTGCATCATTTCATGCATCTTATGTTATCCTTTGTAAACAGAACTTCTTGTTCATGCGTAGATGATATAGCCATTTATTATATCTCAAGGAAATATATAGGTCATTTGATCAGATTTTCAATAAAAAAAGTACAAAATGCATTCAGAATTCTAATTTGACAGTGGTTAATAGTTCACTGGACATGCACAGAACAACCGCATCCTCAAAAGAAGAAAGAATCGGTATTATAATGACCTCCTTTTAACTCTCGTAGTCTTGAGGGAAATAAAGCCCCTCTGTAATTAGTTAGGAAGCACTTAAAGAAAGTTAAAGGAAACTATTTAATCATTATTACCCAAGTCTTCCTTTGGATTGATAGGCTTGATGAGATGTAGGATTTAGGTGATGAATAAGTTCTGTCAACCCCCCTTTTTTGGGGGGGGGGAAGGGGGGGGGGGGCGGCGGCGAGGTGAGAGCCTTTAAATGTTTACTTGAAAAGAATCCTGGCTATTATTAATGTGATCGATTAAAGTTAAGTTTGTTCTCTCACATTATAACCTTATTTACCCTTGAAATAAAGCATGGTTAGTTTTTGCTTTAAAAAAACTATATAAGCAGTATTACCAAAGTTGCAATATGTTGATGTGTATGGCAGTATTCTGTCAATGTGAATAAGGTCCATATCCTGAGATATGAATTGAATATGAAGTGATGCAGCTCCTTCTCTTCAATTTATAGGGGCCCCTGATCAATCTAAACAGAATATGGTTTTGAACCCATCTGACAGCATACATGCCTGTATTATGTATGCCATCAATGTTGTGTGTATTTACAGGTTTTGATGGAGTAGACATCACAAAGGTTGTGTGATTGTATCTGTGTGGTATCTCTCGATGACAGGGCATCCATAATAAGTAGGTGATGATATGTCTTCATCAGTCATTGTTTATGGGGTGGGGCATCGGATATCCGAGGGATCGGAGGGGATCCCCACACCTCTGGACAAGGAAGTTTGGGAAACGGCCAAAGGGGGCATAGGTGTAGATAATTAAGGAGAGGGGATATGTATCCCCTACTTTTGGACAAGTTTGTAGGCTTTTCTTGGAATTGTGGGTAATAAAGAACCCTTTTACAACCTGTCTATAATGCTTTGTAGGGTTTATACAGATAATAATGTCTTTATAGGCTTAATTTCTCCCAATTGCACTTACAATAAATCATAGAAATAAAGCAATGTTTTGTTGTTAGCCGATACATGTAAAGTCCAACATTGCCATTTGTGTGAACTCCCCCCCCTAATCTATAACTCTATTTAGACCCGATTCTCTATCATCCTTGAGTTGCTAATGGTGTACCTAGTACCTGGGTTGAACAAAATAGCTTGTTTTATATTATATATTATATCAATATTATCAGGTGTAAAATGATTTATATCATGATTTTTTTTTATAAGCTTTATTTTTTAACCCATCTCACACAACATGTCATGTTCATGTTAACTGTCTGCCTTTGTCGGCCCAATAAGTTTCAAGCTTCAATTCAACCTTGATTCTCTTTCCAAAGAGTGGAGCTATAATGAATACCATAGGACCCTAAGCCCTAACCGACCTTGGCTTTCTAATGGTGTAGTTGAACATGAATTCACATGAGCTTGTCATCACATGGAATGTTGATATTTGTTGTCATCTATTGCAACTCTCATATATCAAGACGGAGTAGCAGGTTGGTCTGTCTAGAATGGTTCCTGTGGCCTGCTTCTTCTTCTTCTACCATCTGGAGTTCCAGATCAATTTTAAATGACATAGAATCAATCAAGTTAAATTGACTCTCTGTGAGTGTTTAGTAAAGATATCAGTTTACAGTGTATAGTTTGGATTAATATACTTATTTAACATGTCTTCAGTTGAAACATTGATAATATGAATTGTTTTTGCTCTTGATAATGTCACCATTATACCACGCCACTTTAGGAATGAAGTGTGAATGTTGTTTTTTTTTTCACTTTTCTAAGCTAGCTCTTTTTTTTAACTAAGGGTTTATTTTGTTTTTTTAACAAAAAATATAAATACTGTGAATTGGCCATCTACAAAGATATTAGAATTGCATATTTCTCTTAAAACGTTCAAAGGAGTGCCTCTTTAGGAATGCCCCAGTATAACTGTTTTTTAACTTTTATAAGCTGTTTTGAACTAAGGGTTAATTTTGTAAATTTGGGTGATTATTATCAGTAATAAATGATTTTATGCAGTTTACAGATAAGTATCAAACATGAACTTGATGCCAGATAAATTGCCAAAAATATGTTTGTGTGCTATTTTCAGTTAGGCTATTAAGTTAGGCAGTGAATAGGGAATACTTGTTTTTTTTTCTGGTGGGTGTTCTACTCTCGAAAAAGAAGTTAAACATGTCTTTCCTTGCCTTTCTCTTTTTCTTATTTATTCCTACTTTTTCTTCTGATCAAATATCATTTTTATTTAATAAATAAGCATCTACCTTATTTAGAAAGCTTTTCAATTTAACTGAATGACGTTAAGTACCATGTGCAGACTTACACCACTGTGTCGGCCATGACCTGTAATAAGTCTTAGGTTTCTGTACAAACTGCTGTCTTGTCAATGTTAATTTTTGTTCTCTGTCAAGTATTCTGATAGGTTTCAGACACACTGTCCCACAGCCTTCATGTTGTTAAGAACTTGATTTTATATAGATGGACTTCCACAGTGAGTCCTGGATACGTCATCTTCATGAACTATATAGACAAGGAAAGTTTTCCATGCTGTACTGATTCTTAAAGAGAGCCAGAAGCATATTAACATGTTGGGACTAAATCATTTCCTTTCATGATCATAGATATGTAACTGAAGATCTTTGTTTTGAATTCAGGACATATTTTCATGATTTATAAAACTAAAAAATATTTTGTCTTCTTCAGTGGTGCCTTTTAATGTTTCACCCTTATAATAAAAACCAATGAATTCATGTAAATTCAATTGAAATGGGCTATGTACCATACATAAGATGAGTATATTTATGATTGATTATATATGTTTTAACAGTTGACACAGAAATAGAACAGACACATATAGCATATAGGCCTATAAACAAACAATCAAATAAGCTTTTTGTTTTAATGACAAGCCAAAAGAAATGGCTTCTTGCAAATCAAAGGCAGAGTGCGATTATATTGAGAAGGAGCAACTCCTACTATATTTCCAGTGAAGATAAAGGATATATCTCATTCATATCATATCATATCATATTGCTTCACATTCTTGTCTGTTTTATATTTAGAGTTTGATACAGGGCCCTATTAAAGCCTCCGCTCTTTATCCACAATGCCTCTTTCACACTCCCTCAATAACTTCAAACCAACTGATAACCTAGCTATTTGGTTACCTTTGTTATATCATATCCCTACATTGGTCATCGGATTCTTCTTTTACTTTAATGATGTACTTGTTTTGTTTAGTGTGTTGTATCTTTTTATGATTTTTGTTAGAGCCTAGCTGAGAGAATGTTGACCCTTAAAACAAACTGCTTTAGTTGACAGATTCAAAGATGCCCTTCTGTCTCAGCCCATTCCATTTGTCAGGGTGGGCCGATGGGGGCAAGAATAAGTGACGAAAGTTTGGGTTGTAGGGTGCAAGTTTACAACCTGACCTCAAGCCTCCCCCATATCAGAGTTCAAGTAGACATGCCAAAGAGGGATTGCCAGGGAAGATAAACAGCTGTCTGATGCCGTGTATCCCAGCATGCATCACAGCTGGCTGGCTGAATTTACTGCTTGCGTGACAGTGAAAGGCCACGGGTCATTTCAATTGGGTATTCGCTGGCAATGAAACGCACCTTCAGACCTATAAAGTGAATGGAATTTGATTTATGTTATTTGGTTATTCATTGTATACATAAAAATAGTTTGTTCTCGTGATAACTTAAGAACCGTTTGAGGATAAACTTGAAACTTGGTTCATATGTGCATATATGAGGGTCAATAAACTATTAGATTTTGGGGTCATGAGGTCAAAGGTCACAGGTCATTGTGTACGTGAAATTGGCTCTCGTTCTTGCGATAACTTAAGAACCGTTTGAGGGATCAACTCAACTTGGATCATATTTACATATGGGAGGGACAAAACTTATCAGATTTTGGGGTCATGAGGTCAAAGGTCACAGAGGTCATTGTGTACATAAAATGGCTTGTTCTCGCAATAAACTTAAAACCGTTTGACGGATCAATTTCAAACTTGGTCATATGTGCATATGGGACGGACAATAAAATGATTAGATTTAGAGTCATGAGGTCAAAGTTCAAAGGCCACAGAGGACATTGTGTACGTGAAAATGGCTTGTTCTTGCGATAACTTAAGAACAGTTTGATAGATGAACATCAAACTTGGGTCATGTGTGCATATGGTAGGGACAATAATTATTAATTTGAGGTCATAAAGTCAAGGTCAAGGGTCACAGACGTCATTGTATACATGAAATGGCACGTTCTTGCTGTAACTTCTGACCGTTTTATGGATCAACTTCAAACTTGGGTCATGTAGGAGGAAAGATGACTGATTAGATTTTGAGGTCAGGACATCAAAGGTCACTGGTTATTTATGTAAATGACTTGTTGTGCAATTTCTGAAGGACCTTTGACAGATCAACTTAAACATGTTATCCTTTTATTACATCAGTAGCCATCCTTCCTGAGTTGGAATAATCTGATGATACAACTTTAATAGATTGGGGTCAATATCTCAAAGATGTCATGGTATAAATGGATGTAAAATACTCAACATGCGCATGCCTTTTTTCCCGATGTGGCAATACGGAGGCATCCTTCCGACCGTGCGCGGTCGAATTCATCTAGTATTTTTATTTTTTTGCTGCAGGAAGTTGTAGTATAATTCAAAAAGTATTCTCCTAAATATATAAAATACACATTCTTATGTAGGCTCTATCAACTGAAATCAAGTGGGCAATCATGACCCAGGCACAAAGTACTTTTAAAATTTTCTCAACTTCTATAAATAAATTACCGTTAATGCACAATCATTCATTATGTACTGCAAGTGAAATGTATACATCGGTCATTGTGGTATACTAAACAAAGCTGGACACATGGCATAGATTATCTGTAAAAATTTCTTTCCTGTTAGAAATCTCAGAGGTTAGTGTAATCGGTAGAATTGATAAAATCAGGCTTAAATGTTCTAAAAATTCATCATGTCTTTTCAATCTTTCTTACATAGTTCACTTGGTATATTACACATTTCACTTGACATATCTACAGAATATGACAATCACTTAGTTACTATTAATACATCAGATGGGCTTTTTTTATTAGTGTTTTACCATGGAAACGAGATGATCTCCTCTTCATCAGTCTACGGAGGAGACTGGTGGGCGTGGCTTTTCAACGATAAGGCTCTGGTTTTGATGTCACGTGCTGTTATCTGACATCGCAGATAATGTTGAGTTATCTCTGGATCATTCATTGCCATGGCAATATCATTTCTTATCTATCAGAGCACTAGCAAACATGTCATGTTAAATGTGTATAGGTCTTGGTGGATTTTAAGGAATCACATTGACTTTCTGCTGATGCAAAAAAAAAAAAAAAAAAAATGTATTCTACCCGCAGTATGTTGATTGGAAAGGGAACTTCTTCCTTTGTCTGAAGAGAACCAGAAAAGCAAAACTCTGCATTTATGGATGACATGATTTTGGTCCCCAGAAGATATGTTACTCTTTAACTCTTAAAACGTGCCAGATTAATCTATAGCAACAAAAAAAAAAGGACTTTCTTTTTAATTATTTTAAAATGGTATGAAATAGTCTTGCTTGGTGTAAATGACTGGAAATCGATCCACAGATACAACACAATCAACTGCTCTTTTGCCAATCCTATACTGCGAGCATTAAAGAGAAAATGAATTAAATTGTATAGATAATAAGTACAATTGCACGAAAACGTATCGGTGGCACGTTAAGGGTTAAAATGGTATCTTAGTGAAGGTGCATGCAGAGGTGACTTGGTATTATACTCAGAGTACTATACTTTTATACTGAAAACACTGATAAGTCTCTTTTTTTTTAGTGAAGATAGTAGAGCTAGTGAAAAGAGAAAAAATGGCTCTGCATAAGATACCATTAATAGCTCTTGTTCTGAAGTGATTTATGTAAATTAGATATACTTCAGTAAACTTAAAAGTGTTTGGTATCATTGGAAAGTTTAGAATCTGTAGTTTCAAGAAATACATGAAACCAACATGTTCATTCTGCCAACTTACTGGTTGTTTTGAACCAGCACATCACATTTACTAATGAGGCGGTCACAACTTGTCGTAAGCTATGGGGCACGTGCCATCAACGTAGCCTGCTTGCATGTGCAATGCACGCACAGGTCCTGGGTCAACTTCTGCGATTCCTGCGTTTCTGTAGTAAGGGTATTATAAAAACTTCCTGCACGTCGTACATGCATTGTACCTGCAAGGTACCTCCGCTGCACGAATTTTCTACGAAATCCATCGTAGGGAGTTGCATGTCAAAGGTACGGCGAGTTGTGACCGCCGCATTACATGTATTATAATGTCAAGGTTTGATAGAATTAAGGCATGTCAATTTAGTATGCCCATGCTAAAACACAGGCATACTATAACATATCCTAAAGGTGATTTAGTGGGATGGAACTATAGCATGTTTGCATTAGTGGAATAACAGACATTAACAGACAATCCCCAGGAAAGCAAACTTGTTTGGAGAGAAGCATTCTGTTCTAGATCTGGTAAAATTCCAGACTAAATCCTTACAAGATGAGATGTGATCAGGTTGGAAGCTGCTGGTCTGGTATTTCATCGTAGCCAGGAAAGGCCTATTAGATGTTAAAGGTATAATGCCTCTTTCAAAATACAATTAATTTAAGCCCAAAATATACTCATTAGACTCCTGAAAATGGGTATAAAAGTAAACTTGCTCATTAATTACTATTCTGATTTAAAAAAAAAAAAAAAGTATTATGTTAACATCTACTGTAGATTTAAGATTAGACAGTCATTTGTAATTTGCATTTTTTGTAGATTTTTCTTTTTTTTCCCCTTCAGATTAACTGATACCACAGTAATACCCTAAATAGGTATAAACATTTAGTCACATGGTCATCTTTTGGAATTGTTGTGTATTGCCATGTGTAATTCAAATTGGGTTTTAACTTGCACCACCGAATCTAGCTACATGTTAACGTATGAGGAAATAAACACAAATGTTTCTTGAAGCCAACTCTAAACTTCTACAAATTTTGATCTCTGCGATCATTTATATTACATAAGGAGTGAATTAATCTTCTTCTTCGTTGAGGTTAACTGTCCTCTTCAATTCTGAAGATTCTTGCAGTATTCTGGGGAGGGGCTAGGTTCAATACATACTCCAGGTGAAACACCCTTCTCATTTTCTAATAGTGTATTGGTTTTAACAGGTTGGAAATATGGGTAATTTAAAAATCAGAATAACTACTTGAAAGAAAGGCAATCAACCGGTTTTGGTCATTAATCTGAAGGTCTGGACTCATACATTCTTGCGGATCACCTACCTACTTCCGCTCCTCCCAGCATGCATTTCACCATCAATAGATGTACCGTGCTAGCCTGTGCTACATCTGGTTAGCAGATGGGTTGAAGAAACTGCATGTACAGCCAGCACCACTGAAATGCACACTCGATGGCGGATCGAGTCGAGTGCATAAGGGGTGCACACTCCTTGTATTTGTTGAGAATTACACATTGAGCATACATGTTAATAACATTATATCTAAGAAAATTGCCATCTGCGCCCCCTGTATTTTTTTTAACATTTGCTGTATGCGCCCCTCTTTTTTCAAATCCTATATGCGCCGCTGACACAGTCCTATTTATCTGGAAATAATCAGTGGCTTTTACTTGTAGCATGTGATATTTAAATGTATTGAATAGGGGCTGCTAGATGCAGTAGGCCTACTTCTTATTAATCGCTTTTCTTTTAAAAGAGGATATTTTATGATAACATAAACGACTGGAATGGATTACTTATGGCATGGGTTTCCATTTCTACTATTCATGAATGGAATGATACTTGGGAAGTTGTATCAATTTGTTGTGTAAGCAAGATTTTATTTTCTCTTTTCATAGATATGAGTTGTAATAATGATGTTGGTCTTGTGATATGTGGGTCATATTCAGATTAACATAGGATCGACCTAATTTTTGTCCTTTAACAAATCAATTTCGTTTTTAATATTGAACTTTGTATCTTATGTTAAAGCCCTCTTCTACACCACATGTTCCATCTGAACATCACCAACAGACTTCCTTTGTATCTTGTCTTCATGCAGTCAGTATCTGAGTTTAAAGTGTTTGGCCTCCTGACTTGGTAGACTGACTATTTGTTTTCACAACCAAGAGATGGTTTATAGAGTCACAATAAACAGTCTGTGTAGTAACAGTTGGGAATTCCTTGTCCCGCCCTCTAATATCAATTTGTGGTAACATCAACTAGATCATCTTCCCCATACATCATGTGACATGTGTCCTGAATGTAAAGCTAATTTGTTATCTGAAGCAGCTCTTTGTCATAACTGGGTTCGAGAAATGGAGCTGAACTCTAACTGAACTCCGAGAAACCTTTCTTGTGAGACATGTAGCCTCATCAATCTTGATTTAATTTCATGTTTTAAAGCTATGGCCTTTGTTAATTATCACATTTCTATTGAAGAATGTAATATATGCTGCGAGTCAGAAGAATGTTGATAAATTTATTATACTGAATTGATTAAACACTCTTAGTTTTTAGCAGATAATATATGGGGGGGGGCGGTTTGAGTTATCCACCCATACTATCAATGGATGATACATAAATATATATGCAACTGGATGTGTATTTTGAGTATACGGCCCTTCTTGAATAAAAAATGTTGGGATGCTATGGAACTCAAAATATGAAACGCAACTCTATTTTCAACCAATCAGAATCAAGTATTTGGGACTAGCGTTTGATTTTCAAAATTGTGTAGAATCCAAATTATGCAAGAGGGCACAGCTTATCAATATTTGCACTTTTATATCTGTATTTGATTCCATAAATTTTGTTCTTTCAGAACAGTGTTCTGTACGTTGCGAGAAATGTGTAAAGACCATTGATCATTTGCCAATATTGATCATATCCTCATATAATTTCATGCAACTTCATTTGTTTTTTGTTTTTGAAAGTGTTCAGTGACGTGCGGTAAAGGTTTAAAGACCCGCTCATCACTTGCCAGTATGAGGATGGTAGTTTGGCTTTAGATTCAGAGTGTGAAGATGAGGAGAAGCCTGCATCCAAAGAGAATGCAAGAAACCATCTTGTGCCGAGTGGAAGTCAGGCGATTGGGGAGAGGTTGGTAACACATTATTATTTTTCTACTGGTATTGCTTATTCTACCTTATTTTCTGCAAACTATGAACTTTGCATTCCTAATATTATGTAGCCCCAACATCAGTTAACAGTTAATTTCTAAATTCTAATCTTTCTGATTTTTTGTTGTTGTTCTTTTTTGCTTCTTTTCATGGCAAATCATTTTACTGTATTTATGATTTCCAGTTATTTCATATATGGTCATATTCAGACTAAGTGGGACATTTAGTTGAAATTTTAATGTGGCGCTGTGCTTTGAAAATGCAAATTAGGATCTGAAATCAACACAAAGGCTTCTTTACAATATAAACAATTATTTAAGTTCAAACATTATGTGATCCAGTTTTCTTACGCGGAATAATTGAGCAAACAGGAATTTGCGCGTATGGTACTATGGTGCTTTAAATGGCTCTTTATTCTTAATACCAATCACTTTTGTCAGATTTTTTTCTTAAAGTAATTTTCATGGACTACTCTAACATGGCATATAAATACAGGTATTGGATTATTTAGTTATTTACTTGAAATGTTGAATTTAAGGCCCTGGTCGTGTCACTCACATTTTGGATGTCGTGTCACTCATGACACATAGAGGTGGACCATTTTCCACAGAGAGGGAATGATTGATAAACACAAAAATGTCAGAGAGGTACACTATTCATGTACATATACCAGCACTTATGGTATCTTTAGAGATCTACTTGGGCACAAATCCAACCATAACCAATGATGGTCAGAAACCCATGTCTTTTTTCTGTCGTGTCTGCACTCACGCACTGTTTTTTTTAATCATAATTTCCAGGACCAATTGTAAAATTCAAATCCAACTGGTAATGACACATGCCACTCCTACATTATACATAATATGGTAGTCATGATCCATTCATAACCTACAAGTGCAAAGATATGTGCCCTTCTAATAGTCCAAATGTCGTGTCACTCACGTTTGAATATGACCATATGTGATCCTGGATCTAGTTTTAAGATGTCTTGTTTTGGTTATGGAAAGAAAGTTCATTTTTGACAACAGTTTTTGCCATTTGCAATTATTTTTACCCTATTTTCCAACATATTTTTGTATTAAATGATTATGTGATTATCTGGTATCTGTTGTGGTACCAGCAGGAGATAGAAAGACCAAAGAGAGGTTAAGAGGTAGAAATCTTGTTTCCATAGCGACATAATCTAAAATGTATGTCTTATGGAGCTGGTGTCCCTCCATGGTGAGATCTCAACTTTAAACTAAATTCCTCTCATTCAATGCCTATAAAATACTCTCAGTGAGCCTCACCGTGACATCAAAGGTGAAAATATATTTCTGGAGATATTTTGTAGGAGAAAAGTTCACTTTGTTTGAAGAAAAATTCTTCTTTTTTTTAACTTCAGGTCTAAGGAAAGGAGTCATTGTTGATATGACACATCATAATATCATTACTTTCACACAATTGTAGTATTTAAATACTTGATAAAATTTGATATAAAGTTTTAAATAATGGAGTTTGAAACCTAAGTCTCATCTTGATGATTTATCTCCATTCTTCATCTATTTCCTCATCAAAGACCATCTTAACCTTCATTCTCCAGGCCTTAATCTATATATCCATCTCCTCCTCATCCAGTACACCCTTTCACCTGTTCTGTACCACACATTTAGAGAGCCACAATATGTGTCCAGATCTGGGTGTCTAACAAATAAAATAGATCCATCTTTTTCCCCATTCTCCATCTATCCATCTCTTTCCTCATTCCTTTATTAGAGATCACCTATCTATCTATCAATCTGTTCCTCACCTCACACGCCCCTGTTCTCTCATTCTTCACCCTCCCCACTTCAGGGACCCACTATACATCTATCCATCTATTTCTTCTTCCAAGACACTCTCCATCTTGGTTGAACTCATCCCAAGTATGTTGAGATGACACTATAGGTTGAATGCTGATATATAGAGCTCGAGTCCATGCCCCATGGGGTCTCAATGATGGCAATCATGATTGACCCTCCTAACAACATTCCCGTAAGGTCAAAGTTCACAACTCATTCTCTCTGTCATGTCATCAGCCAGCCTTCCCTCTGATCTCTTCCCTAGGGGTGTCATTTAAAATGTTCCGCTTCTCCTCAAGGAGAGGCTCTAGTATGTTCCGCTTCTCTTCACTTCTGGAGTTCTTTTTATAAACTTCTTTCCTTCTGTAGGGAGGAGCTCCAGTATGTTCTATATTCAGACTACGAGTGTCAACATGTCACAAAAACCAAAACAAACTCATTTGTTTTCATCCGTTATATTACCTCCCAACAAGGGGAAGGGGTTGAGTATCCAAGGAATTGGAATGTGTTTCTTTCTGGTCTGAAGTTGAAAGGAATACATTTCAAATAGAACATCTCTGAAATTCGCATGACTTGTCACAGCTAGGATATTGGATTCAGATTCAAGATGAACATTTACAGTAATATACATTTAGGCCCCCTGTGTATAATTTAACATTAAAAATCTGCTTTTACAAATCATTTCAATAATAGAATGCAGTATTCTGATACATGACACCGACATAACACTAAACAAACGATTTCATTATTTTGAATGGCAAAGATTTATACTTTTGTCAAGAAAAGGGGCAAAACAAATTTCCATTTCGGACAATAAAATTTGGAGCATTGGAGCATAATAATGTTTCTCCTTTTTTAATTGATCTCAGTGTTCAGTGACTTGTGGGCGTGGCATCCAGGAAAGAGATGTGGTGTGTATCAGTAACAACAGGCAAGTGAATGAGACATTATGTCCAGGGGAACTACCCAGGACCACCAAGAGATGCAGGAGATCATCATGTCCGAAGTACAGGTGGAAGAAGGGGCGCTGGAGTGAGGTAAGATGCGATGGTATGAGGAATGTTTAGGTTCATATTGGTAAATGGTGATGATGGTATTGGTAAATGGTGTGATGGTTATGGTGATGGTGATGATGGTGATGCTGCTGCTGCTGATGATGATGTAGTGATGGTAATGGTGATGATGGTAATGGTGATAGTCATGATGATGATGATGATGATTATGATGATGGTGATGGTGATGATTATGATGATGATGATGATGATGATTATGATGATGGTGATGGTGATGATTATGATGATGATGATGATGATGATGATGATGATGATGATGATGATGATGATGATGATATTGATGATTATGACAATAATGATGATGATGGTGATGATGATGGCGATGATTATGACAATGATTGTGATGAGATTGGTAATGATAATGAAGATGAAGATGTAAACGATTTAGAACAATAACTACTTCAAATGAGAGTCATTTAGAATTTAACGTAAAGATGTTTGTGAAATGATATTTAAGACAATATATAAGGAAAAGGCGGGTTATGATAAAATTCATGAAATGAATTATGGATACTATTCTTGCTGATTGACCATTAATTAATGATATGTAAACATTTCATCTGTCTAATTTTCTTTCTCTCATCCAGTGCAACGAGACATGTGGAGGAGGATTGAAGCTGAGGGAGGTATGGTGTCAAGATAATAAGGGCAGACGGGCCAGTGATGAATACTGCAGTGAAACCAGGAAGAGACCAGCACATAAGAGGAAGTGCAACGTTGACCCTTGCCCTCCAAGATATACCATAGGAGCATTCTGGGTAGAAGGGTTATGGGAAGAGGTAAGGGCATGTTACCTTTTGATAATTTAACATGAGATACCCTGTCTGGAATCAATTGATTTATTAAATTTTTTATGGAACAAAGCATATTCAGTATGTACATTTGTATGATCATTTTATGTTGTATTATAATAAATTCTGCGTGAGATATTGATATGAACAAATCATCCTCAGTCATTGTATCACAAATGAGTATACAGTTTCTCTTTGATAATAAATTACTAGTTATTTAGAAAGATAAACTTAATGTTGTCATGTTAATTCAAGTTTTCATCTTCTGATAACTCTCATTTAAAACAAAGAACAAAAATTGTGAAATTTAAGAATTTGGAAAACATATACATGTTGAAAATTCCATTGAAATGATCCAAATCCATTGACTTTTTGGTCTAGTGTACAAGAACATGTGGAGCAGGAGAGCAGAGTAGAGAGATCACATGTCAATCATTGAGTGGAGATGGTTGGCGTATCCAAGCAGATCTTAGCTCATGTAACCCGGCCACTAAACCTGATTCTACCAGGAGATGTAACATGGGACCATGCTTTGGCGATGTTCACTGGAAAATTAGTCTATGGAATTCGGTACGCTCCTACAACGGTTTTTTTTTTTTTTTTTTTTTTTTTTTAAATAGTTTTTTTTTTAAAGTTTTTTTTAAGTTTTTTTTTTAGTTTTTAATGTAAACAAAAGCTACATGCAAGATATCATTGAAATATAGAATTGTGTGATAATTAATGCACATGGGCCTTAAGTCTGTTAACAGGGGTGACAATAACATTAATTAATGCATTTGAGTGTTTTTTTTAATGTTTTATATGGCATAGAAAAGATTTGGTTTCTTGCTGACATAAAGGTTACTTGATCATAAGACTGACATTTCGCCCAGCAAATTCAGCAAATGAAAGTATTAGAAATCTCCAAAGTAATAAGTGACAAACTACTTTTGCTGTTTCACGTAACTATTGATGCTGTGAAGGGGAGGGGGGGGGGGGTGATCGAAGGATCTTTTTTAATTGTTGTCTTTTTACTATGTCCCAAAGTTCGATATTCAGAAACCTGCATAATGATTTTATCCAATTATGAAACAAACAATAATTTTATAAGTTGTATTAAATTTTTATGAAATCTTCATACCCATTTTTACTTTATCTTCTCGACAGTGTTCTAGGTCATGTGGAGATGGTGTACAACGTCGGAAGGTTCAATGTCAGGCTCGTCATGGTAAAGTCATGCCTGATCGATTCTGTCGTCATCCAGCCATCAAACCAGAGACTGAGAGGATCTGTAACAGCAGGCCTTGTAAGTTCACCATTTTAGCTCTGACGTGGGCAATCTTTAAAGTGATTGTTTAACTTCATCCAGGATCTGAAAAATAAACTTCTCTTCCAGCTAATGCTGTCATCATAATTGCAAACCTTTAGGTTAAACAGGAATCGCCTGATATTTCTAAGCCAATAGGTCGTTTAATTGTCAGATATTGATGAATGAATATCACCATTTAATAAAGCAATATACCAAGGGATACTTAGAATAACACTGCAGTCTATGGATGGAAAATGTCTGATATTTGCAATGTTTAACTTATTGCAAGGCATGTAAGCTATGGAAATTAAATTTTCAGGGTTTCATCTTGACACATTGTGACATGCATGGACATCATGTAGAGCCCCATAGCTCAACATTTTAAAAGCCTTAGCCAAAAAGTTACATATTTCCTTAAAATAATCAAACTTTTTGTACACCCCCAATTTTTTCAGTCCTTTAACTCCACTTCATGAATTGATCATGGCGTGATAGTATGAGAGCATTACACCTTTTCATAAACTTTAGAAGACAAGGAAAAAATAATTTCAGAAAGGTTCCAATATTTAGGGGGTTGGATGTACATATCTGATGGAATTTGCCCCTCTTAAAAGGGATTTTTAAAATTTATTTTAAAGATTATGCAACTTGGCTTATGTCTTTGAGAGGCATGAAAAGTTGGAAATGTGGGAACAGATATGGCTAGTTCTTAAATCTAATAAGACAGATAGTCAGGTATAATTTTCTTATTTAACAAGCCATATTTATTTTTAGCGCAATAATTATGGGAACCTACTACATCTTTTAACGTTGAAAGGGTGAAAAAAATAACACTTCAGAACTGTTCCCTTATTATTTTGCTTCACCTCTCGATCACACTGCCGGGAGAGACCAACATTTTTTCATAGTAATGGGGCCCTATTAAACCAAACTTGCCCTGGGGCTGTTCGGTAATATAATCCTGCCCTCAATTGAGGCACATTATGCCTCCTTGGGGTGCATTCTTGCCTACCCAATGGGGGTTTAAAGAAGCCCAATTCCCAGGGAGGGTGAAGTACAGAGTGGGGTCAGGAGACAATGATTGGGTGTGATTGTTAGCCTAGGGAGAGCCTAGGGAGAGTCTGAGGGGGTTAACCTTTGCACCCTGAGGGGATTTGTCTCCCCCTCTGCTGCTGGTAGGTGGTGACTGGTGGTAGCTTGGCTCTTATGGTTCCAACTTCATACACAGGAACATTTTAGGATATGAGAACAATGTGATTGTGGTCTTGAGAACACAGGAATGCACCTATTAATTTCTTGTTTCAATCTACGTGTATCTGGAAGTCGTGCCATTATGCATATTCGTTTCTTTAGTCAAATTGTCAGCTGTATCCAAGGATAGAATTTAAATACCACAGCCCATAAATCAAAAAAATAATGCAGTTCATTATTTCTTTTATGAAGAAATTCAACACAAATCCAGATCATTGTGATAGTTCATAAGATTGTATTGTTAGTATACATCCTCACTTTATCATTAGACTTCTTGGTTACAAGGCCACAACTCTCATTTGTCCTCTACAATCTACATTTTAGTGGTAGGTCCAGGCGGGGGTGCAGGGGACGTGCACCCCCTTTATAATTTGAAAAATCACTCATTGACTGTACATGTTAAAATTTGAACATTTTGGCAGCTCACCCCCTTATCGGGCCTGGTGCCCCCTCTATTTTCTAATCCTGGATTTGGCACTGCACATTGTATCTTTAAAACAGTGTTCATAAAGATCTCAGGATCTGAGGCTGATTGATTGTGACAGAGGTGGTAAGAGGGTTATATTAGGTGCTAGAGATGAAAAGCTTTTATTGTCTTTTATTTGAGAGATCACCATTGTAGGTCTATCAGTAGGTGCATTGTGTAATAGGAGCGGTGTTACCATTACACCTAATAAAAGTGCAAACGACTTTTACATCCTCTCTTGGGGTTACTTGATCCATTTTATTGAACATGATGGAATTTGAAAAGGTTCTATATTCATTGATAGAAGACATTTATATTCTCCTTTTTTAAAAGAGTTTCAATGATATGATATTATGGTTGAATACAAAAGGGAGTTTATTTCAGGTGTATTGGTACATATATCTTCTTACACATTATATTCTTTTTATTCCCAGTTAAGAATTAGTCAGTAAATGTTACAGGTTAATTGATTCTGCATTGACTACTGAATTTACTCATTCTCATATGATTACAGCATAAACCAACTGGTTCGCATAGTCAATGGGTTAAGAAGAAAAACAGACTCCTGTTTGGGTCTTTCTGCTGGGCACAAAAAGATATCGCTACTTGAAGTGGCTATTGTTAACAACAGCAACAACAATAAAATGAATGATCTCTATACTAAACACAGAAAATTATGAAATCTTCTATCTCTTTCTTATCATTTTGTCTAGGTCCACCAACAAGTTGTAGAGATCTTCAACAAAGTGAGAATCTAGATGAAGATGGGGACTATTCCATGTTAATACAGGGTAGATTACTTCAGATATTCTGTCACGGGATGGCAGGGAGTAATCCAGCTGAATATCTAACGCTGCCAGCTTCAGAAGCTGAAAACTATTCTGAAATTTATCCTAAAAGGTAAGATTCAGTTGGGTTCTTGGTCCTCTGAATTTGTAGTACATGTACCTACCTCTTGATCATATAATAGGTTGTTTTTTCGTGTTATAATTACTATTATAGTTCACATATTTTCCTACACTGTGCATAATATTTTCATATAAATAAATAATGAGGAAAAGAGGACTAAATTCATTCTAGAGGAAACTGATACATTACGCCTACTTGTTATCTTCTGAAAATACATAAGCCATCATATTTCATAAGTACAAAAATTGTAAATCCAGTGATAATGAACCATACAAGTATGTTTCAACTAAAAAGAGCTTGTCTTCCTTTTTGGAATTCAAGGTATATTATGTCCTAGTGTATTGTATGAAAAAACCATGAAGCAAAGAAAATAGGAACTGTTATTTAAATATTAGTTGATAAAATATGTTTGTATTGTTTCATTTTTCAGGTTATTAAATCCCAGTTATTGCCCCAATAATGGAGCCAGAAATGACAACTGTGAATGCACAAACTATGGACATCGGTATCCAGGACTTACATCATTCAACAAAATTAGAATAAATGTTACAACATTAGAAGTCATAAGTAAGTCATGTAACCACATGTATTTGATGTTGAATTTGCCATGCATGTAAAGATATAAATTCGTGTAAGTCTATTTTAAAATGGTTTTCAGGAAGAGACTATTAATTAAATTCATTATTGTTATCAATTAGCTTGAAAATAATTTTTTATCTACCAATATTGAGATGGGCTCTTACTTATATTATTGTGAAGGAATTGAACTTTGAAGTGTCAATGCCATTTACATACAGTTGTTTCACATTTGTCAAAAGAAGACACCTACAAATAGTTTGTTCACTGAAGCCTGTGTTTATCCAAGCAATCTTTCTCTCAATATGAACCTAGCAAGATATTGAAATATATTATTTCAATGTAAAGTATTGCATTATAAACAAAGTTGGATATAGTGAAATGATTTAAGGTTTAAAAGAAGGACACAATATTCTATCTAGGTTTCCATGGTGAGTGAGTATTTACAACTGAAAGCTTTTTCCAACAGCATTTTCAATTATACTCCCATCTGGTTTTAACACACACAAAAACATAGATGTATTTATCAAGAAATTCACTTTTATTTTGTCCTTCCCCTTTTTCAAATATCCAGCCGATGACCCTACTTTTGCCACTGTGCATCATGGTCATTTTATACCATACGCCACTGCAGGAGATTGTTTTAGTGCAGTCCCCTGTCCTCAAGGTCGTTTCCATTTGAGCCTAAATGGGACAGGCCTCGTGGTGGCGCCAGAAGTTGACTGGTCAACCGAGGGCCATTCAGTGTCGAGACAAATATCAAGAGATGCCGTAAGTTTATTAGATAACGTTTTCATTAAGACATCTTCAAACTTGCTATGCTCCGGTTTGATGTATAAAAAGTTTAAACATATAATCAGTTACGCATTTGTTTTACAGTATTGTCAGAAAGGGTACATAGAATATATCTAAATTTTTTTTTTTAAAGAAATAAAATATGAGGAATCAGTTCTATTTTATTTTCCTCATCACGTATATTGTTAGGATTATATTGAAATCCATAGCCTATTGTATTTCTGACACGAGAGCTTTGGGGTTTTAGTGAAAAAAAGAATTTGATCTGTAATACATGTAGCTGGGGAGAGAGAGCTAAAATGTGATGAAGAGCTGTTTTTCAATTGACCTAACCTAGTACAAACTGCTTTATTTCCAATTTATTTGGTTCAGCATTTTGCAACAAAATTCTTACACACCTCTGCAATGTATCAATTAAATTGGAGGATGTTGATTTATGTCTATTGTGTTATATTACCTTGCATTCATTATATAAAGAAATTGCCAATATGTAATGGAAGTTGGTGCAAATTTAGACCAAAATTCAGAGGAAAATCATGTATTTAAAAAAAGTGTGAAAATTTTTCCATTTTTTATTCATTTATTTATTTACTTGTTTTTATAATTATTATTATTATTTTTGTTCTTTCAGATTAATCAAAGAGTTAGTGGTATCTGTGGTGGATATTGTGGAAAATGTTTTCCAGACAGGGGAAACGGAAGATTATTACCTCTTACATTCCAATCATGACTCAGGTGAGTTATAAACCTTTATTTATTTCTTCAAATCTTCATGATTTATCATTCATGTTTGCTCAGAACAAATACATTGGAGTAATGATTTTTGTCTTCAATATTCATTCTGATTCTTGAATTTTATATATTTCTTCTTTTGAATTGTTTTCTTTTCTTCATATCTTGTATGTTTGCCTTGTTGCCTTTATCAATTCACAGTTGATTTTTTTTTTTAACGAATGGTCTATTGCAATGCTCATTGAAATTTTGTATTTGAAATCTTTAAATTGATATTCAAAAGTTTCATTTTGATTAAACACAGCAGCCTAAAGATTGAATTTGGTTCAATGCAAATTTGTGACATATAAATAAAGTAAAGTAGAAGAAAATAAATGAAGAAAGAATACAAAATTAGGACAACAATACTGATTGTCCATAAATAGTAAAATGGTTAAAACTCTCCTTGTTTCGTATGCAAAATACCAGTATTGTAAAATAGTAACACATTTCTTTTTGTTCTTTCCATTTCTCTCCATCTCTTTTACCCCTGAACAGGGACATGTAGATTATTCCAAAATTCTGTACATGCTGTAAATACTATTTTTATTATTTATCACAAGATGTATTATAGTAAACCAGAGATAATTTATATTTTATATACTGCACTTTGATATAAGAAAGAGAAAGTCAATATTTTGTGTGGGAGATACGGAGAGTGTAAGGAGAAGAGGGTGGGGTGGATATGAGGGGGGGGTGGGGTCTTCAAAGGGGATGGGACGACAGGGATATATTGTAAGAATCCTTGAAGTTTTTTGACCAAGTACAGCAGCAGGATAATCAAGAGGTATGGACCAACGCTTTTCATCAGGAACTTACTCAATTCAGAAACTCATAACGAATGCTGCAATTTTGTCTGTATTTTTGCTGTCATTTTGTCTGATGTGAATGGGACTACAACTCGTCCTTATGCAGAACATAATTTGCATACCATTATGTCAGTTGTTCATAAATGTATTTTGAAAAATGCTAGAAATGTGCATTAGTGAGTATATTTCCATGGTGTGATCAAATGTTCTTTTGTTGTTATCAGTTAGGAACAACACTAACAGAAACAACAAATAAATTGCCAGTACATGTTGATCACTAAGTTTCTTTACTGTTTTATTGAAAAAGTAGTACATGTACACTCTTCTAAACTTTGTGACACATACATTGTTTTAAGATGAAAGTTTTTTAGTGTCTCTCTGACTATTTTGTTATATCAAATCTAACTATTTATTTAGTTCTATAAAAAAAGAAAAGGGTTGTTGCTGTATAGTCTACCTCTATAACTGTTATAATACTGTTGTAATATGCAAAAGAAATGTAAATATTTTGCATATTACAGTCTGATCATGACTGTGACACCAGGAACTGCGTAGTTCATGATTCTTTTTTCTTTCTTTTCTCATTGCTTTTTTGAGGATATAAGAATTATCCTTTGTTTTGATAAAATGCAATAATTAAGCTTTAAAAAAAAGACTATTTAGATATGTCCACTTTCTATTCAGAGAAGTTTATCTTCTAAAATGTCATGTGCACAAATTTGGTAATCACGTTTTGTGACTATGCAAAAAAGGACTGCCCTTAAAAATACAAAAGAGAAGTAAAAAACAACACAAATATGATACCTCATTCACCATCATAAATGCAAATATGCTGCTTCAAACTGTTACATGTAGTATGTCTCTGCCATATAGTGATCTCAGGGTACTGCTGAAGAAGTCATGAAAATGGAGCAGAAATGGATTATACAGTGCTCCGTACATGTTTGGAAATTGTTGTAGCCTAGCTCTAGATGTATATGTATGCACTATGCAGTTATCCGACAAACACTTGTCATTACTTGCATTATAATGTTGTTCAGAAAGTGATAGATAAAAGTAATAGTGTATAAGCAGGGTTCTTAGATGCTTTCTTGCCTGTGCTGTTTATTTATGTCGCATTTTAATACCTAAAACATTATTTTGAACAAAGGTTTTTCTACCCTATTGTATTTTCTTCTTCTTTTTTTTTGCTTAGTATATAAGCTGTTTCAGATTTTAATTTCATTTGTCTGAATTCCATTTGTCACTCTCGTTCTTCATACAATACATGACAAAATATAATTTTTTAATTGTATGCAAACAGAACTATCTATGAATAAAATGATAGAATTGTAAGGTTCTTTTGTACACCAAATTTGAGTAGTAAAAGATGTAGGGCCTAGTCCTTAAAAAAAGAAGAAGATATATTGAGGTTGAAGTATATGATAGATTGGAGGGCTATAGTCACTGCCAATGGTTATGCCTTGATTTGACAGAAACAATATACACTTTGTACATGTATTTGTAAAAAAACACAGTATGATAAGATAGACCAAATCATATTTAAGTGATGTCAATGGCTTTGATGGTGTTTTCCATGAAAATTTTATTAAATGTGTCAAAAACGAAGTTAAAAACAAACTACATTTACATGTTGTAAAGCTTTTATTTTCAGCCATCGTTATTTTTGGCATCTAAGCTCTTTTCAACATTTAAAGAAACTTCAATTGTATTTTAATATTATTGTCTAAAGTTGCGTTGTGGTATTTTTTTTTTTTTTTTACACAAGGTAAACTTCATATTCCAAGAAACCTTGTGGTAGTTTCAGCAATGGTTGTGTATTGTATGTTTAATATTGAATTTTTACCCCAAGAAATTGCAATTTGATAACTACTGGGGAATGGAAAAGCTATTTTAATACATGTTATTTGAATGGTGCTGCTTCTTCTATACAAGTACAGACTTTGTATGGTACTTGAATTATTTGTGTGATGTACATATGTATATTCAATAACTTAAAACAGTATTCTCTAGAACTATGCAATGTTATACAGGGATTATTTTGCTCCCCTTTTTAGAAAATAAATTGATGCTTGTCATTTTTAGGGTTCTTTTCATCATTATTTATGTTCCTTTGGCCATTTTTTACTCTGTACAATCATGTTCATCATTTTGTCCTTTGTGGTAGATAACATAGGTGCACTTTTTACCATGTCATCTAGTTAGTTAATATAGTTTTCCTTTTCAAATATGTTGTGGCTTTCATCAGAAAAAAAGGCATATTCCCTCCTTTATGACGATGTCTTGTGTAATGAATGAATAAAGGTAGACTAAAGTGAAGCTACAATAGAAGAATAAAAATATATTTATTATCATTGTGAGAGACAAATTATATTTGAGTAGCCCGATATATTTCTACCTTACACATTTCCAGGACATAGACAAAATAGCCATTCTGAGAATGCAATTTTCAGTTCATAGTTAATATTTTAGGTTATTTCCATTTTATCGATTTGTTATATTTTGATCTTGTTAATGTTATTTCATCTAGCTGTATGTAGATGTATCTTATTGGTTTTTGACTACATACTTCTTCTTTTTTTGGTAGGCCAAAGAGAGAAATAGAAAGAAAAAACAATTCATGAATATGGTGCTTATATTTCATTTTTAACCAATGTATTATCGAAGTCCGATTTCTGTTCAAAAGACATGTATGTCTTGAAACTTATTGGAAAATACAATGTTTCTTTTCTTTTATAAATATTTAGTGAGACTATTTAATGCTTTTTGTAAGCAAACTCGCAATGCTCACTGTATTTTGTATATTTGTGTTTCTTCATACGTTATGTACATTTAGTATACAACTGTGCCAGATTGTATACTTTATTATGTAGACAATATCATACAAAAAAAAACAAACAATTATCTGTATAGGGTCACATGTTAAGTAACTGCATATGGAATAACATGATGCACATGTAGACACAGGTTCAGGTGTTAGGTGTACTGGTAATGTTTAAGGGTAAAACTATTAGTTCTTCAATTACACTGAAGTTCGAGTATAATGTTCTTGCTGTATACAAATCATTTATTTCCATTTTATTTCATTTAAAAAAAATTATTTTGGGGGGATTATTTTTAACCTCAAGAGGCCCTTAA
>CALNVZ010002100.1:37749172-37797060 GCA_940671915.1 Paracentrotus lividus
GTCTCTCTCTCTCTCTCTTCTCTCTCTCTCTCTCTCTCTCTCTCCCTCTCCCCTCCCTTCTCCGTCCCTCTTGAGCAATCTAAAGCAAACTTATCTGTCTCTCTCCTCACTCTCTCTGACCTATATCTCCCTTCTCTTTCATTTTTTCTTTCTCTCGTTTCACTACTCAAACCTTATGGTACAGGTCTCTCCAATTCTAAGTTGTTACAAATATATTAAAACCAAATGATAATTATGTTCTTTTCATCATTTTTTATTGTATTTTTCTTTCTTTTGACCTTTTTAACTATTCAATTCCATTTCATATTAAATCACTATGTACAAATCACACATTCTCTCGGAAGAAAATAATGAATAAATGCAAAATACACAGAAGTTTTTGTTTGTGTCCTCAGTATTTGCAGCATGTGTGGTAAATTGCTAGAAATTATGCTACTAATATGAAGAAAAATAATGGATTTTTCCAATTCGTTATGGATGAAAATACATTCAAATCCATTATTACAAACATGGATAAAACGAGACATTATTATCCAAGTGCAAACTTGTGTAGAACAATGAGGTAATTCGCTTGGTGATGGTCCAAACCTTATTATGGTATGAGTAGCCTTTATTGCTAAAAAATATCTCTTCCCTTCCCCTACGGAAAACATAAGTGAAAGAAAAATAATATTCTAATTGGAAACTGAATGTGAAAGAGAAATGAAAGGGAATGATTAATCAATTCACTGGCGACAATGCATTGAATTAATTTACCTTGACCGGTAACCTTCAATATTTATTACCAATATGTTTCCAGATACTTAAAACACACTTTGATTATAGATGTTACAATCATTTCCAGCCAGGCCGTTTTACCATACTAAAAAACTCTCTTTCCCTCGAGATGATGAAAAGATACACAAACAATATAGTGCAGTCTACTCCCCTTATAATGAGCATGAATACAACAAGACTGTTATAAAGAAGCAAATCTCTTTTTCCCAGTTTGAAACAGCACATGTGTATATATGTTCAGTATAACAAGATTTCATTTAAAAAAAAAAAAAAAAAAAAAAAAAAACCATCAATTGATTGGTCAAAGCACCTTGTTGTAATGGGATGGACTGTAGTCGTCATTTAGGCGTCTCTCCTATCAAGAGGCGTCAGTTTCCCGCGGCTTTTGTTCAAAAAGATGATTTACGGCTTTGAATAAAATCCTGAAATCTCACTACGCTTAAACATGTTAAACGTGTTAAAAGCTGAAAGCCGAATCTTTTCCAGGAAGCCGCAGGAAACTGATGCCTTTTGATTGGAAAGATGCCTTACATAAGTATACTTTTAGCACCAATGAGTGTAACCATGTATCCTTGATAAATAATTTTAAAAAAGAAATAATTGGAGGATGTTCCCACGAGGAATTAAAACGCATTAAAAAAAATTCCCTTTAACAAAATACTTTTAAAAGTACATCAATTGCAACCTTTCACATACAAACAAAAGGAGTACGAGGTTCACCAAAACTGAAAGGGACATCGAGATGGTTTAAACCATGGTTTAGATTTTAAAAGGGGTGATTTACATACATGCAAACCTTCATTAATCAAGAACATTTTGTGGGTTGTGGGGAAAGCTTGCCTTTCTGTTCATATGGGCAATTTTTCCAAAATTGCAAGAGAGAGAGAGAGAGAGAGAGAGAGAGAGAGAGAGAGCACAAAGACAATTTGACAAGAGACAGTCTATTTCAGGTTGAAAGTAAATATTTGTCAAAAAAAATGATGAATGAAATGATGTTTCATGCATAATGCAATACTGACTGTTCTCTGTGAAAATTTACTTAAAATATATAATAACTTTGAAATATTAAATGAATATAAAAACAGTTCTCTTTGTAAATATATGTGTACATACGACTTGTTTCAAATAATATGTTTAATGTACATAAATGTATTTCATCCTTAAGATTACACAAATATCAAAACCATAAAAATCATCTTTGATTATAAAAGAATATGTAAGGATCTATCTAAAAGCTACTTAATTTTATAAAAGAAAAATAATCTCACAGAAAATGAGATTATTTTTCTCATTTTGGAAATCAGGAATGGGAGCAGTCTCCTTACAATGAAATCTTGAATCTGTGATCATTATAATTAGAGTAGACTAGACATATACAAGAAAGTATCTTGATATATAAATTCCCAATATTTATAAACTGTCACATAAAAAAAAAAACACAATTTAATTTATTGGCCATGAAATTATAGTTTCATTTGTATAGGCAGTGACAATGATACTTGATTTCTCTTGCCCATTTAAGCCCGCGTCTTACAGTCCCAAAGTTGAGCAACGATGGGCACACGAACATGGAAAATTTCAAATTTTGCTCTTATCGCGAAAGCATCAGACACCATCGGGCCATTTTAGCATTGTTCAGAGTACACTCTTTTGCAACTTTATAAAAAAAACATGGCCATCGGTGGAGTTTTTTCAGGCTTCTGCAGCAACTTTTGATGCATCAGCAAAATCTTTGGCAGCCAAAAAAAATCCCGATGGACTATGCGAAGGTTCACTTTGTTAGAGCATCGTAGCATCGGGCAATTTTTGTCCTACGAAGGCAACACGACTTCTTGACGCCCTTTCAATGCCATCACGTAGCCATCGTATAGTACTGTCAAGCCCGCATCATACTTTCCCAAAGTTGAGCAAGGATGGACCCACGGTCATGGAAATTTTTCTATTTCATTTATTTCTGATCACGAAAGCAGCAGGCCATTCGTGTACCCTTCGTGTATAATTCGCACTGGCATAAATCTGTAAAGAATGCTATTCATCTGTGGGATATTACATAATACAAAGAGTCATCCCACTAAAGAATAGAAAGTTGCAATCGTGTACACCTTCTGTAGGCATCGGCTGACTTTGTGCGAACCCTAATATATCATCATTCGTGTGTCCGTCGTTACTCAACTTCGGGACAGTGTGAAGCCAGCATTAAAGTTTAGCCATGATACGAGTTCAATATCGGTGAGGATTAACAAACAAATCCGCAGCAGATTGCACATGTATTGGCAGATGTATATAGAAGCCGAACATGTTGAACAAGTGTGTTCTTTATGAACAATTCATAGAAACATAAAATAGGATTTTGATTACAATTTTATGGCAGATTACTATAATTTATAAATGTGCAAATAAAGTTAAGCTCAAGGTCATATATACTTTATCTATCTGAGATATCTCTTACATTTTCCATGAAATTTAATATACATGTATATTAAATACCCTGGGTATAAACATAGATTTACATAATTATAAACAATAAATCTGTATAAAACCGACTATAGATAAATACAATATAAAATATATAAAAGTTAACAATCTTGAGTACAATGCAATACAGTAACATAATGAAAAACACAAATATTACAAGTAATTCTAATTCCTTGTACATAAACTAAATATTATTTCTTGATTTACAGTTTGAAGTCTGAGTTACATGTGTATTTAAACTCAAAGGAAACATTCCGAACAATAACCACTCCTGATAAACAGTCAATAAAAAAAAGACATATCTTTTGCTGGTTGGTCACAAATACATGTATCATAATTTTCACTAAACATTCAAATGATTATGAGAGAGTGTCCCAATAGTATAGCATTAACACACGCCCGAGCGTGCGTTAGCAGTGAATGCAGTGCACCGCGAGATAGCTTTGGATAGGGGTCGCGCTGCAACGAGCCGCAGGCGAGTGTGCAGCAGCGCCCCATCCGAAGCATCGAGCGATCACTCATTTACGTTTAATCGTATAATACAGGGAAGTGTGTTAACGCTTTTATAAAATTGCGACATTTTGCTAGCTCTAGTAGATCTTGAGTTACTTACCAAAAAAATTCCAAGGGATTATCCCTTGGAATTTTTGGTAAGTAGCTCAAGATCTACATCACGATCGTCATCCAAGAAAGTAAACAAGACACGGAAAAGACCCGGATGTATGTGTTATCACTTTTTTTGCGCCGCAAAATGCACACTCTGCTTTGCATCGAAAATTCAGCATGCACATGTGACGCGTTTTGACCAACCACGATGCGTAAAATCAGAGAGCTATTTTATAATATAATTTAGCACACAGTTTAGTATGGTCAGAGATCCCATGTCCATGCACCCATGTGCATTATAAATATTGTCATTATCATCATCATGCAAATGCCTGATTGTATTGAAATTGAAGTATGATTTTAGAAGCGCAGACATAGGCACAACCATTATACACAACACTTCAACAAACCATCTTCTATAGGGTAATGAGAAACTCAAATTCTCTCAAGAATCTGATCCAAGTGAGTGTTTATGAGTGTCTTCATATGACTTTGCAAGTGGTAATTAAAATGTTTGTTGAAAAAAAATACAAATTTTTCTACAAGTGCCTCTAAAAAATTTGTAATAATAGTACCTAAAGGACCATTCTCGTTTGTCCTTCAATTTCCGTTTTTCATCTTTAATAAATATTGAATAATTTCTAATTTGTATATGAAGTCTATTTCCATAAAAACATCAAATCTATCTCCAAACTAGAGAAAGTGTTTACTGGAAAGCGAGTGTTATACAGTAGATGATATTAACAATAGGCCATAAAATCATCGCCGAGATCAATACGAGTGAAAAAAATCTAATCCAGTTCAAGCACTAACCTGAATGGATAGTTCCTTATTATGCTTATCTCTCCATTGCCCACAAAGCATCTTCATTAATCTCTCTCTATCCTCAAGTGAAGGAAGCACCAGAGTCCATACGATGTCTGGTGTGTTATGCTTCTCTCCTTCCGTGATATCATCTGATGTGAAGTACTCCCTGCTGATATCTACCTCCACGTTGATCACCTCAAAGATGAGGGTGATGTCACAGGAGGAGAAGTCGCTCACCACCAGTCGCTTCAGGTTGAATATAGGCTGGACGTCACTGACAGTATACTGAGGACTCTCGGGGAGAAGCTTGGAGAAGTTGGGGATAGGGTAGCAGACGTGATCCTCGTGGCACAGTGCAGCGTGCGTGTTCGTGACGATGAGCGACCGCGCATTACGAGGTGCCGTCTCGATGGATGGTGGAATGTAGTCATTGTTGGTGACGACATCGCCGACCTGGTGGAGCAACATGTACATGAGGAGGTGGACATCACGAATGCCATAAGATGGACTCTTAACCTTCTCTACAACCAGGTAAGTCAGGTCACTGATTGTTTCTTCATTGGCATAGATAAACTTGACACCTGCAGGATGTTTATATTCAGTAATGACTGCCTCCTGTCTGGCCTTCATGGCTTCCTTGTAGAGATCAACAGTGGGTGAACCTGGTCTCTGATCGGATTTATGAGGACTGTCTGGGTGTGGCAGGGCTAGCATCAGTTGCTGCTGGAACTTATGGGTCTCCTTGAAGCTTCTTGTTATCAGGGTCAGGGTATTGTCCGGTGTATGTCCTGTCACACGTATCTTCTGGTCAAACAGACCCACTACAACCTCATCAATGTCACCGAGAGGAATTACATGCTGCAGCCACTCTGGTAGCCTCTAACTCACAAGAACTGTGGATCACACCACTGGCATGAGACTGCTGATCAGGTCTTCCCGAATTGAATTTGGATTTCTACTGGCAGAGTCACTGCACATGCGACGATGGGTCTTCCAAGCTTCCCGATGACACCTCAGAGGCTTATCTGACATCACATACAGAGCTCTCGTGCTAAGCATCACACATGACATAACCTCCTCTGAAGGAGCTGCATAGGTAATCACATTTGTCCAGATAAAATGAGTAAGATGTTCTGTATCTCCCACCTTCATTTTGGTGAGATTCTCATGAAAGTACTTGATCATTTCATTAGCAGACATGGTGGCAAGACATTGCATTGAAGGAGACAGTTTCAAACCTTTCATAAGCCCACAGGATGACAAATTATCAAGCATTGTTTGATCATAGTCAGGGACAAAGACTAAAGGAGGGACTTCTGGGGCGCTTGGAGGTGATGATATAATTTCTTTGAATCCTACACTATCTAAGGTCTCTGTAGACCCCTGTTCTGGTGTCAGTGCTACATATGGTTGATCAACTTTACTGGATGATGATGATTCTTCTGTCACATTGAGTCCTTTCTTCTCCTCATATGCTTTAGAGACAATACTCACTCCTTCAACTTTGGAGGATATCTCATTCACTGACACGTCTTTACTCTTCTCAACATGCGTTGTTCTTGACTCTCTATCCTCCCCGCCATCACTATCAGCAGCATAATCAATTTCAAGTTGAGACAGGATGGGATCTCCATCATGGTCACCTTTGACATGCTCTGCTTCTTTTTTCTTCTCTCTGGCATCACTCCTGAATAACAATGTTTGCACAAGTCTCCAGACCTCCTCAGCTTCTGCCGGAGAAGGGAACTTGCTTGAAATCTGCAGTGCCCCATCTAAGGTGCCTCTCAACACCTCTATCAACTCATCCTGCTCCTGTAGATCCATCAGACTCAGGTACCCCTCCACGGTGGGGCCGTTGATATCTGGAGGAGGCATGCCTGCAGCATGGTGTCGAGGCCCATAGGTGAAGAGCTTTGGACCCTGGAAGTACATGGTAAGCTGAGAGAAGATGGCGGGTATGGATGTGATGCCTGCCTGGTTATGACGACTGACTTCATCAAAGATGTGATAAGCAAAGCCTTTAGGACTCAGCTTGATTTGCTGCACGGGGCGGGTCTCTTCTGTTGTTGATACAGGCTTGGGTCGAGGAGAGCGGGATCTGGATCTTGCCCTGAAGGTAGAATGAATTATATAGTCTTAGGAGAATAATTAAGCTCTGAATAATTAATGAATTTACTTATTTCTTAGACTTCGATTTAAAATGTCAAAATTCATAGAATTTGGAAGGAGTGTATTTGATAAGGTACAACTCCAAATTGATTATTTCATTTTGGTTTATCTATCATGAATGCATACACCCAAATAAATCAGATTGGTGGACTGTAATGAATAAATAAATTCTAGCAAATGAAAAAGAAAATAATCATATCTGTATCTGTGGATAGAGCATCCACCTCATAATCAGGAGGTCGTGGGTTCCATCCCTGGCCGCATCATACCAAACGACGTTAAAAAATGGTAGTTGCTGCTACCCTGTTTGGTGTTCAATGAGAAGGGGATAGCTGAGCGGCTGCCGGGCACATGAAAAAAGGGGCACAAAGAATTTACGTTCACTCTTGTTTCCGACAATAAAATTTGGAGCATGCAGCATTGTATGAATAAGGGGAGAAAATTCCATTCACATTAACACTGTAAATAAAATTTAAATCTGAAAAATATCATGCCCGATTCAATGTCCTTATGCACACTAGTGCAATATGAAGCAAATGGTCATACCTGTTTGACATATTTTCATGTTTTTAACACTTAAACTGCATCACAGGTTTTAGACCATTCTTACCTTTTTGTTTTATCTTTCTTAGTTCCTTTCTCTGCCACCTTCATCTGTCCATCTCCATTGGTTGCCATAGCACCTGAAGCCCCTCCCTCTGCAGGATCAGACATCTCATTAAATATACTTAGCCAAGCCTTGCCACCCTGTCTGCGTAATGATTCTACTTTGGCTTTGAACTCTGCACTTTCTCCTTCAAACCAAACAAAAAAGGAAATAAAAAATACAAGAGAATAGACAAGGTTGAGAATGAGATGGAAAAAATTGCAGAATCTTCATAAAATGATAAAATAAGTAGGGTAGAATGGACTAAAATGTAATGTACCACATTCTATTCTGTTTATATAGACAGAGAGATTGTGTGAAAGCTTCCAAATAATATTCATATTCTTCACACATTATCATCTATACATGTAAATTAAGTACTGGTATACCCAATAAAGGGTTTCAAATCCTTTTATAAGTTGATATGACTATGCCTTTGAGGATAAAAAAAGTGGTATGGCAGCAAATTTTGAAGATTAGTTAACATTGCACATAGAGTTAATAAATAGAAAACAAATGAGGACCATTTATACATTCGGGGCCCATTTCTTGAAACCATCATAAGTCTAAAGTTCTTAGACACCCACAGGGACATGTGTTGTAGAATGAACACAAGTTTCAATGTGATGTCCATGAACTCAGACTTATGACGATTTCGAGAAACTGGCCCCAAGGGGAAAAATAAACAACAAACATATGGACATATCAACACATGAAGAAATAAAACAAGATTAACAGAGACGAAGCAAGTAATAGCACAATGTGAAGGCATATCAAAACGTGGCAGGATCGCAAAAGATATCTTTCTTGAAAAGCATTGTTGTATTGCATAAAGGAATTACTATAATAAACAATAAATCTACAAATCATTATAGTAAGATCATACAAATGATAACATATAATTATGGATATGTGACCTCAATATTGATAATGAATAATAATTTATTCTTCTACAGCAAAATTAAGGACCACTTAAAGACTTTATGCAAATGCCACATTGTCAAGATAACTAAATGCTTTGAAATCAGTAGCTTTTATGCATTCCATACAGGAAGGTGCTACTGTAATGCACTAAGTTAACCAGAGACACATTAGGTGAGCAAAAGATAAAGCCTCAGCCCCCTGCAAGAATACCGCACAACAGGATTAAATGCCCGATATACAGCTCCTATCATTCTTCTGTTTACGAGGGGACTAGTACATCCGGTCTAAAACGCCACTATGCGGCTTACATGCAGTGAACCATGGCTTTTTCTTTTGGTAAGACGCCTTAATGGGGTATCTAACTAAGCAGTGAATGCTTGCAAACACTGTGAATTTGGGGCTTTGCCATCATTGTTAAATGTCACCAAACATTTTTTTTAATTTGCCAACTTTTCTAACTACGCTGTTGAAAATCGCCTCTTTAGTGACAATTAGCAATATTCTCATGAATTTTAAACATGAAAAGAGAAATTGAAGATGCTAGTACTAGTAGTTCCTATGTTACATCAAATCAGTTTTGAGAAACAGAGGGTAAAAATGTAACACACGAACATCTAGTACTAGCTTCACTTATTTTACATATTCCGAAAGAGTAACTCCTCCCGCATCTTTTGGTACCATTTTTTGTGTGGTATGTCTTTACGCTTGGATGAACACGACACATTGTTACATAAATGTAACAGAGGGCCAAAATGTAACATACGAACTTCTAGTACTAGCATCTTCAATTGTTTGTGACAATAAAAACTGTTTGCAGGATTTATAGCAACTTTCAACAAACCCTGACAAAACCAAAAATTTGCTATATTTGCAAGCATTCACCGCCTTTATTAATGCTGTTTATTCACCTGTTGTATTAGGAGCCTGTGATGAGGTATTAGAGGATTGCTTTGAGGCACCAGGGTCAACTATTGCTGCCTCATGGACTACTCTCTGTGCACAAAACCAGCAATTTAACATCAAAATAATAGAAAGAATAATGTTTTATGAACAAATAAAATTTAAATCAATCAGTGCATAACTTTAAGAGATGTTACAGTACTGGTGTACAAGAGTTAATGTGAATTGTAAATTTAAATAAAAAACTTGAAAGGACAACATACATGAATGTACACTGTACAAACACAATCTGTTATATGTCATGGGATGAAATTTGAAAATAAAAGTATTGAATTTAGATTTAAGATACCAAAAAAACAATCTTTATATTAATATATTACTGTGAAAGGATGAACAGTAGTTTCTTGTTCAAAATCAGAAAAAGAAAGATGAATGAATACAATCACAGTTTTTTTGGAATTTACAATTTTAGTGAATACATTAACAAATGCCACTGAATCAATTATTGATAATGATAAACAATACTAAAAAAGCCTATACGTGAAGAAAAGAAAACTAGCATTGCAGCTAACTTTGGTGCTGTTTTAATGTGATATAATACAAATCAAACCAAAATTTAAAATGCATGTAGTAGTTCATAAACTAGAAACAAAATCAATGGCCCATATTCTGCTACGGAGTTTAGAGTTGTGCTGTCGCACCAAAATAATGCGGATTTTGAAACGAGAATGCAACGCTGGTTTGCACGCTTCTCCAAGAAGCGTCAGTGAAGCGTGCTTCTAATCGTACGAATGTAAACTCGGATGACGTCATTCGAGATCAAATCTATACAAACATTTGTAAAGAATTCTAAACTAGGGGTATAGGTGGTTTAGAATTTGATATGGCTTTGAGAGTTTTATGTCGGAGGAAGCTAATTTATCTATTTTCTCGTGAACTTGAAGTTAAATGTTGTTAAAACTTTACTTGAAAATGAGGTGCATTATTGAACTGTCCACAACGATTGATTAACTGCATTTTAATCATCAAAAATGACATTTTCCATCACGATTGAAGTGTTTAGTTTGACCTGACATATTGAAGAAAGGACATTTGACGCGAAAACCAACAATAAACTAATGGTGGCAAGTCACTTGTCATTACATGGGATAAAACGGATTTGGAACTAGTTTGAAACTAATTTGAGACTGGTGTGAAATGATTTTGAATGTTTTTAGTCGCGCAGACCTCTCAGAGACGTCCCCGAGATATTCCCACGACAGAAAAAAAACAGAAGAAAAAAAATAGTAATAAGAAAAAGATTGCTGCGCATGCACCTAACGTGATAAAATTTTGCGCATGTAGAGTTAGGTCGGAATCAAATGCAACATTTCAATGCTTTTGGCTAAATATGGACACTTCACATTTGTGAAATAAAAAAATCCGTGGAGCTATTTAGATTACTTCAAAAGAATAAAACTACGAACTGATAATTTATTATACATTATATATTTAATATATATCTATCTTTTATGTTTTATATTGTTAGAAAAAAAAAGTAAACTGCAGCAGCAGGTCAACTACTTAAAATTATGGCAATGCTTTTCTGATCAGAGCAAGTTTCGATCAGAAAACACAAAAGCAAAACAAAAAAAAACAAAAACAAAAACAAAAACAAAACAAAACAAATTTTTTTTTTTTTTAATGCCTGGTCGTAATATTGGGGGCGTAAAGATCTGGATCATATTAGTCAATTAAGCCTGGGTTACACCAGAACCGAATCAGCAGCGAATCCATCCGAATACACGTATTCAGGTGGATTCGGGAGCATTTTGTTCTCCCTCCCCGAATGAGCGAAAATTCGGGAGGGATTCTAGAACATTCATGGAGGGATTCTGCTTGTTTGAAATGTTCAAAACCAGCCAAATACCCTCAAAAATACTCCTGAATGTGTCCCCGCGAAGTGAGATACCACCCGTTGGGGAATAATTATAAGCCTTTAAGGTAAGAGGGAATAAAAACATTGTCCTTTTCAGCTGAAAATTTCCAAGCTTGTTAATTGTTCCCATCCCAGGCCACTGAATCATTAATGAATAGGACGTGATATATGAAACTGCATGACAAGCGACTTTGAACCCATACAATAACACTGGTAGTCAAAGCGACTACAAAAAAAAAATGTTGCGTCATTATTCCAAGGGATTTCCGGTTTTATCTTGTGCATTCCAGTGCACTAGAAACTTCCAGCCGTACGGAAGTTGTACACGTTTGGAAGGTTTTTTTCGTGCTGGGAGTTTTTTCTTGTACGGTGCTATTGTTCGATCCTATTGTTTATTGCCGTACAACTCTAAACTCCTTAGTAGAATACGGGCCAGGGAGTCTGTTTGAATTGATCTATTGAAAAAAAGTTAGCAGTGAATTGAATGGATTAGTTCTTTTAAACCAGATAAAAACATCTAAACATCATGGCCTGTATTCTGGATCAAAGACTGAGTTTGTATGATTTGAGGTTTGTGCAAAACTATTGTGCGATCCTTTTGACTGACGCATCAGACAAAAGGATCGCACAATAACTTTGCACAAACCTCAAATCATACAAACTCAGTCCTCGGTTCAGAATATGGGCCCATGAGCTTAATACTATTCAATGATAACATTAGAGCACAAGAAATGATGCAATAATGAAGTGTACCTTTGGTGAGTTGTGTTTGGAACCAACAAATGGCCTGTAATCTTTGGATCTCTTGATAGCTTTCAGAATGTTGACAGTGTCCTGTATAAATTCAATCGCAAACAAGTGGATTAGTAAATTACGCGATGCATAATATATGTCCCCGCCGATAATGTAAAATTCCCATTATATCACGATCAGTGCTATCACATAAGGCAAACAGAATCGAAATCGGGTAAAAAATGGCGAAGAAGTAGCATTTTGTAGCCAATGTACAATATAGGTCAAAGGTCAAAGGGGTCAAAAGTCAAAATTCTGTGAAGAAGTTTTGTAGTCCTCACCTAGTGCTATCACATAAAGCAAACAGAATCGAAATCGGATGAAAAATGGCGAAGGAGTAGCATTTTGTAGCCAATTAACAATATAGGTCAAAGGTCAAAGGTCAAAATTCTGTGAAGAAGTTTTGTAGCAATTACCTAGTGCTATCACATAAAGCAAGCGGAATTGAAATCGGATGAAAATTGGTGAAGGAGTAGTATTTTGTAGCCAATGTACAATATAAGTAAAATTGAAGGTCAAAGGTCAAAGGGGTCAAAATTCAAAATTCCGTGACAACTTTTTGTAGTCCTCACCTAGTGCTATCACATAAAGCAAACGGAATCAAAATCGGATGAAAAATGGCGAAGGAGTAGCATTTTGTAGCCAATTAACAATATAGGTAAAAAATAAAGGTCAAAGGTCAAAGGTCAAAATTCGGTGAAGACATTTTGTAGCCATCACCTAGTGCTATCACATAAAGCAAACGGAATCGAAATTGGAAGAAAAATGGTGAAGGAGTAGCATTTTGTAGCCAATGTACAATATAAGTATAAATCAAGGTCAAAGGTCAAAAGGGTCAAAAGTCAAAATTCTGTGACGAAGTTTTGTAGCCCTCACCTAGTGCTATCATATAAAGCAAACAGATTCAAAATCGGATGAAAAATGGCGAAGGAGTAGCATTTTGTAGCCAATTAACAATATAGGTCAAAAATGAAGCTCGAAGCTCAAAGGTCAAAGGGGTCAAAAGTCAAAATTCCGTGAATAAGTTTTGTAGCCCTCACCTAGTGCTATCATATAAAGCAAACAGAATCGAAATCGGATGAAAAATGGCGAAGGAGTAGCATTTTGTAGCCAATTAACAATATAGGTCAAAAATCAGGGTCAAAGGTCAAAGGTCAAAATTCTGTGAAGAAGTTTGGTAGCCATCACCTAGTGCTATCATATAAAGCAAACGGAATCGAAATCGGATGAAAAATGGCGAAGGAGTAGCAAATTGAAGATTTTGATCACATAAGGACGCACGGACGGACGGACGGACGGACACACACACACACACACATACATACATACACACATACACACACATACATACGGAGCCCGTTTCATAGTCCATTGCTCAAACTCGTTCGGCAGGGACAACAAATGAGAAATAATGAGAAGAAAAAAAAAACTCGTATGACTGATCTGATTTGTGAGAAACTAAATCAGACATTAATTGTTGTTGTAATCATTACATTGTTTTTAAATTTTGAAATTTATAAAGGCCTTTTTGGGGGGCAATTTTTGTTTTTGTTATTAGTGCAAAAGCAAATTTCATACCATTTATGAAAACTGTCAAATTAACTCTCATAGCTTATATTCTATTCATCTAACTTTTAAAATTACTTCCAAACATAAGCTCACTTCAGCTTGTTAACTGTCACCGTGAATGCACTACTTTATCCAATGCTTGACTTGAGTTGATACCAATATTCCTAATCAGCATTTACATTTTTCTTTTGGTCATTAGTAGATCACCTTGCACTCTTTATAAAACTTTCCCTAAGCATTTAAAAACTCCACTCGTTCCAGTCTCAACATATGAGATCTTCTAATGATCGGTTGCTGGAGTTAGAGACATGGGTATGAGGTCTTTGAAATCGATACTATTTAAGCATTCAAATAATCAATCTTACCTTCTCCTTTTCGGAGGCCAAGTGCCCATCGAGGCTAAGTTCCGTAAAGCGGTCTTCAAAGAGTTCTAAAACCTTGGTTCTATAGTCAACAACATTGGTGACAGGGTTGTTACTCAGTAGTAACTGTTCCAAACAAGGAAGATTGCACACATGTTGTACCTCTAGTACCTGTTTAGACAGAAAGCATGGGATCTTTGTTCTATAGTCTACATTACTCAACAGTAATATTTATAGAATATTGGATGGCCTTGAGGTTGATACAAGGAATATTGGACGAGCTTTGCACAAATATTGGACGAGTCGAAGACGAGTCCAATATTTTGAAAGCAATTTCAATATGTCCTTGTATTGACCGAAAATAGGACGTCTTATATTATCATTATTATCTATACAGAGGATTTTACCAATAGGCCCCCCCCCGTCCATTTATTTATTATAATTTTTTTATTCATTAGGATTCTTAACCCCCATCCCATTTTTTTTCTGGGATTTAAGATTATATATTTACAATTCTGAAAAAAAAAAAAATTCATATTGGGACCCCCCCCAAAAAATATGGCCCCCACAAAAAAAAAATGCCCCCCCCCTAGGAAAATTTGCCACTCCCCCAAAAATGCCCACAAATATTATTTTTTTGAAAAAAAAAATTGGGTCCCCCCACAAAAAATGACACCCCCCCCCTAAAAAAAATCATTTGGTCTTCTTACAAAAAACAGCAAAAATATTATTCTCTCTGGTTATCTCACTTTCAACTTTGGGGATTATCCCCTTGCTGCCCAATATTTATAATATTGGGCAGCGAGGCCACAATATTGGGTGAGTTCAATGAACTTTTGTAAAGTAGGTCAAGTTTATGAAGTGCATCAACAAAATAACACTTGTATTTGGGCTCTAAAACCCTCTGTATGGATAATTATTACATTTCTGAAAAAGAAAAATCATATTGGGCCCCCCCAAAAAAAAAATATGGCCCCACAAAAAAAAAAATGCCCCCCCAGGAAAAAATTTGCCACTCCCCCAAAAATGCCCACCAATATTATTTTTTTGGAAAAAAAAAATTGAGTCCCCCCAAAAAGTGACACCCCCCTAAAAAAAAATCATTTTGGTCTTCTACAAAAAAAACAGCAAAAATATTATTCTCTCTGGTTATCTCACTTTCAACTTTGGGGATTATCCCTCTTGCTGCCCAATATTTTATAATATTGGGCAGCAAGCACAATATTGGGTGAGTTCAACTGAACTTTGTAAAGTAGGTCAAGTTTATGAAGTGCATCAACAAAATAACACTTGTATTTGGGCTCTAAAACCCTCTGTATGGATATTATTCATTTCTGAAAAAAAAAATCATATTGGCCCCCCCCAAAAAAAAATATGGCCCCCACAAAAAAAAAATGCCCCCCCCCCCCTAGGAAAAATTTGCCATCCCCCAAAAATGTACACAATATTATATTTTTGGAGAAAAAAATATTGGGTCCCCCCCAAAAAAAAATGCACCCGCCCCCCCTAAAAAAAATCATTTGGTCTTCTACAAAAAAACAGCAAAAATATTATTCTCTCTGGTTATCTCACTTTCAACTTTGGGGATTATCCCTCTATATTTATAATATTGGGCAGCGAGGCCACAATATTGGGTGAGTTCAACGAACTTTGTAAAGTAGGTCAAGTTTATGAAGTGCATCAACAAAATAACACTTGTATTTGGCCTCTAAAACCCTCTGTATGGATAAAATTTGTTTAGCACAGGACGAATCTTGAATCTTGATTCGATACTCTATCTCGCAATAAGCGTTGTATGCTTTCATGGAGAGGGCTTCCACAAGGTTCATATTTGGGGGGAACATACAGGTGCAATACAGTGGGTTGACATCCATCTTGTTGCATTCATTCATTTCATTTTCATTTAATAATTTATTTTCACTTACTTAAAATTTTCATTAATATTTTATTAATTTCTTTTTGTTTTGTTGATGCTGATGGTATCATTTTTTTTTTTTATTTGGGGAGGGGAAGTTGCTCATTCTCACTCTCCCCCTTTCCCACCCACCCTCATTCTCTCACTTACATGTTCAATAACATTTGACCTGACATCCAGCTTGACCAGTGAGTAGAGTTTCGCCAGACCATAGAGACTGGACAGGTCATTATTGGTGAGTAGTAGGGTATGGACGTTACCCAGTCTAGTGTTCATATCATCTAGTGAGGTGAGTTGATTGAATGACAGGTTGAGATGGGTCATGGCTGACAGGTGTTGTAGGTGGTTGATAGCACGTAGTTGGTTGTGACTCAGGTCAAGTTGCTCTAGTTGGGGTAAGAGGCACTGTGGATGGGGCACAGATGACATAATTTGTTAGAAATCATTTCATAGCTATCCACACTGTATAAACCAATATTATCGTGTACAGATATTTTCACGGGAAATTCAGAATTTTTGCGAAGTTTTCATTACTATGAATAACCATAGATTGAAGTGGAAATGTCTAGGAGTAGTGACTAGCGAAATTCACACACAAAAAATAAATAAATAAAAACACTGCAAAAATAACCATTTATACAGTATTCTGGTTTTTTTTTTCTTTTTTCATTTCTATTGGGTAAGCTCTTCCATTGATAAGAGTAGGAAACTAACAACATTCTGCACATATTAAGGCATTCACCCAACCTCAAGTGATTACAACAAAACAAATGGTTTACAATCTTTCTGCTTTATGAAACATTCCTACAATCATTAAAAAAATTCTTTAAAAAAATATTCATAGGATAGTGAGAAACTTAAAGGGATAAAACTGAAATGAAACCAACATTTGTAAAAACCAATAAACATTACATTCTTAATTGCAGCCATTTTAGAGTGATGCTGAAAATTACTTGCCACTTGCATGGATTTTAAAATACCATCTTTCAAACCACAATCTAACCTCTAAAGTGGAATATCCCAATTAAAATAATAAACGGCCACTAATTCAACTTACAACTGATTTGTCTATTCCATTAATCTCATTGTAGCTGAAATCTACTAGCTTGACCCGACTCCATGGAGGTACAATGTCCATTACATCTTGACCACTGGAGTCAGCTAGAGCCTCCCATTGAGTTAGGTTGGGCAGTAATATATCCTGAAGGAAAATACATTAAAGAAAAATACAGATGATTACACAACTATTTTGTATTGCGCTGATTTATCTATTTAAAAAATATCAAAGTTATGTCCAATTTCTGTCTGACTGACAATAACATGAATGTATACTTTTTGGCAATTGGAGTCAACACGTGGAAAATGTTATTCGAAGTCAGCCCTTTTCTATACATTAAACTCTATGACACTTTCAGCTTTGGCAGAGTTATTTTATACAAATATGCACTTACATGTATCTAATAATATACTGTAAGCGCTTTGGTCTAAACAGGTAAAGCGGTTTATAAGAAACCGGTATTATTATTTCCTATTATACCATTATACCATATTTAAATAAATAAAACAATACAATAATTGGGTGTTTTATATATTATCAGATTCTGTCAAGCGACAAATATATATTTCATTTCATTTCATTTCAATTCATTTAAGAAACAGGAATAGTTGTAGCTCACCTGTATTGAAGATAGAGACTTGTGTACAGCCAAGAAATGTACATGTGTCTTAGCTTCTTCAATGCCTGCTATATGCCTTGCATTACAAACCTCAATCTGTTGAGGGAAAAAAAAAAGAAATATTAATTGAATTTCATGGTTTTTATTTATACTTCCATCGAGCCGAGTCACTAATTTAATAAACAATAAATACAAGGTATATTTTGAAATACAAATTCATCAAAAATAGGCATGATATAGAATGTCAACACTGTTAAAGCTGGTGTATAATTTTGGGAGAAGAAAAATGTTAAGTTCGATTCACAGTTAGATAATATGAAAGATTGAATCCTATAAGTATAATAAAGAAAATTATATTACTTGTATAAAACGTGGAAAGTAAGGGACCCGACACCAACTCAGCGTTCACATGGAAAACCAATGGGATTCTCTTGTGTGGATGATACACACAGATTGTTACGCACAGTTCATGCGGTAAGCTAGGGCGAGCTGGCATCGCAGCAAAGGTCTGTAACAACCATTACAATATGTTTCTTTCAAACATTTTCACTGAAATTCACCGGAAATCATGAAAGGAACATCACAAGATCTCTTACGTAGTGCAATGTGGACAACATAAGACTATATTTGATCGGTTTTATGCAGATTCCTTTTTTTAAACCAAAACTATAAACCAGCTTTAACAGAATATACTGTATAAGCCAATATTTTCGCGTACAGATATTTCCGTGATTTAAGACTAGTTGGTGAAATTCGCGAGAGCAAAATTTCGCGATTTTGGTGATGACTTCATTACTATAAATACATATAGCCTTTATACTGAAGTAGAAATTTTCACGATGACCGGCTCGCGAAATTCGTGAAAACAAAGTCACCGCAAAAATAACCACTTATACAGTATGGTAGGCCTACAAAGCCTTGCAATATGTTATATAATTAAAAAGAACATAAGTAAGTTGCAGTAATGGCTTTAAAGTTATCAGAGTTTATTTAACGTTATGGAATGACGATCGGACAACCAAATGGACAACATGTGTATCTCTTATAATCCCTCCACATTCGTAGGGCTCAAAAATTAAGTGATTCATGCTAAACACACAATTTTTCAAAATAATGAACAAAGGCCTATATTGATTAGTTCAAAGGCATAACAGATACATTCCCAGTACTGCAACTATGTCATATCTTTACAGTATTGGATATTTTCATAGTGCCATTTCCATTACACATGAGTATCATACATGTACCTGAAGATTTCTGACTGATTTGAAATAGGAAAGGTCAAAGGGCAACTCATCCACCTTCCGAGTACTGGAACCAAGTCTAGAAGTGGACCCTACAATCTGAAGATAGAAAAGAACAATGCTCAATTGACCTTTGATGTACCCTCAGCATACTTTATCAATTAATACAACAATGACTAACAGAATGATTCAATATATGTTCATACTTTTACATGTATTAGGGAAACAAAAGTTATATAAATCTCTACACAACAGTCCGAGTGTAATCAACGTCTAAAGAATTTCCCAGCAGTGGGTATTTTCGATTGTGAGACTTTATGATTTTGTTTTACATAATTTTAATTTAAAAATTCACATAGATTATTCCTAAAGGCCTATAGAGTAATCTAAAATCTGCCACAAAAATTGTGCAAGAACTTTTGTCTATCTAACAAGAAAAGACAGGGGCATCCAGTTTGACATTGCATTTATTAGTAAATGTGTCACATGTCTGGGTAAGGAAGGATAGAAACTGTTCTTACCCTGAGATACTTGAGCCTGGACATGAAGTCCATGATATGACCTATGTCACTATGAGCATCCTCAGAATCTGAGTTAAAGAGAGAGAGAGAAAGAGAGAGAGAGAGAGAGAGAGAGAGAGAGCAGAACAAAAAGAGAGTGAAAATCTACATGTTAATTTTGAAGCCAATTTACAACTGCAGCTGTGTCTCCTATCTCTTTACGTGCCGGATGCATGATACGTAGCCTACTGTTCGGTGCCATACTCATGTTTGCTAGCCTACTATTAACTGCTTAATCCATGCTTTGTCTCCTACCCTCCCCTGCTTGGTGCATGATTGCGCACATTCGGAATAACGTTGATTGATTACGCCGATTCTATTGTTCTGCGCACTGCACACTCACAGGTTAATCCGCTTTATTCTGCTGCGGGCACATCCGGCTTTTAATTGGCCAATTTTCTCTTTACACAGTTTAAATTAAACTTGTTTTGAGTAATTCAATGTGTTTGTCAACATTTTGATAGGACCTAGTGCATAAACAATCGCACACAATAAAAAAAAAAAAAAATTCATGCCCAGGATCAATGCAAGATTAGATAATTGCCCTCTTATTTTTAAAAACAGAATTTAATGTGACTTTAGAGACAAATACGAATGCCACATATTTTAAGTACAACATTGTTGTCGACCGTTCTTATAAAAAAAGTTATGAGAAAGTATTGACTGTCATTTTTAAGTACAAGGGGGAAAAACTTGGCAGTGGGGGGTATAGGCCCTGGCATGTACGGATTACCAGTGCGGCAAAGCGGTTTGGGCAGGGTGGCACGTAAGGAGATATTATCCTGCGATTTAATAAGATGACCCCTGTCATTCTGTGACCCTTGACATTTGACCTAATTACTCCAAACTACAATCAGGTATGAAGCAAATATGAAGTTCCCCATATTTGGTTCTTTAGATAATGTGAGTATGAGGCAGATACCTGGAATTTCATAAGTTTACCTCTATGACCGTTGAACTTTGACATAGTTATTCCTAAATCTAATCAGATCATCTTCCTACTGTGATACACACTGCATGTATCATGGAGTAACATGAAGAAATGGGTAATGACACCAAGCTTTCATGATGTGTTGTGTGATTCCAACAATTAATGTCACCTGATTGTTTCTACAAGTATGCAAATACAGCATAACATTATAGTAAATAGTGGTAGTATTTTAAGAGTTGTGATAGGTTGAAATGATGTCACGTGTCATTCACGATTTAGTTATAGTGAACGGTTTTTGTTATATTGAACGTTTTTTTTGTTATATTGAACGGTTTTTACCTGTGTTAAAATGAATGGTGAAATCGATTGCCTTGTTGCGCAAGCGCGTAATAACAGTAAAATGGTGCGCACAACAATAGATACGCGGAGCGACAATATACGTCACAATAGCTTAATTAGCACCAAAAGTTTGGCAAACATTTGCAAAGATAAAACCAGATTAGGCAAGGTCAAAGATCTAGGGGTCTATTTACTATAGTAAATAGTGCATGCATCTATTAATGCAACATTACTGACTATGTGAACTCCAAATACTAAATTATCCCTCGGGCACATCTGTTTCAACTCGGCCTACGGCCTCGGTGAAATAAATGTGCCCTCGGGATAATTTAGTATTTGTCGTGCACATAATCTAGTATGTTGCATGGTAGAGCATGCACTATTTATATAATGTCAATGATACTATTCATTGGCAATTGTTAATAGAATATTAATCAATGACGATAATACAGTGACATCAAATATGGAGCATATATTATATATAATATTGCTTGAGGAACTGTATATTACTGCAATAGGAACTCACCACATGTAGGGAGAGGTAACTTGAGTCTTTCTGTAATAGCAAAGAGTTGCATTGGGGTCATCTCACATACATCTTGACTTGCTAAGATCAGATCACCCTTATCAAACAACTCTGCAGCCAAAGCTTGGGATACTCCATTGATATCCTGCCGATCACAGTGTGGTACATTTGTATAATACAAAAACATTTAGAATTTTTATATATATATAGGTTTATAAAAACTTATAAAACGTTAGATAGCAATTTTATTGTTGCGGTATTATCTAACCTGCTTTCGGGATCACTTATATCGAAAGAACACACATTTTTCCCCACATTAGACAGTTTTCTCAATGAAACCTGGTTGGTGTTTCACCAAGTTTTTTCGTAATATTGCGAATAACTTTATAATAATAATAATAATAACGCATATATATAGCGCCATCTGTCTAGTTAAACTAAACTTTATAAACACTGGAACACATTCTTGTGTGTACTAATACTAATCACAGCCTCAATCACATACACTGTAGCAGTTGTTCAAAAAGTTTTTTGTAACTTATGAACAACTTGGTGAAACACCATCCTGGTTAAGCAACCTGCACCAGGATGAATACCTGTCTTTGCTGTATACTTCTTTACCCTCTAGCGGTCTTTTCATAAAGTATCTATTATTATCATATTATTTAAATGGAGCTAACATTTAAATACTTATAATGAAACCCTAGTCAATGGTGGCACCATTAAATTCACTTCGATTTATGATAGACAAATAATGAAGTGGAAATACTAACATATATATCAAACTCCAGGAAAAGAAGCAGAGGCTTTGGCAGCAACCGACTGCTGCTGACGATCGTCTGGAGGTAGGTTTCCAAGTCGCGTTGCCGTTTCTCAACGAAGGTCTTGGACATGTTACCTAGGATACGCTTGGGTGGTAGCAGTGATCTCTCCACCCTGCCCAAAGCAATGAGCTTCTCATGTAGGTCATGGAACTCACTGTAGCGATGCTGTACAGTCCACTGGCAGTCATCTACGCTGACCTGTATAGTGTATACCTGTAGGAAATACAAAAAAAAACTGAAATTTATATTTCGGTCTCACTGTCATGGCAAAGGCTCGTGTTCCGCAGCAGCCAATCAGCTTTCATTATTATTTCGATGCTTTGAATTATTTACATTTCAATCATTTGACTGTCCCTCATTCTTCTCTATTAATCTTGCATTTGGCTCTGATGAGTGAAACTAAATTGTAGCTTAGACATATGACATTAATGAAACTTTTTCAATTTTTCATTTATTTATTTATTTTTTGTATTTTGGTACTAACCACTTCTTAAAAATAAATATTCAGGACTGACCCCATTACTCTGAGGCTCAGGGTCTAATACAAAATTGGTGGATTTATCTAATAATTAAAGAAAAATAAAGGATACACAAAATGAAAATGGAGCATTCATTTTTTTTACAGAAAAAAATGTTTTTCATGAGCATTTGCAATAGAGGCAGAATGTCTGATGGGCAAAGGGAGAAATTTTTGTCAGTTTAAGAGGAAATATCAATTGATATATTGTATGGCATGACAATGTACATTAATTTTCTCCAACATGTTTTCAGTATGAGATTGGGTTACAGATATAATGGTAGACTAGACCTACATGTACTATGCACTTTCAGAGAGTTTCTGTTTTTTCATGCGTTTCTGGCTTCCTGCCATGTTGTGATTTAAGGTCAACCACTGAGGGAATGGAAGTTCAGTTTCCTGTAAGTGCATGAACTCATCGTCTGAATTAATTTTCTCTGAGAAAAAATTTTGGTCATAATCCAGGAAAATTGTGTGTAGACATACAAATTTACACAGTTCATTATTGACTTACAAGAAAGTCACATACTTATTCTAAAATATTTCACTTTGGATTGGTTTTTGCTTTTATCATGGCAATACAAAACAATGGGCATACAAACTATGTTCTATATCATTTAATATGAAGGTGTTTGATATAAAATGATATAAAAATCCTTGTGTGGTTTTACTAACAGACATGTAGCTCACCAGCATAAAAAAATTATCATGATCCTACAAAACTATTACAGTTGGCTATGACAGGCATTAAAAGCTCGAAGTCTTTCATGCAATCCCTCATCAGTCATCAGAACATCTTAATTTATAAACAAACTTCACAATATATGGTAATTATGCATGAATGAAAGTTTTCTCTAGCTAAAATAGGCACTTAAAGGGATAATTTTCTTTGTTTTAGTAATAGGAGAAAAATTATATTAAAATATGAGTGAAGGTTTGGATAAAATCCACCAAAGAGTAACAAAGTCATGAATGATTAAATTTTCAGCTTTGTGATGTCACATGTGTGCGAGCTGCTCTCCCATAATGTTATGTATTGTAAATTCCATAAAATGTCATTTTTCTGAAGAATATGCCCAATTAATCACTTAATCAGGAATAAGCAATCTATGGTAGACGGTTGTCAAGGTATCGAAACATTTTTACATGTAATATAATATATATTATATATAATATTAAACAACAACAGCAATTAAAAAATGGAAATGGGTCAGCTGAAGGTTTTTTTTTTTTTTTTTTAAATGTCGGAATGAAATTCATAAAAAATATACACCCCCAATGAGAGACATAGTGAGAGAGAAAGGGGCGTCATATAAAAATAATAATAAAATCCATGTTATGGAGGAGGTGGAGAGGATGCGCAGAGAGATATATAATAATAAACTAAAACAGTAAGGTAGCCGGAACCATACAAAATAGAATTATGTGCCTCCCCTCTGTGCTCCTACGGGCACTGCTGCTACATGTAGTGTATATTAAATATTTTTTTAAAAATTAGTCGACCTAACATTAAAAGTGGAAAGATGAGTGTAGAGTGGAAGAATTGACAGAGGTAAATATGAATAAAAGAGAGAAAGGGTAGATAGACAGAGAGAGAAAGAGAGAGAAAGGGATTTAACAGAACAGAGATTAATAAAGAGTGGGTATTGCACATACAAAATTAACAAGTATAAAGCTTAATACAAAGCGTAATGAGCATACAGAAACATAACAATCTGTAATACATTCAAGGTGATAAAAAAAATCAATTCATGTACATTTAAATAACAAGTGTAATATATAGAAGTTCAAGAGGAGAAAAAAGAAGGATAAGTGGATAAAGGTGAACTTTTCCCTTTAATAGCGAGTTAGCTTTAAAATATTAGCAAAGCACAACAGTGAAAGGTTGAGAACAATTGGAATAAATATAATGAAGAATTCATAATCTACACCTATTTGAAACTAAGTTACAATCCCTAATCATATCACAGGAAACAGATTTTAAGTTCTAGTTTATGCAATTTAAGACTTCCTCTTGCGACATCCACCCAACCCAAGAAACCATAATATACTGTATAACTATAAGTGTTTTTTTTTTGCGTACAGCTATTTTCGCGGTTGGCGGGGGTTCCGACATCTTCGCGCAATGTTAATTTCGCGGTCGGCAAAATCTGGAATTAAAAGTAACTGGAACTATAAAGTATTCCATCTTTTCCTATCTAAAAAATGAGACATTATATTTATAAAAAGACAGTAAAATGGAATAAAGACTTACTGCCTGAATTTATTTGACCTACATACCAGTCATCCACGCATCGCGCTATATCATTGCGTGTGCTATTGATAGCGCTGCATAGACAACTCCGCTCTGCGAGCGCATGGAGTTCAAAACATTTTCTAGCGGTTATAAATTTGCGGTACTGTTCAAAACCTTTTCGCACGATGTTAAATTCGCGGTCGCATCCCAATTCGCGAAATTCCGAAAACAAAACCTTCGCGAAAGAAACCACTTATTGGGCCTAATCATACATAAAGGTTATCCTATTTTATTTTATTTTCAGTTTTATTTATTCAGGGTGGCCTCTTCAGTTTCATGAACTGCTGTCCATGAGGGCCCTGATCCCACATACAGCTGCAAACCAACATCAGTCAGTACTGAAAAATGGCTGTCTGTCGCCCTCTTGGTTGCTGAGGAAACTTCTCAATAATAATTAGCAAAACCAGCTTTAAACCTACCTCAAAATAATTTAAGATAATCTATAGTCTCATTGCAATATAATTTTTCCATTAGATATTTTTAATTTTGTTTAGTAGAATTTTTAGACCCTTTTTTGGATATGCCACCTTGACTTGGCTGCCATGCTGGGAGCTGCTCAAGACACTTCTCTGCATTGACTTTCCATTGGAAGAAAACTGCTACAATAAGGTACTTCCCAGTGCAAGGTCAATTATGATTGACCATGCATAAGTGTAAGTGTCCTAATCCTAACCCTTATCAAAATCCTACCCATCTCTTCTTTTGTTTTTAAGGTTGGCCGTCGTTAAAAAAAAGTCTTACCGCAACTTGCTTCAACTTTGATGGATTTTACCTCTCGTGCAGTGCTTTGACAAATCATTAATTTGCATAATCTGATCAACAAAACAAGTGAGGATATGACATCGAACATTCACAAACATATGATTTCATGTTTTTGACTTATATCTTTTTAAAAAAAAGGAGGCAGTGATGCTAGATCTATAGGGCCTAACTTAGGCCTAATCCAGTTTAAATAATTTACAAGACTAGACCTAGTTTCAATTTTATTTTGTTACAAATCAAGTCAGGTACATGTCAAACTGTGTTTCCCACTCTCTGGGGCCAGGCTGCTCCTCAGTGAAATTACGAACAAGACATCTATAGATCTACTTTAGATCAACTGAGTGTTACCTTAGATCTATCAACTCCTGAATAGATTACTGACGAGTACCATAATCATAAAGGTGAAGTCGTTACATCAAAACTCGTCTTCTCATTTAGATCTAACGTTAGTCATTATTTTATAAAATTTCATGAACATTCAACATTGAATGAGGCAGAGCTATGACGATGTGCTATTAAAACCAATCCAAAAACAGCCACAGCAATAGACTCTATAGATATAACTTTATAAACTCTAAAATATAAGAAACACGGCATAATCGTGATTGAGGAAACCACCATTCACTTTGTACAGCAGTGCTTTATTCAGTCACATGCATTGGTTTCCTCTTTCCACCCCCATTCACTTGTGTACAAGCATTTGAGCGATTGGTTTCCGAAACGACGATAAGGCCAGAAACACATGCAACAACTTAAGTTAGTTCGGTCCACACTAAATTAACATTTTCATGTTTCCAATACGGTACTCACTGTGTGCTTCTCGACTTCTGCTGTTGAAATAATATGGACCTCCCTTTTGAAGTCGGGGGTGGTGCTGTCGAGTGCGGGAGATGTCATCCTTGTTTATGGATTTCCTGGCTGGCTAAATGAGTTAGAACTGTCACAACGGATTCTTTGTCCTCCTCAAATCATCCCATCCATGGTGTATAAGCTCATATTTTCTAAAATCATGAAAATTATGAATGGTCAGCTGATCTTGAATGATCGTCTGATGTCCGCGTCCGCAATATTGTCAACATATAACAACCAACTTTTTGTGATGAAAAAAATACGTCAAAAGATGGCGCTGTGCAAATTGAGTTTGATTATTTAAAACTCACACATTTAGGCGCCACACCTGTAATTATCATCTCATTGAGACTTTGTGTTAATTTTGAGGTTTGATAAATTTATATAAAATCAGCCTTAAATTCACTCGGTGATTGGTCATGTGGAACGGATAGACAAATTATTCCTCCTTTCTAATTTAGCCAAGAAACTAGCTGTTTACCGGCTCATTTTAAAAATAAATCGATATAGCGCCCCCTCATGCCGAAACTAACTCAATTGGCAGTCAAAAGTAAGAATTTGATATCAAACCTTGCGCTTCTAATATAGTGCCAAGCCTTAACATTAATTTCTTCCAAGTTTTAGCATACGAAGCTTAATGATTGCCCTTCCGATAACCATTCTTAAATGTGAATCATATGCACACATTTTTGTCTATCAGCTGTTCAAAGTTTAAAAATTTTCGGAAGGGTTGGGTCGAATGAATATTTTTTGCTCTCTGTCTGTAATTAGGCGTGTGTGACCACAATGATCACAGCTAAAAAGAAAGGGGGAAATTAAACTCAGATTGAATTAAATTATGATATGAAAGAAAAACAATCAATTCAGTATTGTCTCTTCATTGTCTCCTTGTTTCAATAGAAGGATTCCTATATAAGAAATTAATTGACACTGTTTTGAATTAGAGATATGCAGTAGGTCAGCTGGGGAAATAATAACTATTCCATGTTCAACAATAATATATGTTTTATGTTTTTCATTGGAATCTTATTTGCAATAAAAAGAAAGAGAAAATGTTTAATGTTTTGTCACTAGAATACTAAGGTAAGATTGAATGTCCTTAAAATTTTTTTTTTATTTTTTAAAAATTTTTGTTATGATGTAATAATGAAAATCTGAATTTTAATTCCATAGCTCTTCCATAAATGCTGCTTGTCAAAGTTGAGCACCCCTAAAAGGCCATCATGGACTATAAAGTAGGCCTATTATGCAAATGTGATATGCGGCCTAAAAACCACCAATAAGTCGCCAGAGTTCATTTCTTGATTTTTATATATTTTTTTAATTTGCCAACTTTTCTGAATTTACCAAGTTTCCAGTGATACTATACACTTGTAGTGTACTAAAGTATAATCAAATTAAATGTCATACAAAAGGAAGAGCCATAATCAATTATATCTTTTCAGAAGTAGAATTATCCTGGTATCTGTTGTTCATTTTGCGACTTATTGGTGGTTTGGGCCATCAGGTCATAAATACAACACAAATAAGAGGTTAGTTTTAGATAAACATAAGTTCTACTTTAATATAATTGCAGAATATAATGTTTAACTGTTTAATTGGAAAAAGAAAAAGAAAAAAACTTGAGGGCTTTATGAATATTGAATGTGCAAATAGAAGAAACTGTAAGATCTGCATACAGTGAAAACTTGTTATTAAGAGGTCTGATATAACCAGATTCCTGGGGAGCATTTCATCCAACAAGTTCTTCTTCATCCAACAGTTACCATAGAAACAATGCTTCTCAGCCAATCAAAATCAAGTAAGGATGGCAGATATGACAACTTGTCAGATAAGAAATGTTGATGAAACGCCCTCCTGATGCAATAGGTAAATTTGCTGGTTCCAGCTCTTTGTATCCTTTTAGGGGATAAAAAGATATTCCTGATATGTCAAGATAATTTCCAAGGACCTTGATATAACGAGCTTCCAATGTATAGTAGCCCCTACCATATACAGTAAACTCCATTTACATTATTATATCTCCCATACTAGTCTACAGTAAATATACCTGTTTGATAGTCATATCCACCATAAATTAAAAACACATTGGATGATTTGATTGATGTATAAAAATGATTTATTCAAAATCACACAATAAGAAATATTTAAATATGACATCATTCATGGCTCATTAAAAGGGCAGGAAAAGTCAATTTCCTTGAATAGAAATCTTTGCATAATTACACAAAAATAATAAATAGTTGTTCTTTCCTATTGTTCTGAGACTGCATCTGTATGAAAAATTAGCAGTAACTTTTAATAGTAAGTAGCATAAATTACTCAGATAATACAATCTATATTTGTTCTTTTTTATAATTATACATTCTTAATACTATATCCAGGGAAACAACCCTAGTACTAAATAATTAACAACAGAAGTATTAAAAAAAATATGAGAAGTAGATTTGTCAGATTTTGAGGCAAGCATTCCTGTCAGATTCAGTAAAATGAATGCTATATTAAAATACAGTCAAATCCTGTTATAATGAGATGTGCAAGAGCAAGGGAATATCATTACTCCTTAATACTTGAAATTAATACTAGGAGAATCGCCTTGTTATAATGATCTCATTATATCAGTTCTCGTTGGAATAGGCATGTACTGTACATCCACTCATGTTATAACAAGCAAGGATATGAGATTTGATGACCAAGTTATTCTCCAACTCCTAATTCCAAACATCATGTGCAAACCTACAAGTCATGTGTGATTTCAGTATAACATGATTTTATTATAACAAGGTAATTGGCTTCCAGTGCACCTCATTATAATGGGAGTGAACTGTAACACAAAATAAAATATTACCACCTCATTCTTTCCCTTCAAATAATCTAAGTGAACAAATTAAGCATTGCTCAATGTCCAATCAAAAGATTCATTATAAAATTTTCCTTTTGGCTGGGAGAGTTGTAATAAATGTTTCCACATAAACTCACATATATTTGAGTTGTACACTTACATATACATACGCTTCCTATAGTTAGTGAAGGGGATGAAGAATAGATCATCCCTGTCACTAACAATAGACAATTACGCACATATACACAAGCGGAGAAAAAATGTTACCGAAGTTCAAATCATAATAATGAAATCCATTTTTAACAAGACTATGCAAGGCTTAAGTGCTTCGTTTGAGATGTACATGCATACAGGTATGTCTGTTTCTTCATTAGTTAAATATTCCCAGACTGCAATATATATAAAATTTGAATGAAAATAAGTCCAATAGCAAAGGCAATACATTTGTAAATCTGAAACAAACTTAAAAATGTAAACGTCTAAATTCTTCTAGTATGTACAAGTATTGCACTACTGTAAAATAGCAATCAATATATGTAGGAGATACAGATCTATTTCAAGTCTATACTAGCCAGGCTTATTCATATATTATTCTTTCTAATATAAAGTAATCTAACTGAAAGGCCTACACAAGGACTGGAGAAAACTAGTTGCCCATTTGTATGGAGGAAAACAGGCATTTTGTATTCATGATATCAATTCAAGTATTTAAAGGCTTATTTTCCATGACATCTATTGCCATGTCAATATTAAGCACAAGACATTATTCCTACACTTCTTATCAATCTGAATTTTTTTTAAAATGACATAAGTGTCTGAATGATACGAGATGAAACCTTTTAGTCAAAGTAATTTTTAATGAATTTCCTTCCAGCCAATAAAGCGAAGCATCTTGATAAAGGCAAACGTTGACCTCATACATAAAGTTATCGTATGTGTGGAAAGTAGACTGCATATCTAAACACAAATATAATATAATTGTTTCAAATACATTCAGATGATGGTAAGCCTATATTTACACACATTTCAAGTATATTAAATACCCCTTTAGTGTCCAAATCATGTCCATTATACGGAATACAAGTAGTAAAATAACACGCATGGAGAGCAATACTATCCTACTTTGACCCAAAATGGGCAAGTGAAAAATGAAATATATCTATTAATACCTAAAAGATGAAGAAATTTTGTGAAATAGGAGTACATGTATACTAAGTAGTTAAATTTGAGCTGGTACTTTTTTTTTTAATTCTCAAAATGCACTAAGAGATTAGAAAATTTCTTTGTATTCTAATAGCAAAGGAATCTATGGAATTTGTGGATTTTTGTCACTTGATTCAATTTGTCAAAGAGGGGCAGAAAATATTGGGTTTTTGAAGGAGGGAAATAAATTATTAAGAAGGTCATTTATGGACATCAAGATTTATCAATCCTAATAAATAGCTTTTTCTGAATTGAAAAAGATACAATTCTTACAGTGAGACAATAAAATAAATATAGTAATAGTATCATTTTTGTTTTGAGCCTCTGAAGTTCATGGACACATAATATAGAAGAAAAAATAAAACCCAGCATGTTTGATGTGACCCATAGCAATATTACCTCTATACAAAATATCAAATAACAAAGTCCAACCTCCTTATTTCTGCTATTAAAAGTGTAAAACCACAGAAAAATGAAAAATAAAAGAGTAAAACATATGACCAACAAGTGTGATTTCCAGTATTTCTTTGTTAATTGGAGATCTAAACTAACTATCTATGTCATAAAAGTGTAATAGTGTGATGTGCAAACAAAATCTTTGGTCTGAAATAGTAGTTAATATGAAGCACCTAATTTAAAAGAGTTGTTCTCAGTATTAAAACAATCATTTTGAGTGCCATTTAACTTAGGTAGAAAAACAGTACATCCATATCGAAAGTTATCAGGAAAAAAAAATACTTTATATCTTTTGACACACACAATTGTGTGTTTTCCCTGAAACTTTGTACAGAATGTCATTATAATAAAATCTCATAGTATGCTTATAAATATTTCAGTTAAAAAATAGTTGTTACACGTTGTATTGAATCTGTGTGTACCCGATGAATGCCAGCAACGGCTACGACAGAAATTCTGGCACATCCCTCTTGTACCACTTGATAATCCCGGCTTGGTCTAATTCCTTCATGATCTCAATCTCTCGAGCAAAGTCATGGCTTCCCTTAACATTCTTATAGATGCTGAAAGTTTTATCATAGTAATGTTCCGTGTATTTCTTGTTGAATCCCATGCCATACACACTGAGCTGGTCACATCCAGAGTGAAGGGCGGCCATGAACATCATGGCTCCAGTGCTTGGACGAAAGGACTTGGTCCGCATCCACCTAAAATCATCAAATAAAGAGGGGAAGGGGCCTTTTAAGTTGCGTGTTATTGCTCTGCTAATAATTATAGTTATATCATTTGTACACTATATACTGCATAACAACAATATTCATCTTGATCTCAGAAATCAGAGTTGGCATAATTAGGCCTAAAAGAAATTGTTATTTCAGTGTAACTCGCCGACCACAAAAATATAGCCTACCCGGCCTTTTTTTCCTCTTCATTCCGAATGTAATTGCAATTGACATTAATAACGCATTGGGAAAAAACAGAAGTTATATTGATTTTGGCAGCCATGGCGCATTTGGAGCAGCTTCGCATCAAGTGAAGACTGTTCCCTTTTAATTCTTGTTTGGACTAATAAAATAATAATAAAAATCTCACCCTACCTACCCAATTTTTCAGTAACTTGTTACGCGAAGACAACAATTTTTTTTTTTTTTTTTTTTCTTTTGGGGGGGGGGGGCTTAGTGCAGCAACAATATTCCAAGGATCATGCTATAAATCAATACAAAATCAGTCAAAATACTATCCATTTGGTGATCAAGTCTACCCAGGATCTATTTCTCCCATGTATACCTGAGGTCTACCAGTAGATAAACAATGGTAGATGTTCATGCACATCGCCTCCAGCAACTTTGGTATTGCACATTTTTAGGCACAATAAAATAAAATATTAAAAAAAACAACATATATGATATCCTAAAGATTTTCAATATTGTCTCAAATATTGAAGTGGCAACCATAAATTGCACTGGTTCTCTAATGGCAATGCATACAACAACATAAAATTTAATAACTGACTGAAGAGTGTGGCTGTGTATAACAGCTGAGCTAACAAAGCATTTTAACAGCATAATGATGGATCTCCCCTTCACAATACATTTGGGACAATTGCCAACATTTTGTGGTTTGACGTAATAACTTTAATAATCAAAATAAAAGAAAAGAAATTTATACCAGATCTATAAATAAGCAGAAAAAAACCAACATTCCTGCAAACAATATGTCCATTTGGTAAATTGCCAATTGGTCTTAACTCAATTTGACTAATGCCATTGATCCCAATCTACATGGTTTAATTCCATTTTGTCTACAACCAGTTTGTCCATATACCTTTTGGTCTAATTGCCACTTCGACCATTTACCATTTTGTCTAATTCCCATTTCGTTTAATGTCCATTTTGCCTAATGTCCACTTGGTCTAACACTACTTGGTCACTTTCAGTAACAAACTGATATTAGACCAAATATTCATTAGGGAATTACTGATAGATGAAAATGAAATTACACAATTTGGCTATTAGACGAATTTTGAAATTAGACCAAGTGAGAATTAGACCAAGGAAAACTTAGACCAAATGGGTTTAGCCCAAGTGGTATTATACAAACAGAGAATTGGACCAACTGTTGTTAGACCAAATGGATATAAATCATCCATTTCAGCAGTAGTAATTCCTGTCATGAGAGTGTAAACAGCTGAAATACAACTTACACTTTGTGAACATATCTGACAAAATCTGGGTGTAACAGCCTGATGTCTGCAGCTTGAGCTTTAAGCTTCTGTTTAGGGTTTTTCCCCTTTGCCACCTCGGCAATGTAGTGGTAGTCATTGATTCTACATGGCAAGAAGATCCACTTGATACCCTGTGGAACAAAACAATCATCACAAAATGTGATATATCATATCAAAATGAGACACAAGTCGCCGAGTAAAGAGTTAAGGAAATTGGCAAAAATCTATTTTAAAATACTCTCACATATTTCATTTTTGCTAATTTTTGTACACAGCACATATAAAACATTAAAGATTATTAAATAAGAGATAATGTTGTGGTTTAATCTTACACTTTGGTACTCGAAAAATTGACTAGGTAATTAAGATGATAGATACTTGTTTATTAACAACAACAAAATTAAATCTCATAAAAAACCATTTCCAAACAACAAAAGAATAATGACTCAGAATGAAAACTTCAGATTTAAAATTACACTGAGAATTCTCATCAAGTATCATGGAATGCTTTGAAAAAGTCACTGAAATTACAAAAATATTTCCAGATCTATGAAATTCTTGATACAATGAAAAAGCAGAAATAGCAGTAAAATTAAATAAAGGTAATCTTTTGGATAGATGGTGTACCGGTATATGATCAAGGTTGATGAAACATGCCTAGATCTGGGGGGGGGGGGTGTGTTTCACGAGAGTTAAGTTGACTTCAAAATTGCACTTGAATTCCTGATTACGCACGATATATAACGCTTCACTTCATTTCATTGGTCAGATCATGCCCAGGGGATGTGCGCAATTGAGAAGCCTATCAATTATATTGCACATATAAGTAAAGTGCGACTATAAGTCTACTTAACTCTTTGTGAAACACCCCCAAGGTCTTGAATATCCTACCTTGTCTTTTGGTATATCAGCCTGATGTGTATGTATAAGGGATCTATCCATGAATACATAATGAGTTGTACGAGTGCCAACATCCTGCTCATACCCTTGCCTTATACAGTGGTTCACTCTGAAATCAAATTTGAAACAGAAACAATGATTTCTTGTATACTGTAAAACCAGAAAATTTCTGCGTACATGATACTTTCATGAATTTCGCAAAGAGGCAAGATTTGCCAAAGTAAAAATGCCTGTGAAAGTGTTTGTCTACACAAGGCATTGAATGCTGGTACAATAATGCACACTTTACAACTAAGTTGATGGTTGGCAATTCGTGGAAGATTCATTCCGCGAAAATGGCCGTCAGCTCCATTTCGCAAATGTTTCTGGTGTTACAGTAGTGCATTTCATGAGATATGAAGATTTTGATTCCATAAGGGATTGAATTCACTTTTGTAACTTTGGAGAAAAAGGAGTTTGTTTACCAGATTAGTACAGGTGTCTATGGAAAATTAATATTTAAAAGGTGCATTTTTCTACAAATTGCTCTCAAAATTCAAGTTAATTAAGCTTTTGCTCAAAGGTAGGCATCGACCTGACACCTGACGAATGGTCTAATATCAATAATTGAATTGTCATCAATACTGGATTTAGTATATTTTAGAATGAAACTCTTATCTCAGAATATCTAGATTCCAAAGAGCTTTGGATTAGTACCCTGATCGAGAGTTGTACTGAGAAAGCATTGATGCATCCAGGGAATTTCTTCCTACCAATTAAACTGGACTTAATATGTGATGCATCACATCAAAATGAGAGACAAGTCGCAGAGCAAATTTTGCAAAGGGTTACGGAAATCAGTAAAATGACAATAAATGTCTAATTTTGGGGAAAGTATTTTTTTTATTTTCCGAATCGTCAATGTTTCATGTGTGCTCTAAAAAAAATTGAGCAAAAAAAGATAAAGTGAAAGTAATAAAAAAGAGATTAGTTTGCCAATATATTTGAATCTTTTCTGGCGACTTGTCTCTCATTTTGATGTGATGCATCACATATAAGGGACTACCAATTTTGAAACTTAATAATCAAGGTTAGAGCTCAGCATCTTATAGTCTTTTTAAGTTTTTCTCCTGGAGGTACAGAATTATTCATTTTTATGCCTCCGCGACGAAGTCTTGCCGGAGGCATTATGTTTTCGGGTTGTCCGTCCGTACGTCCGTCCCACTTTTGTTCTCACTATAACTTAAGAACCGTTTGACGGATCATCTTCATTCTTGGTACATGTGTCCATACTGGGATGACAATGATCTGATTAGATTTTGGTGTCACAAGGTCAAAGGTCACAGAGGTCAATGAATAGGAAAAAAATAGCTCGTTTTCTCACAATAACTCTAGAACCATTTCACTAATCATCTTCATACTTGGTATATGTGTGCATACTGGGATGACAATAATCTGATTAGATTTTGGGGTCATGAGGTCAAAGGTCAAAGGTCACAGAGGTTAATAATTAAAAATAGCTTGTTTTCACAATAACTCAAGAACTGTTTGACTAATCATCTTCATACTGGATACATGTGTGCATACTGGGGTGACAATGATCTCATCAGATTTCGGGGTCACAAGGTCAAAGGTCAAAGGTCACAGAGGGCAATAAATATGTGAAAATAGCTTGTTCTCATGATAATTCATGAACCAATAGACAGATCATCTTCATACTTGGTACATGTGTGCAAACTGGGATGACAATAATCTGAGTAGATTTTGGGGTTACAAGGTCAAAGGTCAAGGTCAAGATGTCTTTGTATAATGAAAATGTGCCATATATTTCTGATCGGGCAATGGCGGAGGCATAACTTTCGACCGTGCGCGGTCGAGAATTCATCTTGTTAGTTATGAATCTCATACAATCACCTTTAGATGTTTCTAAATTGTGTACAAAAAAAATCGAATCCCGATGGAGCCCCATTTTCTTTGCTCATTTAAAAAAAAAATGGATACATTTCTGTTTTTATTGAATTTTTTTATCGAATAGTTTATATATGAAATGTAAAAACATGGATACGAGTTAAAGTTTATATAAGGGCGGTTCGAGGGCTGGAGGATTAATAACAAAATATGTACACATTTCCATTAACAAAAGAGCTTCTAGAAATATTCTAAATTGGACAAACAATTTAGTAAACATTGAAAGATCTCTCAGAACAATTTACCTGAAAACCATGTCATGTGTGTCTATTTCTTTGCCCATGCCTGATCCATTCAGCATTCCACCGTTTCCTACAATAGCACAGCTCACACATCTTGGTCTCTGCTGAGTCTTAAAACCTAAGATGGATTCATCTTTGGAGAATAGTTTCAACGTTCTGGAAAGCTCTGATAAAGTTGAAAAAATATAACATATTTTACTATAATTTACATCACAGTCTAAACATAATTTGATTATTCAAGCAGTACCTAAACTCCATAATGAGTGAATTTGTCTAATTAGATATTAGTTTCAATACCCTGAAAACTCTGATTAAGAAGAAGATAAAATAGAAAATTTAAGTATTTTCATTGCTGTCGAAGAAATAGTTCAATCATTTAAGCAATACCTAGAACCATTTTATTTGTCTTTACAGACAGTTTCAATATTCTTGAAAGCTCTTATCAAGATGTACTGGCATCAGAGTCGGAAACATAGCATCATAATCAATAATTTTATAATAAGTTTTCAAAACTTTTGCTGAGACAGTTGAGTCTAGGATTATTTCTTTTTGGAGAATAATTTCACTGTTCTGGAAAGTTCTAACTAATTATAATGATCAAATAGAACATGTACTTTGATTTGTGGAAACTGAACTTCATGAAATAACCTCAGCTAATCTCAAAGATCCTGAGAGTAACCTTATTGCCTGGGTTGTAAACAAGCAAGAAAGTGGATGCACTCAGGAGGACATATCAAGAGACTTGGTAATTGGGATTGATGTAGCACATCAACACTAGCACATCAACTTGTGTTTGAGCCCGAGACATCCTGTATACCAGGCTCTGCGGAAATCCCACATTCTAATCAAATGACTAACTTCAAGCCAAGACTTGACAACATAACCCAATCCTAACCCTAAACAATACATAAATCCATATAACATACTGTATAAGTGGTTATTTTCGCAGTGACTTTATTTTCGCGAATTTCGCGAGTCACTTATCGCGAAAATTTCCACTTCAATACAAGGCTATTTATAGTAATGAAATCATCACCAAAATCGCGAAATTTTGCTCTCGCGAATTTCCCCAACTTGTCCAAAATCGCAAAAATATCTGGACGCGAAAATATTGGCTTATACAGTAACCCATATCCTACATCCTACACAAAGTAAAGCCCAGAGCAATTGTCGGTGGAGCAAATATTGCATCACCCTCTGAATTCACAACTAAATCCACGGTCACACCATATTACTTAACTTCATCAATCTCACCTTCAAATTTGAGCTCATTTTTGTAGTGGAATCCAAATGGCATATGGTAAGCTTTAAGGCGTTGGTATTCCTCCTCATTTATATTGTCTTCTGTCATGATCATCTGGACTGTAGGGTGATAGTACTGGGCAGCCCATAAGGACTCTTGCAGTTTGCCTTGCAATGATGATGGACAGGACTGTCGGGTAAACAATAGGAAACATTTTGTGTGTAAACACTACATTTTTTCTCTTTCCTTCTGCAGTAACATTTCCACTACGACATGTAGAACCAGTCAATATGCCAATGGTTCATACGGAAATGGCCAGTATGGCAGTTGCTCATTGATCGGTCATAAGCATTTTATGTGATCGAACATAAATATGTAATTTTACCATACAAAGAAAATTTTGCAGTCACCCATCTCTTTTTCTGTGTTATCACAGTATTCCTCTTCTTTTTTACCAGAAAGGCCCCTGGCCATCAATCCTCATTATTTATACTAAATATATTCAGAGTGTCCCCCCTAAAAGGAGACTAGCACAAAAGTGCCACAATAATGTTCTTAATCTGGATTGAATTATAGAGTGAAGCCCTTTAGAAGACCATCTGAATTAAAGTAGACCCTAACATAAAACAACAGAGAAAATAAATTGTATACTCACAGAAAATTTGAATTTGTGATCAATCCTAAAAATCAGTTCTGAGTTATTTGGAGCAGTAGTGACAAAATCGTCTCGTGTCTTGATTACTATTTTCTGCTCCGGAACCTCTAAAGGATGATCAAATTGATGATCTTTCCCCAAGAATGATACATCATGTTCTAAGTCTATCGGATGTGATTCGTCTAAGTCATTCACAGCAAACCTGCAAGATTAAAATAGTTAAATGTATCATTAGAGAATTGCTCACAGCAAATGCTATAAGGGTTGTTTTACGATCAGGGAACACTGTCAAAAAATGGCCTTCTGTGCACCATAAAACGAAATCTAGGTAATGTCATATCAAATTTTTGATGGTAGGCTATTGGGCACTGTTAGAACAACCTACAAGAGAAAAATGAATTATTGACCATAACTCATTTTTCTAAAAATTGACCATATCTGGCAGGAAAAAGATAAAAAAAAAAAAAAAGAAGGAAAAATATAATGATTTGAGCCGATAGACATCTGAACCTCCCTACAGGATGATGAAATGACCTTTATGGGTTGGCCGAAGTCCGAAAATTTCAAACACGCCGTGTACAGACCTACCCCGTTATATGGGGTAGGTTGTACAAATGTCTTCGCTAATAAGCTGTAGTTAATTAGTGTTTAGCATGTTTTTCAAGTTTTATATGCCGTCAGGTTTTAGCCACATAATAGGTCTAAATACAGACCCAATATGGAGTGGCGTGAGTTCTTTCATTCAGAATTATCTGGCCGCAAAATGTGAATTTTGTAACGTCCAGTACCCGGCTCACACCATTTGGGCTCCCAGGTGTAACAGGGAAAAAATAGGATTTATCTTCTGGGAATTCCACCACTCGGGGGGGGGGGGGAAGCCAAAAATCATAATCAAAGTGGTTTCGGGCCCCCTCGGGGTGCCCAATCCTGGATACGCGGCCTGGTAAATAGCTGCATTTCGTATGAGTAGGGGAGACCGGGTATGGAAGCTACACGTCAGTTGTTAACAGTTCTCAAGTGTGCTAAGTTGGAAAAGAGAGTTAGTGCTAAACTGGCATCTATGATACAGCCTACGCAATAGCTGCGATGATTGCCCGGTAGTGGGTTTCTCCGTGTTTTAATTAAAAAGTAAATTCAAACAAAACATTTTTTAGCAGTTCCAAGTGAATTTTTGACAAAAATTAAAATTGTAATAGTTCTTAAACTGAAGGCAACATGATAAATAGTCTGGTATTGTGAATAATAGTACATGTAATGTACTAATATCCCCTGAGCCATGCCCTGTAATTCTCCTAAATGGCTTTGCTAAACAGGTTGATTTTTAAATTGTAAAATCCCTCATGGGTATGGTTGGTTACAACAACCTACCTCATGTCTGATGTAACAACCTACCAATTACTTACACATGTAAAGGTAATTTTGTTTCAATTTTCAGCGGGTTTAATATTTTATTTCTATATTAACTTTAGTCAATGCTAGAGCTCTACTGATCTACTGGTTAACCGATAGCGCGAAGAACTGGAAAGTTGAAAAACAAAAGTATGGTATAAGAGATTTACACATTTTTAACCAAATTACCCCCGTATTGTTTACATAGTAACATTACCCGTAGGTGTAACAACTCTAACCCCGTATGACGGGTAGGTTGTTAGCAAAAAATGTCTTCGATTATTAAGGCTGTAGTTAATTTAGCGTTTTACATGTTTTTCAAGTTTATGTGCCTCAGGTTTTAATGCAACATAATCAGATAATAGGCTAACTACATAGCGCCATAAATGGAGTGTGTGAAATAACTTTCCATAGAATTATCTGACCCCAAATGATGAATTTTTGTAAACGTCCAATACCCGGTCTCCCCTATTTTCGAGAATCGCGCATGTTCGAGATTTTTTTTTTTTTTCATCTGCAATTCATGTGTATAAAAGTATGAATTTACCCCACTCATGATTTAATAACTCACCCCGGCTTGTACGAGGAAAGAGTCAAAATTTTCTTCGTTTGAAAATTCCATGTCACGGCGAAAGTACGAAAATACGCCGCTATACCGTATAGCGTACTATACCGGAATAGCGAATAGCCGTAATCGTATACTTTTTATGTGACCATGCCAGCCTAATGCAAGGTTTCTAGCTAATTTGATGTAAACTTTATGAAGGGAGCGTAGGCTATCATGAAATGCCAGCTATTATTGAAAATGTTTGTAATACTACTGCCCCCTTCCCCCCCCGACTCAGTTGTCACATAAACAAGTATCTTGTTCTGGATTCCTTACCCTGATAGGCAGAAACTTGTAAAAAGACGGTTTATTTACGCATTTTAACGACGTGTCTCACGTCATATTTGGACGTTGTAAAAATACGTCTTAAAGACAAAGATTTGCAACCAACGTACGTCTGTCATATTGACGTCGTATTTTGACGTGATTATGGAACGTCGTCAGATAGTCTAACTACGACGTTCTTTCATGATCGTCTTTACACCGTATTCTTGACGGGACAGTATATAAGAGTGTCATATTGACATGATTATTTGATGTGATAAAGACGTATGGTTTATGACGTGATAACATTTACGTCTTTATTGGTCAAATTTATGTGATAGTTTTTGTAATTCAAAATATTTCTGAGAAGTTTTTTTGACGCATGCAATGATTTTTTTGTACTCAAAGGATCTCATATAGCTTTAATCTTTGGCTATGGAGCAAGAGGTAACTCAGTTCTCCTCATATAAAGGCATGGTTCAATGGTTGGTATTTACGCGAGGGGACATAGTCATGAGGGATTGAGATAGTTCCAATGTATTCTGTTATAAATTAATATAACTATTTGATGTTTAAAGTTTTCCTTAATTCTTCTTTATGAATTGCATACTTAATTTCATTCTACTTTAGCCGCTTAATTCTGACTAAGTTTGATTTATTCTTAGTAAAAAAATACGTGGGTAAAGAGTTTTAACATTGTTTTATGAAAGAAACTATGATAAAAAACTCGACTAATTCCCAAAATCATTACTATTTTCTTTTATAATCGATTAAACAAAATTATCACCACATAGTCATAAGTCTGGTCATATAAAATACAAATTTAATCGTCCGTAGATTGGTCCAATAAATGACGTAATAATCAAATCATTAATCTGGTCATATAAAATGCAGAATTTACATCGTCGTAGATGGTCAATAAATGACGTCATATACAAGTCAATAAATCTGGTCATATAAATTGCAAATTTAATCCGTTGTAGATTGGTCAATAAATTTACGTATAATCAATCATAATCTGGTATATAAAATGCAAATTTAATCGTCGTTAATTGGTCATAAATGCGTCATATACAGTCATAATCTGGTCATATAAATTGGCAAATTTAATCGTGTAGATTGGTCAATAAATTACGTCATAATGAACGTCAATATAATCTGGAGATATCAATACGCAAATTTAACTCGTAGTAGATTGGTAAAATAGTAGACGTCAAAATCACGTCATAATCTGGTCATATGGGAGAAGGTGCAAATTTACTCGATCGTAGATTGGTAAATGAGTAGACGTCATAATCACGTCCATAATCTTGTCATTTAAAAATGCAAATATACTTGTTGTTGAAAAGTGATCAATATGAAGCGTTATGAAGACGTCGTATATACGACGTATGACAGTATTAACTAGTTTACGACGTCATTACGACGATATTACGACCATGTCCTTGCTATCAGGGTAGAGATAGATGGTAGGGGAAGCCGTGTCAAAAAAATTACCTCCCTATTACGGTTTTTGAAGGAGGGGCCAGCGAAAATTTACACCTTTTCAAGGCTTTAGGAGCATAATTCGGGGACCTATTTCAGGGATTTGTCCTCAAAATACGTGAAACCTATTCCCCTAATTTTAAAATAAGTCGGAAAATGCATAAAAGACCTCTATTAACAATGATTTCTCGGGGATTTTCCCCTACCTGAGCCCTTAAAATATAGGCCTACCCCTTTTCCCGGAGAAATCGGGAACGAGCATACTGTATAGTTTGACGCCTGAGTAGGGGGGGTGGGGGTTGCTACTGAGCCTTTTTTTAAGGAGTATAATTAGTAGGCCTACTTGACAAGTACTATCATAATGACTATTTAAAACATGCGTATGTTATCGAACAATCACTTTCGCAGTATTTTTTGTACGCGAATTAGTTTTCTACATTGTTAAGCCGGATCAAGGTTGTGAAACATGAGGCGTAACTCATTATCATCTATCAAAAATTTCAGACGCATAATCTCGCGTCGGATTGTAGGCGCTTAACATGTCGTCATATTACTATGACGACAATGTAGGCCTACAATCAGAGATTAGGGCAGCCGGATGCCTTTAATTGACAACTTTGGCCTGCTGGGTAATCAATTCAAAAATGTACACAGAAGACAAGGAAACTAGTGGAATACGTGGCGAATCCAGGATTTCATGGAGGGGGGGGGGCAAAATTGGAATATCAGATTTTGGTAACACAATCGGGCTAAGCAAAAAGGTACATCAATATTTTTTCCCGTCCACCTGGCCGTGCGATAAGCGCGGGACGGGGGGGGGGGGGTAAAATTTGTTCGTATGGCACCCCAAAAGTTTAAGGTAAATTTCGCGCCCTTTTTTTTTCTCTCCTCCTCCTCCTCTCTTTCCCTTTTCTTCCTCTTTTCCCCTCTCTTTTTTTGTAATTTTTTAAAATTGAAGGTGTAATTGAAAAGTTGAAGTAAATGTCTTATGTCCTCACAATGTGAAATACCGATTTGAAATACTTGTACATTTACCGTTTTATAAATATTAAATATTTTATATAATAATACGGCATTACAGAAAATATTAAGTTTAGTGAGCTCTAGCCCTAATAAGAGTCCCCACCCCCCCCCCGCCCCGTATATCACCGCATTACGATTGAGCGGAACAGTATTCAGTTGGAAAAGACTATTAGGGTTTAAAAAGGGGCATTTATTTGCATGTCCGAGAGTGCCCCCTTTTAAAAAAGAAATTGTTTAATGTGAGTGTGATTAAGTCTGAAAAGCCTTCCCTTTTTAGTATAAATAGGCTTAAGAAATAACGGGGCACTTTTTTAAGTGAAATGAAAGGGGCACTAATTCGGGGTGCATGAAAATTATATTTTTAAAATCTTTTGAAACCATACAATTATATAGAATAATCTTCAAACAATTAGTTTTCACAATCTCAACATAATGCTTAGCCTTTTATAAATATATTGGTCAATGATCATAATATTTCAAGCTTTGACTTGTGGCTTTGACTTGGCAATGGAAAACAGCTGGCCCACTATTTGCGCGCAGAACAGCCACGGTACAACGTACCGTATATATTGTACCCGTTTACTCACACACGCCAAATATAATGCTCAGCCGTGACCACGTCCGCGCGATCTATCTAGTCTGCTCAGCTACGTATAGCAGAGAATATTCTTTGGCTAGCCTAATTAGTTGCAGCTACACAGGATCAGAAGCAGGATGCTTCATCAGATCAAGTGATTGTTAGCAAATTACAATGATAATATGTAGATCTATGTTGAATTGGCAAGGAGACTGTTTTCTCCAGTTGGGTCCGGTCGCAAGATGGGTGTTTTCTTGACAAAAGTCAGACTCGATGCACTAAGTTAAGCCTAGACCACTGACAGTCCCCAGACACCTATTTCTGTGGTAAGGTAAAATAACATATTTTGTTTATGTTTAATTTTCTAAAGACTAACAGTAAGATCTAGAATCTAGATCTAAGTTAGTCTGGTTCTAACTTTGTTAGGTTCAAGACTTTGTCTTTCGGGAGTTTTTGTCGGGTTCAATTCTTGAAATCATGCCTCTTCTTTCTTTTATGTCGTCTTTGTTTTATTCTGAAAAGACCTTACGTAAGTTACGACGTTACGTTCATAAAATAATAATAATAATATTATATACCGCAAAAGTGCGCAGAATTGCCTCCTAGCGGTTTAGAGAATAAGAAAAATGAACTGAAAAAAAAAAGAAGAAATGAAAAAAAGAAGAAGATATTTTGCACTAAAAAATGTATCAGAAAATAATTTACAAAATTTTTCAACAAGTCTGTTAAATCTTCAACAACAGATCATATAAAAGTAAAGTGAATACACGAGAGTGGGCGCAAAATTGGCCACAAGGATATGACATTGAGCGGAATAAGATTTAAAGATGAGTTTAGCATAACTTGAATGTATTAACAGAGTAGAATTCTAGAATTTGTAAGGGGAGATTGTTCCAAAGAAATGAAGTGCAATAAGAAAAAGAACGTTGACCGTATGTTGTAAGAAGTATGAGATTTAAAAGGAGAGATTGAGAAGCAGAAGTAGAATCGAAGCAGCTGGTACGAGGAAGGAGTTCAGAGATATGAAGGAGCTAGACCATGAAAGACTTAAAAAGCTAAGAAGGAAGAATTTTGTAGGTATACGAGAAGTAATTAAGGAAGCCCAATGGAGTTTACGAAGCACAGGAGTATATGGAAAGAACGAGGGAGCACAAAATTGTTCAAATACTTAAATGTATCAAGATGAGATTTTTATGTTTTGGGCCTACTTGATCTAATCCTCATATATAATAGTAAAGAAAAGAAACTGAGTTGTAACTGTTTAGTAATAGTGAAAAAAATAATGTCCAACAGAATAAAAAAAGTTTTACACTAGATTGGTGGACTGAATATAAATTAAAGATGATAATTGCTAGATTCAAATGATTCTGGTAGAAAATGTAATATACATGTAAAATAGGCTGAATAATGAGCAAATAAACTTGAAAACTTGTATGAATCAAGAGATCCTTCACAGCACTAAATGAAGAAAGATGGCTTAAGCTTTATAGAAGCATTGTTAGACCTACCCTTGAATACTGCAACTCTGCATGGGCTCCAGTCTTTTAAGAAAGATTGAAGAGTTACTGGAAAAGTTACAATCAGAGAGCACAAGAATGACCTGCCACATCTTCCGTCATCTCGATTACCCTGAACGACTAAGAATCCTGAAATTAGCCACTTTATCATTATAAAATGGCAAAGGGAAGAACTAATTCAGATCTCAAATCACACTAGAGGGCTTGATCAATTAATCTCAACAACCTATTGCCAAACCGATGACAAGTGGAAAACCAGAGGCCACAGCAAAAAATTCAGAAATCTAGGATGCGACTCCGAGCTAGACAAATTCATTTCTCCAGATTCGGAGTATTAACAACTGGTAATTGCTCTTCAGAGGACGTATCCGCATACTAGTTTAACATGTTCAAATAGCTCTTGAGTGGCAACTGGCTATTTCACCGCATTAATAGTACAACCCTACCAGAGCAACCAACGTACGGGGGCAAATAAGCAAGCAGCTTACGTCTCTACATCCAGTAAATCCAAGTAAGTAATGTAAGGAAAAATATGTTGGGCGTCAACTCACGTTTTGTGTCACCTTTCAGTTGCTGCGACGGTGACACGTGCAAAGCATATTGAATATGGCATGCTCGAAGTTCGCACCGATTAAGCGATATTGTGGTGCGGGGAGATTCCGCGAGATACATAGCGAGTACGAGCTGGCATCATATTCACCGTCCTGAGATCTAAATTTCACCTGAACTTCAGTGCATGAAAGATAAACGTATGCGAATGCTCACATCAAATGAGAGACAAATCGCACAGAGCAATCTCATGCAAAGGATCAAGATTTGCAAAATAATCAATAAAATATGTCTTGATCTTAACTTAGGTGAGAGTATTTTCTATCTCTGAATCTTCAATATTCATTTGTGCTTGGTAAAAAAGATTGAATAAAAAGGATGTAATAAGGAAAAGTATTTACAAGTTCATGAGATATTGCCCAATGCTCTTGACTGTCTATTATTCTTGAACTTCCTCAATTTGATATGATGGATCACATATTTGTGTAGGCATATTTCATAATGTAAATGGAGGAATTCAATGTCAGGATCCATATTTCAATTTGCATTTTGACTACAACAACTCAAGTTTGGGCTTAATCCGTATCCTCTAGGCACTTGAAGAAAGAAAGAAATTCCCCTCCATTTCTTCTTTCCTCTATGCTGCAACCAATCTTATAGAACCTTTCTATGAGTTTCATTCATATCTACTGTGGCACTAGTATAATGAATCACATATCATTGTGTCTGTTCCTGCAGCAACCTGTGATCATTTTGGTGAATCCTTATACATCTTGAAACGACGACGATGGCGTTCCACAACAAAGCTTTGGTAACTGATCTCCCATCTTTGTTAGGGGACTTACAGTGGTACTCTGGTCTACACAGTCCAGAATCAAAAACAACTGAAACCTCAGAAAGACAGGTTAGTGAGCAAGGTCACTTTTCTTTTAATGCGAATTAATAATACTCTGGCCGGAAGACTTATTTACTTGGCCACAATGTAATATTTACCCCAGCACCTAACTATGTCACACACTACACACCACTTGGGCCATATTCATAACTAAAGCTAAAACTAAAACTTCTTAATGAGTCAGAAAGTTCATAAGCAACCTTTGTGTTATCCTCTTTCTGGATAACTCAGTCAACATACAGACAACAAAGGGTATTGCACAATAGCTTTGCACGAATCTTGCGACTAATTACAAACTCAGTCTTCCGGTCAGAATATCGCCACATTAGTTTTATAATCAGTCTGCAGGATCTTCAACAGTGAATAGAGGCATGTAAACTGAAGAGAAAGAGGAATAAATATGGAATGTCAATATTTATAAAGCACAGCATATCATCTCTTCTCTGGATGCGCTTATCCAGCTTTGCCCCTATGAAGGCAACATTTTCCAGTTCATCATTTAAAAAAGTGTTAGGTGATCTATCGTGCTGCATGATGTATGGATGAAGACCTTCAGATATGCATAAGTTTCATCTGATTGGAAATATATATAAATGCAAGTGTCACCTATTTGCACAATTGGGAATTTCACTATTATTTATGGATTTTCAACTAGCTGAAAATTGTTATCCATGAGGAATCAAACCACAGAAACACAAGGAAGAAGAGTAGTCCCCCTTTAAAATCACAAACTTTGACTATTTTTTATAAACAATTTTTTTTTTGGAGAATTATTGTGTACTAGAAACTGTTTATAGAAATTTACAAAATTTGGAACTGCCAAAATGAAGTAATGATTAGACAATTCATCACTCGATGCATCAGAAATAAATTTCAAGTAATAAGCCTCTCGGTTGTTTAGCGATCAGGGTACACATTTTGTCATCTCACTGGACCGAAAAAAAAGTTCGCTCTCTGTATTCCCCCCAATTTTTGTGTTGTGTTCTAGACAAAGTAAAAATGAATTATTATTTAAAATTCAAGCACGCGCATTAGGTCTTCGCAACTTATTTTTCTATAGGGGTTCAAATTTTGTATTACAACGTAAATGTCAATTGGCTTCATTCTTCGGAGAGGACGTTTTTGACGGAACGTGATTTGACAATATTGTAGATCGTAACTGTCTGAAAAATAAGTGGAGTTGGCGAAGTAAAACATTATAAGTTTGTGGCATATATACAAGTTTTCTACAGACAAAAGCATTTTTCATCAAGTGATGTCTAACTAATGCGTAAAAACAACGCAAATTCGGAGAGGACATTTTTGACAGAATTGGCACCCCATTTTGGGTTAATGGTCACAAAAATTCAGATTAACTGTAGCTTCTTGGGTTTTCAGTTTTTAAACAATCACACATTTCAGTAGTCAATTCTGATTGGAAAAACAAGCTTAATGATCTTAGTAATAAAGATGCTCATGCTCAAATTTAGAAAATAATAAATGAGAA
>CALNVZ010002100.1:37802823-37827886 GCA_940671915.1 Paracentrotus lividus
TGAAACTGCCAAAGCGCGTACTGCCCTTGTCGCTTCCCGAACTGAAACCACCGCCAAGGGCCGTACTGCCTGCCGTTCCCGAACTGAACCACCGCCAAGGGCGCGTACTGCCTGCCGTTCCCGAACTGAAACCACTGCCAAGGGTGCGTACTGCCTGCGGTTCCGAAACCGAAACCGAAACCACTCCTATTGCCTCCCCCGCCTAAAGTGAGACCAGGATAGGCGTTCCAAAACTAACACCTCTAGAGGTAGATGATGAATGAGAACGAATCGGGCATTGCGAGTTTAGGTTTAATTTGGACATCATGACAAGACACTTCTCCACTTTTGTGTTTCGTAGATAACACTAAGAGTGCCATTAGCCTTTTTGCCTACTGCACAAAACCTTGTAGCATTTTGCACAACTTGTTGCTCAAGAACTCGTTCTTTCTGCACAAGATTTAATGAAAAATGCGGGCAGAATCATCACGAGTGCGTTTCAATTTAAAAGGTTTTCCAATGTAGTTTGCAGGCTATCAAGTGTTGACGCATCTGAATCACTATCTGTTATCTTCCTAACGATTCTTGAAGACGTTGGTGCATTCCAGCCACTTCAATGTCATCCTTTGATGATGCCAGCCTGATGAAGACGTCTTGCGACACTTTGTACGGCTTCTTTTGCTGCCTGCGTTTCGCTGTTCGATACCATGCACATGTTTTCGAGTTTTCTCGATGTAGTTATGGTTTTGTTCAAGTAGCATTGCCTTAATTTTAGCTACTTCAGTTCCAATTTCTTTGTCAATAGCACTGCTTTTTCGATCAAGTTCTTCTTTCGCTGCACCTATCTTTGTGGAAAACGAGTCCAGATCCCTGCCGCTTAATACTGACTTGAGCAGCGAGTTTTGTCAATATCGCGACGAAGTTGTGGCCACTATATTCTTTCAAGTACACGCACTCATGGCATCGACTTTAGAGTGATCAAGGATAGTGCAGTCGGCACAAATACAGATTCTTGCATGACTTGCAATAAACTTCAACCTTTCGGAATGGCGTGGACATTTAGGAAGAACTACGCTATTTCTAACTTTTGGCTTTCACGTGCAGATGGATTCATCAAAGGAAGTCCTGGATGATTTCGGCACGTTGGCCAGTTCGGAATACTGAAACTCAGAACAGAATTGGCAGATTCTTAAAATCGCATTCTTTACAGATCAAGCAAGCTACAAAGATTTACACATTGAACAATCCAGTAGGGCGGGTGCTGCACGCTTACTTGTCCGATCCTTGTCGAGTGCTTCCAGAAGTTTCTTGGCCACGAAAGTCCGGCTCTGCAGTCCGGTGATCCCGACAGTAGGAATGACCGTACGCTCACGACACGTAGGACATTGCAAGAATCCATCTAAGGTTTGGCCAACGCAGACCTGGAGGCAATGTTCACAGTAACTGTGGAAGGCATGTCAGCATGCGAGGAGACTGAGTCTATCAAGACAAATGCTGCATTTAAGTTCTTCGGCGAAAACATCTCCTAATTGCTAGAAAGAGCCATTTGTTCTTTAGCTTTGTGAAGGTGAAGCTATGAAAGTAAGCGCTAGTAAACACAACCAACAACTTATTAGAGAACATTGAATTGATACAACATCGTGACTCGTCCAACACATACACGACAGTGCAATATGCTAATATCCTGCCCGAAAAAAAACAAAACAATCTGATCAAATATTTAAAGGGCAATGTATATCACGACGCAATCTCATACAGATCACGAGTTATCTTTAGAGGCGAATCCAGGTTTGAAAACAAGCATGGTGTCGATTGTGGGGGGGGGGGATGGGGGAATGCATCCCCCCAACAATGTCGGGTGGGGAGATGGTGGTACAAATATCATATTGTATGCATATAAATCTACCATTACAAATTCGTATCATATAAAACACTTTTATGACATTATTATATTATTTTTTTTCAGTCTAAAATGCATATTTATGACATTCAAAATCCAAAATTTTCTCACTCTTTCGTTAATCTTCCTCGTGTGCTCAATCGTGCATTCAATTGTGTCTAAATTGTTAATAATTATAGTTGATAATGGAGTTACGCCTCATGTTCACAACCTTGATCGATAACAAAATACTGGAAAGGGATTGTTCTGATTTCCCGATTTCTCCGGGAAAGGTATATTTTAGGAGCTCAGGTAGGGGAAAATCCCAAGAAATCATTGTAATAGAGGTCTATTAGCATTTTCCCCAACTTTTGTTTTAATTAGGGGATAGTTTTCACGTTTTGAGGACAAATCCTGAAATAGGGTCCCGAATATGGTCCTAAAGCATGTGAAAAGGGGGTAATTTCGCTGGCTCCTCCTTCAAAAAACCTGTAATAGGGGTAATTTTGATACGACTTCCCTACCATCTAAGAATCCAGAACAATTTTCGGAAATACCATCCATTCTTCAACCAGTGAATGTGCCTTGCTCGATTTTCGATATTCGCGTGTCCTCGCAAAACGAGCCCGAATACCCGAGCCGTATAGCTCTATGTGAACCCAGCCTGTACGAGTATAGCGGCCTAATTCGCCGATGACATGGAATTTTCAAACGAAGAAAATTTGACTTTCCTCGTACTAGCCGGGGTTGAGGAGGCTCATGCGAGAAGAATAGTTATTAAATCATGAGTTCGGATATTTAGAACTTTTATACGCATGAATTGCAGATGAAGGAAAAAATTGAACATGCGCGATTCTGGTATACTATTATACGAAATGCAGCTATACGCACTTTTTGGGCAGTGCCTCGATCGGTATTTTGAAATCGAATTGCTTGACACAGGATCTAATCTAGGAATGTGGTATGTTCGAATTAAGCTATTTGCGTGCCCTCGCAACCTACCCGTGCTGTATAGCTCGAGCTCTATGTGAACCCAGCCTAAGAACATTCTGTAACAAAATGACATCGATCCCCTGAGACATGCATGAGTGATCAACGTTTAAAGCAAAAAATTACATTTTCAAAAGTCACAAGGGTCATTTTTTGGTCTGTAAAAATTACAATTTTGTTGAAATTTTATTTTTTACCTTGTGTTGAATAGTTTTGGTGGTTTTATCCTCCAAAATTTGACCATCCAACACCTATCCCGATACATTTCAATATTTTTCACGGATGAGTTTTAATTTTAGAATTATGTTCAGACCTCTGAACATAATTCTAAGAATTATGTTCAGACCTCTTAAAAAGGTAAAATCCAACAATTTTATTTAAAGAATTGCCATCAGATATTATCATCAACATCATCGACACATTTTGTGAGAACATGAGCACTATTCGTCGTGTCATGGACAAGCGAGCACACTTTAACCCGTTGCATACTGAGAACTTTTTGCAAAGCCGAATGAATCGTGATTGTCAAACGTGCTTGCAAGAAATTCTTTTCATTTAAAGGTGAAACAAAGATGTCTTTAAATAGATCAATGTCAGATGATTTAAATTGTATAAGGTCTTTATACGTTTATGTAATCATGAGTGAAATAAACGGTCGACAAGAGGGATGATCTGTGTTTCTTCAGCCCGCATATATGCGGGCTTAGTATACAACGGGTTAAAGGTGAATTTTGTGACTTTTGTCATGACAAATTTGCCTTTAATGTGTATTTATTCATGCTTGCGCTACGGTTTTATCTCGTATTCTCACATAAATTAAGTCGATGAGTATATAAATATAAATGCCAAATGATATTACTCAACACCTTTTCGTTAAAAAGTTACAGGATGTTGATTTAGGGTATGTTTTTGCCTCGAAATTGTACACAATGTCAATGGAGAGAAAATCAAATTTTCAACAAAATTGAAATTCGGCTTAATTTCATTGATAATTTTTGTTAATTCTACTGAGAATTTTTTCACGAAACTTGGCACACAACTTAACGGTGGTACTGACTAACAGGAAAAACGCTAAATTGAGAATCTGTTAAGGCACGGGGTGGGGCCAAAATTCTGAATTTTCTTCTTATTTGCATATTTTTTTTTTTAATATCTTCTGCTCACTAAAGCATAAAACACTGGAATTTTCGTGAAACTCAAATCGAATGAACTATCCAAGAAGGTCTGTGACAATTATCCAAAGTAAATAATTTAATTTTAGTCCACAAACGAAAAAATGGCTTTTAACGTATCACGTGTTCATTGAAGCTTGAATATCTGATAAAATGCCATAGCATGATTTGAAAAAAATTATTTGACATACATATAACAAAAAATTGTTAATAACATGATTTTCATTAAACAAAAGGGAACAATACTTACCTAATACATTTGAATTTTTAATTTAAAAAAAAAAGTGTTCATTCAACCGTGAATTAATTGATGTTGTTTAAAACATTCTTCCAGATTGCATATTGCGTCATAATAAATAATTAAAAAAAATAGAAATGTGTAAAAAATGCAGTTTTTGCAAATTTTACCTCATGCTCATCCAACCGTGAAATTTAATGCAAAAAGTCGTTTGGTGTGTTAGAAATTAAATACAACAAGCCTTCTGAACATATCTTTTGTTGAAAAGTTTGAATTTGTTCCGATATTACTGAATTAAAGTTATGAAACTAACCTTGTGACTTTTGAGAAGTGACATTTTGCCTTTTGACTTTGCTCATTGAAGCATGACTTAACGAATTTCAGTAATATTCACTAACATGAAGCTGATAAAATTACCTACAAGCACATGTCATAAAATGTGTTGGTAAAAATCGAAGGTTTTAAAATATAAATGTCTTTTGTGTGATAATTCTTGGATACGAGGAATGATCGCGACCCCATAATACTCGCTCTGAAAAACCTACATTTTTCAAGAAATCACATTAAAGTATTGATTTCGAAGATTTATCGTGTGTCCCCATAAATTATAGCCTATATACCCTTGATGACAAATATCTCACGGATTATCGTGTTTATCGTTTCTACAAATCTACTATAATCTCACATCAACACACATGTCATCAACATATACAATGTTCACGATTGTACACATAATCATATAAATGTAAATATGATAAAAGAAAGTGCTAAGAGACTGATTTTTACACGTTTGAAAAAAAGTGCAAAAATAATGTTTATTATAACAATCATAGTTATATACTACATTGTATTTCAATAACACGAATTATCGGTAAATGTAACATAGACGAGATTACGTGCAACCTTAGGCAACCTTGGAGTATAAATAACGTCCTATCCCCGCATCACGAATATAAAATCGACAATGTTAACCGTAATTGTCATATACCATATTATATTTTTATATATTATATATGGTATATGACAATTACGGTTAACATTGTCGATTTATATAAACATGTTTACATGGGTACAAAAGTTGACATAATCTAAAAGAAGTCATAATATATATCATTATTGTGTAAAATACTGCAATTAGATGAACAAAAAACGCATTTAATGTGAAGATCAGAGAAAGACACATGCATGGAGGTGCAAAATGATAAGGCGGGATAAAAATACAGTGTCTATAAGAATGGAGCGATTCCATGAACAAACAAATTAACAAATTTGTATTTGCAAGTGAGATTGGAGATCTACATTAGTCATGGAAATAGAACTTTGTATCTTACAACAACGTGTGCTCTTAAGCATTGTTAAGTGCTAGTATATACGCGTGTGGGTTTCATGAGATATTAGTCAGTCCACCTCTAAGTTTTTTCCCCTTTTTTTCAAAACAAAAACCTTGTAACAGGATCATAAGCCATTTTAATCCACCTATAATTACACTTGATTCAATTTTATGCTCCCAAACATTCAAAATCCATGTAATTTTCATAAAAATTTGCAGAGTTGTAGAGGAATACATATTCAACGGGTAGAAACATTAAAAAAAGTGGGGGGGGGGGTCATGCATGTGCTCGTTTTTAAGCTATCGGAGCCCGAATAGTTGCGAATATAGGCTTGAAAACCATAAAAACGCACCGAAAACGTCAAACAAGTCTGAGAATTAAATCTATATATTACACTTGATTTAAAATCATGCTCTCGAACATTCAAAATCCATGTCAATTTCATCAAAATTTGCCAGGTTGTACAGGAATATAAACTAAAAGAGTAGGAACATTAAGAAATGGGGGTCCATGTGCTCTTTTCAAAATATCGGCGCTGTAATAGTTGCGAGTCGACTTGAAAACCACCGAAACGCGCCCAAAATACGCAAAAATGTGAAAACATTTATAATTCATTTCATATCCATCGCAATCTCTAGAACAGGCCCGTAACCAGGGGGGGTTCGGGGGGTTCGAACGAACCCCCCCCCCGCAGGCGAGCAGGGTCCGCTTGACCAAAAAAAAAAAAAAAAAAAAATTAAAACCCCCACTTTTTGGCAGAAATGCACCAGATACTTGAATATAAATACAAGAAAGGAAGATTAAACCACTTGCTTTCAGTCCCCCTACATGTAAAATCTTTCGCTCGCGCTTCGCGCTCGCAACTTTTTATTTTGGGGGTGATAATCATGTTTTTTTCAGAACAAATTACGCAGGAATTACATTTAAAACATTTTGCAGGAATGTTTTCGTTTGCATTTGTGTTTTTTTTTTTTGTATTTTAAATAATGTTATCTTCAATGTTAGGAAATGATATAACAGAAATAACGCCTAGTGCAGAGGCGGTCGAACCGGGGGGGGGGGGGGCAGGGGCACAGTGACCCCACTTTTTCATCCACCTAAAAGTGCACTTATTCATGACTAAAAAGTGTCCCGTTTCTAAGCTAAAAAAGTGTCATCTTTATACTAAAAAGAAGCCTTCAGAGATTTGAAAAGTCCCGTGGACAATTTATGTTAAAAAAGGGGCACTTTTAATACTAAAAAGGGGCCCTTGTTACTCCATATGTCTTTAAAAAACCACTAATTTTCGGCTCGCGCTTCGCGCTCGCGAATACTAAATAGGGTCCATAATGCACAATAAACTACAATTTTGAGCTCAAAGTTTCTACTCGCGCTTCGCGCTTGAGATATTGGGTCTAAGGCGGTGGAACCGGGGGCAGGGGCACAGTGCCCCCATTTTTTTATGCACTCTAAAAGTGCCCGTTTTCTTAGCTAAAAATGCACTTTTATACTACAAAGAAGCCGTTCATACTCTTTAAAAGTCCCATGGAAAATAATATTTCTTAAAAGTATCACTTACAATACTAAAAATTGCTCCTTTCTTTACTTCATATGTCTTTTAAAACCCAAATTTCCCTGCTCTCACTATGCGACCTCGAACTGTAAAATTAACAAACAATAAGTATTTTTTTAAAAGGGTTGACCCAGTGCTCTCTGCTGGAGACAAACCTTGTAAAAAAAATTGGTGTAATTGTGTTTCGGCTAGATTGGGGGAGGCCTATGCCTGCAGCCCACAAAATATTCATAGCAAAGATTATTAATGAGCCAAGATTATTATGTATCTTCAACATGGATCCTAAAGAGTCTATAAGGCACGAGTTTTTAGCTCAAAATTTTCAGCTCGCGGATACTAAATAGGCTCTGATATTGCACAATTAACTCCAATTTTGTTTTCAAAATTTGAGCTCCGCTTTCGCGCTCGCATTCTATATATTCATAACTAAATGAATAATAAAAAATAAAAGCCATTAAGATTCCTAAAATTTTCAGCTCGCGCTTCGCCTCGCGGATATTATAAGTGGGGACTATAATGCACAATTTTTAGCTATATACTAAATAGAGTCTATAGTCATGATAATACATATTATACTCCAAGTTTAACTCAAAATTTCTGCTCGGTCTTCGCGCTCGAAAAAAAAATCCTTGAAAAAGGTCCACTTTTTCAGATTTCGAACCCCCGTAAAAATCCTAGTTACGGGCCTGTAGAATAACACGAACATGCACCAACATAAATGCTTTACATATCTCTGAAAGTAGGTTAATAATGAACAAAAAGATGGAAATAAATTAACATATTTATAAAGTCCATTCCTTTCATTCTTTGAGCGCTGGTTCGCCCATGAGCGCTGAATATTTTTCCATTGTGACTTAGTAAATAATGTGCGCCCAGATGCGCGGTCAAGATGCACAGAAACAAACTGTGCAACGTCCTTTAGCCCACCTCACACTAGCTGTGCGATTGGCTACGATGCGATTTTGTGGAACAAATGGCAGTTTGCATTAAATGTGAAATTTTGAAACATGCAAAAGTATCTTATGAGAGGTAAAAGTTATACAGGAACAATATAATCGAAATTTTATTCCAATGCGAGCCTTAATTAGCAGTAAAGGTCAATTTAGTTTAAAATCGCGAGATCGCTGTGACGTCATTGCGATATGGAAACAATCTGATTTTATACAGAGAAGGGGTTCGCAATCCCCGTGAATTTTCATATTTAGTAATCAGAGGAATACCCAGAACTTTCGACAGCATGAATTTTCTTGTTTGAATGTTCTTATAAAATATTATAACACGTGGCATGTTAATAATTATATGAATCTGCATATTCTCAGGACAGGACAGTTTATTCTTAACATGAAAAGGAACATAATCTTGTAGAACAGAAAAAATAAATAAATGATCCTAATTTAAATAGAATGAAATTTTAAATATACGAGACTCTATTATTGGGTACTATACATGTTCATGGGACGCACTGTATAGGGAATAAGATACTAAAATAGGTATATAAAGACCTACATCAGAATATGTATGTTGTCACATCAGATATTTATTCATCCATGCTTCATCCAAGCATGTCTATACAAATTTTACACTTATACCGAGTGAGTTAGAAAAAATTTACACTAGAAAAATGTCAATAAAAAGAAAACCATCTTATCTCATATCTACATCTATACTGAAAGAGTAATCCCTCCCGCATTGTTGTACCAATTTGTGTGTTAATCTATCTATGCTGGATAAACGACGCTTTTGCGAACATGTAAATTTCGAATTGTGCAAAAGTGGGAGTAAAATCAAACAACAAAAGCTATCAAAAAAGCAACTCCTTCCTAATTAATATAGCATAACTTTTAAACGAAAATTTCTTGCGCCAAATAACTTGGCAGGGACATTTACACATATCGACTACATTTTGTGTGAAAATGAGAAGTATGTACAGTCAAGCATGAGTGAGCACACGTCAAAGACAAAATGATCACTTTTCAAAAGTATTAAGAGGCCTTTTTAGGTCTGTCAGTGACAGTTTACTTTTTATGTGTACGCATTCATGGAGTACTTGAAGAATCAATCTAATTTTCACGCAGATCTAGTCGACAACTGTACCAACACCTTAGCCAAGTTATTGGCTCAAAACATTTTTGTTAAAAAGTTATGCTATTTCATTCATGATGGAGTTGCTTTTTGTCAGCTTTGTTGTTTCAATTTCATCCCCAACCTTGCCACAATTCGAAATTTGCATGTTCGCAAATAAATGTTCGGTTCATCCAATTAAGCGTAACGACATACACCAAAAATGGTACCAGAAGATGCGGGCGAGTTACTCTTTCAGAATATGTAAAATAATTTAATGAATTTATATATTGGTTTCTTTATTGACATTTTCCAGGTGTAAAGTTTATTTGACTCACTCGGTATAAACTATGTTTTGCGAAACATCTCTTTCTTCGGATTGATTGATTCTCAGGACATTTTTTCATTTTTACCCAGCCAACCCGCGCAGTCATATATTCTTCCTTCGTTTTGACCACAAGCTCAACCACGGGTCCTAGTTCCTCTGGGGACGAGGTGATATGCACCTGCTATCTGCCAAACAATCCAGCAGTGCTGGAGACGTACCAAACATCGATGGCGATGGCGATGGCTTACTAGCTATTGATGACACAGGCCTGTTCACTTAAAGACAGTTTCCTGAAGATTCCCTGCCTTGTCCAAAATTTCCAGTGTAAGCTTCGATCGTTGACTTGAAAGAAGGTACACTCGCTTCATTCCATCACATGCTACTGCCTGCATTCTCCCAGACAATTCCTTCCCTGCACTAAAGATGCATCGGCATCTTCTGCGGCCGTCAACAAGTGAAACTGAAGCTGGTTTATGTGCGATAATGAGGATAGCTTCATGTGGGCTAGTGGTAATGTGAAAGGAAAAATGTGTACCGATGGGTTGCTACCTGATACGGCGTTGGTCGGTGCTACCTCAAGCAGGTATTTCTAAACCTGCAGCTGCACATATATGACCCTCTTCTCATTTAGCCATACATGTCATTCGAGAATTATTGTCACTGCTTCTACTGACTCTGTAAGACTAAGACCATGAAGAGTAACCTGAGTTTTGACCCTCTGAACGTTTATCTCCCTTGATAAAGCATACCTGTCCATTTGTAGAATGCCATATGGCGACCCTATGGGAGTAGCCGCGGATAAAGAATTCTCCAAAAGAAAACCTTTCCCGATGTGTCATACTCTCCTGCCGTTCCGAAAGCACTGCCAGGGTCGTACTTCCTGCCGTTCCGAACTGACACCACCGAAAGGACTGCACGGGTCGTACTTCCTGCCGTTCCGAACTGAAACCACCGAAACAACTGTCAGTGTCGTATTGCCTCCCCCAACTGACTGAGAAAAGGGCTAGGGCGTTCCAAAACTATAAACCTCTAGAGTAGATGATGAATGAGACAAATCGGGCATTGCGAGTTTAGTTTCTTTTGGAGATCATTACAAGACATATGCCCAGTTGTGTTCGTAGTATAACACTAAGAGTCCATTAGCCTTTTTGCCTACTGCACAAAGCCTTCTAGCGTTTGGCACAGCTGTGCTCAAGAACTCGTTCTTGCTGCACAAGATTGAAAGAAAAATGCAGGGCAGAATCATCACGAGTGCGTTTCAATTTAAAGGTGGTCCAATGTAGTTTGCAGGCTATCAAGTGTGACGCATCTGAATCACTATCTGTTATCTTCCTAACCGACTCTTGAAGACGTTGTGCATTCCAGCCACTTCAATGTCATCATTTGATGATGCAGCCTGATGAAGACGTCTTGCGACACTTTGTACGGCTTCTTTCTGCTGCTGCGTTTCGCTGTTCGATACCATGCACATGTTTCGAGTTTTCTCGATGTAGTTATGTGTTTGTTCAAGTAGCATTGCTTATTATTTTAGCTACTTCAGTTCCAATTTCTTGGTCAATAGCACTGCTTTTTCGATCAAGTTCTTCTTTCGTGGCACCTATCTTTGCGAAAACGAATCCAGATCCCTGGCTTTAATACTGATTGAGCAGCCGAGTTCGTCAACATCCGACGAAGTTGGGCATTATTTCTTTCAAGTACAGCACTTGTGCCATCGACTTTAATGAGTGATCAAGGACAGTGCAGTCGCACAAATACAGATCTTGCATGACTTGCAATAAAACTTCAACTTTCGGAATGGCGTGGGACATTTAGGAAGGACTCCACTATGTTTCAACTTTGGCTTTCACCGGCAGATGGATTCATCAAAGGAATCCTGGTATGATTGGCACGTTGGCCAGTTCGATTACTGACTCAGAACAGCCTTGGCAGATCTTAAATCGCATCTTTACAGATAAGGCAAGCTACAAATGATTACACATTGAACAATCCAGTAGGGCGGGTGCTGCACGCTTACTTGTGCGATCCTTGTCGAGTGCTTCCAGAAGTTCTTTGGCACGAAAGTCCGGCCTGAGTCCGTGATCCGACCCAGTAGGAATGACCTACGCTCACGACACGTAGACATTGGCAAATCCATCTAAGTTTGGCCAACGCAGACCTGGAGGCAATGTTCACAGAAACTGTGAAGCATGTCAGCATGCGAGGAGACTGGAGTCTATCAAGACAGATGTTGCATTTAAGTTCTTCGGCAAAAACATCCCTAATGGCCTTGAAAGAGCCATTTTGTTCTTTAGCTTTGTGAAGGTGAAGCCTTGAAAAGCGTAATACCACAACCAACAACTTATTAGAGAACATTGACTTGATACACACATCGTGACTCGTCCAACACATATACACGACAGTGCAATTGGCTATATCCTGCCCGAAAAAAAAACAACAATCTGATCAAATATTAAAAGGGCAAAGTTTATCACAACGCAATATCTCATACAAATCACGATTATCTTTAGAGGCGGATCCAGGGTTTGAAAAAAGGAGCGCAACACCAAAAAAAACTCGATCAATTTGAAAAAATGTAATTTTAAAAAAGGGGGCGGACACCAGAGTCCCTTATAGACAGATGAAGGAAGTAAAGGAAATCCAGTTACCCCAGGATCTCGCCAAAACATGGACTTCAGCCAATTACCATAGCTATAGTCTTCAACACCGCACTTTTTTATCAGCCGTTAAGCATAAGCCAGCAATAATTATGATTAGAGTGTTCAGAGTTCGTAGACGGCTTTAAATTTCATTTAATTCTAATTTTAATTATATATAATTTAATGTTTTTTTTTTTTTTTCATTTTATTTTTATTTTTTATTTTTGGAAAAATTTATGATAGATGTAATTAAACATCTTCTTTTCCCACATGAATTATGAAGCCAACAGTAGTTTTCCAATATAACTATAACCTCGATCAGATCTACAGGAAAAATGTGTCTTTAAACATAAACTTTGACACGTGTATATTTGGTTCGAAATTGTTTGCTTTTTACTGTTAATTGATAACCTCAATCACCAAGAATCTAACGCTGAGAACTTTTTATCTGCAGCATGTGAGTGAATCGATCAGATCGTATATTATGTAGTCATGAATTGTAAAATAATCTGAACATTTTGAAGGAATTCCATTGCTGGTTTATTTCAGGTCATCACACGCACAAACACATATTATAATTGGCAACAATCAATGTCAATGACATTCAAGCACATCCTTAAAATCCCCATTGCATTCAAACAAAATCATATCTTCAGGAATCAAAATCTGAACAGATTATCCACATAGGAAATTTAAAAAAGTAACAAAATATTTATCGTTGGATATTTATATAATTTAATAATCTGATTATGATATAAAGATTGCACAGGCTAGTCAATTCATGAACCACATTCACAGATTTTAAACTTTTCATACCATAAAAAATATAAAAGTACAAAAGATGTATCTTATCCTTAAATATTAAACAGTACAGTTATGTTTTATACTCTTCAAATTCCCCCATTTTTAAAGTATCAAACACCCTTTGAATTAAGGAAAATATAAAAAATTTCAATAGCACTTATACTTATTAAAATCGTTACAGATTAATTGTAATTATCAAACACACTCTAAGCATATAGGAAACATGAACAGGACATGTATGACGAGTGTCAAAATTAAAAAGGTCCTATAAAAGATGGATATTTTTGCAGAAGATACATAATTCGTTAATTTTTAGAAAATGTATCTCAACCTTCTTTCATGTACATAATGCTTATATATCATTGTTGTTTTTTCCAATAAAAACTATCACAAATCAATTATGTTTCAATCTTGGAACCTAGTGCGTAAATACTTTAACATACTTAATATATATTATTCACATATATTCAATTCATAAATAGCTTTACAAAAATATGGCCATCGTGTCTTATGACAAGAGCATTAGAGAAACAACAGCAATATATTTTTTTATTTCATCCTAAATCTTCCATACATATTTGTATACAATTTTATTATTGATATATTTCAATTTTTGTTGCAAAAATTTGTTCTAGATTTCTTGCCTGTAATCCTTTAACTTATATTTGATTTTCTACAGTCATTTTTCAAAATGGAATTTGATTGATATGTTATTAGTAAAGAGGTAAATTGAAATAAAAATGCAGATTAGTTCCATAGTAAAAGCTAATATAAGTGTCTTGATCATTTGTTTTGACAATTTTTTTTTTTTTTTCCCTCTTTCGAGGTAATTATATTGCAATCTATATTCATCGTTACATATAATATATCGAAGTTATTATTTACATAAATCATATAAATTAGGGTGGGAGTATATGTCAGAGGAGAGAGAGAAGAGAAGAGAGGGAGAAGGTGAGAGAGAGAGAGAGAGAAGGTATAGAGAGGAAGAGAGAGAGAGAGAGAACGAGGGCGGAGGAAATGAGAGTAGAGAGAGAGAGAGAATAGGAGAGAGAAGAGAGAGAGAGAGTAGAGTGAGAAGGAGGGGGGGTGGGAAGAAGAAGAAGAAGAAGAAAAGGAGTACAGAAAACCAATATAAATTCGGTATTTTCTTTCAACATAAGTATAACTCTAAAATCCTGTATAAACTGTCTTTGTTTTCTTAAATTGACGTGAAGCGTATAAACTTAAATCAGTTTAAGCCATCCAAACTGTTTGACTATTCAAAAGATTTACCTTTGAAAATATTAAGAATATTTAATTTGTTAAAATGCAAATTGACCAAATGAAATTAGGACAATTTATAAAGCATATACTTTTGAATCATCAGTCTTATTCCAATTAACATTACTTTTTCGTCAATCACAATATCTTGTTTGAACAAACTTACTAATTATATAACGATGAATTTTTCTCCAAAAGGTAGTGATTTGACGACATTTAAGTAAACATGTATCGATGATTCTGGTTCATTACCTATATATTACAATTTATGTCATTAGCTATTTTCCATTTGAAAGATGTTTCTTGAAAGGCAAAACATTATGAAGAAGTTTTGAAATTTAAATTGTTTCACTTTATTTTCTTTTATCTTTTTCAACTAAGATTAAAACATGCCTCCATTCATAATCCATTGGTAGATTAAAAACATCTTGCCAAAATGTTGCAATTGAAGGATTGATATTTTCTGTATCATCCAATTCATTATAAAAAATGTTTTGCTTTCATGTGACTCAAATTAATCGTATTTCCATTTGATATCTGAAACATGTCATTGGAAAAATCTGTTTCGTTGCGATTACCATTTGTCGTTTCTTATCTTTTGTTCCCACATTTTTGGAAAAGCTTTCTTCAATTTAGAGATCAAAAAAATTAACGTAATAATAAAGAGCTTTGACCTAGGTATTCGTGTAACGAGTACATGAACGCCACTGTCGTTACAAAATTTAACATTCTAATTAAAAATTCCATTTGCATTCCATTCTTTGTAAGAAATGTACTTTTCTTCCATGTTTTATATTGCTGTTGTACCATGAATATTTCATTTTACATCTTGTATCATTAATAAAGGAATATCTTAAGCTCACACCAGTATGTTAACAGTATAACATAAAATAAAGGTAATTTATGCTTTTTACACAAATAATACATATCTTTGCATTGAACAAAAATTTAGTTTTAGTAAACATTGGCATGTCATAAATAAAGCTGACCCAATATCTAAACAAAGTTCTCCATTGGCTTCACCCCTTTCATGTATTTTTTGTGAATATACCAGATATATGTGTATGCTCGATCATGGTTTTTGTAATCAATTCATATCTAAAACCCCAGGCAATCTCTTTTCGAGTACACACCGCTCTCTTTACTTTTCATTCCTTTTTATGAACCCCAAAGGAACATTGTAAAAATCTGTTTCGTCAACAACAAAATTTTGTGAATAGGGTCAAACAGCTCGCTCTATGTATACAAATGGGAAACAATAAGTGTCTTAGTTATTGTCTATATTTTCCCTTTATAATATTGTAAGATTTCTCTTTTCCATAACTTTTAACAACTGTCTTCAATCTTTCTGTTAAGTTTCGATAATTCTCAGTGTTTTAATTGAATCACTTCTTCTCTGTCTTTTGTTATATATACACCTAAATATTTTATAGGTTCATCTGTCCATTCTAGGTTTTGTAAACATTCTTCTTGATTTGTTTGACAATGACACAGAAGTATAAACTTAATTTGTTTGTATTTCACAGATACCAATTATAACTAAATACAGCTTGGGAAATAATTATTAGACTATGCTGTATAGGAGTTTAGTAGAAAAATGGTTTAATAATTACTTCCCAAGCTGTAGAAGGACATCAATACCTGAAAAAGCTTAATCATATAATTATATATTGATTCATAAAAATAAGGCCATCAAGTCTTATGAAAATATAATTGCAGGAACATCAGCAATATTAAAAAAGCTCATTTCTTTGTTTGTTTAATTTTCAAAGTTTCTAATACCCATTACAGATATAAACATCATGAAAGACATTTGTAATGTAAATGATACCATTTTTCACTCAAAATAAAGAATACAATTACATTATTATTGGTTTCATGCACTATTCAATACACTGTAATATAATAGTATAAACTAGTACTGAGTATAGTGAATTTTGCAAATAAGTAGTATCTAGTACCTGAGAAAGTTAAAATACTGGGGGCCGTACCACGAAACCATCATAAGTCTAAGTTCTTAGACAACCCATAGGGTCACGTGTTGTAGAATTAACAAGCGTTTCAATGGGTTGTCCAAGAGCTTAGACTTATGACACTTTCGTGGTACAGCCCCCTGGTCACCAAATGTATCACATATTTAACAAGACACAAATTTAAATTGATTTCAACTTCTGTAATTGTAATTCTGATTCTAACTGGCTCCTGGTCATACTTTTGAACAAAAAGGGTGATTCAACAATGATCCTGATTGAATAAATGCCATTATGCGATTGATTGCAAACCTTTGTGTTACGAGGCACAGAACTATGAGTGTGTAATATCTCACGACTGGACAACAAGATATGATACCTCGAACAACGGAAGTGGAGGGGCTGAGTCGAAAGTACTGGGGCTGAACAAGCTGAAAATCCCAAATAGATGGTTATTTTCTCATTTTGTACCCCCCACCTCTGTGGCCTTATTTGAAAGAAAGAAAAAAACAAAAAAGAAATCCTTGGTACAGGCCTTTCCACTACTTCTCCATTCTGTACAACCCTGTTTCCCAATATATATCAAGAGGGATAGAAAACAAAACATAAACAATATGTTCACGGTTAATGATACAACAGAAGACCACTTGTGGAAAAAAAAGCCTTGATTAATACGTACTTTCATAGCTACATGGATATAGAGGGAAGCTAGGAGTGGGGCACAAAATTGACAGTGTTACTCGAAAACAAAGGTCTTTGTGTGTGTCTGAAAATAGTATATAATGTAATGTCCTCTTCTTTTCCTCCTTGGCAACTTACCCCTACCCCCCACCACGCATTTAAAAACATCATGGATCACAAATTCATATGCTTTATCCATTATGCACACAAAATTATATTTTTGGCATAGATAAAATCATCACAACACAAACATTCATTACAAAAGTATAAAGATATGAAAGATTTTGAAATCACAACTTTATAAAATATAAATTGAATCACATTATCACAAGCAACATACATGCAATGTTATTGTTGGTCTTGTTGTTTACCTCCCTCTATAGTTCATCTTTCCCTGCTTGTTTGTAGGCCGAGGCCATGAGATGCTGCCAGAAGTGGACCTTTTCTGGTTTCAAGTTCTTTGCCACCTCTGGTTTAAAGTCCAGCTTCATGTAATCCTTGTCCTGCCCCGAGTACCTTGGCCAGGACGGAACACCAGAGGTACTCCCGTTCCCATTGGGGTTGCTTAATAGAGAATAGAAAGGAGGAAAAAATACTTTCTTTAAGTCAGATGACACTTGATGACAGTGATTCCATGACCTTACATAATTGAATGACTAACAGTATACAAATGATACACAGATGTGAGTATCGGTAGGTTTTGTGGGATACGACAACTATGGAACTGTTTACCACAAGGCGCAGCCAGGTGGTTTGTTTAGACTAGTTTCCATATTTACTGCATGCTCACTTTTCCTGCGATACACAAACAAACCTGTGCAACAGTGTTCATTTATTTTGGCGATGGGGGGGGGGGGGATGATCATCGATATTTCCTATTATCCTCAATGTGACACAAACGACGGTATATGATCCAATGTTGATTTTTGGGGCGGGGGTAATGCTTGTATACACACATGCATATAAATATTATAAATTCCAGTTAGTATTGTAATAATGCGATCGCGAAGCCTGCCTGTAGAATAGTGGATTTTTTTTGGGGGGAAAAAAAAAAAAAAAAAAAAAAAAAAAAAAAAATCTATTTTTCTTCAACCATGCAAAAGTAATTACCGAAGCATGGCAATTAACTGGATGCATGCGTGACCATGCATTGGTAATTACTTATGCATGGCTAGCCATTCTATAATCATCAATGACAGCACAGGATAAATTTGCATTATTGGACAGAATATGAGTTAGGCCAACTCTTTATAATAATAATTTTAAAAATGAATGTACAGGAGTTTAACAATTTTAATATGAGGCTCTGTAAGTTGGCTATACTGTTGTCTGGGATGCCACAGTAGTGCTACCTTTACTCCATCTAGAACTTGAACAGCTATTTGATAGACAATATTGATACAAAATATTTCACTATCCAAGAACAATCTACTTAACCTGTTGTCAGTGTATGGGAACTTAGTGTTCCCTGTATTGAAAGAGAGAATTGAATAGTCTACATATTAATTACCCTGTCTTTGCAAAGTTGGCCAGTAGGTCATGAGAATATGACTGAGATCCTGCTCCTCTGGTGTGAAATGAAGACGTCCAATTCAGGTTCTTCCAGGAAAGGGAAACCAACACAAATAGCCTCTTCGTCACCATGGTCAGCTCGAACCCAAGACGGCGCTCTTGAACATGACATTCGGTGCTGGTATTCATAGAAGTACACCTCCCTCCTAATGCTGCAATAGGAGTATAAAACATGATACACAACAAGAAACGTTACCTATCCATCTTTGATAAAAGACCCATCATGATCAGTGTTCATGTGCAAAGCTCTTTAAAAGCACATGGGAAATTCTATCATTATATCATGTACCAGTACTAAAATTTCAAATTCTGAAATTCCTTTCACAGTGAATGATGAAATTTATATAAGGTAAGCTACACCATCCACCCGCACACAAACCAGACTTTAAAACTAGCTTACTTTTTATATTTTGTCATCAATTTCACAATGCAGCGGCAGCAATAGGTGACAAAATTAACGTTTTCATACCCCCTTAAAAAGGTAGAGGACATCAGAATATACCAGGTACTCTAATAATTAAAAGCAAAGTATGAAAGAACTCCCTGAAATCAACTGGGATGAATATTGCAACTTACTGTGTTGGATTTGCGTAACTTATTCTGGTAGGCCTACTACATCCCCTCAGAATGCCACTTATTTTCTGATAGGGGTGAAGGGAAATGTATATTATAAAGAAACTTGAGAAAAAAAAAAGGATTACCTGTCCTACTCTCAGCCATTGCTATAGCAGGCGACATATATAAGATCCCCAATAACCTCTGTCAGCTGGTAGAATGCGTTGTCATCCGTCAGTCCTTGACTGCCTCCATACATAATCTCAATACTGTCGATCAGATCACTCAGGTCTCCTGGTATCATCTTCTGGAGCTGAAATAGGAAGGGATCAAGTATGGATTGCTTTATTGATTTGATGATTAAATGTACCTGACTGATAATAGTCCACTCCGGTTTTAATGAGGTGGTCGAGAAAAAGCCTCTACCTCGATCGTTATATTATCTTATTATACAGAAGAAACAAACCACATCTTTAGGTTTAATCCATTTCAAATTGGGACCATGAAAAATTACTTCTTATACCAAGTCTGACCAGTGCTCGTTGTAATGGAAACATATTTGCTTAAAACAACATAACCCGACAGTGTAGCTACAACTGAACTTAAACTGAATCCCTCACATTCAGGTATTTTTCAGAGGGGGGTTGGATTAAACTTTTAAATATTTTTGTGCACACACCCCTATTATTTTTAGGGCATTGAGTATCATTTTGGGACATATGTTAATTGGGCACCTACTCGGGTTGAGCCTACCTTGTCACATAGAGTAGGCCTACTGACTTGATTTTGAACGTAGGATATTCCTGTTAACTGCTCTGCTCTACCATTGCCTATTTACTCATACAATATATGCAATTGGCATGCTGCTTTCCTCACTAAGTTGTTGAAAAAAAATGTCTAGGAATCTGCAATGTTAGAGAGCAGGAAATCAACTGACCAAAATTATTGGCTTTTTTCAACTTCAAAAGATAAAATGAAATTGATATTAGTACACTCTTTCTGTCAGGCATGATACTAACCTCTAACTGCAGTAGATTCCTGAAGGCCTCACATTGAAATGACCCAGAATATCAGCATTCACCCTGTGTGCCAAGTTAGAGAACCTCCTCATGGTTATTGACTCCTATCAACAGCTCCGGCCCAGGGGTGAGTTTCCCAGTCATGAAGAGCTTCAAGGGGATCTTCCTCAATGAAGAAGCCATCTACAACAGGGGCAAAAGGTAAGGTTGGTATATCAGGGTCTGCCATGTCCACCTTTACAATTTCCTCAGGGGTCTTGGTTCGTAGGCATTCCACCATTTTCTTGTTGCTGGAGGTGGGGCAAAGGAGTTTCTCGGCCAGCCTTTGTGCAACATGAAGAGGATTCTTGGACATCATGATAGGGCTGTGTGCCACCCCACTTTGTGAGATAGCCCGGTGAAAGAAGCCTCGTGATAAGGGTGATTGGAGGTGAAGGATGACAATCACGGCTCCGGCGGACTCTCCAAAGATGGTCACTCGGTTGGGGTCGCCACCAAAGAGCCGAATGTGGTTGTGCACCCACTGAAGAACCATCTGTTGGTCTAAGAGAGCAAAGTTACCAAAGGCAGCTTCATCTCCTGTACTCAAGTAGCCTAAAGCTCCAAGACGATAGTTGGCTGCTACAAGCACTACGTTCTGAAAGACGGCATAGGGAGACCCATCGTAGTAGCCCCCTGCCCCGTTCGCATAAGCTCCTCCATGGAAGTAGACCATGACTGCCAGGTCGTCATCTGGGGTAAGACTGGGTGTGTAGACGTTGAGATGTAAGCAATCCTCACTGGTCTGTTCTGCGGGGAATGGTCGTGGGAACACAATAGCAGTCATCCTGAGATTCTGAGGACAGAATGGGCCATACTTGGTGGCATCGTACATTCCCCCAGGAAGCTTCTTTGTAACAGGTGGAGCAAACCTTCTGTTTCCTACAGGAGGTTCGGCATAGTTGATCCCTCGGAAGGAATACACAGGCTTTGTCGTCCCGGCTACATAATGAGTGGTCCCTGTTAATATGGTGTCTTTAATCCGCACTTCGGGCGAATCTTCTGGTAGCACAAAATGAGAGGAGAAAACCAAAACAAATCAAGATAAAATCAATGATCACAATCTTTTATTCTATTACCTTCTTTGCTAATGATTATAAAATTATTATTATGGTAAAATTGTATAAATTTCTTATAAGTATTTTTCAACAAAATGAAGAGTCACATAAAAGTCATTTTATCTGTCTACTTAGGCCTATGAATGAATACAACTTTATCATGATAAAAAAATATAATTCTTGGCCCATTCCCAAGGACCCCTGAAATGCACTTTCCACCATTCATTGTCTTCACAGAAATCAAAACAGACAATATAAAGATTTTGTGATTTTAACATATGTGTTCATTTTTTCAAGCCTATTAAAAAACAAGGTAGTGGGCCGGGCTCACTGGCTTGCATGACAAAAAAGATGGTTCATAGATTGAATCTGCGTTACATGTTTATAGGACTACAATTTACAAATACAATCACAAGTTTAATAACACCAAGACAATAATTTACATTTCTGACACGAGAAAATTAAATTTCTGACACAAGAGAAATGCACGCAACTACGTATAGCCCTAACAGTTACATTAAATATGCACATGGTTTTAATGGTGCTATCATGGTAAGTCTGGTTTAGTTAATTCATCATTCATGACATGCATCCTCACCTTCATACTCATACTAGCTTTGCAACTTATTTTTAGCTATCATCATCAGATATTTCCCGAATTTCCCAGCCACTCACCACTAACACATTGATATGTGCTGATTATTACTAAAAGCATTGAGAACAGTAGAAAAACTCGCGACATCTTGCTTTCTCACCGTGCACGTGTAGATTGAAAAATCGAATCCCAACCGAACTAGTCCAGTGCAGCGCAGCGCAGCTAGCTCCAGCCAAAGAATATATAGTGGGAAGAAGTGGAGCTTCCCACGTTCGGTGTGGTACACACCGTCCGCGCGATCTGATCGGGGTGTTTGTGCGCATTTGTGCGACTCGAAAAGTTATAACGCCCAAAAACCGATTTTTTTCGTCTTCCATATTTAATATACTAATCTACCTTTTTAAGTTTTGATTTTTGGTTGAGAGCAAAGTAAAAAGGTTCAATATTCATGTTTACAACCTTGATTTCTAAGAAAACCTACCAAAAATGTCAGTGACTATGTATGATTATGCACTTTGAGCCTCAATTTTTTTGCACGTAAAATACAAGCAATTAGAAATCAGTTGATATCCCCCTGTAATTTCTTTGAAATGACTGAAAACGTGGATATTATCAAATTTAAATAAATTTCTTAACATAATCAAGCATTTTCAACAGTTGAGACCCCCCTAAAAAAGTCAGTGACTATGCCTCCTTTTGCAGATGGTAATCGCCTATGTTTAACACGTAAAACACGTGTTTTAAAAATGGATAATTATCCCCTTTTTTCTCATTTGAACGATTGGAAATGCTAATTCTATAAAATTTGAATAAATTTTCTAATACAATTAAGCATTTTGAACTCTTGAAACCCCCCTAAAAAAGTCAGTGACTATGCCTCCTTTTGAGCATGAAAAAACTGCCAGTGGTGGGTTATAACACGTAGGCCTATGGACTTACGCAATATTTTGAATTGATTACGATTCCCCTTTTTTGTCTTTGGAATGACTGGAAATGGCGTTTTTATCAAATTTAAATAAATTTACTAATACAATCCAGCATTTTAAACTCTTGAAGACCTCCCAAAAAAGTCAGTGACTATGCCTCCTTTTGCAGAACGAAAAAAATGGTAAATGCCTATGTTTAACACGTAAAACGCATTTTTTCAAAATGGATAATATTACCCTTTATTTTCTTTGAAACGATTGCAAATGTTAATTTTAACAAAATTCGATAAATACTCTAGTATAATAAGGCCTTTTAAACTCTTTGAGACCTCACAAAAAAGTCAGTGACTATGCCTCCTTTTTGGGGTTTCTCTTTTGAAAAAAAGCTCATCTGCTAAATGTTGAACAAGTGTTCTGCGCATGCGCGTGGACATAACTATTTTCGGAAGCGCCAGATTTTGGTAAGGAACAACCTATTTCATTTCATTTTTGGGGTGAGAGGCAAGGGTTATTTGTTCGTTGTTGCAATATATAGATGGCTTAGGTTTCATTATTGTAATTTTTCAACTTGATCTAAGTCTTAATTGTAATAAAACAAAAATCTAAGCCGATATAAACAAGCGATGTATGGTTCCCAAGACAGTTGCCCAATGTCGAAGACCCGACACCGACGGAGCCGGGGCAGAGATGGGCGGGTGAGGGTATTAACTTGTCGTTAACGTGGGACTAGGTAGGGTCTAGTTAGCCCCCGGGAGTTGGCCCCGGGACGCTGGATGGATGGTGTATATGGTAAGATTGTATGTGAAATGCCACAGACCCCTCAACATTAGAGTTGAAATGTGTGATTCTTATTGCAGGAGCTTGGACATTATTGCACTAAAATTGTTATTAGGGTCTATTTGAAATCATGTATGTGTCTATTAGAAAATATTCTACAGATCAAATATTGATGAAGATAAGCATTATTCAACATAATATAGCAATAATCCTGAGACAAACAAGCACTAAGCAGGCTTTTCTAAGTATCCGGGCAACTACCCCCCCCCCTCACCCTACCACTAATTAAACTGTTAATGACAATGTTATGAATGAGTTTCAAGTATTTATCAAATAACATTGCACATTATATTGTACATTTTTTGTATAGATTCTGCGAAGATCCAAGGAGTGGGCAAAGCAGATTGATGGGAATGACCTTGGAGAACGGTCCCCTTACTATCTGCATCGATATCAGTTTGTTTGTGAGAAGCACTTCCAAGCATCACCGTTCTATTTTGGACTTTGTAGGCGTATTGGCAAAAAGTATATATGTGAGAGGTCCTTGATCCAAAATAATGTTTTTATAAAAAAATTCATAGCCTCCTGTGTCTTTATGAGATGAATTGTTTGTGTCAAGTTTCAGCCAGGGTATATAATTGATGTTATTAAAAGACTGCCATGCAACCTACATTTCATTTATGACCTTTCCATTTAGCTTCATTTGGAAACGTCACATCAAATTGATTCTATGGTTATACGTCATCTTAATATATATTTACCTGACAGTTTTAGTAGTAAAAGTAAAATTTGTACAATCTGCAGTTGTGTTGAGTAGATTATCACTCTGTGGAATGTTTATGTGTAATACTGCCAAGCCAACAATGTGCATACTTCAAAGTGCTTTTATATAGAGTAGTAACATTCATCATGTTTATATTGAATGGCAGCTATTTGATGTAGAGCCGGATGTAGAGCTTGCAAATGAAAATTCCATAGGCCCACCCAGACCAGACTGATATTCTAATATAATCAATGAAGGATTGCCAACCAATTAGATTTTATAGATGTTGGTGTGTGATAAAGATGTTATAGTGATACAATTTATAATCAGAGCAGATATGGTTCTATATATAGTACAATGTGATTAACAAAAGAACATAGAATACTAGCTGCCCCTCAGAAAACATAATGAGTGGCGACGGCCTGCTTGGGATGGGGGGGGGGGAAGGGGCTGGGGACACATTGCATGGGGCTCCAGGCTCTTTCCAATTATTTTCATATTTTCAATATTTGGCATGTAGAATTTGGTACTCTAAGGGTATCCATTTGTTTTATTTGGGATTTTTTAGGTCTTTTCAGAGAAAAAAATTGCCAATATATATAGAAGCCAAAACCCATCCCCACCCCACCCCCCCCCACCAGTTATCAAATTTCCGCTCTAAGTATCAAATCTATTTTGTTTCCATTAGATTGGCCTAAATATATATATATATTTGTAAGTATTATTACTAATGACTGCTTGTTGAACAATAGCTCCGCCCTGGCATCCCGACCCCCCCCCCAATAAAAGAAAGAAAAAAGAACGGTATAAAAGACACTATGATTATATGATGAACTGATAGGTCATGGTCCTAACAAGAAGTATATTAATAAAAACCA
>CALNVZ010002100.1:37838020-37855394 GCA_940671915.1 Paracentrotus lividus
TTTCCGTCGCGGTTTACATTTTTGATATCTTTATTTTATTCCAAGTCTTTAATTCAAGTTTCAAATTTCTATTTCAATTTCAATTCATTTTTTTTATTTTCTATTTATCGTTTATAGAATAGCGAAGCCAGTCTTCACGATCGCTATAACTTAGACACAATAAAGCGTTTTTGAAAAATTAAAAATTAGTGGGTAAAATGACAGGTTGCAAGGGCTCTGGTTGTAAATTTAATGAGTGATTGCTAACAGTACAATGATTTGTAATAAACGACTCTTAACCATACTTCTGATTGTGATGTTTACAGAAGAAGCACCTGTCATATGGTCATGAATATTATGAAAGTGGTGGGAGGGGCCGACAAATACCTGCCCGGGACGGCGTAAGGCACTTTTTCTAAACAAGTTTTCGGTAGGGCTGAGGCGTTACCTGACGTCGTAGAGAAAAAGAGCGTATGTAGGGCTTGGGAAAAATTGGAATTAAACAGATTAGAGACTGAAAATGAGAAGAAGAGGGATAAAATTCAATGTAAATTTATATAGGAATGGAGGGAAAGAGAGATGAGAGATGTAAAGAATGAGCGGTCATTGGGTAAAGGTCCAATGTATATCAGCAAATATTCAAGCATTCTATACTTGCCTTCCAAACACGAGTACATTAATCCTTATATCTCTCATGTCTTTCTTTTATCAGAGAGACGTTAGTAACGCATTTGTTATTTTTCGCACTCTTTAAAGCGACCGCCATAAATCATCGTAACTCTTGGAGATCTCTACCAAAAGTTCACCGTAAATATATCTCTGTTATATTACAGGATGCGCCGACATCTTTCAGATGGATCTCTTTCCTTGTTTGATTTATGAAACGTGAAAGGAAAAGATCTCACGAACATGTCGAAATAGAGCTGAGGGATTAGATAGAAGTATGATCAGGAGCAATTATTGTGGAGTTGATGTAGTGAAGTGTATAGCAAGACATTTTTTTTATCATTTAAAAAAAAAAAAAAAAAAAAAAAAAAAATCTTCATTGTGAAATAACTAACGTGTCCAAGAAGAGACCGGAATTATATCCCCAAAAAATTTTTGTTATTCTTATTTTTTATTTTTATTGTTTATTGATTATAACTACTTACATTGATCGTCATATGATTAATAAAAAGAAAGAGAAAATACATAGTATTGTCCTTCATTACGGAATCAAGAAGATAAACCAGTGACCTCTGGAGATGTTCAAGAAGTCTAACTCACATTATTTATATTGATCAACCAAAAGGAAAGACTATTGGAAGACAATAGTCCGAATTATAATCAGATGACATTTTGTGTATATGCAAACCTATGTAGGTAATGTTTTATATAGAATAAAATAGCATCATTCAGTCTGAAGACATTTTTTCATGAGATATTGCACTTCTAGTAGACTTCGCTAGCTCATCTTTCTCTGAGTACATCCATAATGTCTAGTATAAAGTGCTTCGCCCAAAGCTCTTATCATTGTTGCGGCTTTATAACGTCTTAAGACGCTAATGAATATTATAATTATGAAGAGTCCAGAAGCGACTAGTATTTGCTCCGTCAGACTTATATAGACATGTACGTGCTTTCAACTCTCAATTTTGCATTTCTTTAAGTAGTCTCCTCTTCGTACATCAACCTCAAGATAAATCTGGTATTTCATAACTGATTAGTTATTGACTGTTTGCCTAGCTCCCTTATTATACATGTTTCAATGTTATCATACAAACTATTAGATGAATATCTACAATCGCTACGCGTATCTAGATTGCATGTAATTGCTTCAATTTCATATACCGTTTCTTCCTATTGGTAGTTAGAATTTCGAAAACAATATATAAAGAGCCATTAAGCGAAGGAAACCACTATAAGTTTTCTGAGGGGTATAGAAATAAAGAGTGATGGCGCCTTTCAGTGTATTTCAGCTGATGCCGTCATTTTCATGTATCGAAGCATACATTATTCACCCGGAGTAAGAATTGCAATTTAATAGGAGTAGAAGCACTTCGACAAACGAGTGGAGCTGCAAAAGTTCAGACTGATCAGTTTTGATATGCCATCGCATTTGACCTTTTACTTGCTCGGTTGACACAATGCATAATTTAACCTGGATCTTAGAAACAATACGTGGCACGTCTAACATTGAGCGGACCATTTGTGTACTGTATTACAGATCAGCATCTCCTATCCTTGCAAAAGCCGTCCTCGCTAGGCCCCACTGATCCGTTAATACATGATCAACTGTCACTATTCCTCACCGAAAGTGAGGCGGCATATCGTTTATGACTCATAAATACGTATGTTAGATAGGTAATAAAGGTTTTTCGAGATAATATTGAGTCTGCCAATAGCTGCTATGTCAATTTAATCTCTACATAATTTTCAACTGATAATATAGCTCATGTAGCTGATCTATTACTTTTTGCTATATTTCACTTGTGGACGTATAACTTGGTTCTTTCCACTAAGGTCCACCTTTCTTACTTTTTTTTTTTGATTTAGCAAATCCATAAAGATACTTTAATTTTTTTAATCCGATATTTTGACTATCGCATTATTATGCTCTGCATTTTTAATCCATTAACAGATGGTTTTCAATCAAATTATTCAGCTGGATGACACTTATATATACAATCTGTTTATTACTACAATAATAAATGCAATCATTGCAGCTTATCATCGTAATGAATACGACACAACGTACGAAACAAGAGTGATATAATTTACAGTTAAATAGCATCGTACGAAAAATATGCTACAATACAGTTAAAATAAACATTGTTTTCAATGGAGGCTCTATTTTTCTTCGACTATTCTAGAACATTCAGTAATTTCCCTGTGATGCCGATTCTTCTCCTTTCATCGCTCAGGCATCTGCATAGTTACACGGCTGACTATCGAGGAATCCTATGCAGAACCTTGTTGAATATTGTAATTTATATAGTTTAGTAGCTGTTTAAACAGTATTTCATTGTCTTGACTTGATTGTTTACCTTGAATTTGTCCTCTATTTCATTAAGAATTATTATGAGCATATTAATGGTCATGAATGACGATTTAAAACCATTCTAGGTATCGTTTTATGTAATTCGCATATAATCGATCAAAGAGTCATGGACGCCAATGAATGATATTATTATACATTAAATACTGCCTACACTTTGCCGGATACCATAATATCTCCTATCTGGCTCTCTTTTTTTTAGCTCACTTCTCGTCCTCATACTGCGATGCTATTTACGCTTATTGCAGGGGCCATGATGCCCGCTGCGAATCTAGCATCTAATGACCAACTATTAATAGAAGTACTATTAAATCCAATTTTTTATGTTAATAGTTGCCAATAGTTAGTATTAAAATGTTTATTAACACCTTACATCGCATAATTTTGCAGGCTACTTCACTATAAACCTGCATTGCACTAGTTCAATCTGACACTTCATCAGTTAGCTGGCTGTTTGTATTTTTTAATGAGACACCTGTATCTTTACAACAAATAATAAATCATGTTACTACTCCTAATTTCTCCATTCTTGTTCTGCTGGTCTCAGCTGACTGAATCAACTCTTACCTAGCAGAACTTGCTTATTCCTGCGCCTAGGCCGCCTTAGACGGAGACATCATTCATGTCTCGTTCTCGTAATTTTCGCTTTACGGATGGCAGCCTGTCTGCCATCCGAGTATCCTCATGAAACTCGCTGCCATTTTCATCCGCCCCCTACGCTATAAGCTTACTGCAAGCCACCCTACCCTTTTTTGCTTAAAGGGTCTTTTACTCCTACAACAAATAACTCTAACTTCCATAAACGCGTGAACATCCTAGAAGTTTTATTGCTAGTTCCAATGAACTCGTTATCATATTTTAGGCTGCATTGACAGCTCATCACGTAGCACTTTCTAGCCCTTTTCATTCAACTATTTATTTACTTATCTTCAAAATTATCTATCAAGAACTTGATACCCGACCTCCTTCAACTATGATGTCCGTTCAGGCCTCTTAACTTCAAACGACCTTAGTTTTTCGATCAGCTTCACTTTTTTTGATCAGGGCATTGCGACACTTCCCTTCCTGAATAATGGAGAAACGCTTTTTCGATTTCCCCTTTTGACCTAACGGCAGTCCGCTCTTAGGAGTCTGCTTTCCTACAGAACAATAAATTGGAGCCGCCGAACATCTCTTGCATAAAGCCCAAAAAGAAAACGGCTGATCGATCATAGCTCTTCACGTTTTCAAGCGGCTGGTGCTATCTGCCTGACATTGCAAGCCTATAATTTGATAGATTCAATCCTGCTTCGTATTGCACGTTTTGCTAAACGCTTCGCTTCGATCTGATACTTAAGCAGTGTGCTTCTTACAGTTAGCTCAAGACCGAGCGCATCATTGGCCGACATTTTATTGTCTTTCAACGCGGGATCTAGCGTATTACAGCGAATCTACATTATATCAGACAATACAAGTGTCTATCCCCGAACAGATGGTATTTTTCGCACTTTACTACCAAAGCTGTGCTGAATCCGTCATGTTTTGACTCTAGCTTTTTAGCGATATGATAGGCCTACATGCGTTCAAGATGGTGTTATTTAGTCGTCCTTCTCAATCGTTCTACTCTCCTCTCTTATGTTCCTCGGAGCTCAGTCTGATACCATTGATTACAGACTGCCACCGTCTCCCTTCTCCGATATATTTCTTATCTAGTTGCTCTCCTCTTAGCAGTCCTCGCTTTCTGACGTCTATGCCTATGGTTAAAAAAATAATTAATAATTACCCCCCCCCCCTTTGATTTGCCAGATCAAAATGTTCCTATTCCGAATTTTTTTTTTAGCAATTAGCAAATCGATCAGTATATTTTGTGAGATAAAACGAGGTGGTCGTAGTGATATTTTATGCCTTGGTTTGGTCTGGACGCGTATAGCGATTTGGAGCAGCTATATAGAGACACCCCCCCCCCCCCTCCGTGGGAATAAAATCTCTCTGGCTATACGCTCAACTGTCGTTCCATTAATCAAAAATGTATTGATTGACGACATTCATTTTACTTAATGTGTGTTGAATTTCCATGGTCCCTTAGCTAGGAACCACCCATGGGCGCATGAGAATTAATATTGATTTTTGCTTATTTACATACCGTTTGATAGCACAATGATGCATTGCATACTTCCATTCGTCATATCATTGTTTTACACTGTTATCTTATTCTGCTTCAACTAGTATTGTTCGTGTTTTTAAATCTAAGGCAGATATCTAGTAAAATGTTTCTCTGGATTATGTACATTTAAAAATGAATCTTAATATCCTTGTATAAGGCTTTTGCTATATGTTTTCCGCGACATTTCATGCTTGATGTTGCTTTTCTGGATCATATTTAATTCTCGTTCATACCAATATGCTGATCGATGTGTTTTTTCTTGTTTTTCTTTTGTTTGTTTTTAACATCGACTTTTACGTGCTTGACATAGTGTGAGTTATCACGTAAAGATATGTAGACACTCTTTTTCCTCTCATTTACGCCCCAATTCTCTCTATCTTACTAAATGTCTTGTATAATTTTCAGTTTTCGACACTTTATGACTGGCTTTGATTGGTATACATTCGAGCGCACCTGAGTCGATAATGCTGCCTGCAAATTGAATGCTTCTAAGCAATCAACTATATGCCACATTTACCATGTTCGCCGGATTCCAGATTTCATCGAGGGGTGAGGGACAAATTGGAATGTTCAAGATTATGGTACAACCCTATTCTTTCTCCATTGCTAGCGAGCAGTATCACACGCTGATGGTTGAGCATTTCCTTGCATGCATTCTAGATTTCAACTCACATAGATAGGCGCTGACTATAAGTACACTTATTGAAATCGACACACCACTTTAGACGATAGAGTCCATTCACATCATACTTTTGGAGGCCTATTAATTGTCCTAATCTCTTTTGAAACTTTGCCTTTATCATGTCATCGGATAACAAATAGCCAGGATTTATATTTTAAAAAAATCCATTAATCTAAATTGAGCTAATTAGGAAGATGAAGGATATACATTTTCTGATTACATTCAGGTTGCCCATCTACCTCCGAAATCATTTTATTTTGCTTTCCTTCTTAGCTTGTTCTGTTTTGATCATAAGAAAAAAAAAAAAAAAAGAGAGAGAGAAAGAAAAAAGAAGAGACGTATAAAAAAAAAAAAAATATGTCTGGAAATTATTTTTCAATCAAACGGTAGAGAGGATCAGTGGAATAAAAATAACTTTGAGTCAATAAAAAGAGCCTGATGCTTTCTCGATATCTAGCAGCAAATCTTCGTCCAGCCAAGAGAAAAAATAATCATTACCCACTAGCCTCCCGTTTTTTGTTGTTGTAGTTGTCTCTATCTTTTAATTGGGAATTTATTTTTTCGATTCTTAATTTCAAATTATCTTACCATAGAATATTATGATAAGGCCCATTTGTTTGAAGTCAGGAAACAAGTTAAATTGGATGAGGAAAAAAAAATTGAATTTTTGTTTTGCAATGAACGGCCTATAGTAATAGTAATAAATAAAACTGTTAACATAAAAGTATAAGCCGTATAGATGACCCAACTTTGTAAAAGACATTTGCTGGCAAATCAAATGGAAGTTAGGTCTATCATGCGCATATAATCAGGGGTGTGTTTGACTACGAAAAGAGGCGTGGAATTAAAAAGAAACGCCACTTTTGTGTATTAAAAAAACAAAAAAACCAACACAAAAACACAACCAAAAAGAACGAAAACAACACAAAAAACGAAAAACAAACAAACAAAACAAAACCCAGAATCAAACAAGACAAACAACAACAACTCCCCCCCGCGGGTCAATATACATCGTTTATTCTGATCCCAATTCACTTATACACTCATTCGGCCTGTACTGGCCCATACAAAAGAACAAAGAATGCACACAGAATGAAAAAGACATAAGACAAGTTATTGTCAGGGGCGCGGAGCCCGGGCGCGCGGGGCGGGGGGGGCTGTAGCGCCCCCCCCTCCACTTTTTTTCAGCCAAACGTGTACAAAAATGCAAAATGACCATACATTTGTTATTTTTAGCCTGTTTCAGCCCCCCCCCCCCCACTTCGGCTCAGCCCCTCCACTTTCACGCTCCGCGGCCCCTGTATATTATGTGAACAATTCTGGGAGCGTAGGCCTATAATGCTGTTAATACAGCATGCATTATTACACGCCTTGGCAGATACAAGGCCTAATTAAAATTTAGTTGTAGTTATCAACATGATAATAATATGAAATTAAATAATGATATTCCACTCTAGATGACCCGCTAGGCTAAAAATGTTACAATGAGTGACAATATTTGCTCACCTGTTGGCCCTAAAGTTAGCCTTTTTATTATTATTTTTGTTTTATATTTTATTATTATTATTTCTTTTTTTTTTTTTGGGGGGGAGTGTTTTGTTTGTTTGTTTGTTTGTTTGGGTTTTGTTTGTTTTTTGTTTTCGTTTTTTTTGTGTGTGTTTTTTTTTGTGTGTGTTTTTTTTTTTTTTTTTATACAAAGTGGCTTCTTTATTTCAGCTCTTTCGTAGTCAAATCACCCCCTGTTATATGCGCCATGATAGACCTTACTCCATTTTGAGTTGCCAGCAAATTTTACAAGTGGAGTTATTTATAGGACTATACTTTTATGTTAACAAGTTTTTATTATTACTATTACTATAGGCGATCAATTGCAAAACAAAATTCAATTTTTTTTTCCCTCAATCCAATTTAACTTGTTTTCCTGACCAGAACAAATGGCCTATGCATAATAATCTATGGTAAGATATTTGAATAAGAATCGAAAAAAAATTCCATATAAAAGTAAACAACTACAACAACAAAAACGGGACATTGGGTAATTATTATTTTTTTCTTCTTGGCTGACGAAGATTTGCTAGAATCGAAAGCTCAGGCTCTTTTTTACTCAATTTTATTCCACTAGCTCTCTCTTATTGATAAGATATTTCCAGCAGTTTTTTTTTTTTTTTTCTTCTTCTTCTTCTTTTTCTCTCTCTCTCTTTTTTTTTTTTTTTTTTGCATCAAAAAAGAAGAAGAAGGAAGAAAAAAAAAAATGATGATTCGGAGGTAGATGGGAACCTGAATTATGTATCAGAAATGTATATCTCTCTTCCTCAATAGCTCAATTATTAATGGATTTTTTAAAATATACGAATCGGTATTTATCATGCATGATAAAGCAAAGTTCAAAAAATCTAAACAAATTATGGCCTCCAAAAGAGTATTGATGTGAATGGACTCCTTCGTGTTAAAAGTGTAGTAGCGCCATCTATGAGGAATCTAGAATGCATGCAAGCGAAATGCTCAACATCAGCTGCTGATACTGCTCGACTACAAATAGAGAAAGAAATGTGGTGTACCAAAATTTGAAATTCCAATTTTGTCCCCCCCCCCCTCATGAAATCCTGGATCCGCGAATGGTAAATGTGGCATATATTTTGAGAACATTCAATTGCCAGCATTACAGTCTCGGGCCATTATACAATCAAAGCAGGCATAAAGGTGAATCTGAATTAAAAGCATTTTAAAAAGAAGGGGAAAAAAGATGGTCTATATCTTATACATGCTCTCATGTCAACACGGTAAAAGTCGATGTAAAAACAAAACAAAAATAAAAACAAAACAAAAACGCTCGGATCAGCATTATGGTATTGATCAAAATTAAATGAGAAGAACATCAACATGAATGTGCGAAAAAATATATAGCAAAAGCCCTTATACAAGGAATAATTACAGATTCAATTTTTTAAAATTCCATATGCATAAACATATTTACAAAATGGATTTAAAAAAAATACAGTTGAAGCAAAATAAGATTAACAGTGTAAAACAATGATACTGACGAATGAACTATGAATGCATCATTGTGCAGAAGATAATGAAAAAAATATAATCATCGCATGGCCCTTAGACCGAATTCAAACACACATTAAGAAAATGATTCGTCAGTCAATACATTTTTGTTAATGAACACAGTGGCGTAGCCAGGACTTTTTTCCCACGGAGGGGGGGGGGGGGGTGTCCTCTATAAGCCTGCTCCCAAATCGCTATACACGTCCACACCAACTAAGGCATAAAAATACTACGACACCTCGTTATAAAAAAATACTGATCGATTTGCTATTCTAAAAAAAAAATTCGGAATAGGAACATTTGATCATGAGCAAATCAAAGGGGGGGGGTAATTATTATATTTTTAAACCATAGCATAGCGTCTAAAGGCGAGACACTAAGGGAGACTATAAATTATGGAGGGGGGGGCATAATGGTCAGACAGGCTCCACTGAGAGAGAGAGAGAGAGAGACGACTAACATAAACCATCCTGAAGTGTAGGCCTATCTTTCTGCTAAAGCCTAAAGTCACTACCTTTCAAGCATTGAGACGCAATCTTCGGGAAAACTTTTTGTCTATTATTAATTCCACCACGCATCTCCAAGTAGAAACAAAATGGATCAGAAAGGTTTACAAACGGAAAAACGCACGATCATCAAAATTATTAGGCTTATCACAGATAGCCCCGCAATTGGAACATGTCCGATTGTTTTCTGCCTTCAATTCAATATCTGGAAGGCTTAATGTCGCCAAGAAGAGAACTGGAAAGGAAACTGTCGAGACATGAGCATCATTTTGAATATTTTAAGAAAGAAAAATAGTTGGAAACTGAAAAGGAGAAGTGATGCTCTATAGCTGCAACGCCTAAAATGCGAGTCCGGGAAACAACATTATGATGTAGAGGGGGTGCTTTAAAGATACCGCTCGAGGGATATAGATTATGACTACAGGGTGTCTCATTAAAATACAAAACAGCCACTACTTGAGTGTAAGATTGAAACACAGTAATGTGCTCAATGATGGTACATTTACTAAACTTGGCAACATTATATTGGTATGACTCTTAGTGCTTTAGATGGCTGTACGCGTCATTATAAGTCAGGAAAAAATCGAACCAGGGGAATTTGGACTGCAAAGTGTAGGCAATATGTAATAATAATATCATTCATTTGAGCGTCCATACTTTTATTTATTGAATTAATAAACATACAGAAGGTTTACTCATACCATTAATGATATATATAGACATTCGTACCAGCAAAATTAAAACGATTTAAACACCCTAAAATAAAACACCATAATGAGACCAGAAATTAACGAAAAACATAAACATGAGGAATTTTTAAATAAATTTACCTTTTTTACGTTGTCTTTTCAATATCAATAAGCCAATGATTGCATTTATTATTGTATTACAATTTAATGTGTTCAGAATAATTGAAATTGAAAAAAAAAGTTTTTAAACTAAAGATAAAATCATCAAAAAAAAAAAAATCACTTTTGAAGAATATTCTCCAATGATTGCGTAATGTAGGCCTACTGCATTTATCATTAAAATTATTATTATTTACAAGCAGCTTTTCAGACCAATTTTCTTCGAAAAAACTTTATTACTTCCATCTTATTTTTGATATAACGATATGCCGCCATCACTTTCGTGGAGGATAGTACAGCGTCATTAATTCAAGCGCCAGGCCTGAAGGTAGGAATCTTGATCATCACAATGGTCGCTCTTACGTCAAGATGTTTAGTAGGTTAATATGCATTGAGGGTTCAACATTAAAAGGTCAAATCGATGCATATCTAATAAATATTCTAATTTGAGCTCCACTCGTTTGTCGAAGGTGTTTTCCTATTAAAGGAATTTTCCCGTGAATAATTTGTTATACATATTGAGGATAGTGTACTGAAAACATATTTTTTTGTTAAGCTTTTTATATTGTTTTGCATTACTATAAGAAAGGTAATGAAAATTGAACCAATTAAAAACTTGATAGCGTTGCATTTCCGTTAGATAGTTCATTAATGTGTTAATCAAAAATGATTAACAGTGCAAATAATAACAAATTATGATACATTTATTTAGTTGTTTACAAACTTTTAAGAAATGCAAAATTGAGAGTTGAACACGTTAATGTCTTAATATATCGAGGACAGATAAAGTTTCTACTCTTTATATAATATTATAGTTGTACTTTTACCCTAAATTAAAGCTAAAAATATGAAAAGAGATAGCGAGTCTAGAAGTGAATTCATAAAAAAATGTCCAGACCTGAATATCATTTTATTGAATAAAACATTACCATATAGGTTTGGCAAACAAAATGCATTGATTATATTGGAAATTGTCTTCAATAGTTTCCTTTGCGTTGATCAATATAAATAATGTGAGCTTTAGACTTCTTGAACATCTCCCGAGGTCACTGTATTATCTTTTGATTCGAATGAAGGAATCATACTATTATTTTCTCTTCTTTTTATTAAATCATATACGATAATAATAATGTAGTATAATCAATAAACAATAAAAAATAAAAAATAAGAAATAACAAATTTTTGGGGGATATATTCCGCTCTTCTTGGACACGTTAGTTTATTCCAAATTGAGATTTTTTTTTTTTTTTTTTTTTTTTTTTTTAAATGATAAAAAAAAAATGTCTTGCTAATACTTCCCTACATCAACTCCAACGAATATGCCTCACTGACATCATACTTCATCTACCCCCTCTACTTTCGACATTTCGTGAGATCTTTTCTTTTCCACGTTTCATAAATCAAACAAGGAATAGATCCATCTGAAAGATGTCGGCGCACCTGTATAAACGAATATATTTACGGTGAACTTTATGGTCGAGATACTTCAAAGTTACGATGATTTATGGCGTCGTTTTAGAGGTGCGAAAAATAACAAATCGTTACTCTCTGATAAAAGAAAGACAAGAGAGATATAGGATTTATCACCGTGTTTGGAGGGAAGTATAGAATGCTGAAATTTGTGATATAATTGACCTATACCCAATGACGTCATTCTTACCATCTCTCTCTCTTCGTCCTCCATTCCTATAATTTACATTGAATTTTCCCTTCTTCTTCTCTTTCAGTCTTCAATCTGTTTCAATTTTCCAGCCCCACATACTCTTCTCAAGGCGTGGACCCCAGCCCTAACCGAAAATTGTTTAGAAAAAGTGCCCTTACGCGTCCGGGATCAGGTATTTGTCGCCCCCCCCCTTCATAATATTCATGACCATGACAGGTGCTTCTTCTGTAAACATCACAAAGAAGTATGGTTAAGAGTCGTAACAAATCATTACTTTAGCAAATCACTCATTATTTTACAACAGACTGCAACCTGCATTACCACTAATTTTTTCAAAAGCATTTATTGTGTCATTATTATGCGATCGTGAAAGAAGCTTGCTTCGCTATCTAAAACGATAAATAAGAAAAATAAAAAAAATGAAATTGAAATTGAAATTGAAATTGAAACTTGAATTAAAACTTGAAATAAAATAAAAGATACAAAAATGTAAACCCGACGGAATGAAACATTTTGTTGTTTTTCAAGAATGCATTACAGGCTTAAAAGCTACTGCCACACAAAATGTTTACAGTACAGGTATATATATATATATATATATATATATATATATATATATATATATATATTTACTATTAACAATTATTTATATATATAAATAGACTTCCACGTCATGGCAAAGGAAATATATTTTCTTGGAATGATAGAACAGCATACCATCTTTACCCCAATTCAACAACACTATAGCATTGTTTTACATCTTGATTCACACGAGTTAACTAGCTATTTTAATCTAATTCAAGATATATTCGCAGTGTGCATGTACATTAACATTAAAATTTTTTTTTTTTTTTTTAATTTACAGCTTCTCTTTTTCCTGTCAATCCACCAATTTTCTTATTTTTTTCTTCTTTCCTCTTCTTTCCTCTCCTTTTTCTCCTTCCCCCTTTTGTCATCTTTGTGTTAATCTATCTTAACTTCCTCTTCTTCTTCTTTTTCTACTACTCCTCCTTCTTGATCTTCTTCTTCTTCTTCTTCTTCTTCTTCTTCTTCTTCTTCTTCTTCTTCTTCTTCATCTTCCTCTTCTTTTCCTTCTTCTTCTTCTTCTTCTTCTTCATCTTCTTCTTCTTATAGTGTATTTCCCTGTCTCGTGATATCTCCCTGTTATTAGCGTAGGCCGATGAATTCACAGATTACAGTGTGTATATTTGGAGTGCTCATGACAAATCGTTCCTGATCGGGTGGATCTGCAATTAGTGCAAGGTGTTTAGACTAACATTATCACTGATTGGCTTGTATATCATCGCAGATCAAAGCATGTGGATTACAAATGTGTGATGGGATTCGAACTCCAGGAAGAGGGGCTGTATGTGTTCAGATGGCAGGGGGTAATCATAGGTAACACTTCTTGCCAACCAGACCCAGGTATATACTTAACGCTATCATGTCCAAGTGTATAAGAGAAAACAAGAAAGCTGCATCTAGAAATAACCTTTTGTTTTCACCTGTTGATAATTTCTCGCTTAAAAATTGCATGAGTATACATAGAGGCCCCCCCCCCCTCCGCTCAGGCAGTCAACCAAACACGCATGCTCGTTCCCGATTGCTCGGAAAAGTGGTACATTTTAGGGGTTCAGGTAGGGAGGAAAAAAACCCATAAATCATTAAAATATGAGTCTTTTAGAATTTCCTCAGATCTTTTCTTAATTAGGGGTAGTTCTCAATTCTTTGAGGAAAAATTATAAAAAGGGGTCCCGAATACGGTCAAAAAACCTGTGAAAATGGGGGAATTTTGTACTTAAAACCATTACGGCAATGTTAGCTTTAGCACGAACTCCTCGATTTATAGAAGCTCACGTTTAAACGAAGCATTTTCTTATACAATCAAATCAAAATATGACTTATGTGTATATTTTATACGGTATCCGACATTTCTTACTGTTCAGTAAATTTCTCGATCAAAGTGTATTTACTTGTTCCAGTTGCTCGCAGAACAAATGATATAAATGTAAATGAAATCAGTGGTCTGTTATGAGATGATCTGGTGAAGGAATATTGATAGTGATCATGCGAAATTAAATGTTTTTAAAGGTAACCGCTCATATCATTTTAGCTCTGCTAAACACACCCAACATCGGTTGTCGATTGACATGCTTGCACGCTACATTTTGAAATCGCTCACATGACAGCCAAATATCTGATGGGCACGCCACCTTTAGTTGCTGGTTGTTCCTCCGATTTTTGCCCCAAATTCAGAAGATTATGGTAACAATATCCCAGAGATCAGCGGTAATGGCATTTTTAGAATATCTCATGCATTAGGTAAACCTATATGCTTTCTAAATCGACGAGAATGTATTTCAAGCTGACATTTTGTTATCGTACATTCATTTTTTAATTTTTTTTTTGACAAACATTCATTTTTCAATAATGAATCACGCTTTTTGTACAGTTCAGTGTATAGTTTCTATATGTAACACCATCCACATTTTCATGCCATTACAGTATATTTGGGGGTTAATTTTGTTTGTTTTTTTAATATAGAAATGAAATGAACTGGAAGTATAACAAGAAAATAAATTAGCCACTATCATAATGGTAAGTTGAATAGAAAAACGAACGCTGTTATCATTAAAAAATTGTAAATTGGAAAAGGGGCAAATTCTATTGTGGTACATCTTTTTTTTTTCTGAATTACCTTGGGAAAATCGTTTAGTTAGATTAGATGGTCCGTAGACAGAAGGGAGATATAAAGAAATGAACTCATCAATGACATTTTGTGAAGTTTATTGTAGGCCTAACTCCCTGTATGAAAGAATGGTTTTCAGATTTTAAGGGGCGCGCATCCCCTACGGCCCCGCCTGGATCTGCCACTGATGTAGCACAGGGAGAAATAATATTTATATTAACTGTTATTGATTCGAGTATTTTTTCCATTGTTAATTAAAGTGCAGTGTGATCCCTATGTGGACACTTTTGTGAAAACGACACCATAGTTGGAAATTGTTTGCACACTAATAAATCCTAGCATTTTTCACAATTTCGACCATCATGTAAACACACTGTGGACATTATGTGGGACACTTTGTTCTTTCCTGCATGCAGCAGGGCTGAATTCATGGGTATCTTATGAAGATAAGGTCTGCACGTTATGAAACACACTACAATGTAGTATAACAAAATGGAAACCATATCTGAATACCCACACCACAGACCATAAAGACCTAGTCCAAATGATTGACCCAATCTGTTTACGTCAGTCTGAAATTTACTACATCTAGGGCAGCAGTGTTTTACGACAAAACACCAATCTGGATAGGTTTATCCGTTCGTCTTTACCATAAACTCGACTTATAGGTGTAGCGTTCGCCATCAATACCTTCTAATCAACCATCAGGGGCGTCTCTAGACCTTTTTTTTATAGGGGGCATCACACTGGCCAACCCGGGTTGGAATGCGAGAGGGGCGCGCCCCTTTATTTTGTACGGCGATACAATATCAATTCAGTCCTGTTTGGAACACGATCAAAATAATATCCAAGAAAACTTCCGTTTCCACTCCTGTCCCTAAAGTGTAGAAATGTATGTTTCATTTTTTGGAACCTAATTTATGATTAATGTATCTGCCCCTCACCACTCCCCAAGAAAAAAAAAATCACGGAGATGGGGTCGATACCCTTTTATGCAAGAAACCGACATTGTGGGAATTGGTTTCAGTCTATAATTTTTCAAAACATCAAATACATAGAGCAGGTCATTTTTGTCATTATTATTTTTCGGTCCTCGAAAATGTGATATGAATAAACAAATCAAAATTATTGACGATTTACGAGTAAATTTTATGACTAATATTTTTTTCACATAGCAGAAAAATATTATATGCTACATTTCATGAATATCATTGGGGTCATGCCCGGCCTCTGTATATACTTCATGTGTTTGCATAATTTATCATTCTCTCTCTTTCTCTCTATTTCTTTCTCTCTCTCTCTACACTGTTAGAACGCGGTTTAAAAAAAGGTCGCTGTTTAAAAAAATGTTGGTTTAAAAGTTAAACATTCTTGTTTGATATTTAAACATTTTTGTTTAAAACCGGAAAAGCGAGGTTTTATAGCCTTGAAAAAGACCTGTTCAGAGATTAGAGTTTAGATATTAAACAGTTTTGTTTAAACAGGCCGAGGCAAATGTCACGTGATAGTCATGAGCTAATGGCATCACTCGCTACATACAAGGTGAAATCGGTTCAACATTTCAATCATTGCGAAGGACTCATGCCTCACACATTAAATATGTATGTATTGATGTGTTGGCTCAGTGGATAGAGCGTCTGCCCACCTTACAATCGAAGGGTCGTGAGTTCGATACCCGGCCGCGTTAGCCAAAAGTTGGAGCGTTTTTATTTTTGGAGAGAAGCGTTAAACAATACTGTTGATATTTTAAACAACCATTAAACAACAGATTGTTTAAGATTTTAAAGAACTTGTTTAATTTTTTCTTACAGTGTACATGTATTTGTTTTATTCTTTCACGTTCTCAAAATTTTACTGAAATATATTCTTTCTCTCTCTCTCTCATTTTCTTAATTTCATATTTAATTACTTTTTTTCTCTCTCTCTCTTTCATTTTCTTAATTTTGAATTTTATTACGTTTTATTCTCTCTCCCTCTTTCTCTGGTTCTATGTACAATTTTCTTAATTTTATTTTTCATTATTTTCCCCCTCTGTCTCTCATTTTCTTAATTTTACATTTTATTATTCATATCAATTCTACTCTATGTAAAATGTAAAGTTAACGTATACCAATGTGCGGCATTATATCGTAATTAAACAAGGCGCGTCCATTATCTAAGAGGCCAGACGCAACGAAGCGACGTTGGAAATACGACTGACAAGCGTAGAAATCTATACAGCTGGCTGCAATAATAAATTAGCTCACAAAAACTCGCTTAAGGTGCCCTCACACTACGGTGTGTTGAGCTAACGTTTGACCAGCGTTCTTGGAATTTGGTGTGTACGTTCGAAAACGTTGCTACTCGTTAACCATACGCAATTAGTCGTTGTCTGAACGCAAATGTACGCTGAGATAAATTCATAATTTATTACACGTTCACAGTTTTTAGCGTTTTCTAGCGCGTAACAACGCACTTATCAATAGGTTCTGTATGCGCTGGGCATTAGCAATGTGGACGTTATGCCAGTTGGATGTTCGTTCCCTTGTCGTTCTCTATTCGTTCCCTCGTCGTTCTCTGGTCGTCCAAACGCGTCTAATCTATCTCGGGAAGTTTTTTTCAATTATGATTTATTACTATTCTTTTCATTTTTTAATCAATATCTTTGAATGCTTTCGATTTTTTCCTCCTCGATTAAAATTAAAAAAAAAAATAACAATGATATTAAATCTTCCTATTATGTCGGAGAAGAGATTATGGGATAATCAATCGACATGTAATTCAATATGATTGTGGT
>CALNVZ010002100.1:37856872-37871959 GCA_940671915.1 Paracentrotus lividus
CTCTAATTTTATTCATTTGGATTAGCTATATTCATATGATGTTTATATATCCAATAATACTTGAAATGCCGCGAGCGCTTTTTTTTTTTTTTTTTGTGAGCACTTAATTTATTTCAAATAAATTGATGGGTGAAAAAAAATCAGCTTGCGCTTTTTTAAATCAAGATGATTCAAATAAATGGAAGGGCTTGTTTCATATTAGATAAAATATACTTTTTTAATTTCTCACCCCTAATCAAGACGAAGGGGTCATACTCTTTTACACTACATCTACACTCAATACAATATTAGGGTGTTATAAGATGGTATTGTTTTCTTGAGATAGAAAACATTACATTTTTAACTACACTGTTGGTCAAAAGGTTGGATTTTTTTTTATTGATCCAGCCACATGAATAATTTTGATGTTTATTTTTATTATTTTTTTTTTATATTGGATTTTTCCTAAACCATGACCGGGTATTGAATAATTGAAAAAAAAGTACTTCATCCACCACAATAACCATTCTGGCAACTTTTTTTTACTTACCAAAGCCCCCTCGGTGCTATCCCATGAATAGCTTTTGAGGTGTAGGGTTGCTATTGGTCTTAAATCTAGGTTAAAAAACAATGGTTTTTTGTCTAAGTGAGGGGTTGAATAAAAAAGTGTGACTGTTAAAGAATATAAATAATAAAAATATTCTACCGTTATGGTAAAAACAGAGAGAGAAAAAACCTTTAACAATTAATTGTTATTATTTCTTCATTTTTTTTTTTCGTCTAAGAAATAACCATAGAAGTAGTGGATCCAGGATTTTGAAATACGAGTGGTGCATCCTGAAAATTTGAGTAAAAAATAAGTGCAGGCGAAATTTTTCCAATTTTAACATATACAGTCAATCATTTTTTTTAATAATAATAGTATCTCAAGTCTATGACAACGTGTAAATTCTGCTGGTGTTTCTTTTGAACATTGCTCCAAAATAATAAATAAAGTACTAGAAATTCCAGTAAATTTTATGTTAACATTTTAAAAGTGTTTAGATACGTATTATACCTTTGGTATTCACGAGAAACGAACTTACATGGTTATATTTCAAGTCCAAAATATTTATATTCATGATACTTGAAAGTTTTACTTTACATGGTAAAATTATAGCACTTAAAAAGGGAGGTGAAAACTACTGAGCAGCTATAACAGAATAACAGAATAAGCTTTATCATTTATCGTGACAACAAGCGCTCCCATTTGGTGGATCATTAGGAGGATGATTGAGGTAAAAAACATACGCGGACCATTTATGCGTGACAGTGAGGAATATTGAGTAAATAAACATACAAACCAAAAGTGTTCTGCGTTTTGGTTTGGAACGCACTTCGAACTTGCAATGGAACGAATTCATAAACGGATCCAACGCTAAACGATCAAGTAGCGAATGCCGCAGTCGCTTTCAAGACTGTCGTTTATAAGAACGTCTGTTACAAATTTCGCTAAAATTTTGACATGTTCAATAATGAACAAATTGATCCTCAGCGTTCCTCTGCGTTTTTCTTTGGCGTATACACTAGACGAAATAGAGCAAAGCTTGTTCCTACGTTTTGCCAAGCGATTTTCGGAACGACGTCCGGCGCGTCATGAATCGTACGCGAAAATGGCAATTAAACTATTCCACGACGTCGGGCAGTCGTACTCAATATACGGCACACTGTTTGGCGTTTCTAACGTTCTTGTTCACTCACTCGAAACAGCTACATAAGGGTTGGACATCGCTGTTGCAGTCGTTGCTGAACGCTGCCTCAATCGTTTGGATGGACGCTAGTCGTTGCCAGACATGTGGTCATACGCTTACAAATCTGAACGGGCTATTTTATTCGGCTTTCTCAGTTCGTGTTAGAGCTCATTAAAAATTTTAAATGGTTGGACGTTTCATATTGAAGGGAAAATGGAGCGTATGCTTGAGCGTATTTTTTGGACATGAGTCAAATTCTCGAGTGAAAGATCGTGAACGCCTAACACACGTTACTCCGTCAAACAGTCGCTCTAGTAAAGTGAGGCAGCCATTAAGAAGACTTACCCTGCAGCTGGAATGGTATTATCCTTCGGGTTCAGTCAATCTACCCGTTACATTGTGTATGTTATGTAAGGAGAAATAATGAACTTTATCATGGTTGTTGAGTTAGGATATTCTCCAGAAGAGGAGAAATACACATTTGGGCTTTAAGCTTATTAACCATTATTTGTAGATGAAGTTGTAAATTAATCAATTATTTCACATAGATTGATGTCACCATAACGAATTTTTGATATAAGTAATGATCTTGTCTACACAGTCTTGCGAAGAGGCTTCGTCCACATGCGATATGGCATGTGAAATTGCGGAAATATCGACCCATCGAAAAGTAAAGATTCTATTGTGATAATGTTCAAAGGTGACAGGACTTTTTCTTAACTCAATGAAATGAATTTACTCATCCCTGGAAAGGTGAGAATTCAAGCTTTTTAAAAACGTTGATCATTAGCTGTGATAATAATTAATGTCGTTATCCAGGTAAGATAATTATGTGGCGTATGAGAAGCTATTTTTGAGAGCAAAATTGGCCATATTGTACAGGAATTTGATCTGATTAGGATTTCGAATTGACACAAGTGACAGGACTTTTTTTTCCCCTTTGCAGTATGTTATTCCTATTTTTGAAAAAAAAAAAGGCTCTTAGCGTACTTATTCAAGTTGATCATTTCTTTGAAAAGGTAGTTGCTCGCCATAATCAAGAAAACAAAGTGAAAAAACTGTGCAAAATACAAAATGTCTATGGCAGCGTTTGATTTGCGTAGAGTGATAGCGCCCTCTTCCTCTTAAGTTTACAACTAGAATTGATATGTACTCTGTCTCTCTCTCTCTCTCTCTCTCTCTCTCCCCCCCCCCCTTTCACAAACACACACGCACTTTCTCTCTCGGATAGGACGATTATAAGAGCTTCACACTCCTGAAAAGTAATGGCTGCTTCGTGGAGATTTACAATGCCTTACATTGTTGGCAAATTGTTGAGTGATGAAAATGCCTTTTCCGTAAATCATCTTGTCCATATTTCCCTTTATTAAACCTTCAAAGAAACCAGCCTTAAATTATGACAATGTTATGACAACCTCTACCTCCAAGATTTACTGAGCTCAAATGGAATTTTTCGACGGCAATAAATTTGCTGTCGATATTTCTCTGCCAATCCTTAATTTAACACCTTTTGGAAAATCAATATTTTTACCCTTGTCATTTTAAACGTTTGTCGAGATAATGACTTTATTACCCTTACATGCGAATATATTTCATTATCTGTTTGAAGAAAGTAATATGCTTTTCAAGCAATCAATCTTCATTTCATTAATCGCGTTTTTTAAATCTGTTATTTGACGTATGGGCATGTGTTCATCAATGATTGTGATGTAGTCGACAGTTATCGATATAGGACAAAGGAAACTTCATAACAAAAAAATGAAAAAATAAAATGTAAAAAATGTAAAGAAGAAGACACAAAATGTAGAGATGGAGAACGAGAGAGAAAGATAGATAGGAAGAGACGACTAGAAGAGAAGAAGACGAGACGAGAAGAAAGAGAGAGAGAGAGGGGAGTTGGGGGGGTATGACCTACATACTCCCAGCCCTTATCTGGAAGCAAACCTTGAGTGAATTAGCTGCCCACAGCTGACTCTATCAACACCTTCACAATACAAACTCTAAATGCACTAATGCTCAAAAGAGTTCAAAATACCCATGAAGCATTTATAGCTCAAATATATCAAATTCGTCTTCGAATATGCACTTAGAAGAAATTATATTTTCAAATATGAGTGAGTAATTTCCTATTCAAGAATGGAATTTGGATCAGACAAAATGACAGATAAGCATAATTCTCTTTGGAATGTGAATGTTATAATTTGATCTTAATGGTTCGAAGAGAAAGATTGAATGATGTATAAGTCATAATGGCGCACACACTTCGGCTCAACACACCTTCCCAGAAAAAATATAGGGTAAATATTGCGAGCAGCGTTAGTAAACACATACACACAATCTGGCATGGAAAATAAAAGCTATAATATACACAAACCGATGGAACCCTCATGTGGTTTATTACAAGCCAAACAACTCTCCATAATCTACTTATAACTTTATCCTTAAGCATGTGACTTTTCTTTTAAATTAATCACCACATTACGACCGTTTCTCACTTCAATCGTGGCCTCCCCGGACCGAGTGTATATTGCATAAGAAATTTTTGAATGGCGCATGGTGTTATATGCAATATATAATTGGTTCCCTTTCTCCGAGAGTCACTGTTCTTCGTTTTCATTAGGATCTATTTCAACGTGTGGAGGTATTACTTCTTTGATCAAGCTGTCACAAATATCTTACCCTTATTGTGATCCGACTAGATGCACGGTATCTAGCGGTTTAAATTAGTAGCAAAATTTCTTCTGTGACATTTGCGCCGATTTAGATAGTTTCAGTTTGTTTGCCTCGCACAATCTTTTCTTGCGAGTAGAGCAGTCAGCTGTAAACTATCTCCTCATTACAGTGAAGAATGTTGTGCTTTTCCTGTCTAGTTCAGATACGTCTTGATATCTAGAAGGTATTATTGATAGGTAGATTGTAGGGAATACGTCCTTATTTTAAGCCTCATATTGTTAATCTTACACATGAAATACAATAAATCACATAAGAAAAAGATTCTCTTATGCTGAGCGTCAATCATTTCAACTTTATTCTTCCTCGCGAAAATATTGAGTAATCCAAATATTTGTTGAGAAGTATATGCAAATAATGACCGTCATCGTAAATTGTCCGGCATTCCCTACAGTGTAGGAAACCGGACAGTATGTTTTACGCCTTTCTTTTGTATAAAGATCTGTCTGGAAGCACTGATTTGAATTTAAACCACAACTTAACATGTTTGTATTGATTTTTTATAACATTTATTCATTTTAGAAGATTATGTGCATTTTACTACAAAAATTTCAAACATCAGAATAAAATTTATATCTCATGTGATCCATGAACTATCACAATAATAATAAAGAGAAATAGACATTTCAAAATTGTCAAACAATTAATAAAAAATATAATACATTATATATGCAATGCATTTGATATCTACTGCTCAGCGACTCAACCGGAAGTAAAACAAACAACCGTCCATGTGGTGTCCGGTATTCCTACACAAAAAAATGACTGACTAGCACTTTTCAACACACTGCCCACCAATAACACAGGCTTTGTACAGTGCAACACTCCATAACACGTTTGCCCACCCTCCACACATGTCCATAATGCATGAAATAGAGAGTCATGCCCCAATTCTATATTTTATCCATCACATTCTCAAAAATGTCAATTTTTACATCAGGCCATTTTTCAGGCTGCAAATTTCCTACCTTGACAGATCGTGGTAGTTTTCTCGCGAGATTTCTCACTTGTTGTTGTCGAATACAGCATTCAACCTTCCCAGACAGACCACCTGACCATAGATGCCGTATTTCAACTCAGTTATGATCTTATGTTGGCAGCTAGGGCTGGACATGTGGTGACCGTCCGATATTCCCTAATGTCCGGTATTCCCTACATCTACCCTATCATAATTGTAATTGGTTGTGGGTGAGCCTATTTTATAGGAAATTTATTTTTACATTGATTTAAATTATTAAATTAGAAAAGGCATGGATATCTCTCTTATATATCCATGGAAAAGGCAAATTATATTTTTAAAATGTAGAATTGTTTTAGTTTGAAATATTCATATATCATATATAGGCCTATATTATGTACGAACTATGACTTCTCTTTTTATATTTGTTAAATGAGCTGTGAAAATTTTCCAATTTACCTTTTCTTTTATATCATTCTTCTCCCTCTTATCTAAACTTTTCCTTTTCGTTTTTCTTTAGTTTTCTCTTTCAAAAGTTTGGTTTATTTTTGTGGCACTCTGCCCCATTTCGTTCTCCGAATAACACACCGTACATACGTCATTTTTTATTTTCCGTGTTTCTTTTAAAGTAAAAACAAAACAAAACAAACCCAAGCAAGCAACACAATCCTAGCTGTTTGGGTGATCTATGAGGCCCATTTCAGTAGACACGTCCGCAATAATAGCCGAAACAAGCACCCCTATTGTAATTTCACACATTGGTTCCCCCCCCAAATGCTTATTTGTGCATTTCAGATCATTAATCAAAAGTTCAATGTCAGCACTACCGTTTCCTTTTCTAAAGGTGTGTCATGCAGGGGGTGTGTTCCTCAATATCAAATTGTTGTCGATCATGTAGTCAGGTAGTATTTGTAAGACAATATTTGTTACTAAAAAAAAAGTCTTGTTTGCACACCAATGGTGTTTGAATTTTGGAGAGCTAGATTTTTCAAATTAATATAGTCGGAAAACAACATTTGTCATAATAATATTCCTGAATAAAATACTGTTATGTGTCAACACTACCCCAACAGACATGACAGAGGGTGTCTTTCTAATTTCAAAATTTTCATTTCAAATTTTTGTGGAAATCTTATATGATTGATATTCATGTGAAACGGAGAATAAAACCCTTGGAACCAGTTCAGTTGTATAAAAACAGAAATATTTTTTAATCTAGACATATCTATAATTATAAATTCATACTTCTTCTTTACCTCTCTTTTCACTGTCCACTACTCCCATATAGCGCTATTTTATTCATATTTTTGCATTTCTCTGACCTCTTTTGCCGATCTCATTTTCACGTTTTCCCCTTTTAATGCTTGCTTTCATATTTAGTTAGATATTGCGTGTGGTCGTTATCCCATTATAGAAATCAAATTACAATAGAAGTTAAATAGTGCCTCAACAATCAAATGAAAGTGTTGAATCATACAATGGGTTCGATATTTTTTTTTTTTTTTTTTATAGTTTGAATTGGGTGAAAATGTATTTATACAAAGGGTCTCGCCACAGGTGGGGAGATTATAGCTTTGATTTTTCCCCTCATGAAAACAAGAATGTGAAAAGAGATATATGAATATCTTTTATTGGTGAGAGGTGGGTTGTACAACCCAACATTGTGTGCAATATTGCTAAATTATTATTGTAAATTATTTTCAATTTTTAAATATTGACAAGTGTAGTTTGAATGCTAGGATTAAGCCAGACTTTACCCCATTTCAAATGGTTTCAATTGTATCCCATCCTCTTAGCTTAATATGATCTGTGATTAAACTATTTTTGTTTTTAATATTTTAACTGAAAACAAAAAACAAAAACAAAAGGAAACAAAAACCTCCATTGTTTATACGTTTAAGTCAGTTTTAGGCAATTTTAATGCGTTTAGTGCCGTAAACAAATTTGGAAAATCACTCCCTTCTGCAAGTCTATAATATTCTTTATTAATAATGTTATTATTGATATCATCATCATTATTATAATGTTGTAATTACTTTCACTCCCTATGCATCATAAATTAATATTAATTTTATAAAACTATAAAACGTTCTTTGGTATTAAAAATTCTCTGTTCAAAGTGCAGTAACTTTCATCATGACCATCTCATGCTAAACATAATTCCACTTAAATCTGGGCTGATGAATATTAATTCCATGAAGTGGTGTTAATATGATTATAGAGTAATTGTAACTGTCAAGCTTTGCGTCAAATCAATATTCCGATCGTTTAATTGGTGTCCAGTCTGCGCACGCTTCAATAGAGAAGCAAAATGCAGTCACATAATAGGTACATGACTGTATGTTGAAACATTCACACTCTATAAACGAAGGAATTGTTACCTGCTTCTGTAGCAAAAACCTATGTATTTACCTTTATTTTAGTATTTTAGTATTGTTCGCCCATTCGTAATTTCCCGTTAAAAAAATGTATTTTCAATCTTTGATTGCCAATAGTCATATAGTCAAAATATAGCAATTGTGTTTCTCTTTACTCCTAATTTATTTTTTTTTAAATTTTTTATATAGGCCTATATCATTTTAAAAATTAAAAGAGAGGGTGACATAAGAATATGTCAATGTAACATGAAAAAGGCTAATGTTCATAAACGATTCCCTTTTTAAAATTATTTTTAACATGCAAACTTTGCAGTAGTTGACATTATGATGTTATTTGATCATTTTCATGTCATTTGTATTTGTGAAAAGAACAATAATACTCTCACGTTGAAACACTCGACGCCCCCATTGCATAAAATTTATCACCATTTTAGGAGTAGTAATCGTCTGCAAATCAGGGTGGTTACAGTGTCAGAATGCCAAGGATCACATAAAGTCTCCATTCTGAAATAAAAGAAGCAAGACCTTTGACGAAAGAGATTATCAGCCCAGAATCAGGCCTAATTTCTCAAGCACTGGCTGTCCCGTTAGCCGTGCCATCGTCATGACTTTAGTCAATGTCCACAAGAGGGAAGTGGTTGCACAAAATTCGGCCTCGAATATTCATGCGTTTTCTTCTGTGTATCTGTAAACTTCTTGTGGAAAGTACGTAACTATGGCAACTATTTGGTATCAGAAAATAGAGAGCGGAGAGTGGCATCTTTGACGCTGTTTAGGAATATCTGAGACTGTGATTTTAATCCATCATATTTTTATCAAATTGTTTGAATTCATGAACTTTTTTGAGATTTACATTTTTTAGATTACCTTTTTACTCGGTAAACCCTAAGTTGATATGCTATGAAATACATTTTAACAAAATTGTTATCGAAAATTTTAACTGCAATCCTCAGCTGGCATTTATATATCTTGAAAATTTAAATTCATTTTATCATCTCTCTCTCTCTCTCTCTCTCTCTCTCTCTCTCTCTCTCTCTCTCTCTCTCTCTCTCTCTCTCTCACTCTTCAATTCGGCTAAGGGTGAAGGGGCAGTGACCGAGTTTGCCCGAAATCAGCAAACAACTTTAGCCAATTTTCACATTGCCTAAATAGATTTACACTAGGCTGCTATATGTTAACGCAGCTGTCTGGAGGTCCATTCAGAGACAATACACTGCCATGAAACCGAGACATCATTTTTAGAAATTATTTTGGTGGATTGGAAATCTTCTTTTCTTTCTTTTCAAAGAGTCAAAGTACATGAAGATTGGCTTCATTGACACGTTTGTGCGAATACAGTGCTTTCATGTTTTGTTTCGTCTTTATATTTTGCTTCTAGCTTTTAGTTTCTTCCCATCTAGTTGCTCACCAATTCCAGTTTCCAGTTCATTCTCTCTATTATGAAATTTTGGGATCTAACTCGACAATCCTTTCTTTTCAAAGGTTCTTTCATAGTTTTTTTTAAATTTTGAATACGTTGATCATTCTAATGGAAGTTATGTAGGATCTGGCAAGGATCTATAATACCAAAAGAGGCCAGTGCCGCTTTTACCTCATTTTTAAACTCATTTTTTTCGGGGGCGCTTTTCTAATTTTTGACGGGGCCAACTCTTGCTCATTACATTTGGAAATGAATAAAATCAAGTCAAATAAATGAGAATGTTGTCTGTCACGCTAATTAAATCTTTCAGCAAAATCATTAATACTTGTTGTTCGCTAACTTTAAATTAGTAGATGTCTCGGCAAATTGGAACGTTAGAGGTCCCTTCTTCTTCTTCTTCTTTTTTCTTCTTAAAACCACCCCTTTTCTAGGAAAAGAGAACTGGGCATTATTCGAATCCCCTCTATTAAGAATGTTCAGGCAACGCCACTGAAAGGTGTCTCGCCGTTTGACATGAGGCATGCGTGGGTGACACCATGTCCATGGTGACAATGTATTATAGGGGCTCTTCCCACTGATCAAAATATTTGGTAGAGGATTAAAAGGAATGATGAGTTTTGTGGTTTCCAACCCAAATGCATAGTGAATGGTCCCCATTCCCACTCATATACCTTTATACAGCTCCCCCCCCCCCCCATAAGACTACGTCCAACATGTAACTTTGATGGTAACATATTTTGTAAAATATGGAAACTTTCGTTTGAGTTGGCGTTGAGGGTTGTTTTCTAGTTGCTTCTAATGCAAAGTTACGTCAAGTTTTTACGTAACATGGTCCATATGGCAATGTGGATGTTGCAGTTTTCAAGCTGAACTCTTTATCAAAGTATATGATTGTATTACTAAAACCCATTATAGGTAAATTTTTAACAAAATGTCTGCCCTCGAATTCACTCGACACCTAAATTTGATTTGATGAATATTATTAGATCATCGAGGGACAAAAGAGGTTCACTTTTAAAATATTTTCATTTCATCAAACACGTGTTTAGGCACTCTCTCTCTATGCAAAAAATATATCAAAAAATGTCATTTCTTATTTTATTAATTTATTCATTCATTTATAAATATCTTGAAAATAATGGTACTGATATACAGCATTAAAGGGATGCAGTAACATTGAATGATATTCAAATCACATTCATTCGATTTAGCTTATTTTGCCAACATAATTATAAACACTAGGTCAGTCTGGTATCTCTTAAAAATTGCAAGCTAATTGCTTGCTTTACCTTCGAGATATCAATGATTTCATACTCAAAATTTATAAACCGACACCGGATGGTTTATAAAACCATTTGCTTTTCCACACAACCCATTTCCTGTTGTAAAGTCCCCCGTCTCTAGCGCCTGGTGCACCTTACAGCACGAGGGTACTGGTGTTCGGCTGTATGCTTGGATTGTTTGTTACACTGTTTTAAGGTAGTAAATAACTTCCATTTGATCTGAAACTTTCAGTAGTTGTTTTTACTGTTGGATCAATATAATTTTATTAATCTTGATATAATTGCTCTTGTTTTGAAAGCTGACCTTAATCCCTTTAATATGAACGCTAAAAACTATAGCGCGTAAAAACACAAATTAATATGTAAACAGAATTATAATTCAGTACTAAACTGTAATTGTATAAGGTTTCTTTTACCCAAGATACTGTGGCAAAAACTGATGTTGTATGTTTCAGGATGAATAACAGACGGTTATACCTGGGGAAATTACACTATATAAACGAGTGGATTTTATCATTTCTGCATGGTGTTTTCACCCACCAACACAAATAATATATTCCATTTAAAGTACTTGCAAAAGATTGAAAATCCACCTTGTTGCATTTACAAAGTTTCAGGCTTTTAAACGTATAGGCCTATATGATAAACGAGTTTCGAGTTTTAGAGAACGCTTTGTTGGGTTTATTCTATCCGCGTCTGATACCAGGCCCAAACGGCTTGGGCTTTTTTTTCCCCTTCTAATGACAGCCCTAACTCTAACCCTAAATCTTTTTATTATTATTTTTTTTAATTACAACCTTAACCCTAACCCTAGATTTTGATCTCGTTTTCTTTCCTGTAGGCAGATATAGGCTCGACACTCAAAAGCCCCAATCTGTACTGCGGGAAAAAATATAGTTGCCTTTGGGATAAATGAAAGTGTATGGGAATCGAAAAGAAATTGAATGGCGTTCGAAGTCGAAATACATAAGATGGTATTCCTTTTAAATACACGTTTAAGTTTATGATAACCCTATTTTTTAATAGCACAAACACAAAAAAGTTTGGTAAGAAATGAAACTAAAAGTGTGTCAGACACAAATGTTGACCTCATTTCTTACTAGAAATGTAAAAAGAAAAAAAAAAGTCCCTGGAATCAATATTTCTGATCATATACGGCTTACATTCTTTGATTTCATAAATTGTTTTGCATTGGTTGCGTGATTGACAAGTATCTCGTTTGCCGTGACTGAAAGTGGAGAATGAAGATGGCAATATTGCACGCTTTTATGATGAGATCTCGTACAGTGTTATACTATACTTATACTCTATCAGTGTTAGATAACTACAACTATACCCATAACTATATTATGACTGTCAGGCTTTTTGAACCGTGCTCGCGGAACTTCAGCGTATATCATTTTCGTTTGTTTAAATTGCCTTTAGTTGGGATCAGGTCATATGTCAGCAACTGAGAACTATGTCAATATAATGATTTTGTATTATATTTATGTTTTACTATTACGTCTTTACCTTTCTTCCTCACATTTCGACATGACGGTGCATTTTGAACTATTATTACATTAAAAAAAAAAAAGTTTTACGTTTCCACCGTCCACTGTTTTTAATGTCTGTGCGATTCTTGCTTCCTTTTCAAACTAAACTCGACAATTTTTTCCAACTAAACTGTAGGCCGTACCGGATGTATAGCAATAAGTGACCCGGAAATGGTCATAATGGACCATGAAATGGGTTAATTTTACTCTGCGAATTTTTTTTTAGAAGAGTGTGTGATGTCTACCCCTTTCCTTTTCGCCTATTCTCGTTATTGTCCTTCCTCCGAGGGTTGTCTTTTATTTATATTTTATCTTCCATACCACCTCCTAATTTATTTTCCATCTCACTTTATCTCTTCATCTTCCCCTTTACCATTTAAAAATTCATGAAGATTTTTTAGTAAGTATTTCTAAATTTCATCTCCTTTAATATGAATCGTGCACCTCGCTGGTGTCTCGCGCACGTTCCTCAGACCCCAGAACCGGTTTAAGATGCCGCGGAGGAAACATGGGGCACGCAGACGCACGATGTAAAGTCAAAACAAATTGTTTTAGAAAAGCATCACATCAAATTACGGAGCGCGAAACAGAAATAGAACGAAGGCTGATTATTGGATGAAATCAAGCGAACGCTTCGAAAACAACACCGAACGTGATGCATGTATGAAATCATATAATAGTAAACAGGTCCAACTAGGAATCTGATGAAATGAACTTTGTGAAAGGTCCCTTCGTGATCATCATGAAGCTAATCAGGACTGCTGGCTCGATGACAGAGAATAACTGGAAAAGATAACCAAAATATCATTTTCTAATAAATCTACATTTCCATAACGACAAAGAATTTGTTTTGTTGCATAAAATTTAATAAAAAACTATGAAACAAAGAACCTTTAATGTTGCTCTAACTCCAAAGTTAGCGATCACAAAACTTGAAACGAACCAGAAATCTAAAGATAGACAAAGAAATAATAAACCACACAGGAGCAATATTTCCTTCATCGAAAAGGCCAAGTGTTCTTTAAACACATTAAACGTGTGATAAATTCAGATAATGCCCTCATTTATTCAATATTTCGCATAAAAATGAAGGCATACACCCGTCTTCAGTGATTGATTCGGCCTTTCTTGACACCCTACTTTGTTGATATTAATAGAGAGATTTTATTAATGAGCATATTAACACCCGAGGTCTATTGTACGCGACAAGAACAAAACACATACAAATCAATAAAGAAAAGGCGGACCCTAAAACTGCAAACAGCTGGTGTGTGACTACGGTGTAATGAATAATTAACGCCAAATTGGAAAAGGGGAGAGTTAAGGATTTGGATTCTACCAATGTGTGAATATTTTAATAATGAATGGAAGACGAAATGAAAGCCTAAAGTTACATATCATGAATTTCATCAATTTTTTATTGTTGTACTGTTGTGTATTCCCAGGAATGTAGCAATAAACATGATAAACTGTATATAGCAACAAAAAAAAAAGCAAGCGATGGTCATAATCATAGAGTTATCGAATATGACCCGATGCTTTGATAAAAACAGAGAGGCGTTAAAAGAAATCGCGTGCCAAAATATAATTTTGCCCCGTTGAAGAAAATATATCACTAACGCGAATACTCCCACTCACTTACCTGTATATTACACTCTTACGTTTTCAGTATTTCAACCGAACCATGATTGCCCTCAAAGAGGACCAATTTCACGCCTAATTTACATATCGTTTCACGTCATAGTCTTGTGATGATCTCATAAACAGTTTCAATGCTCAAAGAAAATCATTTTACATTATCATGATTATTATGACACGCGATAACAAGAAGTGGTTATTCAGAAACTTACTTTGAAATTATGGTGCGATTTTCTACTTTGAATTGCACCGATTCTATGCCCAATTTGCATCATCATATTCACGTCATATTTTTCTCTTTTTTTTTGGGGGGGGGGTTGATTTTTTCAAGCAAATCATTTCGCATTTCTATTATGACACACTTTAAAACAAAATTTATCAGAAGCTAGCTTACAAGTTATGATGTGAAATTGTTCTGACACAAAGCCATAATGACTTCCATTTTTTGCAGAGCTAGTGCTGTCATTGGTGTATACTCTGCCGTCTTCATGTACTTCGCACTCAGTATAAACCCAATTTAAACAAACCCCAACTCAAAAACACCAAGACATGTCATTGTAATGTTATTTTTATTGTTGTTTAATTGGTCACAATGTCATGTAGGCCCTAAGTCAAATTAGGAGAACCTAGATAATAGTTTGTAATTCTATACAATTTTGAAATTTCAAAATTGCTTTTTAAAACAGGCGAGCTTGTATGAGATTGATTGTTACATAGCCCTTTTTTTTAAAGATAAATACATTTGATTTTATTATATAGAAGGTAATGTGATTTTTATTTTAAAAATGGTCCCCGGTTTATACCTCAATATATAGTTTTACATCATGATGATATATTCTAATCTTTCTGATACTGTTAACCCATCGTATCATCATCATACATGTATATATATATATTATGCACAAGTCATATAAAGAAAAGATGTATAGGCCTATTAGTAGGCCTACATAATGGATGGATTAAAAGTAAATCACAGTAAAAAAAAAAGAAGAAAAAAAAAAAGAAAAAAAAAAAGGCAACCCTAAAAATTGATTATATTTATATAAAATTTTAGAAAACATTATCATGATTATAGGCCTAATTATACTTGAAATGGGGGGAATTCTGTTACTGCTATAAACGCGTCAAACTTATGTGTTAATTTGATCATATTTTTACTGCAAAGTTGATTTTCTGATGCGGAATTTCCAAGAAATATGTAAGATTTGATGGCCAATTATTTTTCTTTGTCATTTTTACATTACGATCCCTTTTCTCCTGGTAATATAGACTCCATAATTATTAAACGAGCATCAACATCATCGCAATACGTGCTTAGTTATGCGTACACTATCATAGTCCATTGGCACGCGAGGTAGGGACGCAAACAAATTAACTTTTTTTTTTTCAATCTTTTGTTTGACACCCCTACCCTTCTCTCTATCTCATCCCCCCCC
>CALNVZ010002100.1:37884913-37912682 GCA_940671915.1 Paracentrotus lividus
TTAAAATTCAGGTGCAGCTTTTAAAGTCTGTATTCCAATATGATCAGATTTAAATTCAGGTGTACTGCTTAAAGGTAGAATCCCAATATGATCGAGATTTAAATTCACGTTCACAGGTCAAAGGTACAATCCCCATTTGATCAGATTTAAATTCCGATTCATTGTTTAAGGTAGAAACCCAATATGATCAGATCAGATACTCAAATATGTAATAAAATTCGAAGCACAGTTGGTTTTGTTTGAAAGTTTTATCAAATAAACGGTTGATTGGTTTTATTAATAATGAAAATAATGATGGTAAACAACTGCAAAGTGATTGTCCCCAAACAACTTGTTGTTTTTTAGGACTAGATATAATATTTAGCTATTTTTCATCAAGATGATAAACTTTGGAGGGGAGAAATAGACTGCGACTTTAATCGGTATCTACCTGGAGGGCTGATTGACAACCGTTATCCAATACTCGACTTACTTGCACAGGTGTAGAGAATGTCACGGATGATAACGTCCCTCCTAGCAGATAGTAACCGATGATCAAACCAAAGAGTTAGGCAGGTATTCTTGAAGGGTGACTTAAAAGTCGGCCTACTAACTTCAGTTACCCTTCGAGAATACCGGCCAATCTGATCAGACAAGCTTGACGATAAGAGGACATACTCCTCCACGGTCCTTGGTTCGAATCTCAAGCAAAGGTGTATCGAATGTCAGGCATGATGACGTCCCTCCTAGCAGCCAGTAACCAATGATCAAACCAAAGAGTTACAGATCAGACACGCTCGACGGACGGTCACAAGAAGTCATACTCCTCCACTGTCCTTGGTTCGAATCTCAAGCACAGGTGTAGAGAATGTCAGGCATGATAACGTCCGTCCTAGCAGCTAGTAACTGATGATCGAAGCAAAGAGTTACTGATCAGACAAGCTCAATGGTCATTATCAAGAGGACACACTCCTCCACAGTCCTTGGTTCGAACCGCGAGCATAGATGTAGAGAATGTGGCAGATGATATATTCCTTCTTATTAGACAGTCACCGATGATCAAACCGAGACAAGCCTTGTGGTCATTAACAAAATGATACTGTCCTCCACGATTGTGGGTTCGAACCTCGAGCACCGGTTTGCCGAGTGATGGCGTCCCTCTTAGCAATCAATGATGCTCAAAATAAGTTTTGACGTCAACACCAAGAAGACAACATCGTCTAGTTCCTAGAACTTCTTTCTTTTTTAGGAGGGCAGTATAAATATTTTCAGCTACAGCAATAACTATCGATATATCTAAATATTAAGTATTTGTTTAAATACATCTTTTTATTCCTTACAATTTACAATCCAACAATAATAGAACAATTAATAATGATACATTACAGCAACATAATTTCATTAAAAAAACATAACCAATTTATTTAATTATCAGTTTTCACTCTCAGTACAAGCCATTTCGGTCAATATTTCTTTATTGACTGGAAGTAATTATTTATTTTTCTTTTTATATTTAATTATTCTTTAATCTCTTACATACTTCTATAAATCATAATATAGGTTAAGCATTACCACAAAAAAAAGTAACTGATGAATAATAAATTTTCAAAAGCAAAAAGAAATTAATATATTCCACACGTAGATGACGTAGACTAGTTTAATTAAAGGTATTTTTTGTATTAAAATACCCCTCCACCCCCACACAATCGCACATCCTCACACTCACAGCCATAGAAATAAACCTTGAAAATTAAAAGTATAGAGGAAGATGTCTCTGAACAAAAAGTGCAATATTAATAAAATATAGGTCATAGTTTAATCATTTAAATAAAAACAAAATAAAAAATACCACGAGCATGATTCACCTATGGGTAACTCTCACCTGTTCTTTTTTCTTAAATTGTACTTTATTTATTATTTTATTTCCCATACTTTTTCCCTTTTCTTTCTTTTTCCTTCAATCTGCCTTTCTCTTCTCCTTTTTTTTTTTTTTTTTTTTTTTTTTTTGTCTTCAAACTTTCCCAGACTGTGTAACACTGGATACAGCATCAAATATTGACATGGGTTTCGTGCAAACATATCATGGAAAATTGCCAGCAAAGAAACGATTTAAACGACAAGAATTACTGAGAAAAAAGCTCCCACGAAAACCTTTCTAATTGTCATGACAAAGGATGGATTGTAAAGAAATTGGAAGAAATTGATGTTAATTTGACAAGCATATCCTTCGCAAATATCCCTACACCAGAGTAGCATACATGATTTGTTTACCTTGTAAGTTTCTTACAAAAGTACTGAATGGATAGGTGTGAAATCTTTTAGCAGTTTGTCTTTTTTCTTTCTTCTGTGTTTCTCATAATCGTTCGTCAAACTTTATTAAGAATTGCAGTAAGGTTCGGGATCTTATTAAGGTGAGGGCACTCATTGGGAAAATTTTCTTCATAAAATATTGTTGATTCACCAATTTTATATAAAATGTATCGTCAATATATATACATATCGAGTGAGTCAGAAAAAAAACTAGACACCTAGAAAAATGTCAATAAAAAGAAAACAAATTTATAAACCCCAAACTCCATCCTGATTAAAATAGCATAACATTTTAATTAAAATGTCTTGCGCTTAATAACTTGGCAGGGGTGTTGTTACACATATTGACTACATTTTGTGTGAAAATGAGATAGATCTGTAGTCAGTAACGAGTGAGCACACGTCAAAGACAAAATAATCACTTTTCAAAAGTATTAAGAGGCCTTTTCGGGCCTGTCAGTGACAATTTACTTTTTGATGTGTACTCCTTCGTGGATTACTTGACGAATCAATATAGTCGATAATTGAGTGTCACAACACCTTTGCAAAGATATTTGGCTCAAAAATTTTTCCTTAAAAGGTTATGCTATTTTATTCAGGATGGAATTGCTTTTTTGTCCGATTTCGTTGTTTCAATCTTATCCCCACTCTTGCACAATTCGAAATTGACATGTTCTCAAATAATGCATCGCGTTCATCCATGCGTAAAGATATTACCCAAAATATTGGTACCAAAAGATGCGGGAAGAATTACTCTTTCAGAATATGTATGATAATTTGGGGTTTATTTATTGGTTTTCTTGTTATTGACATTTTTCTAGGTGTCTAGTTTTTTTCTGACTCACTCCGTATAATTATATTGACGGTACATTTGATTTACAGCAGGCTGCTCATATAATTTTTCCCCGTTGAAGAGCCAATTGATCTGAGGACCAATTTTCATGTGACTGCCACCCTCTTTCCATCACCTAGAGTGTCCTAATCAGATCTTGAAGAAGGAAAAGAAGATGAGCGAGTCTTGGTGAGAAGGTGTGATTTAGTTCGAAGACATCATGAAATCCACCCAACCTCCCTCTCCTCGACTTACTCTCATTATCAAGTTCGTTCAGAGAGTGTTCGTTAACTTTGTTGACTATACGCTTTGAAACTTTGAAGTTATTTCGAATGCTTAATTCTCAGATACGGAGTTATTTCGCTAGCAGAACAAAATAAAAAGGGAAAAAGAAAGAAAGGAAAACAAAAAGAAGACTAAAACAGTAATGTTAATGGAAGAGGTGACAACCCTTTCCTTACATTTTCAAATTCATCGAGAGACCAAGAGATTTCTAGCTGCTTTTTTAAACCAATGTAATCATGTACTTCTTCATTTTTAGTATAAAAGGCCATGGTGCGGGTGTGTGGGAGGTCGGTGGAGGGGTGTGGGTGTGTGATGATGTGCATGTGAGAGCGGTGTGTGTGTGTGTGTGTGTAGTGGACGTGTACGTGTGTGAGAGTGAGAGGAGGTGGGTGTGGGTGTATGTGTGTGTTTGTGTATAATTATGTATGGACCCTGATGTAAACACATCAGGGTGTTTGGTATTCGATTCGGACAATATAGCATGACTTGGTTGACAAAATCAGACTTTTACATGTCACTATAACACAATTTAGAGAAAAATAAATTTATGAACTACCAAAGCAGCACAATACGCATTAAAATGAAGAAAAACAGATTATTCTCAAACGTAACTAAAACGACAACGTACTCGGGCAACTTCAAAGACACTTCGAACTAGTTCAGACCTAAACCAGAAACGAGATTATAAACGTTTTTACTATTATCCCCTTCATTTCCAAGCAAATCATCAATGAAAATAACATATTTTGTAAGGGGATTTCGGACGACGATTGAAATTTTAGCACATGTGGATAAATAAGATGTTTTACGCGGGAACAAGTACTTCCGAAAACATTCTCAAGTTTTTCTCGATTGTGCTCTGTTTTGAAGAAATCCCTCTGGCGGGCCACATTAAAGGATTTAAGATTGCAATGCGGCCTGGCAAGATTTAAGTTTTAGAATACGAGCCATGCAGCATTACAATCTTTCTGAATTTACAGAAAAGCTGAGGAGAGAAATGGAAAAGCAAAAAGAAGGTTTAGAAGGAAGAGTGAGAGAGAAAAGGAAAGAGAGAGTTGCTTATTTCAAATGAAACATGAAAAGGTATAGGAAGACGAGGAAGAGGGAAGGAGAGAAAGAGAGATGGGGATCACGGAAAAGATATTGAAATAGGTTAGATAATCAAAGTGAAGAAAGAGAGGACAGTAGAGACATGGAGGAAAGAGAAAGAGGAGGTAGGAGAAAATCTTTAGTAAATCCACGGTGGGGTTTTTGACCTAGATATTTTCGGCTCTTTATCTGCTGGAAAATGGTGTCAATCCCTACAAACAAAACGAGAAACCTCTGCGCCTGGGATGAAGAGTGAACAAATACTGGTGCCTAAATCCCCCCGCCTTGTGTTCGGTTTCACATGGCATAGCCCACAGATTTACACTCCCATGTTTTCCTGCTTCAGAGCTAGCCTCCCTCCCTCCCTCCCCCCCCCCCATCTCCCTGTCTCTTTCAGATCGATTCAGACCGTATGTGAGAGGGTCAGGACATCTGGATAAGATGGGGTGGGGTGTGCCGTTTGGGCGGGGGTGCAGGGTTTGAAGGGGTCGGTAATTTTGGGATGGACGTTTTTTATATTAATAATATTAAAAATTAGAGACTTTGTCATGCAATTATACAATGGTATAGGTATAAAATTCACATTATCTTGCATTTTCCAATTTATGCATTAAAAGATTTAATTTTGTATAAAAACATAGTATAATATTTTTGCTTTCAAAAAACATTTTTAAAATATATGATATAGGCTCCTTTATAATATTTCACTATAAGTTGACCTCAATAATACTAAACTATACTGTTTGTCCTTCATGAAGTATTTTTGTATTATCAAGTAGGGTACATACAGGTAATATGGGCCACCTGAAGCAAATCATGTTGTGACCGTCGACCGGTGACCGGTGACCGATGTGAGCGCCATAATGTTGTTCATAATTATGAACTGCATACGAAAATTCTGTCGTCGTGAGAGCATCTGATGCCAACATTTCTCTGAGAAAATTGCTGAAAACCAACAAGGTAGGTAAAACTTACGGCATTTTTTTTACCCTGATGTAAAATTTGATATTTCACAGAATGTGATTGTGAAAGAGTGTTTGAGGGGGTAACCTCCATTGTTTGTATATTTAGAAAGCTTATAGTTTCATTTGATCATACCCGCGTACAGGTCAATTTGTTGTAGTGAAGGGGTGCAATGTGGCATCGAATGCTTACCTGACATAGCAACATTAGTGCAGGTAATATGGGCCGTCCGAAATGGCGGAAATGATTCTGGTACGTAGTATTGGGATGGGGCATCAATCTCTTTGCTACGATTTTTTGGAGTATATTCACAGTATATAATTAATATAAATAATTTATGTAAGCCTATATTGATTTGTATACTGAAAATATATTAAATAATATTAAAAAAGAAATAATATACAAAATACAAAACAATGATATATATATATAGTCAAAGTATTTACTGAGGATTTATAATTTCAAATGATATCTTAAAATTAATGATTTTCAACATTTTTAGCAAATTCCAGACATAGTAGAGTCATTGTAGTTTTTAAAAATACATTAAACACATGTGCCCATATTACTGCACATGCAGGTAATATGGGCACTTTGGTGTTGACGTCAACATTTGAATATTGCAGACAGGGGGGTTGGTGATAATTTTTTCCTTCACAATAAAAGTTAGAGCAGTAGTTATTGATTCATATAAACAAAGATTAGACTGTGTGTCATTTTTTAATTTTATGCAAATTAGGCAAATGCGCTTAGGGGCCCATATTACCTGCATACCCTATACATGTATAGCTTTTTTTCTTCGATTATGTTTTTTGTATACAATAGCGTATGCAAAATAAAAAAATATTGCATATATATGTAAAAATGGTTAAATATGAGAATACATTGAAAACAAAATCGAATGTAATATTGTGATTGTAGAAAATCTTTGTGTAAATTTTGATAAAGATGAATTCAATAATATTACTATTTTGCCACGTTAACTAGTTATGTAAATATAACAAAACTCAATCTTTGGGTTGTGATGAATGTTAAACTTCACATTTTTGTTATCATTATCTGGCATTTTGTACTCTCTAAAATTTATGTTTTTTTATCAAGTTCTGCTTTATCTTGTTCTCTTCTTAAAGAAAATCTCTGTTTTATTTTCTTTTTGAACTCAAAGAATATTTTCTATATATTTTCTACTTTATTAGCATCTTTTTGTTAATAAAGGCGGTTGACACGTATTTCAATACTCGGGAGCTCGCAAGATTTCTCATCAATTTCGAGCCGTCCACGAACATGACGAAGATCAAAGATGGTCAAGAAAACCTGTCGTTTTGCTCGATATTACGTTTGCTCAGGCAAACTCGAATTTCACCTCAAGTTCATTCTATAATTACAAAACAAGCAACCTTGAAGAGAGGCTATGAATCAGCTTATTGATATACGAATACATCCCCAGTTAAATTAATCAATTCTTTTGTTGGCGAGTTACTTTAAAATTTTCTAGGGGTAATTTTTTCCATGTATATTGACTCGACTAAAGTTAGTGAAGATGCCGAATAGGAATGAATTGAGCAACCTTATAAAAACAAAGTAATTATGATATACATTTATATTCAAGAAGCATTTTTTTTCTCGTAATGCTTACATCAAGATTCAGAGGCGTTGGAAACAGGGTCCAGATAGCACAGTCCTCCATTTTTGCCAGTATTTACTAGATTTTTTCAATACTTAATAATCAATCCATTTTGCTTTTGTTATTACACTCGGTTTCTTTTTAGGCCTAATTTTCTCCTCAACCAGTAGTGTCCTCCTTTAAAATCCCCACCCACCCCATTATTTCGCGCAATTTTAAAGTTTAGAGAAATACTTTGCAAAAGTATATGACAGTGCCACTTCTCATTCCTAAAAGGGGAAACCCCTTCATCTTTTTCTGTCAAAATAATGCACTCAGTAGGCCTATTAAATGAATAACTTTCTATTAGTGACTCCACAATACATGTCTCCCTCCCCCATTTTTACCTCCTGTGGTTAAATGAAATATCAGTAAAAACCATATTTCCCCCCAAAAAACAAAACAAAACAAAAAAACACAAAAAAGGGAAAAAGAAGAGTGAGACAGGGAGTAGGAGACTCCTCTTCTTCACCTGAAGTCAGCAGGCAGTCTAACCCTGACATCCCGGTGTGGACGAAGGTCAAAGTTGATATTTTGGCCTCCAGCACACTGTAATTTAAGATACTGCAAACAGTCATTTCATAGAAAATAAATCATAACCCTGAGACAATAATCGCGTGTGAAGTACATCCATCTGATCTTCAATTCCTCATGGTATTGTCTAAATTTAAATCTCTGTGAACTTTATCATCTTGTTCGTTCAGTTTGGATTGAATGATTATTATTTTGTTATGCGGCGGTCACAACTCGCCGTACCTTCGACGTGCAACTCCCTACGATGGATTCGTAGAAAATTCGTGCCAGCGGAGGTACCTTGCAGGTGCAGTGCTTTGTACGACGTACAGGAAGTTTTTACAATACCTTTACTACAGAAACGCAGGAATCGCAGAAGTTGACCCAGGACCTGTGCGTGCATTGTACATGCAACGCAAGGTTACGTTGATGGCACGTGCCCCGTAGCCTACGACGAGTTGTGACCGCCCGCATTACGTGTCTACATTTTGAAGATAATGTTTTAAAATTGTCATCTTACCAAAACAATACATGTATGTTTATTATTTTATGCTTCAAATTATTTAACTTTACTCACTTAATGGACAATTGTGCAAAGCATTAAAAAATAGTGAATTCCACTCTACCAAGAACTTAAGTTCCTTCACTTCCAAATAAAAAATAGACAACGCCCTTCACAAGTGTAATTACTTTGCGCTTATCAGGTGAGGAAGTATGAGCCTTTCGCTAACTTTTACCTCACGGACAAAAACACTAAATTCCGCCAAAATCTGACCGATAGCTCAGCTCCATGACGTATCGTTTAAATGGAATGAACATAAAGAATTCGATTGCAAAAGAGTTTAAAATTGACCGGGAAACCTATATTAGACCCCAAAAGGCATATTTATTTTACGTCCATGTCAACTGCAGATTAAAAAAAAAATTAACAAAGTTCTGATCAAACATTTGCAACTCTCTGTTTTTTTGCCCTCCCAATCTTTCTTTTTATCCAACTCTCCCCCTTTCCTGCCCCTCTCCTTCTTTACAATTGTCCCTTTTTTGCTTCTCCTCCACTCTCTCAATTTCTTCTTTATTCTCTCTCTCTCTCTCTCTCTCTCTCTCTCTCTCTCTCTCTCTCGATGTGTGTCTTTCGTTACTTATTTTTTTTCTTCAGGAATGTCTATCAGGAGTAATAACAGCAAAAGGACCACATTGAAAGTGCATTTGTCAGGGATTTTATATTGTCTGTTTAGTGACGAATAATTGGATTTGTTCTCATCGCTCCAACATTAATTTCCACATTACCATTGAGCATGTATAAAAATAAACCCAGCATCAGCGACAGTTTTGATTGGCTGAAATGCCGAACGTACGCGCCGCCCGCCGAGCGGACGCATACCAAACTCCGCGGGAAGTTCGCACCGTAGACCAATGACCTTCTCGTTGTGAGACTCAACGCATAGTCTAAGAAAAATATACCTAACAACACCAGGACATATATTCTTTTACTTTCAAAGGCGTTTAATGAATGTTTCGTTTTCAGGGAAAATTTGATTTATTTGAATATTTTTATGATAAACTTTACTGTTTTCACCTGGGACATTTTTTCTAGTTTAAAGACAATGACCAACTTTTTTACACCTCACTTGATAACAAAATTCAACAGATAACTGTTTATGATTATACATGTATTTGAAGAAAAAAATACTAAGTCTTTTTATTCTTAAGTCTAATGTATTTCGAAATAGGCATACTGTTGTTTTCGGATGATCATTCCGCAAGGAACTGTAAAATATCGTTCTTAAAAGTAGCACATATTATGACACAAAATGCATTAGAACAAAAGTTAATCTCCGGTTTTTGTTTTTGTTTTCGTTTTGTTTAGAGTATTATAAATATATAAAAAACGAACACCCCCCCCCACAAAAAAAAGAAGGAAAAAAAGTTTTTATCACAAACACAGTTGAGAATGATATTTTTGTAGGGTATTGTAGATGACGTCTTTATCATTACAGTATGTGTATAAAGCAATAGTCATCGATTATGGGAAAGGAAAGAAAACAACACTGAAAGAAACATAGATATAATATTTCCTCCTATTGAAAAAAGAAAGTCGATAATGAGGAAAGAGCAAAAATTTGGACTATGTGAAATAAAGATATCTTTTAGTCAAAAGAATTATATAAAAATGTCATGTCACGATGTTCCCACCTTTCATCCCGGGGAGGGCACTTTGTTTTTTTTGTGTGTGGGGGGGGGGGGGGGGCGTGAGCCGAACCATTTCCTCGATGAGCCCGTTTCGCACCCTGAAAGTTCACACGCAGTGTGTGGTCTTATCATCGTCACAAATTCAGTTACTGTGCAAATGCTATTTCTCACCATTTTTGTTATTTCAATATCCGCCTGTATCCATGGCAACCTAACCTCCGCTGATGATGAATTCATGTTCTGATGTTCAGCAAAACTTATGATTAACATGAATATCCTTTACTAGGAAATATTGGTGATGGATTTGTCAATAACTTTCTGAAGAATCGTGTCTATTTTTTTTATTTATTTTTATTCATTTATTTATTTATTTATGTATTTAGTTAAGTTGTTTTTGTCCATTTGACCTCCATTTCTTTTAACGTTGTTTGATTTTAAATAGTAAAAATGTTTCATTTTAATTTTGAGCAAAGTTTTCTATAAAAACAAATTGTTTTACAAATAAAATACTATCGATCAATGCGAAATATTTTAGCATATTAGAATATAATCAATGCGATTAAAAAATAGACAAAAAAAATGTACAGCCTAATATAAGCTTATAAAATAATCAATACAAAACTCATAAAACTGTAAAATATCGTATAGCTCTAGGTTTCTTGATTTTTGCGTTTTGCAGTGTTATTAAGCTTATTAACTTTTATTCCTACATATTTGGGAAAGTCCATTTCCTTTTTGCCCCCCAAAATATCGAATCCCTTCCTTTTGAGAGTGCATATAGCGCTTAATGGTTCTACAATATAGTTGTAAAATAAACACGATATATATTACATCGGTCATACTCTCAAATCATTTTTACGTTACAAACCTATACATGGCAAGCTGCCTTTGTGGATAATGTACGATGATATCAAAGACATATGATTCGGCAAATTGTACATATAATTATAATAACTAATGAATGAGTCTATATAATCAAGATGCTTTTATTGCACGTGGACAATAACTGTCTTCTAAAATATGCACTCTTCCCTGTACTATATTTCAAGATCATAATCCAATTTTATTCTACATTTAAGCCTTAATCTTGTTTCCTCCAATATTCGTTGAAATGTGTCTGACAAGATTTGTGCAATGCCTTTCTAATCCTCCCACATAATATATTCATTGGATTATTCAAAGGTTCCCGTCAATGGTATATTCCTCTCATGTTAGAAGTAGAAAATAGTGGACTATTTTGATTTGATTCGATTTGTTGATTATTTATTCCATTTCCATCACACGATTTGAAATTTATTTCAAACTATTATATTTTATATTTTGTTTACGAAATGTGTATTTTGTAAAAAGCAATCAATTGAGTACAATTCAATTTAATTAAGTCTTGTCACTATCACAATAAGCTCATAAGACAAAGCGGTGGCTTAAGATGACGTCCTCTACGCGTATAGAAATTTTATTTTAAGAATAGAATTGATATTCAATTTACAATACACAATGTGAAGTTATGCAGAAACGTAAGAGAGAAATTGAAAATAGGGGAACGGGGCTTAAGAAAATAGGGGAGGGGAAGAGAAGTTTCAATCATACAAATTTGAAATAGTCAGTAATGCCCATTGTTAACCTTACACGACATATTTCTTTTCTAGAAAATTTGAATCTATACATAACCAGTCTTTCTATACATATAACATATTTCTTTTCTAGAAAATTATAATCTACACAATATAACCAGTCTAGTCCATTGATTGTGAGATTGGTGATGTGTCGTATAGTTCAGATAGTTTTCTGAACCTTCAGAACGTCATGACGTATTTCGACGTGCGGGTCAAACAAACACGTAATAAATGTCATATCTTTCAAATCGATCTTGAAACTTTTAAAAACCGGTAACGGGTTTAACTATAGGGGCGTGCCAACCGAAAATCTAATTTATTAGTCAATTTCAGCTCATCAACTCGTACAACTTATCACGTATGAACTCGTTGTCAATGCCAACATGCTAAAATAAACTAAAATAGGAGCAATAGTGACCGTACTATTAGAATATTCAATATTATATAATATAGCATGTTCCATCATGCAATATATTTTCTTGTATATATATATTATAATTATGACTGATTCTATATATGTTTTTTAGTGAAAATATACCGTGTAACACCTGATGTTTTAGAGGGGGCTGCACGGAATGGTCAATTTTATTATGATAACAACAAGTCAATACTATTCACTTCGACCAACATTTTAAAAGTGAGAAAAATAACCGGGAATTGTGTTCTTTGGCATGATGCAGAATTATGTTTCGACAAACATTTATTGATGCATTCAGATTTTTTTTTCTTAAAACAAAAGCTTAAAATATCAATGTCTTAGTTCATCTCTCTCTCTCTCCATAATAATCTTCATAATGTCGTTTCCTCACCGTTTGGTGGAATTTCTCTACCGATACTTTTAAAATGTAAAATGAAATTCAGCGTTGGTCTAAAACTCAATGCAGCAAAAAAGTATTTAAAAAAAAATAACCAAAAAAAAAAAAACAACCAAAAAAAGAAAAAAAAAAAAAAAAAAAAAAAAAAAATAAAAAAAATAAACCAAAGCACAGGTTAAATAAATAATTCAATGTCTATTAAAGTTTTGAATATTTCATTACCTGAGAAAAAACGTATGTCTTAATTTGTAAGCTATCTGTACCCACTCACACACACACACACACACACACACCACAACACACACACACACACACACCCACACACACACACACACACACACACCACACACACTTTTCTCTCTCTTTCTTTCTCTCTCTTACCATTCTAGCTCATTTTCTCCTTCCTTTGAAAATTAAAACTAATATTCACCTTTTCAACACCTCAGTCAAATTTGTACGAATTATTAACCACTCTCAAAAGGAAATGAGTTCCTGTAGTGTTTTTTCCATCACCTAAATTCGCGCCAAATTAAGTCTCCTTAAAAGAAGTCGTATATTCGGAGACAGGAGCGGATGTAGACCAGTAGCCAAAGAGAATTTAGGCACCCACGTCTGGACGCCTGGGCGATCGGAGAGATAGACTGAGAGAGACAGAGAAAAGAGATAAGTGAGAAGAGACAGAAATATAGGAAGGTTAATAGAAAAAGCGAGATAGGAAAAAAGTCCCCGGAAGAAAGATAGAGAGAAGGCGAGATTATAACTATGAGATCCAGAAAAAGCGGTAAAAGAAAGAACGATAGTATAGACAGAGAGAGAGACAGACAGAAAGAGGAAAAAAGACAAATAAAGAGAAAAATCATAAACAGTGAAAGAGATAGAGAAAAAAAAATCGACATCCAAATCGTGTCAGTAAAAAAAAATGATAAACTATATTTATATTAATTAACTCGTAGAAGTGTACAAAGAAGCAAAATGACACATTACGATCATGCCTTTTTTCACATGCTAAAGCTCCTCCCCCCCCCCCCCCCACACACACACACACATAAATCAAAAACTTTTCCAAAACACTTCGCGGTCCCTGTAAAATGCTAATCATAATAGAAGGTGTAAAATTATTTATAGAGATTTTAAAAACTTAGAAAAAAAGGCGAAAATTTGAGGTAATTGCTCAAAATTATAACGGACAAGTTCTTTTCCTGACCTCAATAATCGAGTGGCGACACAGTAACTTTGAGAAGGCCTCGCTAAATTTCAGAAAATAATTTCATTACACTCCATTAAAGTGCAAAATCATCGTCTATTGATATCCCTTTACCTTAAAATTGTTTGGTCAATTATACAAAGTAGGCCTATCTACAATAATGATATTCTTACAAAATGCTTTATCAGTCTCACATTATCTTCCCTGTTACATCTATGATACATTTAAATTAGTGCTCGTGTATATCGTATGAAAATCTGTTTTCTGTAATTGCTTAAACATTTATTAAATCTGAACCTATATACAAAGTTAGATCTGAGTGGATTCACCTCCATATCAAATTAAATATAAAAGGTAGGCCTACATAGAGTTGGACAGGGTGCGATAAAAATGTAGGCCAATTCGAGAAGCAAGTCTAACAAGATCAAATGTAAACATCCCTTTTATAATAATTCGATGCTGTCGATTTTGATTTAGTGCTCTAAATTGATTTTATATTTACGTAAGATTTTTTTCTTTCTTAAAAAAAAAACCGAAGGAGGTAATAGATTAACGTATAGAGACAGACAAATGGATATATAATATATGTGGAGAAAGTGAGTGAGAGAGAGAGAGAGAGAGAGAGAGAGAGAGAGAGAGAGAGCGGGAGGAGTAAAAATAGTCAGGAATATTATAAATTTAGATGTATAGGCCTAAAAAGCGAGGTATATTAGTCAGATTTAGTGAAAAATTCAGACATTGCAGTTAGAGTGAAAAGAGAAAAGTAAAGGACATAGAGAAGGCAAGAAGGAAAGCAAGTCGTATAATTGGGCGTATAATTTTTAGCAATATTATTATTAATAATGCTGTCTGTTATAATGGTCAAACGCGGCACTGTGACGCCAACTCGTCCTTAGGTTGAGGGCCCCCACCTTATTCGGTCACTGCCCAGACACTTGTTCACCGACAAGTGCCCTGTAACATAAAGACTTGTTATTAATTGCAAAGTAGAAACATCCATTCTGATTGGTTTACAGCGAGACTTCTATGCAAGAAGTATATGCAACAAGGATCCTGATTGGCTACTATCAATTTGCAATTGATCGTATAACTCTTTATTACGCCAGGGTGATATAGAGAGAGAGAGAGAGAGAGAGAGAGGGGGGGGGGGGAGGGGGAGGGAGGAGGAATAGATAAAAAGTTCTACCTCTAAAAATTAAATGAATGGTGACCAGGGAATCCCCTTGATGAATGATTAGATAATTGAGAGCCAGAAATCCTATGTGTGCCATGGGTGATCAATATTATGGCGATGCGAAGGCATAAAACGAATGAAAATATGACAAATTTAAAAACAGAAAATGTCATATATTGAACAAAGACAAAAGAAATGGGATTCCATCGGGATTCGAACCCAAGACCTTTAATTACTATACAGGTGCTCTACACCTGAGCTATGGAAAGCCTTAATGGCGATGTCCCTCCCAGAGAGAACCATCAAATGACTAGACGATAGAAGACACTCTAATAAAAATAAAAAATAAAAAGGTTATTGCCAAGGACTCGCGCTTAAATGCATCCTGAATCAATTATGAAACGCCTATGGATTAGGACTGATAAAATAGACTGATCAATAAATTACTTTTGAAAATAAGAATCGATTACTTCAGCTCACTTTTCCCGCCGAAACTGCATCACAAGAATGACTCTGTAATTACCGGACGTCACAATGCAATACAACAGGATCTATACAAGATGTTCAATTATCAACGACCCTATGTCAATATGCTGCATCGTAGGACCGACGTTGTAGATCCGTCGAGTGATGCGAAAATTGCGGGCTTCCGACGCGATCGACTCGGTCATTATATTGTAGGGCATGAAAATCATTCTCAGATAATCTTTACGTTGATTCGACAAGGTCTTGCGGGGCCTTTTGTGTCTTACAAGGATATACAGTGACTAGCATTATACATGCCTAATGGCCCGCACACTCTAATATCCACACGCATTTTCTGTATAAAAACATTGGTCGCAAGCTTCAATTTCGGTCTCGCTCGTGGGTTCTACATCGGGATAGTGTTCATTTCGTTGGCCGTTGTTAACTTTGTAACAAAGGGCAGGGCCATTGTGGGACGGTATTATAGAGTTTTCGTCATAATACGATTCGGATGGTCGGGTGGGCGGTCAATGGGCGTTATAACCGGAGAATATTGAACAAAGGCGGAGTTCGGGGCTATGGAAAGTAAGATTGGGATCCCTGTTAGGTATATGTTAAGGAAAGATAGGTGTGGTGTGTCACTTTGTGTACGGGGTAATCGTCTGTTAAATCAGAGATAAATTGTAGGATACTCACAGGTTCGCTCGGAGAAATAGATTTCTGATTTTAGATGGCCGGAGGACGGAGGATGAGTGGGGAAAGGAGGAACTGAAGAGTATCGGATTCTTAGATTTTAAAAGTAGTTATATTGATTATGCAGTCAGAATATTCTATAATGCAGCCTTATCCATGTCCATGGAACGTTGTAGGTGTATCATCAATTTTGACATCTTGGGGATATCAAGGCATCGCATTTAAAGGGGCGGACGCGGTTTGGGCAAGAACTTTTTTTATTTTTTTATTTTAGTTTTATTAGAGTGTCTTTATTGATCTAGTCTTCTTGATCATTTCTGAACTTCTGGTCCTAATAGTCTTCTGGAGGGTACAATTCGCATTAAGGCTCCTCCATATTTGCATCAGGTGGTGGAGGCAGCCTGTATATTTGTTAATTCTCTCTATAGGTTCTCTCGGTGTGGTTTGCAATCAGAGAGGATAATCCCATTTTTCTTTTGGTCTTTGTTCAAGAATAGTATACTCTTTCTGTTTATTACAATTTTGAATTTTATACATTTGCGTTTTTCCTATTTGTCGTCGTCTGTGAATGACATATTAATATTTATGGCTTTTTGTGATGGGTACGTACTCCTATTTGGAGCTAAAATGCAAGTCGCAGACAAACTTTCTACAAGAAGTTGTTTTCAAGGCGTCTTCATCACAATTATAATTCGCTATACAATTATATCTTATTTAACTAAGTAGGGGAGTTCCCCTGTCACAAAATTCAATTTTAATTATCATTAACTGAGGTAAGTCATTTTATCATCTAGATTTTTTTTTTTCCAACGCTCTCACTCGCGCCTTACCTCCCCCCCAAGGTCTATTTCGTCTTCCTCAGTCTCTTTCATATCTCAAGTGTAATTATAGCTGTCTTCTGTTTATATTATCTATCCCCCCTTCGGGTTGATGAATGATGAGTAGGTAATACGCTGGGATATGACATTGGGCTTATCATTCGATGTATGCAATTGTGTTATACTGCTTTAGGCATTGGCATTATATTATGCTTGTTATCGATTAGTTTCTGCTGTAACCAATCAGGAATCTGTAGCAGTAAGGTTCATAGTCTTGTTTTGTGGCTGATAGGTGTTTATGTTAGGGCACTTGGTCGGGTCAACAAGGTGGCATTAATTTATTGTGAATGGGCTTGTTAAGTATTGCTTGGGAGTGGGGCCGATCTTATTCTTGGCTAGCCTCGCCTGCCTCGACCCATACTCCGCACGAGTATGCGACGGATTACTACTAATAAAAAACTGTGTCGCTCTAAGCGTTTGACCATTTATACTTTAAAAAACAGACAAAGCAAATTATTAATAATATAGCTAAAAAAATAAATAATAAAAAATGCATATACATAAATCCATTCCCATCGCTGCACGAATTATACAGCGACTTTGCCTTTCCTTCTTGCTTTCTTAGTCCTTTACTTTTTCTCCAGCTTTTCTAGCTGTGCTCTATCTCTCCTAGTTGTTCTGCCTGAATTGCTCTCCATCTCTCATCGACTGACCATCGGCGTTTTTGATTGGCCAACTAATCACTCTCTACATTTTCTCATAGATACCGTTGGATATTGTTTACTGGAATCCTCATCTTTTTTCACGCATCAGTCACACTCTCTCTCTTAGACAGCATCCGTCTCTTTTTCAAAATCACTCATGTGTTTTCTCCAGAGCTTAGACATATTATATACTTTATTCCTTGTTTCTCCTCTTTTTACTTTCTACTAATCAATGTTATAACACAAAGGAAGTCTGTATTTTTACATAATTTAAAAAGTGTTGCAGTCGGATCCTTTTTATTTGTTTCATTTTTATATTAGGAAAATTGCTTTTTACTATATAATAGGAAATGTAATATAATTCACAGGAGAGAAATATTAATAGGGTGGAAGGGCTATCCGTCATATGGTAGGAGCTACTTGGGAATCAGAATCATTCAAACGATTTTCGGGAAGAAAATTATGGACGCACCCATGTGTTGGTATAGTAAGTTAGCAACAGATAATTTTAATATGAATGGTATGCTCTGCTTCCAGCTAAACGCGATCTCGGCTTTTCTCAGAACTATTTAAGGTCTATAGCGCATTTCTTGTATCCGCCCCCTTGGGATTTCCTCCAACTTTAATAACAGAGAAATTCCACTCTCTATTCTCTATATATTATTAGCAGTACTATATTAATATCATTAACTTCTGGTTATGGGTGGACGAGTGGATGTACTTAGCAATTCATAAATTGTTACTATGTGATTTCGTCACGCTTTTCTTATAATTAGTTATGGTTGCGTTAGACAGGTGATTCTGTAAAGATAGCATGGGACTATTGCCATTATGTATTGTAATTGTTATTGAAGCACTGACAGGTATGATTGAACTCCATACTCATCAGTGTCGAGGGAGTCACGTCTGACAGGAGATCACTACCTATGAGGTAAGATGTTACAGGTGTGCTTTTAAGGTGGGAGCGAAATATGGATATATCTTTGGGTAAGAAATTAATGCAAGTCGCTGATTGTGGACATTAGGCCCTACTGAGAGTAAAAGTAAAGGTTGATAACAACAATTTGGTAAGGGATATCTTGAATTATAGACGCGGATAGCATTTTGGCACATTTGAAACGCGGGGAGTGCCTCACGATGTAAAGACATCTGAATTCTAGTTTCTGGCACATTATAGAGGGAGACCCAATTCAGTCGCTCATCAGTATTTTGCTGTGATGTCTGCCACTTCGATAGTTAGGTAGTACAAGGCATGTATAGTAGGGGAAAGCGGAGACATTGGGATCACGAGGAATATATGTTAATAGGGAATATAGAAAAGGAAAAAAGAGGAGGTGACAACAAATCGAAATCGACAAATTTTGATTAGTATATTTTGCAGTTTGTGGTTTTGTTTCATTTTATCAGTATTGAATTTGAAAGTGTCATGGTTGGCTGCTATTTGATTGTATTTTGACTTTATTTATTTGTTGTTTTCTCTGTTTGTTTTTATTATGTGTTCTTTTCTCAAAATTATGGATGTATGTGTGTTAATTAGAACAAGCTCTTTTTTTCGAATAACTTCCTGCGATCCGCTTAATATAAATAAATGGATGATCGATTTACTCTTATAACTTCTATTCTCTTTCGATCTCTCCAGACATAGTAGAAATCTTTGTAATTCATGGGTAAGAGGCCAACGGGGTCTTTGCTATATTTCAGAAATAAAAATGTATGTTGAACTCAATTGCTCGTTGCATGTTGGTAAATGGTTAGTTTAATTGATATTGCTGTTAAAGCTTGTTTGGTAGAACAAATTAGAGATGGGCCATATGAATCGCGTAGTTACGTTAAGCAGTCCTGTGAATGAGTAACATGCGCAATGATCGGATGAATTATGTAATCGTTTCAGATATCGTGTAGACTTATCGTGTAGCTTCAGGTAAGTACGTTGTATTAGCGAGTCTAATGTGCATAATGTAAGGATTTATAGGTGGGTTGTCAATAGTGTGTCGCTCAATTTATAGTGTAAAAGTAATTGTAACGTTGAGGAAGGAGTATTATGGGATTGCCGATTTTTTTTTCTTTAGCTGCCCGGTTCATGTTATTCTAGATTTGGTCTGCCCTCCACCCCTTTAAATTAAATAAAAAAAATTAAATTATCATTTATCATATCTGTTAAGACAAATAAACAAATTTAAAAACGTGACTATCTCTCGGTTTTTTCTTCAATTATCTATGTCTCCTGGAATACTCAAATTTTCTGAAGATTTCATTAGCTTTCTTACTCCTCCGGGTTCTCTTCACGTATCACTGATCCCTTATTCATTTCCCTTGCGAAAGCATCGGTTTGATTTTCGTCAATTACTTTCCTCTTCTGTCACTTAACCTTGCCTACATGTGCTTGGTGTATTTACATCTCTTTTATTTTGTGTGTCATGGTCTCTCTGTGGGTGAACAAGGGTACTCTATGGTCACGACCGTTCTAAGCAACGATGAGACTCATTTCTTTCGCTACTTGGATTCTACATTCGGCTTGCACCTCCATTTCTCTGGATGTAACGTGTTAGATATTGAAAATTGCTTTTAAGTATTGTGAATTTTGCCCAATTATGTTGATGAAAATACACACTTTATGAGTATGTATGTGATGATGATGGTAAATTACACAGGACATGTTCCAAGCAGGAGGAATTGTGTTTATAATTACGTTCACTAGAGATGTGGTAGGCTGTGAAAGAAGTGACATTTAGTATTTTTAACCAAGCTAAAGAGTAAATTGAGCTAGAGCGGATATGGTATAAGAAGAAGATGAAAGACGAGTTAATGAAAACGTTAGTTGTGGGTGTGTTGGTGTTGTTGGTTGTGTCGTAGGCGTGTTGTGACGCTCGGGTGTGCTGTGGAAGATTGAGGGTGAGTTGCATGTTTCTCTAGCTTAAACTGACGACATTGCAAGGTTTTCACAGTAAACATTCTTTAAATTAGTGCGAGACACTCTAAAACATGAAGAAATCGTGGGTATTCATGTCATTTGAGAATTTGTACCGGAAGAGCTACATAAGAATGATGGCCAGAAAAGATTGGGAGCCCATTTGTTGAGTCTCATAGTCTAACTAACTTGTAGGACCTTGTTTTTGGCCTCAGTTATTACGTCATTAATTTACTTATGATTGACTACTCTGGCTTAAGAGGTAAGCTAAGGGAAATAACTAGAGGGCCTTTCGTGCATTCATATTGTTTATATGGTGGAGAAACGTACAATCACGGTTCTACTGTTCACTTAATGCATACCTCGCATCGGGCGGTGTACTATTCCAAGACAGGAGTACTTGGTACTTGACACTTGTGTGGCTGGTAGGTTAGCTGGTGGAGTTCCGGGTCGTGATTTCGGCTATAAAAATTAGTGATTCAGTCGCGAGCGTCCGATAAGAATAGGTTGATTATCAAGAGGGATTAGGGATTCGGGCTAGAGGCTCATAAGAGCGTCAGTTGGGTTAAGTAAGCGTCGAAATCATGTTCTTGTGATTCCAAATATCTAATTTAGACTGGATTCATGTCGCTTAACAAACTCACACTATTAGGAACTCGCCTATCTTCAAACTTCTTTTAATTTCTACAGTATACCTTTTTTTCTTTAGAATTTTTTTTTTCTATAAAAACCCATGTAAGCGGCCTGTCCTCGATTTTAAGTAATATGTACGTCTTACTACTTGTTTGCTTTGATAGATAAGAATGGCGAATATTTCCTTCGAAATCCATTAGTTTATAAATAGTAACATTAATTCTACCTGGAGTATCATCGATATTTGTTTCATCTAGGTTTGAAGTGTCGGGCACGTTTTCGGTTTCCATGGATTTACCTTACATAATTCAAAAAGACGGCGGTTAGCATTTACAGGGTTAGGATGTTGGGCTTACTATAAAATTCAACTTAAAGTAATTCTTAGATTCTACTTATATTAAAGTTAATGAGAATTATTCAGATGGTGATGATAGCGCTAGAGTTGCTTAGCGGACTTTCGTCGCAAGAAGCCTTAAGGAGGTTTGATTTGTAATTAGAACTCATTTGAAGTGTTCCCTGTTATTGCTGGCATCTTAGCTGATTGATAACATTGACCTTCTAACACGGATCAAAGATGACTTAAGCCCTTTCCGTAGCCTTCCCCTCCCTCCGTCAGCACGTGATCATTAGTGCTTGCCTTAGCTTTCTGGTATTGTGTTAACTCGATTCTTCTACAAGCTAAGTTCTAACTAACCCTTTCCTTTCAGAACATACATAGATCTGCCTCACAATGAAAAATTGGCTAGCCAAGAAGCTAAGAAGGGTTATTTGATTTTACCAGTAAGATTGTTCATGATATGTACTTGTAATATATAAGTGAGAAGATAGGAAGTTAAATGAGGACAAGTATGTTCAGACTTATAAGAACTCTGGTACCAACATGAGCACATTAAACCAGTTAAACACTCTACGCTCGCCAGCGGAAGTGGGAAGAGGTGTTGAGACTTCATAGGGGCGAGTTTATAAGGGGGAGGGAACCGGTGGAAATTAGACGGGCGGGTCTGGTTAGGACCGGGGAAGTCAGTCTGGAATATAATGCACCTGCCCATTGGGCAATCCGCGCCCACCACATCTTATACTTATATGTAATCACTTACATTTCACTGACATATGTCCTGGTTGTCTTGTAGAGGTTGGTTTGTCAAGGTGGCTACAATACCTCATTGTATCTCTCACATTTCTTAGAGTGTGTACGCTCTCCTATTGTGTCTTGGGTGTAATATTACTCGGGTCTACGAACTTATTAATGGCCCTTTTAAACATTAGAGATGGGACACTGACAAACTGACTAACTTAGGGCTTCATGAGAATTAACGCAGGGTTCTCCGGGATTTGGGTGCATTATTGTTTGTCGGACTAATAAATATTGCTTCTCTTGAGTTTGATTTCTATATTTTATTTAATGGATTGGTTCAGGTCGGACTTATGACTCGAATGTAGATGAATAAATCGGCAATTAATATGGTGCTCAATAGATCAACCACTATTGTCAGATTGCATAAAGTCAGATGATAATAATAGATTCCCTAAATTATCATGGTTTTGACAAGTAAATGTGTCCGAGAATGCAAATGGATGGTTATCGGTTGTCTTTAGGTGAGGTAACCTAGGGGTCCTTAGATTTTGAATTTTTGTGGGTGTTAGATTTTGTGGGTTGATACATAGTGAATTTACAGAATGATCAAGGGTAGATTAAAGAACAATTGAAGAGGATTTTAAATACTTAACTAGTTGGTGTCTGTTGGTTTGTATTGCTTTTGCCTTTATTATATTTAATATGATGGTGACAGTGAGCCTGAGATTTGTGATTTAGAACTTTGATGTGTGAAAGTTCTTTAAATAGTTCTATATTGTGTGTGTTGGTTGTGTTCGCGCCGTTGTTTCGTGTAACTAAAAATATAATGAATTTACAAAATAAGCATCTTGTAAAGTGCTGGTATAGTGTGGGGCAGAATGTGAAATCTATTAATGTGCTATTGGTACAGTTAGGGAGTGAGATTGAGTGATAGTCTGTAATCTCGTATAACTGATATATTCAAAAGTATATAGTCTGAGTTTTACAATGATCTTGTGAATATGTCTTATTGATGTTAATTTCACGATTTTCTGGTTAGGGTGATGCTAAAAAGGGAGCATAATGACTGGGACAAACTGACCGTCGCAGCGTTTGCTGGTGTCACTGTACGCGTTCACAATGGATACAGAATGGGAGTAATAGGGTGATCTTGTGTGGGTGATTTGTTCTTTAGGCGCTACAGTGATTCTTGCTACGCGCCATTTTGCAGGGAAGTTGGTTGGACACACGGGACATGACCACAGCTGAAAGGATCCTTCAAACAGTTACAAGTATGTGCTTTTGTGGTGGTGATTTGCAACATTCCACTTGAATATTTCGGCATCTCGGAAATCGTGAAAGGAATATTCACTAAATATCTTCAGCTCACATGTCTTGTAGTGCATTGTTGATACATGAGAGGGTAATATTTGATGTGGTGTGTAGGGTTTTTTATTGCCTTTACGGATTTTTGATATGTTGGTCTGTAACGCATTCATGGTATAAAGATTTAGTACGATACTCAATGAGTTTATACATGAAAATTAATACCTGGTGGTTGACATTAGTGTGATATCAGATATGGTATTTATAGGATCATGACTTCGGAAATAGGATAAATTTAAATGGAAGAGCTTTTTAATGCTGAAAATGTTTGATGTAGTTTACGAGAACTTTTAATCGATGACTGCTACGTGTATACTGGTGTTGTGTGTTCATACTTCGGGGAATGTCAAGTGAGAGTGTTTTGGAGGTTGAAATTTGAACTTTGTGTTTTACCTAGAACTCATCGTTGCATTCTAGTTTGTATCTCGACATAACGTTGCCATAGGTCTTCCACTGTTCGAATATTTGGCCTTTGATTTGTTATTAAAGTATAGCTTATATTTTAATCACGACACGTAAGAATACCTCTTTGAGTGTAATTCATTAGTGATTGGAAAGCGGGACTTAGCGAGTAGACGATTGCGCGACGTGTGTAGAATTACGGGCGTTATTTATTACAATTTGTGCTGCTTTCATTCTCGTTGTGTACGATCTAGTCTATCAGATGCTTCTTTACACTGTCTAGTTCTTTGTATACCCTCCATACTACCATCATCTAGCTGGTATCGTACCATGTCATACATGTTCATCACATTCAGCTGACTAACTGCATATCTGTTTTTCTATGGCATGTTGCGATTCATCTTATTTGCACTAGGATGTTGTTGACCAATGGCCATGAATCGGTTCGTTAATTCTCATGATGTTACTCTACATAGGGTTTGACGTGAGGGGTTGGACGGGGTGATCAACCCTGGACCTATCTAGTGAATAGTCAGTAGTTTTGTGTTTAAGCTGTATTAATGGCTTGAATCTGGTATACGTGCATTATAGAATGATTGATTATTAGTCTTGTGTCACTTATTTAATCATGTGACCGTTACATCTAGCTCCGATCGGATTTTGATGCTGTATCTGATTTTATCCATACTCACACTACATACACCTACTGAATAACCAAGTGGAGTACTGGGGTATTTATTGAACACGCAATCCAACAGGATCTGCACACTCATCAATCCTGGGATGCAATGCTTGTATCGACCCTCTCCGTCAATCTGCACACACGCAACAGCTGCACAATGACCTGTAATATTTGCGGTTGTAAACGGTTTTCCCGATCTAAGGTTGTTCGTAGAATTGGATCAATCAGTTGACGTGCGCTGCACTATTGGTGTTGCTACTTCGTCCTATGTTCCTTTAAAGTGTGTTTATATGAATCCACTATATGTTAGTACTTGTTATAGGTTTTGAAAAAAAATAGCTTGCTCTGTGTATGTATACTAATCATGTTAGATTGATTTGCGATGCTATGGTCTTGCTGAAGTAGCTGATCTTAACGCGTACATTCGATTAGTAGTTTATAGTGCGCATTTGATAACTTGTTGACACGCGTGAATTACGTTCATCTAGTTTGAATATATCAGACGTCGCTGCTAGTATGATGTATTAATGAATGCGCAGATGATCGAATATTGGTAGTCAGGTCGGTGAATTTATACTCGTGCTAATGTGATGACTGTTAATATGTTTTAGATGTGAGTTGCGTTCTAGAGAGATATATCTATTAAACTCAGGCACACTCTCGCTACACTTATGTTAATGTTCATAATGAGTTAAGTACATAGTTAATGTTGTACAATAGACGCATAAATATTCTAGGACTATCAGTGTATATGGTTATGTATCTATATGACGTTAGTATTTGTATCTGTCAGGGATGTATTCACGCGGCTAACTACGCGACATTGGATTCTTTTAGTACTCTATCGGTATGGTATGGAGTGCTAATGAATCAGGTATGTTTTCTAAGGATGTCATATTGTGTAAATCACAGGTATTGTACTTTTAGGATGATGATGAAGCTTTTGGAATCTAAAGCAGAATAGAATAAATATGTGACCACTGAAAATCTTGAGCTCAATTATGGAATGAGTTGTTCAGTTATGGATTTCTGAAATGGATGTTTAGAAAATACAATTGAAATACGACATGATTATATTCTCAGACGCTTTGTCGTACATCACATGAAGATAGAGTGAAGTACTAGAATAGTAATAACGCAACTATGTCAGAACTCTATATTTCTATGCTCTTGGTTATTGTATGGAAGTATAATGTTCTTAATGATCACATAATATTTAAGTTGTGTGTGGAGTGTAATGGCGATATTTAGGTCGCATACAGGTAAATACCAAGTATAGAGAGTTTAATAGTTCAAAGTGAGAGCAGGATTTCTTTTTGTGCATTTGATCAGTCATGTCATACTTCTAGCAATTCAGATTTCTTCCTGAGTTGGCAGATATAACCAGATAATAATATCAAAGTTAGCAGAGTATTGTCGTCTTGTATTATGAGGTAAAAAAATCTTTTTGTCCTTAGTTGTGGTAGCGCATCTTTGATAGTGAAGGTGCTTGAGTAAAATTCTGCCTGAAAGGCTATAACTTCTCGCAGATTTCCCATACTGTGCGTTGTATTGCTACCTCCAGATGTTCGCCTGGATTGAGATCATATACAGTTGTACTGGTGAGAGTTGTTGACATTATGTCATTAGCTCAGACTTAAAATGGTTATAATTAACGTGGAAGAGATGATCTGAGTGATATATGATAGACAAAGGGTTAAGATGTCAGTAGCATGTTCAATTGATAGATATCTTGATGCATTTGACACCATTGGTAAATTTTGCACCTGAAATGATATCGGGTGTATTTTTTCAATTTATTCATGACAGAATAAATTGTTTAGCTCGTTCGGTGTGTCTTTTTGAAACTGCTATATTGACATTGAGTTTAATTACAATTTTATTTTGGAATATTGCTGTTCTGCACTACATTTTATGAACTTGATTTTATATTCAGTCGTTTTAGTAGTAATAGGTTTGGGATCTTTTTTTTGCTCGTGACATTATGGTTACTGTTTTTATAGTATGTTTATCAAAATTGTTGTGTAATTGTGTATTAATGTTAATTTTGGTGGGTAGATGAATAATTATAATCTAGGCTTCAGTGGTCAAGGCTCTGAACAGTAAGGTTGAAATTACATACTAATTTCTCGCTCGAACAAAATAGATTACTTAGTATATGCGTTGTTGTATTATTAATAGCCTATATATGTAAATCTATACGGTAGTTCTGGGATGATTTTAATAAATGTGCTATTACGACGCTTATGAAATCATACGGATAGTGGTGAATGTTGTCAATGGTCATGATAATATGTCGAGGTCAGATACTGAGGTGATGCGTTCACAGGGTAGACTCAACCAAGGATGTATAGGTGTTGGCTTAATGTGTAGATTTCAGTGACTAGTATTCACACGCGCTCTCACAAATAGACTACCAAGCGCCTAAGATACATGGTCAGAACTATTATGTAGACATAACGCACTCTCAATATTCACACACAGACACACACGCACACACACACATATCATTGGAATCGTCGCTCGCTCAATCGACTGTCTTACATGTCTCATAACTAGCGCGCTACACTAACTACAGCATCACGACACCTTTATGATACGCAACACACATTGTAGCGCAAACAATAAATCACAACTACATTGTACTGGGTGACGATGTTGTATTCGTGTGTTCATATAATGATGCAATTAATTCGCAAGCGTAGTGTATGATATGAGGTGTGATCAATCTCCTTATTACAGGGGCTGACCGCAGCTCAGGGGGTTGATAATGAGGAGTGCCTTGATGGAAATCTAGACTGATGGATATGATTTCTTCAGTGTGTGATGACGAGTCGTATTGGTTCACGCAATGAGTTAAATTTGGATATATAACTTGTCGTTTATTTTGTAATGTATTAGTTTATGTGACTTTAGAGCTGTGGGATAAGTACTAACTTGGTGGACATTGGTCTGATCATTATGGCGACTTCATAACATGGATCATCTGTTACTCTAGTGGGGTAGGTGACTTAGTACATGAAGAAGCAACTATATAACAACCTATGAAGACCGCTCGGTTGTATGGGTATTCGCATGGACATTCGATCGACTCCACTATTGTCTCACAGAGATAAGTTTGACGGGCGACTTTGATTCTGAGCTTAGACTCACAAATCGGGCAAATCTGAAAATACATCATGTATTAGGGTGTGTAATGTGGATTGACTGATTTGTGTCATTGTACTTGTAGATACTTGAGGTTATCATTTATATGTTGATATGGTTAATCGTCTTCTTCATAAAAACGGTAGCACGTTCCTCTGCGTCCCAGCCTGTGATCACGCAAAATAAAGGAGAAAACAAGTAAAGAATGTGAATGAAGAAGAGATAATTTCTTATATTATAGAGT
>CALNVZ010002100.1:37912707-37942754 GCA_940671915.1 Paracentrotus lividus
AAGATGAGCCAAGAAGTTGCCAGGAGATAAAGAGATAAGAAAAGTGATGCAGGAGACAAGAACAATATCAAAATTTGATTAAGAGGGCATATTAGATCCCTATCATATTTCACATACCATATTTAATTTTACAGGAACAAATGGACAGGATAGCAATATGAAAATATCAGAAAGAAGTCAAAGAAGTATATTCACCAGGCCTCAAATTAGAGAGCCAAAAATTAATTAGTATTTGGACGATTGATCCTGCAACAACTGTGACTGAATTTGAGTGCTTTTTGGTTACAATCGAAGTATGAATCGTGATTGTCGGGATGTAGATGGCAACACGATAAAATGGATGGAGAGAAAAGCAAAAGTTGTTATGGTAGAATATTTTTAATAACCTAACGGAAGAGAAGGACCCTAGCAACAACTCAAGGACAAGTCGAAGAAGGAAAACTAGTAACAAGCGACAGCGCCTGGATCCTGACCAGCAGCGCAGTGTGACAGACAGATCCAAGAGGGCGATGGACAAAGGTCAAGATCTCGGGGAAAAGATGGGAGTCGCGACCTCTAGTTTCGATTTCTTGTCATGGGAGAAGCGAGAAGTCAGGAGCGATGAATCTGGAGAGTGATGGGCGACTGGGGACAGGTTTAGAGACCTCTCCGATGAACAGTGGTATGAATTTGTGTTTAAGCCTTTGTTTTTACTATCAAATTCATTACCTTAAAGGATTGATATCTTAAAAATTCCCTAGTTTTATGTACATACTACAAATGCCAGAAGACTTGGTCCCGCACCGATCGATCTTACAGTACATAAATATAGATGGTCAATTTAAATATCGGTGTAGGACAATACACTTACACACAAAGTATGGAGAATGGATATCCAGAACAAGGTTAATAAAAGAAATAAGTACAAGAGAGCCATTATCAATGGCTAAGATGGTAGAAAAATGTATAGATATCTTGTTTATTGAGTCGTAGATATATCAAATGTAATTTAATAAACCATGATATGCTTGTAAGGCTTATTTTACCGAACCGTTACGACTCCAATCTTTGCTTCCTATACTTTTGATATTTTTATACGCTGCTAGGCAACACACGTGATTTAAGTTAGAAATCCTTTAATCTTGTTGTAGATTTTAAATTCAATATTAGATTTTAATATGATGGTATGATTGAGTTGTAATGGTAATGAAATGTAATATGGTGGCCTTTTTGATAAGCTCTGCTTCTCCCCCGGTTTCACGTAAAACCATCATGAATGAATGAAATTCATGCATAGTGGAGTTACAGCGAACTTAAGACTAGCAGAAAGCTGACATTACAGAATACATTCGAATTTTTCTGGATGTGTTAGTTAATTGTAGTTAAAATAAATGAGGAATTGTTGCAAAGTGTTTAGTGAGTGCGCGACTTGTATCAATACACGTAGGATAGGACTGCTACATGTATGAGTATGTGTGAGAATATAGTGAAATTAATTCTTTTCCCTTTCGATCAGGTACTGGAGGAAGTGCCAAAAGGCCACCTTCTGCCTCGATGCTCTGGATATAAACCCCATGAGCGTTGAATCTGTTTCAAGTAGCGCCAGCTCCATCGGATGGAACTACGAGAAAAGGGTACGGGCAACGGAATCGAACAAACTGAAACGAACAAAACGAAAGCGCAGAGACTCCACTCATGGAAGTGACATTGGTCCCAAAGAAGGTAGCGAAGGAAAAGAAGCAGAAGAGGAAAAGAAGAGAGCAGAAGCAGAGGCCTATAAAGCAGATGAAAAACATCCAAGAGCTCAGTGTAGAGATCTTAGAAAAAATTAAGACAGAAGACAGCTGGTTAACACGGAGACATTAAGATGATGGCGATGGATGCTTACGAGGTGTGATGGAGTGGATGTCACGTGCTAGAACTAAAAAGATCCAATAATAGAGAAAACTGGCAAAGGAGGAGAAGAGTGCTAGGGGGAGTGGAAGAAGGATGGGTGAGTTGAAGTGTTAAGCTGTCAGTCGTGTATGACTTTGCGGGAGGAGCGGGAGCGTGAACAGGCCTAAGAGAAGGGAAGAAGAGAAAGAAAGGGTGACGGAGCCGAGGAGTAATAAGGATTGATGCGACTCACTCAAGAAAGCGGGAACTCAGGAAAGAGAAAATGGCGGAGATGAAGAGAAGGATCCAGAATAGAAGCCCATGGAGGGTGGAAACAGAGGGAAAAGAATGGAAGACTGGTGATTGACAGAGCACAAGGGTGTAAGGTTCAGTGCTTTCCTAAAATAGGAGCAGATAGACAGTAAAGCCGATTCAACGAAGATGTTTCAGTAATAATAATAATGTAAATTTGCCAATTGTGTCTGAACCCACTTTGACTATGCAAATTTGGTCCTCATCCCAGCCATGGTCTGAGATTCTATTTTTTTGCGTACAACCAGATTTGGGTCTAATGCTCCTTTGGTGTAATGTGCCACTCTCACCTATTAACAATTGTCGTATAATTCTCATTCCTGTGGTCTAAATGTCCCACGTTTGGGTCCCTATGATAACTGGTAATCAGACCAAATATTTTATTATTATGTTGATTATTAGGATTCATGTTTGGGTCACCTTGTGGGCCGATGGAAGGCGAAAGAGGAACGGCGAATCAGCTGTAACCCGCAGGTCTCTCCGTGCCAGATAGTATACTGATTGGGGGTATGCAGGCGACCACTGCAATTCGGGGTTTCCGCCCCTACTCTTATAGAGCGAAGAAGTGCAGTTGGGGTTCTTTAACGTGCTAGAGGTTGTCACTTTCTCGCTTTACACGGGAACCTCTGCCATTTAAACGTCCTAACCGGAGGGGGACGGAGTGGTTTTAACACTTAACATAGGCCTCGTCTATGAAACAGGGAGAGGGGCACGGTTAACACACAAGCGCAGGGCTTCAATTTGGGGAATTAGGACAATTTGGCTGATTAGAGCGAAAGGCCGATGCAAGACCAAAGTTGGTCCATTTGACTAGTGAGAATTAGACTCAAGTTTGTATTAGACGCAAGGGAAGAATTTAGGACCACATTGTAGACGTGGAAGGTTGTAGCCATGTGGGTATTGAGGACAAACAGAGAAGTGTAGACGACAAGCTGTCAGCACCAAGGTGGAGTATTAATCCCCTCCTAGCAAAAAGTTTCCGCAAATCGAGCTTTGGGCCATGATAACTTTGTCAAGTACATGTACGCTTGTAGTTTTGATTGCCTGATATTCGATGACCATTGGAAAAGATGAATGGTTTATTCGCCCTTTTTTTTGATATGCCTTATTTGTAATGATTGGTGTCGAAGCTTCATGCACTGATTATCAGAAATATGGAAACAAGAGTAAGAGATGATTTAAAATGCGCTGTTGTATTGAAGTCACATTGAGAGGGTTTCCCACAAGCTCGAATTTTAGGCGCCTAATAACATCTGGGGTAAGTGTTAATGATTTATTGATTTTAAAGCCATGGTGTAAAGGTTCATTTAATGTCATCTTTTTGGATTGATACCGTATTTGTTATGGTGATGGTCATGCCTGGGTCGACAGAACCCTGAATACCACCTGATGCAGAGGCAAAAGTGAGAAGATAATGTTCGTTTAAATGAAGATGGGCAGTACTGATGATGTTCCTGATGTTTTGAGCATGCAAGATCAGTTTGTACAAACAGAAGGTTAAAAATTTGTTGAATATGTCTGCACAAATCAATGTGTTTCATAAGGAATTATAGATGTCAAGACTTGTTCAGATTGACATTGTGTCATGGTATATGGAAGAGTTTTGAAATGCAGTAAAATCCAGGAATAGTAATACTGTATGTGATTTTGTTATAAGTCAAGTGTGTCAATAATTAAGCTGCAATGAGGAAACTTTTTTAGCTCTATACAGTGCACATGGAGGAAATTCTAGTACTGAAAGTCAATAGTGCATGAATGAAGAACGAACTTTATCATTAAAGATATTTATGGATGGATAAAATGGTAGTTTTATGTATCATTCACATGGATATTGAACAGAAAAGATATCATCAAGTGGAGCTGGCAAGTTCAGTCATAGCCGCATCTGATCATGACTGCATTTTGGTGGTCATCCTGTGTGCCTTAGTACGTGCATATAAGGTCATGATTTTGGTGATGATTTTCAGGACATTGTCTACATTAAGTTTTTTTTTAAAAGATGGACACAAGTATTTCGATCAGCTGTGGGCTGGTCACTTGTTGGGGCTTAATTTTCAAGAAGGAATTAGTTTGGCTTCCATATCTTCCTGACACCGCTCCTAGTGTTGTTCAAGGAAAGCATCTAATTTTGCTGTCTCCAGGCAGCGTACAAACACTGCGTATGCAGTTTCTCTGTGCATTGAACAGACTTGCTAGTGCGGTGGTATTGATTGGCTGGTCAGTCACATAGTACTCCTTAGGTTGCTAGATGACCTGCAGCATAGGAACATCTAGGTACATGAAAAAGTTGGCTTGTGTGTGAAAAACAGTGGGGTGGCCAATTTGACCCTTGTGTAATTAAAAGTATTGATTTTTAAGATGACTTACAAGTTAAAGTACACATTACTAACATGTTGAAGAAAGTGACAAACACGAACTCAATGTTGGCGCAACAATGTAGTACATAGACGAACGAGTGCTAGTGACTATGGAGCATCGTTTCAAATGTTCTCTAACAGACTTTCGAGACCTTGAGTTACCATGTTTAATATATGGGTTGTGTAAAGTGTGAATTATGTGCTTGTTTTTTTTTTATAGCATTGAGAAGTTCGGTTTATTAGTTTTATATTTATTGAGTACCACTGCGCTATTTGCAATGGTAACCATCATGTTTGAATGCAGCATAAATTCATTGAATATAAAATGCAAAGAAAAAGTGAAAAGTTGCGAACATATCACTGTGTGTTGCTTCAGAATTGAGTGAAACTCGCAACAGACAAATAATAGTGGCACAATAGGAGCATTCAGTTTGCGAGCATTGGACCTTCTTGGACTTGTCCTGATACGATTTAGGTGTTCTCGTGGCTTGTAAGAAAAAAATACTATTTGTTACAATTAGGGTGAGATGGTTACAGAGAACGATGGATGTTAGCCAGTTACAAAGTAGGTGTAATCGAAGTAAAAAGGAAGGAAATAGATTAACTTTTCATTGCTGATAAAAAAAAAAAAAAAGTTTAAAACCGCATATTAACATGTATCAAGGTGCAAGAAGTTGTGTTACAGAACATTTAGACAGGAAGCATGGTAGTCTTGACTCTTTGCCTGTGACATTCAGGTGGTATGAGGGTGTTCTGTGGACCCATGGCGATGATACATTACCAAATAAGACAATACATTGAGACTTTGGACAAGGTGGTGTGAAGTTCAATAAAGAAAAAGAATAAATAGGAAAAATGAGAATACCGCAAAAAAGTCAGCGCAGGGCCGTGAAAAAGGTCGACGTTGCGGTGAATTCAATTTGATCAATAAAAAGGCATTTTGCATACAGGGTTTGACGTTGTTAGCTGTGTTCTCCAATGATTCTGATATGCTGGGTGCATTGGAAAGCATGAACACAACAATGTACAGGAATAGGATATGCGAATAAAAGGGTGCCTGCTTTGCAACTATTCATGTGCCTGGAGTAAATATTCGAACGACACGGACTAAAAAGGTTGCCAGTGATGTGTTAGAATAAAGTTTCCTTCGATTGAGGGATTTGAGATATTGTTAGTTTCTGCTCACTTGATATAAATGCCGTTGTACTGTCTGATTAGTTTATCCAGTGCCGGTATTAGAGTAATCCATCCAGATTGAGGAAAATGTAGCGACGGAACCGTTAGAAGCCATTGATGCTTTTAAGATTATCAAGGATATGAAGGTTTATTCCATGGGGTTGGGGCAATTTTTCATGCAAATGTCCCATGTAGACGGATGTATCAAGCTTTTGTCAAGTGAATAAAGTTGCTGATCGTTTTCTGCAGTAAAGTAGACAGTTGAAATTGGAATCTTTTTTATGGATGTTCAAGAGCCAACCCCGAGGCATGACAGAAAAATCTAGCACAGCGTTACAGGGACATCATGCTTGGTGTTAGGCCATGGACAGGAATTTGTCATGCTCAAGTCAAATTGCAAGTAGAGTGCCGATGGTCTTTGAGAAATAGATATTGGATGGGGACCCTTCATCTGTTTTGGCGTCATGCGCGATTATTTGGAATGAGTGATGTTGCCTGGTGTTTGAAATAGATAACGATTTGGAGTTGGTGGTAGTGTCACAAAAATGGCGTTCGCACCCGTGTGGGAATAGCCATATACCATCAGTGTGGAGTGCGCTAAAGGTTAAATAGAGAAGATTGATGTGGTCACATTATGATTTACCGGCTTGTGGCATTGTGTTTGTTTGGTTTCCAAATTTGGATATACAAGGTACGAGTGCCGTGTGTTGTGTTCTGCTTTAACAGGTCCAAAGGTAATGATGTTGAGCTATTGAAGAAAGTCCATGCAAGCGCGAAGGAGCAGCGAAGAAGTCCAGCAAAGAAAGCAGAGTGGGAAGAAGACGCAGGACTACTAGAGGAGAAGATGAAAGCACAAGGAGTCCAAGAAGGAGGAAGACATCAGAAGCTTAAACGGGAGTGGTCGCGAAGGCTAAGAAGGTCAGAGGTTACAGAAGAAAGGGCAACTTCTCTCAAGACTGGAGTATTGTGTGGTAATCTGGACGCCGTTCCGAAGAGGAAGCACTCTGATGGCTGGGTTGATCAAGGATCCTTGTTGTGACCGATCCATGCACGGTTCACAGTAGGGAGTGAGGGGTATGCAATCGCTCTCCCCTCCCCTCTCCAAACACTGTTGGACACTATGGCTCGGGTGTGTTCTCTGCGGAAGAGACATATTTCTTTAGGGAATACCCCTCTTGGTCCTTCCACTGTTCCTGTGATCTCTGCTACCCTGGTGACGTGATCATGATCTGTTAGAGATCCATGAATCTTAAGATGGAGTTGATGAGGGATAGTTGGAAGGTCAGTGGCATATGTCCATATGTTGGTAAGTTTTGGCGGCTTCCAACCGAACCGCAGAAAGATGCCATTCGAGGCCCAAGGAACGGGACCAAATTCTTGAACTGATTCCTTCGACAGTAGGGTTTTCCTGGACAATTGTCTCGGACAAGTTCTACCCTAAATCTGAGCAAAAGGAGGCAAGGGGACTAAAAACTAAATGTCGAGTAAGAACGTGCAGCAAATGTGTCCTGTCATGGTTAACGACTCAGGTCTTGCGACAATACAATATGCATAAATGCCCTTAAATATTCTGTTTAAAGTGAGGCAAGGTGTCAGGTGGAGTGAAAAGTTTGGTTTAGGAAGAGAAGCCATGTGCTAGGTACAACCATGTAGGATATGAATCCACCAAGAGGACATATTTTTGGTTTGGGTGGATGTCGACTTGCTGTCTTTTTTGTCAGGGAGGGCAGTTGTGGTTCGCACCCTGTTCTGCGCCCAAAGAAAAAAAAGTTTTTGTCAAGCAAAGTTAGTAGCAAATTGAATGCACCATTTCCATTTTATTTTTATGTAAGAGGTACATGAAAGCCGATATAAAAATCATGGCCAGATTATTTATTGAAGAAGATTTTCTGGGAAGAAATTTTTCTACAACTCCCGGTTCAGCTTCCACTTCACTGATCGACATTAAGATTTAAAAAAGAGAAAGTTGGGGATTTTAGGTACCCAACCTTTAGTACACAGAGGATGTTCTTAGAAAACAGTCAAAGAAAACAGAAAGAAAGAAAAAACTTGAATAGGCTCATACATGTAAATAAAGTAATGTCCTTTCCAAATTTTTTAATTCACTAATTATTTATTTTGAATTCGGCCAATGTCCCCTTATATTTTCTTCTTAATAATATTTCATTGTTCATATAAATAGCTTAATTTTGACATAGGCAACGAATCGACACTAATTATTATTATTGCCTATTTATTATTTTTATTGGTTTCAACAGGTTACGATGCAATACCTCCCTCTGTAATGTTGTTTGAAAGACATTAACATTTGTTCCTTATTTTCTGAGGGTTTTTTTAGGGGATCAATCGTTCATTTCTTTATTTTTCTGGCATATTGATTTTTTAAGGATTAGTAAATTTGGCAGTCAAAACACTTGTATGAATAACTTTTCATACTCCCAATAGGGTTGTTTCGGTGCATACGTTTGCGTAAATCCGAAAAATTGGCGAGGTTTGGACAAACAGGAACAACAACGAACAGACGACGCACTACATGTGTTTCATATTGTCAGTCATGATGTTTCGCATAACATTAATGCTTCCTATTTCACTCTTAATTTTCAAAATCGACTAGATAGGACATTTTGACCAAAGCCATCGATAATAAAGGTAAAAATGTTACATAAGTTATTTAGATTGAATAAATAGTTTGGAAAAGGGAAAATATTAGGTCAGATGCGTCAAAATGAAATAATTTATTGCCTACCATGAAAATCTGTCTAGAATAGGCCATTATAGCCTCGGCATGCATGATGACCGACTCTGAAAATGAGGTCCGTGTTGAATGTGTACTCTGCGGCATGAAGGCGGCGAGGCACAGGCTAGAGTTAGGAAAATGACCAATCAGCCTAATAAATTAGATAGATAGATATATGATAGTATAGAAAAGAATAGATAGATAGATGGAGATAAGATAGATATTTATGTGATCCCTTCTTTTTATACCAATGTAAGTTACAGAGATTCCAACATAGTACATTTAACAACTTCATCAATGTTTTAGAATGTATTTGAGTGATGAATTTCGTATTTTTTAAAGGAGCAGGAAATTATTTTTTGCATATTTCAACATCAAGCTTAATTTAATAACAAGTCAATGATAAATCCATAAAATGTAAACATGGATTTTAAATCTAGTCATGCAACAAATTGTGGAAAAGAAGGGTGAAATGTGAACTATGTGTCGTGCAAAATCATGAGCTTGTAATGAGAGGATAACGCACTGTAGTGTCGTCTGCTACGCGCATGCTCGCACCATCCGTTGTCCGAGACGCTGCAATGGCAGTCATGCATGAAATGAATACTTTAACTAAATCAACCGCTAGTTTGTTAGGATTATAAGTTAATAAATATACACCTTTATGAATTGTCCCATGAATATGCTGGACTTCATCGTGGCATTTGCAACAGGATAAATAGATCAGGGAATGCGTTGGGTCGAGGGAATTTCCTGAAAATTCAAAATCAAATTCTTGTGGAAAAGTCAGGGGGAAAATATACATTTATCAAAAATTTTAGACGCAAATTATCCAAGATAGAAAATCTGAAAAGGAAATATTTACAAATAAAAGACAAAACTGAACCCAAAAAGTACATAATTTCAAATCAGTTTTGAAATTTGCAAAATGGTTTTTTTTTAAAAGTTTGCAGGTTTGTCTATGGGTCTGGGGAAAGGTTGTGTGCAATTTTTGAAAAAATGATGATAGTGTCATGGAAGTGTACTCCACCTCATCAGGTTACCACAAGGATTGAATTAGTATTAGTTTATCTTGGTTTTGGTCTCTAACTTTCCGACTTGATCATTGATTGTGCTTGGTCTTTGGGGTTTTCTGCTTCCAGAGCTAGCCAGAAAAGTTTAAATTATATGCTCTAATGCGATGATATTCTTATTTCTATTGTCTTAACTTTTCATATTATCATATTATGGGTTCTACAATGAATGTTTTGATTGTGGATATGATTTGGCTGCTTTCAGTATCAAATAGGTCGCTCTAACAGTGTTTTTTCTTAATAAGAAAATGTTTAATTTCTTAATAGGAGGATTGGCTTTGGGGATATTGCCAATTTTAAGCAAAAATTATTTCCCGCTGGTACAATACATTGTCAAAAATAGTGCGATCTGTGTATGAATTACGTCTATGTGCTTTGGGTGCAAGTCAAGGTCGGTGAGAAAGGTGAACCCGAAGGAAAATAATGATATTGATTATTGTGCCAAGATTTGAACATTTTAATTTGTAATAAAAAATCTTGGTACTCAACTGCATCAGATGTATAGTTTTGCATTTGTTTTTAATGAGTAATCTTGTGTTTTGGTCAAAGTGATACATTGGTTGTAGTAAATTGTATTTGGGTCATATGAAAAGGGTTTATGAGCACCTGTAATCTCTTATAGTGATAAAGACGAAATTGCAGAAGATGAAGCCATTAAGGGCTGGTTATACAATCAGCCATTTTTATCAGGGTATACCGTATTCCCCGTCCCCCGCCTGTGTTGGGTATAATTTTATTTGGGTATGTTGGGGAAAGGGATTATGTCAAGCGAGGTCAAAACCGTCGATCATGTGATCATTATGAATGTTAGGATACATTGAAATGTAAATGTGTTCAATTTATGAGTCACTGTATGTTGATGATGATGTAATATGCATGCGTTCGTTTTACCTGTCCGAGTGGCTTGGCGGTAAGCCTCTTTGAGAGCATTATGCATTATGCTATGTGTGTGTGCACTTACCTGGGAAATGAGGAATTATGCATTCCTGCTTAAACACGTCCAGCTAACCTTAGCTAGTCTAGAAATAGATGCTTCATTTACACATGAAATGGCCGAAATTGGATGGTCATCACGAAACTTGTTCTCAATATCATAACTATATGATTTCTGTTAAGTATAAATATATTATTTCATATTCTTATAAAAACGAAATCACCTTCATAATTAATCACGAATGGTTATTTAAAAAATTACATTTTGTTATATTATTGAGTTCTTTTGACTATAAAATGATTATGCACATAATATCAGAGATAATCGTCTGAGTAAAAGCCGTAGTATGCAAATCATGTTTTGTGATTCATTTCGACAAAACTAATAGCCTACAACCCTTTCTACAGTATACTTTTTTTCTTTAGAATTTTTTTTTCTTAAAAAAACGATGTAGCAGGCCTGTCCTCGATTTTAAGGTAATATGTCACTTCTACTTTTGCTTTGATAGATAAGAATGGCATATTTCCTTCGAAATCCATTATTAAAATAGTAACATTTAGAACGATATTTCCATTATTTGAAGTCGACGCCATTTATAAGAGGGAAGGGCTATAGGCTATAATCATAAATATGTTCATTCCCATTCTATAAAATGAAATTAATCAGAGTGGAGAAGGTGAGGGCAGCGGATTTCGTGAGAGATTCGTTGTAATTGTTGAAGTTCCGTTTGCTTTGGCAATCTTACAGATAACATTGACCACAAGCTATGACTTAAGAACGTAGCCTTCCCCTCCTCTCTCTGTCTCCCTTATTTCTTCTGTTTAATCCCAGTTCACAACCCCTCTTCAAACAAACACACATCCACATCAATTTACAAAGCTGAGGTTTATTTGATTTTAAGTCAGATTGTCTGAGCACCTTTCAGAATAGAGAAGTTAAATGGAGCAAAGTTGTCAGACTTTAGTGACAGGAGTCAGCTCCCCAGCGAATCGGGAAGTGTAGATTGTAGAGAAAGCGGGAAGGGAAAGGAAAAGGGGTAGGCCGGAAGTCACGGTCGGGAAATGAATCATGGGATTGGGCATCGCCCACCATTTATATTTATCAAAAATTCTGACTTTTCCTGTTTCTTGCAGTTTTGGCAGGGATACTTCATGAGTATTTCATTTATCGTCCTATGGTCTTTGAATTTCTCTCGCCATTTAGTGGCTTTTAAAGAGATATGACAAACTGACTAATTAGGGCTTTATCGGAACCATGTGCTATCTGTCATAAAAATTCCTCTTGATTTTGTTTTTAATGACAGGGAATAGATGAAAAAATGGCAAATATGGTCTCATAATATATGTCAATAGCATAACAGTCAGATGATGAAAATCGATCTATTTTTTAAGTAAATCCAGAACAAGGAGTTTTTTTATTAACAGATGTTGTTTGAATGAATTTGTTGAACTAGAATAAATGACAAGATCAAAACACATTAGTTTTTAATCAGCTGTCTCTTTATACTTTTTTTTTATGATGTGAGCCATTGTTATAATTGTGACATTTTAAATGTCTAATTTATTTCCCCGTTTTCGTGTACCAAAAATAATATTAACAAAAATAAGCATCTTTAAAGCTGGTGTATAGTGTTGGGAGAAGGAAAAATTTAATTTGGATTCACAGTTTAGATAATATGAAAGCCTGAATCCTATAACTGTAACAAAGAAAGTATATATTACATGGAATCTCGTTTAAATGTCTTTATTTCACGATATTATTATAAATAAAAAGATAAGACGGGGACCGCCGACGCAGCTTTGTGTGCACTAGCGTTCACATGGAAAACCAATGGGGATTGTCGTGTGGGTGATGCACACAGATCGCTACGGTCCATTCATGCGGGAAGTTCGGGGGACAGGACAACCCAGCAAAGGTCTCAAAACCGTTACAAATTGTGTTTGGATTCAAACATTTCACTGAAATTCACCGGAAATCGTGAAAGGAATATCACAAAATCTCTCACACATGTCTTTTAGCGCAATGTGAACAACATGAGACTATATTTAATTGGTTTTTGCGATTTTTTTTTTGTTACCAAACCTATACACCAGGTTTACAAGAAAAATCTGGTGTTTACGTTTACACAATGCCTTTCTCACAGAAAAAAAAAAAAACTTTCAATGCAACCATTTTGATAAGTTTCGAGAAACTTTAATCGATGACTGCTGCTATATGTTATATTCGAGGAAGCAAGTGAGAGTAAAAGGATTTTGAACTTTTACTGAACCATCGTGCATTTATTTCCGACAACTTCCCCCTTCCTGTTGTAATATTGACCCTTATATCTTTAAAGATTTTTTAATACAACGCACAAATACCTTTGATTCAATTTCATAGTGATTGGCGCGCTAGAGTAGCGATGCGCGACCGTGCAAAACCCGTTCAATCAAAATGGTGCTGCTTTTCGTGTGTCATCATCATCATCTTCACCCTTCATCTTTATCTCTTCTACCACCACCACCACCACTTCCATCTTCATCACCAACGCCCTAACTCATTTATTCTACCATGTAGCATCTTTATTTTTGTCTAATGTGACCAACCATGAAAAGATTACAGTCTATATTCTACATAGTGGTGATGAGGGGAGGGACGGGGTGACCACCGGACATTAGTGACAGTGAGTGGTCTTTTAACTGTAAATGGCTGATGGCTATATTAATGTTATACTAATGTTGAATTAGCCTCTGTTTATAATCATATGACGTTTCTCTGCCATCTTTATCCTACACATACACACATACACCTCGTCACAACGCACCCACATGCACCCACACCCAACCTCACACCCTCGCACGCACACACGCACACACGCACATGCACTGTAATATTTGCGTAAACTGGGTTTTCCATTAAGTGTTGCGAGATTGGGATACGGACCTGCGCGCACATAGTGCACTCTCCCTTCCTTAAGTGTTTTTGATCCATTATTTATGGTTTAGAAAAAAAAAGCGATCTGGTGTATTACAATCATGTTTAGAGTTATAATTTGCGATGCTCTGCGAAGCTTTACGCGTATTCGATTATAGTTATGCATTGATACTTCCGCGGATTAGTTCATCGTTGAAATCACGGCCATCTGTTCAAGAATGGGTGACGAATATTACACGGGGCTCCATATAGCTGTCGTAATGGTGTTTGATGATTTCGTGTGCTATATCTATAAAACTCAGGCTGCACAATTATAATGTCTATTATAATCATAATTAATGTTCAACATAATATTCAGACACATTATGATGTATTAAATTTGATTTGTATTGTCACGATTACCGCTAACAAGGACATGGTTTTATCTCATCGGTGTAAGTGCATGAACATTTTCAAAGGAGACATGTAATACTTTGTTTATAAAGATGATGAGTTTGAACACAGCAGAAATAAATACAGAAACTTGATCATTATAATGATCATTACATGATATTTAAAAATGGTTTAGAAAATACAATTAAATATAAATTTTAATTTGCTTTGACATAAAAAAAATGAAGAAAGAATAAAACAATTGCACTTTTGCTCTTTTACGAACATAAATATAATCACTTATTTTGAATGCTAAATGCGATTGGTGATAAAGAATCACAGATTGTTTAATGCAAGGAGACAGGTCTTCTTTGCATTGTCATCAGCAATTCTGCATCATTCTCTGAGTGGCAGATCATAAACCTTAATATCATAATCATCAGATATTATCTTGTCACATTGTTATGAGGTAAAAATCCTTTTGTCCACGTTGGACGCATCTTTTTAATGTGAGTAAATTTGCTGAAGAGTTTCTCAATTTCCCACTTCGTGTTTGCACCTCCATGATGTCTGGTGAGAGTGTTGACATAGTCTTTAAAACCCAGACTTAAATGGTTATAATTATGGAAGATGTTGAGGATATGAGAAGGGAAATGTCAGTGCATTTCATAAATCTAGGCATTGACACATTGACGAATTATGGGTTTTTTTCAATATTTGACAGAAAATTTTTCGTTTCTTGTCTTTTGAAACTGCATTATAATGGTTTCATTATTTTCTCTCTCTTTTTTTATTTCAGTCGTTTTAAGTTAGGTTTTTTGTGTTGTTAGTTTTTTGTTAAAATGTATGTAATTTATAATATTTGGGGATAAAATTACGGCTTTTGTCAGCCTGAGTAATGAATATAATACATTTCCAATAATTGTCGTTTTTAATACACATCTAACTTACGTGAATTAAAATATCCTTACGTGAATTAAATAATGTCAGGTTGCCAGAGTGGTCAATGGAAACACCAAGTAAATGTTTAATTCAGGACCTAACACACCACACACACACAACACACACCACACACACCTAACACCACACCATACAACACACACTACAGACACACACACAGCACACACACCACAACACACCCACACACAACACACCACACCACACACACACACACACACACACACACACACACACATAACACACATGAAACATTGTACGTAATATCGTTATAGCATATCGATCTTTGTTAGATGATAACCTCCTTATCAGGGGCCGCCGAGCCGGGGGTGTAAGAGGGGCCTGACTAGGACTCATACTCATTGAAATTGGTTTGTGCGAGGTCGTATTGGATTCAAAAGGTAAATTTGGATATATATTCTTTTTGTAATGTATTGCTTTTAGTGGGTAGCACTGTCACTACAAATGCGACAACAGTTGTCCCTGTCTATACTGTATGATCAGAAACATAAACCAGAAACGTTGGAGGGATGGGGACCTGCGCTCCATTTACTCACAAGACAATGACCCTGATGTGCACACAACGGGCAAATCTGAAAAAAAAACATAAGAGGGGATGGAGACGATTTTTTTTTATATAGTTTTATTATTTATGTTTAATGCGCTATTCTCAATAAAAAACGGTAGCACGTTCCTCTTGCGTCCCAGCCTGATCCACCACTACCAAAATCAAAGGAGAAAACAAAGTAAAGAATGTGAATGAAGAAGAGATAATTTCTTTATATCATAGAGTGTAATATTCCGAGCCCCTCCATATTCTGCCCAGTTGGATGCACCCTACGCCCTGCTGTAATATTATACCCGTGATATCCCACTAGGCGTAGCCGAGCAGGCTTAATTTTCCGCCAGGTACCAAGGTATTCCATGATGGGTTCCATGCTGAGTAGTAACCAGGTCTGCGAGGCAAACTAGCATGGCGTTTACCTGGCCTGTTACCTGTATATCAGGTGACGATTTGATTGACGTCCACAGCAGAGCTTCGCCGTGTGGGCCCCCGTAAGGTATGCACGGGGATACCACAGCGCGCAGCATGCACGTACGGTTTGGAGGTGAGCTTTTTCGAGCCTCCGACCCCTTCTCGCTCCCGATTGAGGGGTATGTTATTTAGTCATCCCAACCGTGTCACACCCGCTGTGAGCAGACCAAAACAGAAAGAGAAAGGAAGTTTAAAAAGAGAAAGGAGACTGACAGAGAAAGAAGAGAGAAAAGAAAATAATATACCACAGCCACACGACGGGTGCTCATCATCATTTCCTTCTTGCTTTTGAATGTGGCGAGGAAGGAGGAATGTACTTATTATACCTGGGGACTGGCCGTGAGGTGTGTAGATGCACGTAGCTAATAAAAGGAGATGCTTCTCCTTTCACTCAACAAATCACTCTCACACTCTTACATCAGCGTGTGTACCGTATCACTTCTAAAAGAGAGACCGCTGACGCATCTCCATCGCACCTTTCCAGGCCTCCCGCCGTGCTTGGATGCATGCTAATATCACACAAAACTTGTGTGGATCTTACTTTCTGCTCACCGAAAAGGTATTCTTCCTTTTCGCTCTCCCCCTTTTTTGAATTATCTCACCGCGATCGGCGGAATTCCAGGTGTGTCATGCTGCTTATATAAAGAGAGCAGGCTTCAAAGAGTGAGAAGATAGTACACAGCCTCTCTAGAGTATTTACGAATTAAATGTACTTTTATTGAACAACTGGATGAATGCGTGCTTTGGAGTTGTCATCCCTCTCTTGCAGAGGACCCTCTCTGTAAATGTCCACTTTGTGAATAAATGGTAGATTCGATCTTGCTCTGTTTGCCTATCAGATCGATGAGCGGTGCAGCTCACCTCTTGTTTTACCTGTACACTACGTGATTCATCAAGGGCGGGCGCCGCAGAAAAACGTGATCTATACCTCTGAAGTGAATGAAGTCATCTTTGCTCACCTCAGAAAGCTACATCCTGACGAAAATAAACAAAAAGAGGCAAAGAGGAATTGAAAAAATAGATAAAATCAAACTTTGTTGAAGGACGATTACTTATTTTCCTCCTTAAAATGGATTTATGATTCGATAGATATTTGAAGGTGATTTTTATAAGAGGGGCACTTGAAGAGTTTTGACAGCTTCTTTTCTTTTTGAGAGAGATTTTCCTACTTGAAGATCTGTGACTACAGAGCATCCTCCGAAATCGGAAGGCATCCCCTCTCGAGAAGGGAAACTTCAAGCTTTTTTGACCCGGTTTAAGGGTATCCAGGTGTGCTCTCCAGCTATCCTGGAGGGCCTATTCACAAAGGTGTGAGCTAGCATTATCCCCTTTTGTTCGTGAAGGGGGCTCTCTTCTTCTACAAACACAAAAGGAAGTGGAACGTTTAAACATTGGATGAAAGGGGACAAAGGTGCAGCCCGACACATAAACAGGGAGTTATGATGTTTTCAAGAGGGTACAGGTATTGGTGCCATGAGAAGACGGGTATAGTTCCATTTCTTATTGGAGATATAATCGTGTGGGCCATGCGTACACGCAGTGTCTGACAACTGATAAAGGAATGATGAATGTTCGCAGCGGTGTCTTGTCTCGCTTGATAAGACGTCAGATTCGACGAGAAAGGCTAAGGACTTATGCTTGAAGGAATATCATCTGATCACTCATCCTCCATAATTCACATCTTCTACGTTTGCTCGTGGTTAAACTTTCATTCTGCTCTAGATGTTCACAATCCGCGATCGATGTCTCTCTTTTTTTTTGTCGTTCCCCTCATTCTCGGCAACTATTTATACATTTTCTCCGAACTTGATGTGAAAATTACCAGACTGTAAAGCTTGAGGATTATTTTCAGATGAAATATTAGGGAATGCAGATATGATCTTTACGCATTGAAGCGAAGCGGGTTGTGACGTTTCCTCCCGACTTTAAATGCATCACCTTTCTCGGCTGTGACCGATTTATGAAAACTGGATTTTGATTTCGTGTTACACAAACTTTTGGAGTCATTAGCTGACTCATCCGAGGATTTTTAACTGTCATTTTTGTGTATGACTTTGACCAATAACAAACGGCACAGGGTTAACTTCGCAGGTGAGTTAATGAGCCATCGCATGAAAGTGACTCTTTCTTTTATGGGACAAAAATAATATGACACATGTTGTCTCTGTGCATTTGTAGAGATTCTGACTTGATGAATTAGAAATGAGGTTTGGAAATATGGTTAGTTCGGTTATGCCTCATTCACCGACATTTCCCGTCTTCATGACATTTGTGTGGAAATAAAAGCTATTTTTTGTTTACAAAACCAGGCAATAGTAAACTTTCACGGGGGATTTCCGCTGTCACTAACGAATTGTCACGATCTTAAAAGAAATATAATTTACAATGTTATTTTGTAATGAATGTATCTATTCTTTATTTTTTGATGTTATTACACGAGGGTTTTTACATCATAACAATCATGTGTCAATAATGTAAGTATCATCGGGTTGATGAGATGAGTTGCTTCCCACATTTTGCCCAAAGTGAATGATCTTATAATTGGCGATTGTTTTGAACAGATTCAAAAAGTTATCCACTGAATTTAAATATTAACTAATACCATTCGTAGTTATCATAAGTTACATGTGACAATGTTATCAAAACATAATATTATCGATATATTAGAATTCATGCTTCAATCGCACACTGGCAAAATATTTTTTAAGAAATTGTTTTTAACTAAAGGTATGATATGAAATGCATTTTTAAGTAAGCCTAACTGGCTAGTAAATTAAAACTATATGATTTATGAAGACCAATGATTATTGTGTGAATGTATGATAGACGAATGAAGTTGATATATTTCATGTAAATGACTGGCCCACTCAAATATATTTCTAATCAAGATATGCGATCGCTAATATAATGTTGTTACGCATAGCAAAAAAATAAATAAATGAATTGTGTTATCAAAATGGTTGGTTTAATAATTGCACATTGCTTGTAGACCCCGAGATGCGCAGTTGAAGAGCCAGAAGCTCTTGATAATAATTACGGTCACTAAAGTGATGGGAGTACAGTGTAACGATACAATGCGTTGAAAACTTTGAAAAAGTTAAGAAAACATGACCGAATTTCCATTGAAAGGGGCATGAATGTGGGGGCACAAAGGCCAAGCAATTCATGAAAAATATAAGGAGGGTAGATCCATACGGCGTATAGAGAGCGGGACCCCTCATATACATTTTCGGTGGGTAATGCCCGTGGGTTATTGCTCGATGATAACGTTAAAATAATTTCATCGCCCCAAGCAGGTAGTATGGCGCGCTCGGATTGCCGCTGATCCCTGGCAGAAAGTGCGGGCTGAAAGGTGATATGCGCACGGTGGAATCGGAGAGACACATCCTTATCGAACGCCAGGGATGGCGATGGATGGGCCCGAGTGGAAAAGAGAGGGGCAAATCTAGGCTAAACATGGATCCTGGCATAAAATGTCATGGCAGATGAGCAAGGGAGAGGTTGAGAGAGTATTACTACTGGCTAGGGGGAAATACAAGGGTGTGATGAACTGAAGAGAAACAAAGAGGAACTTAAGAAAAAAGGGAAGAAAAAAGCATTGTTGGGGCGTCTGCATACTAACATGTGTTCAATAGGTGTCGTGGAATGTGCACTGTTCCAAATAAACAAAGTCTTAAGTTCCAAACGTCTTCTATAACAACAAATATTTTCATTAAGTGAGATGGAAGAGAGGGAAAATGAAAGGAAATTAAGTCAAAATGAGCCTCGATATTTTGCCTTATCCCCCCCCGTCTTCACATTCGATATCATTCGAGAGACGGCGATTTCACTAAGAACAAAACAAACTAAAATCATAATTGATGTTCTATTTTGTTAGCTATAGCTTTCGGAAGGGCTTAAAGATTATAATTTCCATATTTTTGAGCAACAATAAAGTGAAAATGGACGTATGCACTTCCCTATTTCTGTTGTACATCAGTTATGTCTTCAGAGATATTAAAGAGAAACGCTAAATTTGCTGAATTACATATTGTCATTATAGCAGAGAGATTGATAAAACTGAGAAATGAGTTTTATACTATTCTTTAATTAGCAGGCGTATATTTAACATTAGTAGTGTTATACTTTGACAAATATATCCGTCAAGGCAGCTAGCCCCAAAAGATCATTAAATGTTATATTGCTCTGCAATGGGAATAAAGGGATGGAAGTAAATGGAGGATCAGGGCCAGGTCCTATCCTGCATATAATGAGGGAGTATGGTCAAGCACCCTTATTTTTTGTTGGGGGGATGGACACAAAGGGTAGGGAAGGACGAGGGTCGGCTGGGCAACAGAATCACAATTACTAATACTTTGGGTGCTCATGGTCTCCATAAAACCTTGTCATTGCTGTCAGAAGCGGTGGAAAGGGGCAGGGGGCATAGTGCTCCCACTTTTTCATGCACCCTAAAAGTGCCCCTTATCATTAATAAAAAGTGTCCCTTTCTTAGCTAAATTGTGCCCTTTTTATAATAAAAAAGAAGCAATCCAGACTTCTTATAAGTCATATGGACGTTTCATTTTTGAAAAAGGGCAATTTCGGTACAAAGAATATGCCCCTTTTTGCCTTAATTATGTGTTTTTTATTTGAAAATTTTGCAGCCCACAATTTTTTACAGCCAAGATCGATGCTAATTTTTTCGGGCGCCCCTATACCCGAAATTATTTAACCAAAGCCAGTTAAATGTATGTTCGATTTAGTAACTAATTCGATAATAGTTTCTATCGTGCACATTCAACTCAAATTTTGAGCTCAAAAATTTACCCTCGCGTTCGCGCTTTCATTACATTTTATCATTACTAAAATAATGAACGATAAAAAATAATAATAAAAAAAAAAAAGCCATTGAGATTCGTAATTAAAGGCAAATTTTCTTCGCATCCCTCCCTATGATATCCCAATATTTTTTCTCTCTGTACCACTGATCTCAAATGCCCCCCTTTGAGAAAAATTTCTGCTTTTCCACCATGACCCCCCCCCCCATTTTCAAATTCGTTCCGCTGCTTCTGATTGTTTTAGGCCTATAATCCTTTATCATAATTATGCATACTGTGGGTAAAATGGGTTTTAAATTTGGCGCAGATGATTATCTCCAAAAACAGTTTAATTACTTAAATAGTTGTATCGTTACTGAACCTATTTCACGTCAACTTTGAAATAAAATCTTCGCAATCAAATTAGTGGTCGGAGGAATGCAATTTGAATAAACCACAAATACCCATTCAGAAAAATGCAGTGTCTCAACAGATTCGTCAATCTAAATACTCTATTATGTTCTCTCCTAGTGAAGATTAGGGGGCGCACAGCCTAAAAATTAAAAATTAGGGGCGCCCGCGAGAATTTTCTGATTTTAACATGTATACAGTCAATAAGTGGTTTTCAAAAATTAGTTAAAGTGGAAAGGGGAGGGAGAGTATTAAATAGGGTGCATACCGCACTGTATAATGTATCTACCAATGATGTGCTCTGACACGAACTGTTTTGTATACGATGATAATACGGAATATAATTCAGCCTCGCCGAAGAAGGACACATTATTTTATAAATTCAAAAATAACAATTGGAAGGTAGTTTGGAAGGCTTGCATTTAAAGATTAAAATATGGTAAATAAGACCTGCTCGGATAATCATGTGAAATATGGAAGGCAACTGGCCAATACTAGAGGTTATAAACCTATTGCACATGACGACCTTAAGAAGAAAAACAAACCCCACTTTTTTTCTCTTTTTTTAATGTGTACATCGCGCCCGAAAATTTGTATTTCCAAATGAGAATAGCCCTCCTTGTTCACTTTTCTGCAGGTGTGTGGCGGATAGTTCCACCTTTATGTTCGGAAATAAAAGGATTCATTGAAAACAGCTTTAGGTTGGCGAAAAACGAGAACTCTCTGCCCCCGAAGAAGGTTATTAGCATTCAGAACACGAACAAGTGACGTGCGCAATGAATAAGGGCACCGTATTATCGGCCCGTGTGCAAAAATTTCACACCGTTCTGGCAAGGTGAGAAATTCTTTATTTAAACTTTCTATTAAGCAAATCCCTCCTATTATTTAAACAATGGTGCTGCAGCATTTTAAAAGAGAACGTGGTGGTTTTCACTGTTTACGTATAATGGACGAACGGCATATCGATCGCTTTTCAACAATTGAGTCGTTCAAAAAGCAACGAGGCGCGTAAATTGCCTGTGATACAGGTGTGGAGGGTAACGCCTCTTCTGTTTTTATTGCTATGCCAATGCATCAATGCTGAATGGCATTTGAAAACGAGGAAATGATAGGCTTAGGAAATTGAAGGGTCCATGCACTTATATCATCATGATACCGGAACTCTTTTCGAATAAAGTTGTAATAGAGGTTACTTCAAAAATACATTCACATTTTTGTCTCCATAAGTACGATGACTATAATTAAATAACTAATATAGGCCATGTTATAGGCCTTTCAATCGTTGATGTTATAATAATAATAATATTAATAAGTAATAATAATAATAATAATCATAATAATAATAATAATAATAATAATAATAATAATCATAATCATACTACTACTACTACTAATAATAATAATTAATACTATACTACTACTACTACTACTACTACTACTACTACTAATAATAATAATAATAATAATATTAATAATGATAATTGCGCAATCATACAATATTACCATTATCAAATCCAAACGCCAATTCTCAATTGCAAAAAAAAAAAAAAAAAAAAAAAAAAAAAAAAAAAAAAAAAATATCACTGAACTTCAAATGAAATTAAAAAGCATTTTTAATTCCAGTCTTTTCTACCTATCACCATTTCTTTGTTAAATTTGTGGATCAATGTATATTTTCAAATAATGTTATAAAGCAACATAATAAATTTTAACGCAACCTATATGGCATCAGTAAAAAAGGCCCTAGAAGCTTCGACTCGGTTAGAAACCTGATTTATTTTGCATATACACGATTACAATTTTGCGGATTTGGCAAGACTTATATGTTGTATTTAAGTTTATCATTTCACTACAATCACACATCTTCTCTTTTTACTTTGCACATGCTTAAATCCCACTTTCCCATCATCTTATATAATTATCCCGTTGCATCTGAATATCATTTGCAAAAATAACTAACTCAGGTTGTTCGCACAGTACAGGGATTTGAATGTGAGCTCTTCGTGGCCACGGACGATGTAATATTATTATATGAACAGCGCCATCACATTTACATTATCGAAGAGGTTTTTTTTTTTTTTCGTTCTTTCTTTTCGTTTTTTCCCCCACTTTATACGTTCATAAAAACAGTGCTCATCTTTTTTTTCTTTTTTTTTAATTTTTTTATTCTAACGTTCATTGTTTTAATGAAATGTATCAAGGAAGTCGTGCGATTTCACTTCAAACTATTTTCCATATTCCATTGTTTAAACAACAATGAAAAGAGGGGCTCCAATGCCAGTGGAACAATTGCCTCCATGCATGAGAGTATACATGGGGGGGGGGGGGGTCTCAAGTAAAAACAAAACAAAAAACAACAACGAAGCTAAATTTAGGGGCAGCTGATATCATTGTGTTCAAGTCCATGAGAATATTTAAACTATTTACTAGTTTACGAATGCCCCCATATCATCACCTGGCTATAAACATCGATCACGAAAATAATTCATTCAAAATGCAGGAGAAAAAAGGAAACTGCTGAGAAAGCAGTAAATGGCAATTTATTTAATACTATTTTACAACAAAAACTCGCTCACAGATTTACTGAATGACAACAGAAACAACCCCCAAATAATGTGCGAAAATGTGCTCGCCTCTAATTGCTTAATTGACCGCGTTTCTCGGCCCCAAATCGATTGCCAGGCGCACATCAATCAATCGGCCAATGGGAAAAGATTAGCAGTGGAAATCTGCATGCACCTGCACACTTACTAATGCAAACGCATTTGAAGAGTCTCCACTTTTTATGGCTAGTTGGAACCCATCAAACCACATTGCACGAGTATAATCATAACCCACCCGATATTGTACGTCCTAATTTTGTAGTAGTACTAGTATACTGTGCATTTCAAATTCATATTCGTATTTTCATCTATAACAGAGAGAAGGATAGCACATAATGACACAAAAGATGATTAAGTGATAGAACGGGGCGGGGGGGGGAGGGGGCTGGGAGCAACAGAGGCGCCACCATTTATTTATTTATTTTATTATTTTTTTTTTTAAACCACCTCTTTGAACAAAGATACACTGTACTTGTTAAGAAAAATGTCGACTGCTCCCGCCCCCATTTTTTTAAATTTGACGGCTGCGCCCCCACTCCGTTTCAAAAATCCAATCATACGGCTAAACCCATTTGGTCTATATTTCCCTAACAATGTTTGTCTTATTTCCCCTTAGTCCCATATACATTTTGGGTCTAATTCTCACTTAGTCTAGTTCGTCTAATATATCATTGCTTTTCGTTTATTTCCAAATTGATATTGGTCTAATACCAGTTTGTTAAAAAGAAATTTACGAAGTTAGTGTTAGACAAGTTTTCATCAGATGAAATGGATAATAGCAAAATGGGAATTAGACAAAATGGGGAAATATAACCGTAGTGGCAATGACCGAAGTGGTAAATTAGAATAACTGGTTGTTGACGAAATGGAATTAGACCATGTAAGATGAAACTAAACGAGTATTGGTCTAAGAGGATTTAAACTTATAAATTGGCAATTTACCTAAAAAATGAATAGTGATTTTTCTTCTTTTTGACAAGACTACACGTACAAAGAAAGAAAATTTACTGTGAAAATCATATGGAGAGCCCCAACTAAAAAGCTGAGCTTAATTTTGGACCCTCATTAAATTTTTTTTTTTTTTTTTTAAAGGAAGAAGAAGCATTTAAGGCCCCTACTTTAATTTTGCCTATTAGGCCTATATACGAACGTTATTTGAAAAAAATATTCCTTCAGGTTCTCCAACTTAAAATCATCCTAATTTATAATTCTATTCATAGCTATTATTTTTTAAGCTTATCTTGAATGATATTTTGCAGGGGTCGCGGAGCCGGGGGGGGGCTGGGGGGGGGTGCAGCCCCCACCCCCACTTTTTCAGCCAACGTGTACAAAAACGCAAAAATGACCATACATTTGTGATTTTTTAGCCTGTTCAGCCCCCCTTCTCGACTCAGCCCCTCCACTTTCAAAAACGCTCCTGTTTTGAAGAGCAATTTCGTTATTTTGATGTGGTTTCAGTCTTGCTTCTATATGGTGTATTTCAAAATATTCCATGTCTGTATACAAGGACAGTGCAATGGAGCTGTGACACTACACAAAATTGTTACATAGTTTTAAAGTTTCAAAATATGCACAAATAGAGCATATAGAGTGATGTTTAAGAATATGAAACACTCTTTGAATATTATGTTCCATATAGGTGTTATTATGAATTTCAATTAAATAGTTTAGAAGCGGTATTACTATTAGCCGATGGAGAATTAGGTTTAAATTCTATTTGTATGAAGATTTCGAAACAAGTAACATTTGAATCTGATGAGGAAAGTTGCTTGGTGTAATTAGAAAATAAGTAGATGACCATTCTAATAATAGAAGTTACTAAAACTGCAAAATATAATTCATGTTGTCTGCTATTTTCATTTTCTTATTCCACGCTTTTAAAAGGGGGTAGGCCTACTGTCTTCCTTTTATTTACAATATGTTTATTTGTTTGGTTTTATGAATCATTATGGAAATGAATTACATTCCTTTCGTATGCAATATAGAGACCTGATATTCACTTGTTCGCCCCCTTCTCCCCACCCTATACGTGTCCCATACCGGGTACCACACCCCATCTCTCTCTTTCTAAAAAAATATATAAATTATTTTAGTTTTATATTTACACGATTTAGTTTAACTTTAGCATTGGGCATTTCCTTTCTTCTTTCTCATTTATTATTCCAACTTTACTTCATGATATCCTTCTATTCACGATTTAAGAAAAACTTCTCTACTGCATATCCCTCTGTCATTTTCTCAGCTGGATAATATCTATTTTCTTGAGATCTATGTTGAGAAGAGAAATTATGGTTGTCATCAGCTGCATCAACGAGCTGTAAGCTTAGCTTTTGACCCGTCACACGTGACCACTTTCAGCCAATTGGGTTGCGTATACGGCTGGCCGCATGCATAATTAATCATACACAAAACGTGGGTGGTTTACACACTCGAGTGCTTCTCTCTCACAAAATACTATGCGAGTGAATTGAAGTAAATAATGTGCATAGGTGAATTCCGTATATAACACGCACAACAGATTGAACAATCCAATGCAGGGAAAGACGATATAATATTGCTACAAGATTTTTGTTTTTGTGCTGCTGTAATACTAGTGAAATGTAGAATTCACGAATGGATTTGTTGATAGTACATTGCCTGTCGTTGACAGTATGTTCTTCTTGGATTTTATTCTTACAGAGAGGACGATAACGTTGCGAAAGTGATTGTTTACCACGGCGAGAACTAATCGCTCCAGCGTCGGGCACTGGACAGGGTCAACACCCGGCTCTACGAGGGGTGCCAAAATGGCGACCTACTCCTCGCAGATATTCCGATGTTTTTACACGGGTTTGGTCGTCTTCTGTCTCCTTTTGGATGCTGCAAAATATGTGTCAGGACAGAGTGTTCTCTGCCCTGAAGAATGCTGGTGCTTGGGCTCCCTGGTAGACTGCAGTAAACGACATTTGACGAGTATTCCGACCGACTTGCCGACATGGGTTACAATGCTGTGAGTATAATTTATCAAGCCAGTTGATTCTCTTGCTGTTTTGCAGTGGTGTAACAGCCCGCTCTGTAGGCCCACATCGTAATAACAGGGTACAGTGGCTCAGCTCATACACGTAGGCCTACATGATGGTCTTGTCTGTCATGAACTAACCTGCCATTTACAATAGCAAGAAAATCAAAATAAGATTAATGAATATAATCTAGTCTAGAACGAATGGAAACTATGGGAGTGTCACTGTCCAGTGAAATGTAACTTGGTTTTCTTGTTTTTGACTTTTTTGTCGACTTTTTTGTTTGCTTTTGATTCCATGAGTAAAAGAGTATCTAGGCTTACCATAAATACATGTTTGTTCAAATTTAAATGTATTAGAAATGTTATTTTGTGTCTACATGTAGACTCTGTATTTCTATGGGTTTTTTTTTCTTTCATTAACATTTATTTACACATAAATCATTTTGATTTATAAATTTGTAAAGCAAGTATTATTCTGTCTATATGATAAGGGTTGACATTAATAAAACATTACCATAAATGCAACTTGTCAAAAAACTCTGTAAGTTACTAAAAAAAGGTGTTAATTTATTGTTAAAAATGAAAGAATGTTAAATGGTAAGAACATTGGTGGAATGAGTTTACCTGGAAGTGGAAGCCAGACTGCTTAGACTACAGCATTTTTCCAGAATCTCGGGTAAAGGTAAAAGGTAAACATTACACTACTGTTTTTGTCAGATTTTCTCTAGCTTAAAACACTCAAAGCAACTTCTTTGGAGACTGCACTTTCCTTTCAATATTACACAATATTTGAGTTTTATTGAGAATACAAGTATACAATTCCTCTTCTTGATATTTTCGTTGAGCCTTGGGAGCCTAATTTGCAGAGGATCTTCATCAGCACAACTCTTTATAAGATCCGAGACATCAGCTACAAAAAGGATAATTTACATGCACTTCAAAAATATATCCTGGCAGTACGATACATGTTCATTTTGGGTTTGTATTTGTAAGGGATACTTCTCAACATTCCATCTGGAACCAAACAAGATTATTATTTGTAATGTAACTTTTTTTAAATTAGGGTAATGATAAATTAGTGTAAAATTTCTGTTAGATTTATTTGGGTCTTTCATTCATAAGGAGAATTCTGGTCTAAGAACTAGTTGCTGCAAATTTGAAGAAAATGTGACATAGAATCTCAGACTAAAACATTTACTACTTGTTCTTGATTTTGATACATGTATGTCAATTGCCTAATGACGTTTATGTTATTACTGCAGAAGTAACCAACTACATGTAGTATCTCTTTGTACCTTTGGTCAAGTTATAAGAGTTTAATGTTTCGGCATGTGTTATATTCTCTTCATACAATAGTTCTTTTTTTTTTTTTAGAAACATAAAGAATGTGTAGGCCTAAGTAATGGCATAATGACAACTAGATATATAGCAACTTTAATTTAGAAAAGTCTGATATTTTTTGGGTCAAATTTGGGAGAAAGACGATTTTTGAAAAATCATCAGTAAAAGGTTTGTGTGATCTTCTTGTACTAAAAATAATTTGTTTTGAGTGGAGTTGGTCTACATTGGCAATGTGTCATATTTTGATGATAAAAAGTAGCTTGATATAAACCTTTAAAATGCAAAAAGTACATTATAGTAATTTAAAAAAAAAAAAAAAAGTACATAGAGCCTTCATAATACAATATCTAGGCCTATACATATAAAGTGTACAGGATTTTGAAATAAATTTTTGAAGATTTTATTCAAATGTAATATGATGATCAGTAACATAATTATGTACTATGATGCAGAGTTACATAATTATGTACATGTACATACTGTTTACAATTACAATTTTTAACTTGCACACTAAATCTGTGAAAAGAGAACAAAAATTTGATATTTCAGTTGTCACATCATTCTCTTTTCATGATGAAAGGAGTCAAATTAATGTATGTGTGATTCGTGTCTCAGCATCCAGGTGTCTGTCATTCAATCATTCCAGGTTGTAAATCAAACTCTGATTTATAGGCCTACATAGTATGTGATTCCACACTCCAGATTTTTTAAATTACAAATATACATGTAGTTCAAAGTTTGGTTCACCTCATTTTAAACTGTTTCTACCTGGGGCCTACAGTTGTATTTGTCAAATAAAAATTAAAAGGATAAAAATAAGTACATGTACATTGTATCTGTCCAACAATCAAAATCAACTCTACATACAATGTATATGTATGGAACTTGGTTTTGCATATAATTTGATAAGCCTTTTGTTCTTGGCCTTTTGAATTTGGAGAATGCTCAGTGAATTCCCTTCCCGCTAATGTCCAGTTGTTTGACAAGTGTACAATACATGTACACTGGTTCTGCAGATGATTGACATAAAGTACAAGCCACCCTGGCATGGTCCTTGCAATCCTCGAGTGGATCATTTGTCAGGCCATGAATGACACACTGGTCCTGACATTCATGCTAATTGTCATTTGGGCCTAGCGTAAAGAGCCACAACACAGTGTATTCTAACCTGCCAGTGTTTACAAGGGAGTTAGAACAGAAATGGGTCGTTTCAGAATTATAAGCAATGGCATTGTAATGGAATGACTGGTAGATGATAGCTCACCTACATGTACATGTATAGTAGAAATTAAACATAAAATTGTCATTCAGAATTATGGAGTGCATGTTCATGCTTGTACACATTGTTGTAAAAATATTTTAATTACCAGTATAGACTTGGACTTTGGAAAATCCTCCCCTGATTATTTATGGATTCTAAAGTGCTTGCAAGTGGACCAAAATAAGTTAGACTTTGTCTTCTTCTTCTTCTTCTTTTTTGGTTTTTGTTTTTGTTTTTTTGTTGTTTACAGCACTGAGGTATAATTATACATGTAACTTTTGAGCATACACATTATTTTTTAATGAGTGACTACGTCAGTGTTTACGTATAAAATTATATAAAGCATATAAACTATTCAAAAACATGTTCAAATTTATCTATAGGCTACATAGTTTAAGTTACAAAAAAAAAAATCCATAATCTTTTATCAGAAAGTTTATCTTTCGAAAAAGAATCTGCCTCCGTCGATATTTTTTGTAAGTAATCCTCAACATTTTTGCAGGTGTAAGAAGTCTAATTTGTGCAGCCTTTCTTTGTTGCGTGGTGTTTGTGCGTAGTAAGCGGGTACACATTCACCATGACCTTTATAATGGGCAGCAGATTTTCCTGCAGCAAGGCGTGACCAAATAGTTAAGACAGGAATGTTGCCCTGAGCCAGAGTGCAGCTCAAATTTGGGGAAAATCTTTGTCCCCGCAGATTATGAAAACATGGGTGCTTTTTCTCTCCCTCGAATTTAGCCAGGGCTATTGTTGTTGGTCTACCCCAAAAAGCGCCGGAATCCACTTTTGCTGGGTTTAATATTTGTATCTCAACACCTTCCAAAGCTGTCTTGCGGATCACATAAATGGAACAGTGATGACAAATTAAGGCCCTCTCTTTCTGCAGTTATGTGGTTGTGTTAGCCTTTTTTTT
>CALNVZ010002100.1:37961913-37973820 GCA_940671915.1 Paracentrotus lividus
ATCAATGAATTTTTCCTTCCTTGACGAAAAATGTCTGTTGCCAAGTGGACTAAAAAACCAGTTTTTGATTATTTCTAAAAAATAGATTATCTTTTATAGATTAATTAATTTAAAAAAAATACTGAATGCAAAGATATGTATTATCTATAAAAAAAAGTAAGAACATACATTACAAGGAAACAGAATGAAAGAACAAGAGAATAGTTGGGCCTACGCGGATGAGCGAGTATACTCTGCAAGGAAACATAGAAGACAAAACCTCTTAGCCAGCTTCCGTTTGAATTCATATATTTTAAAGATGATCAACATAAGTAGTGATTATGGTTCTATGAGGAATACTAGAGAGCTAGCTGGCATGTCAGAGTCAGGTCAGGGTCATCCAGCGCACCTATGCTGTTCAGCTCTCCATATTATATTGTTCTTAGGGTCTGTCGTTCGTCCTTGTGGTGGAGTCTGTTAGCAGTAGGAACCCATGCCTTATTTTTCTTTCCCCCTAGTTCAGGGTCGAGCGGAATCCACCCTAATCCTGGCAACCTTAATCTGTGCTTTGCACTTCCCAAACTGGAACCATATAGAACCGTGAGCAGCATTTACATCATCACACTCCCCTTTCTGAAAACACGCTCCGATAATCCCTGCATGTATGGAGTTGGTGGATCCTATCCCGACCAGACAGAGACCTGGTTATCGCATGTACCCTGATGAGAGACACGACTACCCCCACCCCCAATGACCTTGCCTGATTTACAACCAAAGATGAATGATATTATTAGGATATAGGTAATAGAAGATAAACTGTGAAAACAGGCTGGGAAATAGGCTCCTGATTAGGGTCTTAGAAAATAGAAAGTTTACACAAAAAATGTATATCAACGTACCTAGCATTAGATTTCATATCGTAAAAATTATTAGTTATGGTGATATCTCTTTGAATCTACAATATAATCTGCATTCAATTTCGCAAAATTTACAAAAGGTATTTGCTGGTGTCTTGCGGGGGGGGGGGTAGGTTATTGGTTTATTTAGTCAGGTGTGCTGGTCCAAGAATACCATGGTCTGGTGTGTTTACTCCCTATTTTAATATCTCAAGATGTGAGTGTGACCCTGTCGTCTTATTTGATGTTGAGCAAGACTGGCCCTGTGTGTACGATGTGATAAAAAAGTGTGAAAATCGTGTGTTGGGTGGCACCTCCAAACAAGGCATAAGTAAGGCCTGTTTTCCAAAACACAATCAGATTAACGGCTGTTTGAACAGCGCTTGATATTTGCTCACCAGTCATGTGACCGGGTATCTTGATTACTTATTACACATTGGAGGAAGATAGGCTCTCTGAAAGAGCCATTTCTGGGTCCGTTATCGTTGGCCAGTTGATTATTCTGCTCAGTTTAAATCCCCATTATCACCTTTAAAACTTAAATTCGAAAATTGTGAGGTAAATTCAAGGACACACAGATAAAGTTTTGATTTAAATCTCTTTTTATTCTTTCCTACTATCGTTAGGGAACTGGTGTAAGGTCAGAGAGGTTATTTTAGCACCTTTTAATGTTAAGTTTAAAAATCTAAAGGTCAAAGGTCACAAATGTTAAGTTTTGAATATATAATTTTTATCACTGTCGAGAATCTTTTAGGGTTTTGTTTTTGTAAGTTTAATATTTCATATTTCAGAGCCATAACAACACTTTCCTAAGCAGTTACAGACCTACTTAAAAGTCAAGCTTTTTTTTTCATTAAGTGTGAATTAGAGCATGTACATATGTTTATATTTTGTTAATGATGCATGCACTATATTTTGGTTTATTTCTGCTCTCCTAAACATTATATTCTACTTTGTATATTTTACAGGGATCTGAGCTCCAACAAATTAAGACGATTGAACACTAGTACTTTTGATGGCCTATCAAATCTTCAACAATTGTAAGTAACAAACTATCATTTATTTTTACATTTATCCTCTTACAAGTACAATGTATATAACATAGATCTCTCAACCCCCAGTTTCTTGATATCTTATGAAATATAAATATGTGCTTCCAGGATGTCACTTTCTCTTGCATAGCTATAATTTGAGAAAACATTTCACACTAGTTTGATACCTGTCTTAATATTTACCAATGCAAAAAAAAAAATAAAAATAAAATAAAATAAATAAAAAACAAAACAAAAACAAAAACAAGCAAACAAACAAACCTACAAATATATATTTTTTTAAATAGCTGTATCGTGGTCCCCTTGTGCATTCTAACAAATTGTTGGCCTCCTACATGCATAAATCATATAAAAACAAGTTATCAAAGTTATAGAACTGTCAACCAAATTGTTATTCTTTAATGAGGAGAGCACAAAAAGAGGATTGCTTTGCATAATAATTTTGTCTATAATAATACATGAAATAACACATAGATTTAACAATAACAATAACAATAACAATAACAATTTGCTTTTCTATGTGTAATTTACTGTAATTTACACGTCATAAACTATGTATCAGTAGTTGGTATCTGTAACTGTATAGTCTTATGTTTATTAACAACATACTTTGTATGTAAATAATGAAGAGGGGCCAGGCTCGACTAGCACATGTGCTATTTTCTGGTCCCATTTACCATTTGTAATATTTTAATTATATGTATGTCATGAAATGTTATCATTGGTAAATAAATAAATCAATCAAATCAAATCAAATTTGTTCCCGGTATTTCTATATCCCTGAGAGCAAAGTAAACGCGTATATTTTAGGTCGAATGAGTGATGTACTGCAAGACAGACCGTGAGAGAAGTGGGGAGATGGAACAACTTTCCATGCAGTCGTACCAAAAAAAGGCATACAGAACCATATCGTTATGCCTGTACTCAAACTGTAACAACATTTGTATTGTTTATTATCGTATAACGCGCCAGTTTAAATAATTCATAGTTTTCCTGACGATGATGTATGTAGCATTTGACCCATGCAGTCATGGCTTACAACAAAGTTAACACGCTCCCCCTTGCCCTCGGATCATCATTGCTCTAGACTCGCTTGCTGTCCTGCTCATACTGGGCTTGCTTGTCACTCATTGGTTGTGATCACATATCTGTCGTGTTTGTATTGGGACAGTTCAGGCTGTTGCCCTCTCTTCTCCCCCGTTAGTCATATATCTCTATTTTATTGCTCCCTCTATCTATCTGTCTCTGAGTAAATTAGCTAGCAGGGGGAGGTAATGTGTAGATGAACAGTGAGAGATGTACAGTACTATCTATAAAAAGTAATCAGGATTCAGTTAAAATTGAGAGTTCTATGTATTAATTTATGTTATCAATAATCAGATTCTTTTAAAATGTGTTTAGACTGGGTTAATATATTTTTTGTATGTCCTACTACTATCATACGAAATTCAAAGTAATATAAGATATATATTGTATCCTTCGCTTGATTTAAGACTAAGTATGGTATGCGCCTGACCCGTCCCATCTCTTCCACAGCCCTCGCAACCACTCCCCCCCCCCCCGCGCCATCCCAATTCCCTCTTGTTTTCTAAAGTCCCCTTTAGCTCGAGTCAGGGCGTCAAGGTGTGAAAGTAACCCCCCCCCTCCCATGGTACACTCCCACCCATTCTCCACCCCCCCCCCCTCCTTGCTCATTGAAGCCACTCTTGTTTTCTCAAGTCCCCTGTTAGCTAGCAGCGGGAGCTTCAAGGTGTGAAAGTAACTCCCTGGTGAGGAAGATTGCAAGAGGTCAAAGCAACAGGCCCTGTCATCGCAGGCATCATTTGAAACCCTGAATCGGAGTTGCCAATTTAAGGATCTGCCTTGGTATTTAAATACCCAGTTCTGTTAGCAATGGCCGAGTCCATCACCCCTGTAAATAAAATAAAAAAGCTCTAGAACCGCCACATAATCATCTTTCATTTGACCAGTGTCTTAGGTCCTTTATTCTAAATATGTATTAGGGAAAAAATGAAGAAAAAGTGAAGACTCTCAATATTATATTACATTCATGATCATTTCTTTGGAAGGGAACCAAATTTATACATAGGCCTACAACTTAATATGGTGTTTTTGTTATGATATCCTTCTTGTTATGTCTACGACTTCATGGAGTACAAAGTCTAATTTAGTTTTCGTCATCTTCTCTTTTATTCTCCTCTTCAGGAAATTGGCATCCAACAAACTGACATCATTACCCATCCTTGGACAATCTGCAAGAAATCTGACACAGCTGATAATGTGAGTAAAGAAAAGAATTTTAACCCGTTAACAACTGAATTCTCTCATTGCATGGTTTAATACAGGAAACGAAGCATTCCCGCAGTTAATACGCATTGTGACTGAAAATATAGTATTTATCAATGTTATTCATTGATACTTGTCTGCAAATTTGGTTCCCAGAAATATATTTGAAGTAATATAAGAAATTAAGTAAGATGAGATGGAGAAATGAACTATTTCCTTAGAAAATCTGTATAAAAAAAAAAGTGTAAGTGACCTTTCTTTATTAAATGTTGAAAGAAATGAAAGCAAACACCTTTGCTTGATTTATTTTTTAAAAGACTACAACAAAAGATCAACAACTTCCTGATTGCCAAGAAGTCACTTGAGAATCAAGTATAGTTAACCTTCTGTCTCATAATATACTGTAGGTGTGATAACGAAATCTTCAAACAACAAAGGAAGTTAGCTCTTGAGAGCAATATTATTATCTGCTGACTACTAGAAGGGCCTTACCTGTGAGACAAAAAGAGATAATTACTGGCCCTTTTGCTCTTAAAAGGCGTTAGGTGATTTACAGGAGCAATGGACTGCATGTCCTAACTTCCTGATTCATGGTACTTAAAACCAGGATGCCACAGTGCAAAAGGGTTAAAGAAATAAAAAGGAGATAATAATCATAAATGACTACTTTACTATAACTTTGTTGAAAGAGACAAAGTCGTGTTTACAAAAATGTACATGATATTTTATCGACCTGAATATTTTGCTGGTATCAGAGTTTGTTGAACACCAATAAAATTAGCTAGTTTTATGTTGTACTTTATTAGAGCTGTAGTAAAAGCAATAATAATATATTTGCGTAAAATGACTAGTTTACATTTTTTTTTTTTTTTTACTTTGGAAGTATGTGAATGAGGAAGTGGCACCAGTTTTGATTGTCATTTTTTTTTCAATCTAAACTCTAAAATCTAAAATCTTTAGTAATAATGCACTTAAATGCAAATTGAAGAGAGGTATTGCTTCATAGATTTTGTGGACATTGTTGGTTAAAGCTTTGCATGAATCATCCTTACTGTATATATTCTACCCATTGAGAAATTAGCCATATTTATATGGAGAGATAATTCATAAAGATGGTTTAATCTCCCCCATTCTGGCTCATCAGTGATAACTCTCTTCCAGCATGATTGGTAACTCTTCATCATCTTCATCTTCATCGCTCCTCATGAATGAATTGATGTTGTCTATTAATCATCTCTCAAATCAGGAAGCCATCAGTTATGTCTTTCATCCCCGTCCCAGTCCCAAGGTGCCCATTCATTTACTTCATAGTCCCCTCGCTTACTCGTCCGTTCCTGATGAGTCTTTGGTATAGGTTCTTCTCCGTTGCGCCCGCACCTCGTTATGGCCTATAACTAATTGGGCAACCCGGAGAGCGGGGAATGCAGCGAAGGAGAGGTACACTTGCACCCTGCCATCCTACGCACAAGAAAACTGTTAATGATGTATGAACTCTCGTCAAAAGAAATGTCTTGCTCTGTAGCGCCCGATGTTGATGACAGGCAGTTATAGGATGCCATGAATTTCAATTACTGAGCGTGATGCTCACTCGCTACTTATCTTTGATTCGTTCATGCGGTCGGGAGAAATCGATGAATATTGAAGAATTAGTGAATCAGACAGACAAAAATGAGATTAATGTTGACCCAGATCCATGATAAACAGTATGTGCCCCAGTTGTAATAACCACATGAAATGGATTAAGGATTTGCCATTAGATTTGTCACTCGTGCAATCCATTTCTTTTCTTGAATTCATAAATACTAAAATGTGAGCGTGGATTCTTGTTTTGAACTTTCATTTGTATTTGACATTTGAAATGCTTCTTGCATCCTATTTCTTTTCTTGAATTTAAATGAATTCAGTATAATTTCAATTCTCAGACTCATTCATCATCATTTGTTATGGGAGGGGCTTCTGACCTTTATCCGTCTGACAATTCGAATTTCCTGCATTTGAGTTTAAATCAAGAGTGTGTCTGTACACCTACAAAGTACAACATTACATGTAGGCCCTACATATATACATCAAATCGTCTTACATGTAGCCCTCCACTGGCACTTCTAGTACATACTGAAGGTCTACAGGCTTCTTGGATAGATGCAGCCTTGATGCAATATAAATCTTGATCACATCATTATATTCAGCAAATTTCCTCACATAAATTCCAGAGAGCAATACTTCAAAGGTTCAGAGAGTTGTAAATCTGAACATGCAAGGTTTGTTAGATGATCATTAAATATTTTATATCTTTGTCCTCCTAGTTCCTCCCCATCTCCCAGTGCCCCACCCTACAAAAATATGAGAATATTACTGGCTTAGATTTTGCTTCAAATTAAAAAAAAAGAGTATTTTCCATGTTATTTGGAACTGGCTGTTTAATGACATTTGAAGGTAGTTCTTGTTGTGTTATTTTTTAAAGTTCATCTTGATTACTGCATATAGACTTCCCTCTTATCGTTGGAAATCAGGAGAAAGACTGAGAAATGAAGTCTTTAATGGGAATATTCCCGCAAATGAAGTGTGCCTGGGGCTTGAACCAACATTGCATTGCCTTGCCCTGCCGCATCATGCACGAGGACACAGCAAGACCAACACTGCCATGTATGCAGGAGTTCCTTTCGTTTGACCAGGGGACTTCGGGAGCTGTGAGTTTCTCCCTGGTTCAACCATCAATTAAAACAGGACTGCAGGGTACACTCTAGATCCTAGTCTGTCACTCATCTCCTACCCCTTTGACTAAATAACAGCCCCCTGTTTGGACTAGGCCAGGTTGGCTGCTGGATATAAAGAACAAGAAACGCTCCTGACCTACTGATTCAGGCAAATTTTGTTGATCTGCCCATTTCTTTCTCAAGTCTGCCGTTGAATTTGACCCTTAGTGTATGATTATAAGGAAGAATTACTTTGTGGTAGGCTGTATTTACTGGATAAAATTGTTTATCGTAAGATTTTTTTTTTTAGCAGTAGGTGTAAGCTTCAGGCTGAGTCTCTACCAGACTAAAGAAATTTATTGATTTTTTTACAAGGTTTATAGGATCTTTAATAACTTCTTGTGAGGTATCTTCGTGGGTTTTCAAGGATCCCGTGATTTATAAATTGGTGTATATAATAATACTGAAAGGTCTGCATTTTACCCACATTATGTAGTTTAATCTTTGGCTAATATTAATATCTTAAGCACTATTTTTATCAATTCCACGTATTGGCATTTATATTTTCTACCAATTTAACAGTTGTCAATATTTGGGAATTTCCGAAAATTTGTAGGGCTGTAAGCCAATCGATCTAGTATGAATTTCATGATTGGTTGGAAGACTTTAGAATTTTTTTAATCATCCCTTTTTTGCCCCACCCCCGTCCCCTTGAAAAAAGAAGAAAAAGCATAGGTATTCATCCCTCCTTTTGACATCTGGTATCTTAAGATCTTCTGATTCTTCCCTCCTCCTCCTCTAAGTAGTTCCTTGAGGAGTGAATGACCTCCTTATAATTGAAAGTGAAAGGTGTGCTCCGAGCAAAGAAAAACATTCCATATGTGCCGAAAGGAAATTGAATCTATGAACGTGAAGCGCAGGAAGAATACACCTCCCTTTGATGTTCTACACCATCATCATCTTCCGCAAACACCGGTGTAAGGTGAACACCTGAGCTGGATGGTATCCTCATTAGTGAGGGGCTACATGTACAGGTGATGAAAGCCAGTTATATGTAGTCGGGATGTGCTTGTAGACTTTTATTTGATTTAGAGGCCTACAATGTAGGCCTCTAAATGGCTAATTTGTAAACAAAAGAAATTTAGAAATGAATGCTATTGAAATAAAATATTTTCCCTTTCATGAAACCATCACAAATTTCATAAGAGATCAAGATCATCAGTGTCGTAATAATTTTCAATTTGCAAAATGGCTGTTGGTAACTATTAGCCAAGTTACCTTCTGGCTGTCACCCTTAAAGCAGATAGTACAAAACTATCAAGGTAATCTTTGAAAGAGAATGTATTTGATTGTCCATCTGAACTATTGATATTGTTATACCCATACATCTGGCAATGTCCTAATACCTAATCCCGTAATCTTCGGTCATGGAAGGTGTATCAGGGCGAAGGCTGCAACGAGATACGCTCCATGTTTTCACTCTCAATCCCCAAATTCCAGAAGACGGGCATTTATCAAAAGAAAATCACCTTGCAGTTGAAGACAAAAGACATGTTTTCAGCTCATCTGTGTAATTCTCTTGTTTAGGATGAAAACAGAAGGTGTTTATTTATACCACATGAAGTCAACAATCTCCAGGTTTAGGGATAGAAAGGGATGCTGGGGAGAAACTGGTGATTAGCCTTTAGTCTATCTGCCTGCGTCTGACTAGCCGTCCTACATGTATCCTGAATGATATATTTCCAGACATCCTACAATGCTTTTGGAAAATAAAAACACAAAGAGCAAGGCACATTTCAATGTACAGAAAAAAACAATTAGGAAGAATATTGGTACTGTTTAGATCAGGATAAAAGTTTTGCTTTTTAGGAGGGACAAATGTGATAAAATGCTATTTTTCTGACTTTACATCAAAACAAAATAAGATAGAAAAATATGTTTTACCTGCATCTTAGTACTTGAAGACTAATTTCATGTCAGTGATGACCTGATATAACCTCTGTTCACACATGAGGTTCCTGTACCTGTGACTGTAACCCCTCTGAGAGCTACTCCTAATAAGTAAAAGGACCCCGAGATTGTGAACCTATATCAGTCCCATACCATTGGGATTGGTGTGGGGTCATTGCCGGTTCATTATGCTAACCTGCTCAAAATAGTATCTATTTCTGTGAATCTATTGCCAGAGGATGTTCTTGATTTTCTTCTCTATTTTCACAGATTTCCCCCCCCCCCGAGCATGTGTTTTCACAAAAAGCTAGCGATTGTGTGGATATTCATCTGAGGCCAAGCTCTTCATTAATTAGACTGTCAGGGAGCCTGTTTATTATTTATGTGTCTGTTAATTTGGTTGGGCTATATCATATGTATGGTCATAACACGAGTCTGGAAGAAAAACAGAATAATAGAATAAAAATTTCAGCACACCAATAATCATACACAATTAGATACCCGATCGCCTCAAGGCTTTTTTAGGCGTCCTCGAACATACCTTCGTCTAACAACCAGGAACAAGACGCTAAATACATACTTGTATTATCACAATGGACCGTGAATTACCAATGGAAAGTAGGGTGCCAGGGATACTACGATCTCCTCGACAAATAGGCTCTATCACAATAGTATAACTTCTTAGCTTGTCTGGTGTCATTTATCTTTATACTATTGTCAGTCGGCTTTTTATAGACTTAAGAGGTCTCCTACTATCATTCAATAATGATGATAAATATGACGCTCTGTAAGAAAACGTTAATCATATAGGATATAATTTCAAACACACACTCAAATCAGATAGATCGCCCATTCTCTCCCTTTCGTCCACACCCAGAGGCCAGGCTATGTGAGGTACATTTGTTATAAGCGGACAATAAAGATTACGGCCCTTCTTCCTCAGTTTGAGTAACTACACTGGCCCAGTCTTCATTGGATATGAGCATGCATAGCGTGTATGTGTTTATTTATGTGGTCGGCTATTTAATTACGGCTATATCAATAGACTCGGATGAAAATATCCCGCAGTCTCTAGAGAAACAAAACCCTGTTAATACACTATTTGGCATATTAGTTCATTCCGCCATCTCATAAGACATCACATTTCTAGATCCAACATAGGACTCCTTGTCTAGTTACGCTCACTGTGCCTCCTATTTGTGCTCATAGCTCTGACGTTACTACAGCAGGCAGGGTTGATATGCGGAAATAAGTAAGGTCCATGGAAATACTACACTGGGACTCCAGTCTTCATTGAATTAGCTGCTGGACGTGTTTTTATGGATGTGTCAGTTAGATTTGGGTCTGGGTAATTCTAGAAAGAAGTGACAGATTAAAATATGCTTATTCGCGAGAGGAGGGATGGCTAGGGCGTCAATTTGTGGACGTTCCTCTGGACGCCCTAGCTTTTTCGACTGGCTAGCCTGCGAGATCTCTGCTCTTAAAGAGATGCCACAGGGAAGATCATACTATTACCTTAGGGCGCCAACTTAAGTTAAGGGATCCGCCTCGGAGCTGTCACAGGAGGCGGTGAGAACGGAATGCCCGTATCCCACGGATTCTCGTATCTATCGCGGATAGGATCCAAGTAATGCGTCGCACTCTGCCGCCTACTATTTGAAAAAGATTAGCGCACGAGCGGTAGGTTTGTTAGATCATTGATGAACTAGCCGATCAAAGGTGAGCTGGCTTTGTGGTCAATATAGCTCGCTAATTTGGCTGAAATCCCAGCCCGAGTCATCCTAGGTTTTTTTCAAAAAAAACTCGAGCCGGTTTGCAGTTTTTGGACGAAATAGCGCGTTATTTTTGCGCGGTCCTGCCTAGCTCGAGATAATACGAAATTGTGCACCTGTGCGTATATACGCTAGTGGTAGTTACCAGTTGCGCAATACACATCGGGCTTGTTTGTTCAAGGTCAGTCAGCTGGTTAATGCGAAATTTTAAATAGCTTGAGCTAATGCAGGACCGGTTTTCTTTCTATCGAGTTTTTTTCCCGATCTACAATTAGCGCTCTATTTTCTTTAGCTCGAGCTAGTGCAGCAGCGGCCTATTGTGGAGCATTCCTCCTTGAAATACATTGAAATGAAAGTGCTGCTGGACAATTACATTGGCCTCCCCAACCATCCTCTCCTACTTTACTTTGGTACAGATAGTCTATAAGTATCTTCATTTGAATGATTTGAAAGTGGGAGGGGGAGTAGATCAAAGTGATTTATTTGTTGTCAAAGTTTACTCTTATTTTGCATTCGGCTCATCGTGGGACTTCTTTTTGTGTGCAAAATAATATTGTTGTTCACCTTCAAATAGGGCTACACTTTGCAGTTTGTTTACAAAATGTCTTTTCCTAAATTTGATCTTATCTGAAAATCATAAAACATGACTTGGTAAATTGTTTGGGTTTTTTTTTTCCAGAAGTTTTGTTAATTTTTGCATGTGACATGTATCTCCACAGAGTCATTCATTGAAAACAACTGGTGGAATTTGTGGTGATTGTAATATAATCTTTTTTAAACCATAAAATCTCGGAAGGGGGTTTAGAAGCACCTAACGTTATTCCCTCACCACCCGGATCTTTATCTATCCTTGTCAGCTCAGCTGAGTCACACTTCCTGGGCTCCATTGCAGGGGCACCACTCTGGCTGTAGCACCCATCCTGAACCCATCGTACCCTATAGTACGAACCCCTCTATTCTTACTACACTCTTCGTGTAGCTTAATTTAACTCGTAATGCTTCATGAATGTCCAAACCCCGGTCTCTTTTAAGCAGGAAAATCTCATTTCCACCGTTCGTTTGATAGGATTCGATAACCGAAATTCCATAACGAAATCCACAGTCATGCCAAGATTTGCCTTGATCTTAGTTCATGACTAATAGTAATGTGTTTTGCGATACAATACTTTTTTGGGCCTATATTTGAGAGGCTATGATTATGTCATGGATCATAGTCTGTGGTTATAGAATAAAACCTCAGTGCAATGAACACACTTGTTAATGAAGATCAAATTTCTTT
>CALNVZ010002100.1:37974260-37995936 GCA_940671915.1 Paracentrotus lividus
AACTTGTTGATATGACTCGCCTGCCCCATTCTTGTGAATTTGTGGCACGATTTTTTAAGGTGGTGCAGAAATCTGCCTTTTTGAAGTATTTTAGGTAAATGGTTTCTAGCGAATGTGCAATTAGGTGTAATGGAAGCTTATACTTGTAATGTGAGATTAGTAAAGTGGAGGGACTGATACTACCCCAATAATGGGTGATTTTAGCCCGAGTACTGGTGAATATGGTGTCCATTCCAGCCTCCTTGCCATGCCAATACTGTGACTACCTTCGTCGTTCACTCAGCATTGGCGTTTTCCCTTCAAGTGCCCTGTTTGGAGTGTGTCATTCAGTGCGAGGATTGAATAATGCATGAGTGCTTCTCAAAAGCACCCCCATAACCTCGCGACCTTTGTATTGGCCAATTGGCCAATTGGATAGGGGCTGTGTGAAACACACAAAAGGTGATTTGCTGTATGCTTCTTCCGAGGTGTGAATGTGGCAGGCTGAATTATGTCTTTGTGTCGATCAAAAACGTTAGCGATCAAAACAACTGAATAGGGAGTGACCTCTCTACTGCTAAAGCCCTCCCTTCACACACGATTCTTATTTTCATGGCGGCATCTGTGCGAGTGATACAGCAGAATTTGGCGCTTGTGTTAAACAGCAGCTAATGAGCTAGATTGTCATTACTATACATGAAGTGAGTAGGGTATAGACAGTGTGGAAAGTTCACAGATTCACGAATAATAGCTAGACGAAATTCCAGGCGACAAATATTCCCATCATGATAGAATGTAACAATTACATTCCAGCTCCAAAAAAGATGAGCTAAATTGATAAGATGTTAGATTATGAAGAGAAACCAACCTAATATGCATTTACCCAGTGACGTGTGACTTAGTTCAATTATTGTGTAAGTCATAAACACAGGGAAATATATTCAAGACTTGATGTTTTTAACTGCAAATTTATAAAAAGAAAAAAGAGAGAGAAAAAAAGAAGGCATGCTGGAAATTTCCTATCTTTATTTAGGATTTTCTGACTTTCTTTATTCCTGCTAATATTACTTCAAAAAATACTTGTAGTATATTTTTTTAAACTTTAAGTTAAGTTTTTGATGTTGTGATTCTGTTTTTCTCAATACATTTTTGGTTTGCCGCTGTGATATATTTATTGGGTTTATCATTAGGGACAGAAAGTATCAGTAATAAAACTTTTGTATCATAAACTTGTACAGTATGGTATCTCATGATAATCTGCAAAAGGAAATCTTGTAGACACGGGAGGGGGGAATGCACTTTGAATGACACCAGAGATAGCGCCCTCGCCTGCCCAAAACTTGTTATCGCCGATGATGAGCCGACTTGAAGTAAATGCAAGGAAGCTTAGTCAGATTCAGTTGTCGTCACTTTGTTTACAGCAATAAGTAAGAAGAGAGGCTAAAGGTACTAAAACCCTATTGAAACAGGAATTCATTAGAAAATAAAGTGATGTTACACATTAGGTTTCCTGTTTGTTATGTTCAAAAGTACCTCTTCTGTATTTTGGGTGAAAGTTTAATACACACAAATTATGAAGACCAGATTTAGGTTTCTTTTTTATTATAAATAATTAATATATTTAAGTATCTAAGTACAGGTATCATTTACAACTAGTTTTACAACAATAATTGAGTACCGTTTTGCAGATAAAATTATACAAGAAAAAGTGAAATATGAAAAATAGATATATATAAACAGGTAATGCATAGTTGCAAATCTGTAAAAAAAAAATAAATTAATTAAAAAAATGACAAAAATATGACTAGGATTAAATGTTTGCTCATAATTTTTATTAAGGTAACCTATATGAGGCTTATAACTTTATATAATTAATCTGAAGATGAATACAATTTGTCATCTGCTGATTAATCCAATCATAAATCTGTTTAATTCCAATCTCTAAATGTTACCCTTTTTTGTGCTGTGAGAGAAGAGGTTGTGGGAGCTCATGATAATTATATCTGAATTAAGTACTTAACTCTCAAAATTGTCAGATGAAAATTTACAAGATGTTTAAATGTCATTTGGGCAAAGTGATTATGGGACATACATGTAATTAGTCATGAATAATTTTCAACTTTTGTACAAGTTTACCTTTATTTTCCTCTTTGCATTTCTCAAACAGCTACAATTTTAAGGACACTGTCACTTGCATGTTTGTTTCAATATCTTGGTTTTTTTTTTCATTTCAGATAGATGATCAATTGATCTATGTGATTGTAATAATTAATGCACATATTCTGTAATGATTTAATTAGCACAGCAAGCACCAGATTACATCTCATTTTAATAATGTTGTCTCATAACCTTTTTTTTTTTTTTTTAAACTTGCAGACATCACAATCGGATTACAAATATCAGTCCAGCAGCACTTCGCGGCCTGACGTCATTACGAACCCTAGATCTGAGCTACAATCGTCTCGGCCATCTTCGGACCGACACCTTCCCTGCAGACAATCGGCTCCAATTCCTGTAAGTACCATTCTAGTTCTTCATTTACATGTAGGCTTATAAAAGAAGCATGTAGAAGGCAAACATGGTGTGAGGACAACTACCCTCTGGACAAATCTCAGGGACAACCACCTTTTACATTAGAGTTAGGGGCTACTTATCTGTGGGCTAGTTGTCATAGAACCACCAAACATACTCAGTTACTAGAAAAACTGATACAACAATTAAACAGTGCTTAATATGAAATAAATTTGATCTCAAGCCGTTTACAATCCTCATTACCCATCCTCATTTCTCTGTATGGCTCAATTTATGATTATTGCGTACTTGAAAGTTTTTCTATTGGGTAAACATGAAAAATATTTCTCATCCTTTTTAGCCGAAATAGTTTTTTTTTTACACATTTTCTATAAGAAACCATAAAACAATCTTGACTGACATTTTTTCTTTAGAATTTTAATTTACCTTGATATAAGCTCCTGTCAAAACTATTTGAAGAATTGTGGCTTTGCTTCTTCAAAGTTAATGGATTAAAATCAAGATAAATCTTTTCTGACAGGCAAGCTTTGATCCAAACTGATTTATAGGATTATCAAAAATGTCCTCCCCTAATCATCTTCCTCATATGAGTCAGTACCTAGGGTGCATTTTATGTCTCACCTCTCCCTTACCTTCCAATCCATTTCCATGTTTACCCGTCCTCACCTTACTCCCAATCTCATAAATTGAAGTGCCGCTTTTCCATCGTCTGGTGGGATTCGTAAGCTAATGAAAGAAGAGATGCGCATCAACGGTTTCCGATTCGTAATGGATTAAAACGTTTGGTGCTCTGCAACTGTTTGCGTAAGACCGTTATTTGGTCACTGGAGTTTCCAAACTTTCCCGCGGGATAGTCGGAAGCGCGATCACTTTTTGTGTCAAGATAATCATGGCCGGTGGAAACTTTTCTTAGAGATTAGATTTTTAACAGAATAGGATTAATAATTTGGAGAATTATAGATTTTTACAAGCATCAGATAAAAAGTCTTTTCCTCTTCTTTAATACTGTACTTTAGATGGACAGTAAAATTGATAATGTTTTAACATTTCAATGATTTGGACAGGTAAGGTTTTTTTTTTGTTTCAGGCTTACACTCTTTTCAAATTGTTACATAAAGAGCAACACTCAAGCATATATCCTTTTGGTTCCACTCCAATTGTTTTCTTGAAAGGGGAACAAAAACAATAACCCATTTTTTCAGCAAAGGTCAACGATATTCCTTGAGCTGCATTTTCTGTCACATTACACATACAATTAGAATAGAAAACAATGATGTCATAGCTTCGTGTAAACGTGCTCCAAGCCAGATCTTAGTGCATTCTTCTGAATGGCTTGATTGAATGTTGTGGCTATGCCATTGCTCTGTATGAACATGCTCCAAGCCGGGTCTTGGTGCGTTCCTCAGAAGAGCTGACCAAATTCATTAAAGGGTAGTCCAGGGGATAGCACCATAATACCTGAGGCTAGTGGGGTAGAAAGCGCAGGCAAGATTGATGCGCTGCAAGAAAAAAAGCTTTACCTTTGCTGACAGCAGTGTATCAGACTAGAGTCTGTTAGATATTTGTCTGGCAAGAAAAATTGTGTCCTACTGTGAAATTTTAGTTCATTTAAACAGAGCATTTTGTATCATTCTCTTTTGGAAATAACTGATTAAGAAGTAACTGATACTATTTTCATTATGTTGGTATAAAAATAAGGGTGGAATTATTTGGAAACTAATAGTCCACTTATTAATATAGGAGGAAGATAGGATACAACAAACTGGCTTGATATTTTTCTTTAACCAAATTTTAATGCAATACAACTTGCAAAGTAAACCTGAATATCTTATGAAGAAAAAAGATATTTGTGAAAAAGTGGATTATATCCTACAATCAAAACAAGCGGCAGAAATATCTAGGACATTTTTTCTGGGGCTGTGGCTGTTGTGTGCCTAACTGCTAGCGGATGAGTGATAAGGGGTTAAGACGATTGTGGCATCACAGAGAGCTTGAAAGAGGCTTACATAGCCTAACGCGGTACTGTGGTGATACTAATTAAAGTGGTTGCGGTTGGGGCATGGGGGTATAGAGATGACGATGATGATGATGGTGGTGGTGGTGGTGGAAGAGGGGTGGGGTGGGGGCTTCTTGATAGAAAGATGAGGGTGGTAGATTGATGTGACTAATGGATGATGACAGTAGCTTTCTGTCTATTATCATTGATGTCCATGAAGTGGCATCAGTGTGTGTTTTGGTGTAAAAACAAGCCATATTGACTTTGATAAAATGCGACAAATATTAAGAGCACGTAGCTTGAACTTGTGCACTTTGAATGAGGATGGGTGTAGTGATACGGCTGCTCTTTAGAGGGAAATAAAGACAAGTAAAGAAGAATTCTATCCCCTTTTCCTTGTGTACAGTGTCATTAAGACAACAAGAAAGTGAGGTTGTTAGTTAGGGATTATTGTATATTTTTGCCCCCCCCCCCTCAGAAAAATTAATAAATTGTATTTTTGTAATCAAATTAGACAGTATACCTATGTACATGTACAATTCACATGATAATTCATCATACCGGTACATGTAATCGGTAATCTAAATATTTTTTTTTCTTTTTTATCTATACTCACCCTTTCTATTTTCTTCCCATCAACTATCTTCTCTATCTTCCTTGACTGCCATCTTTCTTCCATCTCTCTCTCCCTCTCTCTCTCTCTATCTCTCTTGCCATGACAGTTTGTTGGAGAACAATCGGATCAGTAACCTACAGCAGGGATGCCTGAACAACCTGCGTTCCTTAGAGGTCCTCAAGCTCAACCGTAACCGCATCGCTTCCTTACCCCGAGATCTCTTCACCGACCTCGTGAGTCTGAACCTCCTGTAAGTACAACAGTCTCTTTCAGTCAAAAATGAAAAAAAAAAAAATGTCATGAAAGATTACAAAAAGGGACCCTGTTAACGCTTGATTAATGCTCATAGGGTTAATGTGCATGTATAATATAGTTTAATTGGGTTGACAAAAATAAAAACAGTCAAATCAATACAATAAACTAAACAAATTAAGTTTACACATTTCCATTCAAATAAAATTATTGTTTCCCCGTTTCAGATGTATACCAAATAGAGACATTTTTTTGGAGAAAGTTCACTAGATGGTGACCAATTGATTATGATATTCCCTTTGCTTTGTTTAACATTTATATTTTGGCATGAATCTTGACAATAATTGGTCATCTGTGCTGCGTTGAGTGACGTCTTGATGTTTGTGAGGACATGTGACTATCTGTAAGGGTGCTTGCCCAAGGAGCTCTGTTGATTTCCAGAACAACAATTGAGTAATTCCTTAGAACTTGTTTTCGTGAAATGCTTATTCACCTTAGTCCCAGCTGTTTCTTTCTAATTAGCTTCAAACTTCTTGCCAAACCTTTCCAATTAAATTACATAACCTCTCCTTGTGAAAATCTGTCATTTCTAAAGAAGGAGACCCTTGTATTGTGCAATAGTAATTGCAAAGTTGTTTGTTGCAGCAGCTATATTGAAAGAGCTAAGGGATGGTGGCCCCTCATACTGTCTTGTATTTCATAAGTTATATATTGGAAATATTCACTTACAAGCTGTTACGTATGTTCATCCCAAAGTCAAATTGTGGAGACCTGTTCTTAATTATTCTGCAGAACAATTGCTTATCAGTGAGTGCTTAAAAAATACAATTTGCATCATATCAGAAACAATTCTAGATAAACTGAATTTTTTGAAAAATGAAGGGGGAAAAAAAATATTTTCATTTGCCTTGAAAACTAAAATACTTTACTACTATATTTTAGTAAAAAAAAATTATAGATAAATGCATGTTGGAAACCTTTGAGCAAAAATATAGGCTTAAAGGAAACTAACAATGTTGTCTTGTATTTCATCACATGACAGATTTTATGCGCCGACTGGATTGAAGTGAAAGGAAATTGCCCATGTCTGCTTGGCAATTGCTTGTTACATAACATTAAGGAAATACCTTCACATAGTCATCCTTTCTGGGTAGTCGGAAATTATTTCCTTTCTCACGGCTTGGATAAACATTTTTTGCTTGTTTGGTTCATTGCAGGCCGCTACAAAAAATTTATTTTTCACTTGCCCTGTTGGGCAAGTGAAATTTTTTTTTGCTTGCCCGAGAGGAAAAAACACTTGCCCAAATTTTATTTTCATTTTCTTTGTTTAAAGATATTTTTTGGTAGCAATTATCATCTCATAAATGTCCACGAACAAAGAGCCTATAAGACAAAAGCACCACTAAATTTGGATCTAAAAAAAAAAAAAAAAAAAAAAAAAAAAAAAAAAAAAAAAAAAAAAAAAAAATTATAAAAATATTAATTAAAAATTAGTGAAATAATTTTCATGCCAAATTATCTTTATTTTTATATGCAACAAGCAGAAAAAATAGCATTGAAATGAACATTAACAAAAGGTAAGAAAGAATATATCTGAATTTTAATAATTTCTCATCTATAAATATTACAATGAGTCTGTATAATAAGACTAGCACCATACATCGGGAAGCTCTGCAGTGCAGATCGGCGAGATGTTTAGAATAACAAATTGGCTTATTTCACAAGTTTTAGGGATTTCATTTCAATTGTAAGGTAATGTTTTCTACAGTAGGAGAGCCCTGTGTAAGTATTTTGTCTAGTTTGTGTTATAAAACACCTTTTTATTGTGTTTTTTGAGGTGAAATGTTATGGGGAAATCGTTGATGCTGATACCCAGCACCGACGATTGCCTGGGCCGCTGGGGCTGGCTGCAAATGCGCTTCACTGTGCTGAATTATTTCGCTGGCCCGATCGGGCAAGTGACTTTGAACTTTGCTTGCCCGCCGCTCTGTTTCACTTGCCCCGCGGCAAGCGGGCAAGCGGGTTGTCGCGCCCTGCATTTGTATCGTGCTTCTATCAACTTTTTGGTTGCTCTTGAATAACTACTTAGTGCTATGAAAATCTATCTGTGACAATTATTCAGATCATATTTATATTTCTGATAAACGGATCTCACAAGAAATGAAAATAAAAATAACTCTTGTAATCAAGTCAAAAAATATATTAGATATTTTCAATTCTCTTAGATCAAGACAGGTTTTGTAAAAAATGGTAAAAATTCGCATAACTCTTCTTCCTTTCCCAACAAGAGCCGGTCTGATAAAGAGTGTGAAACAACAGAAGGGAGAGGAAAAATCACTCAGCTCAGAGTTCCGATGACAGTTTGAAAATGTCACTGCTATCGGACATGTCTGCCCCCTTTGTGTGTTGTGTTGTTCCCCCCATCACTTATTTTGTAAGTCTATACGCGCCCATTCTCTCTGGAGCACTGGAAATGAGACATGTACCATTCATTGGCAGCAAACTCTACAAGTTGCAAATTCATTTTTTCATTGACATCATGCCAAGTGTCATGGTTTCCTCTTGGCCAAAAAATCACTAGTCTAACATTCAGGCGTACTGTAGACCCTCTGGTAATATTTCTCCTAGTCACGTGACTGCTTAAGTCACTCTAAATTTTGAGCTTGATTTAATCTTTGATTGACTTTAATCTGTATTATAAAAACAAGCCGGCTGCTTCATATTCATTTCCTATTCTTGGAGATCGATTTGACAAAGAGCCAAAGTAAATCACAAATTATGGTTATCACACTTATTATTGGTTCCTTTTCTAAGATGTTATAGCTTGTTGTTCAGGAAGTGGTTATAAGTAATCACTTCCATGCATGACCACATAATTGTAAGTCTCTGCCACCAAGGGTCGATTATCCCTGTTCGAGTCTCGAATAAACCCCCCCCCCCCCATCGGTAATACACTATTTAAGTACTGCGAGGATAGATAGAATGTGATCTCGATCTCTCTGCATTTCTCCCTCGCAACAGATTGGGACATGAGTGCTAAGCGCTCAGCATGCAAGGGGAAATTCAATTTTTGAGGTGTCTCCATGCTGATAAGTATTGAAACAAGGTGCCCAATGAAGACCAAATCAAAAGTCTGACATCCTAGGAATTTGAGCTGTCTAGAGCTAATCAAGGAATCGAGATAGACTCATTTCATTTAGTGGAGCCAGACCGAGGTTAAATTTCGGAAACAAACTAATTAAAACGATACAAACAAAACATTATAATATTCCCAATACAAAAATCATACGTGAAACAAATAGAGAAGAACTAAATTTTGCTTTGAGAAGAGTTATTTAACAAAGATCATTAAAATATTCAAGAATACAATTGCTAATTTAAATACTGTATTCACTGTTATTTTCGCGCGATTAATTTTTCGCACTGAGCGGCCTCAAACAATGTTCACAGGTTTTTAAATTTGCACAACATATTTGTAAGCTCGCCATTGAACCTATTCAATACATGCATAAGAAATCATAGCCATATATTTGCAGGTTTTTAAATTTGCGCCTGCCGCTGTTTGCGCAAAATACGTGAAAATTAATGTACTGCGAACATTTCCACGAATACAGTAGCTGATAACTTTTTCCAAAAGCCCATTGTTTCTTTTGATCTTGCCCCTGTTTGAAGGTACCCATGTACTCTACCCACAGGAACAACGTCACATAGTTCAGAAATTTCCTTACAGCACTTCATAAAGAAAGGAAGAAAAAAAAAGAGACCCACATGAGCAAAGTAGAATTTCCTGAGGTGTTTTGAGTGACGATAGGCCAAGTTCTTTACATTTGATCAAAATCGCAAACAAGGCTTATAATTTTATCGTAATCTGCTAGGCACAGGCAGAAGGTAGGGGAAACATAGCTCGCTCTCCAAGGATTTGGATTGGAACATAAGCCAGATGATTAGGACCTGTGCGGACTTTCATGAGATTAATTTGTTTTGATTGCTGATATCCCTGATTTATAACGGTGGGATTCTTGAAATCGTGAGGGATTTGAATCCAAATTATAAGAAGATGTGGGTGGCAGAATAAGGTTTAAAATTTTCTCGGTATGAAGTCATCTTAACCGTTTTTATCCAGTTCGTGATCAGTGACATTTACATTTTTGGGGATTATGAATAATCAGATCTTCTCTCTTCTGGATATCCTCCCATGTCTGTCTAAATATATCTCTTTGTTTAATTTGATCATCAATTTATCATGCGTAGAAAATTTGTTCATATTTTGTTCATATATCAAAATACTGCATTTCAAACAATCTCCTGACCTGGAAATATTTTTGTTAAATATAAGTTCACTCACAGAATATATGATTGACAAAATAAAGACTGGGGAGATGTGGGGGGGGGGGGTACTTTTCTGAAACATATGCTCAGATTATACTGTGTCTCAGTAGGAAAACATTCCACTTTATAAGAGCTCATGGGTCACAAGTTAGGAAAACAATGAAGTCTCATTTTAGTCATCGTGTGCATCAGACACTTCATCAGTATGCAAGATCTTTTTTTGTGAATCAAATGAGAAAAGAGCAACCATGACCTTTGAAAACCCTTCTTTTATTTGGGGGGGGGGGGGCAGAACGTTTGTTGTAAGGGATCCTTAGGCATGCAAAAAACTGATTAAATAGATACCATTTATCGGTTAAGTAGTTACCTTAATAGCAACATTTAATTTCTGGCAATGTTGTCAATGACCATGCAAATGTATGCATTACATTGTACATGTAGTAAGTAGAAGGAGTAATGGTTTATCCAAATAAAAATATTTCTATTAACGGCCTTCTTCATCCCTCTTGACAATGCAATTTGTGTCTTAACCCGGAAAATAAAATTGATTAAGATTCTGCCTGAATTGAGAGAGAGAGAGGATGACTTTATATATTCTCAAAATACTGTTCATAACCACATATAATCTTTTACAGATGCAAGACACCTCGGGGTATTATCCTAACCCTTCTTTTCATTCTCGGTCTTCTCCTTTCAATTAATCCTCTCACTTTCTCCAATCCCAGGCGGGCGGCCATGCCACAGACACCTATACGCAAGCCTAAAATGCATGCATTAACGATGTGTGAATTTGTATTTTCACAGACCGAGTTAGTCACCCAATACGCATGCACGAGGGCGCTATGCAGAGCTGCTTCATCGATCGCTGCTGTGTTATTGTCCCAAATTATCTGTGCTATTAGGTCAATTGGGGTGTGCAGCTTGTCATAAATTACCCAAGACATTACTGTCTCCGACAAAAGCATCGGCGACAATACTATAGATGTCATTGCCTGCCTGTGTCATCTAGCACATACATGTATACGTGCACTACTGAAATTGCAGCTTTTCATAAATGCACCGCGGCATGCATTAATCAGTCTCATTCTTTTGTAATGGGGAAAATGGAGTTTCTGGGATGGTAAACCAAAAACCTGCCAGTTAGCAGTTGTTTCATAAGAATTGATAAACCCAAATCAGTCCCCATGATGTGTTCATCACCTTTATTTGGGGATGGTTGTGAATCACACATGAAGATGCATCCTTGGGAATAATGTGAATAAAATCAATCTTGCTTCAGGCAGATTTACTTGATACATGTCCAATTCCAACACCACTTTACGCTCAATGTATTCAAGAGGTAGAGAGATGATGTAGATTGAACATTTATGAAGCAGCAATGGGTATATTCATCTATGCTGTGAATATATATATATATATATAGTCGTCATACCCGGACCATATCTTTCCTTATTGAACAACATCATTGGCCTTTCAACAGCTGTGATTGCTGATGATTTGGCATTCTTTTGCGAGGAAAAAATCTTTATTAAGGTGACTCAGTTTCCGTAACTGTTATATCATTCAGTAACAGTCAAAAAACTTCTCTGAATTTGTGAAATCCAAATATTACAGTTTGTTTACAGAACAGCTTTTTTTAATGAAATAATGTCATCCAAATGATGGTGATTAGCTTTGTAATTCTTAATTGCATGAGAAGAAAAAAATTAAGAGTTCAACCTTGATGAAGTCTTATTTTGTTGAGAAAATCCCAAGAGCTCATACTAACAAAATGCATTGTTACATGTAATCTGTATAATTCTAAACAACCTTATTCGTTGTCTATTGTTTCTGATTCCTCAAAGCCCATTTTTGCTGTATCTGAAAGTCTTTCTCTCAAGTATTTGAAATTAATTTTTTATTATCAATTCAGCCCTGAAGCGATAATGTTAAGAATCAGTTGTTGTCATCGAGAACAGCTGATGACTTCATCTGTGACTTCATCTAGATAGTGAATCAGAGGGATAGTCGTTGCATCAGTTGTTGAAAGATCCAATTCTCCGTCCAAACCACCTCAATGGTCACTGTCTCCCTCTCAGGGATAGATGACATCAACAATATACAAGAACTATCTTATTTTGTTTTTATCATCTTGGATGAATAATCCCCATAGGAGTATGGATTAATTACTTAACTTCCTAGACTTCTTCTTATCTAAATTATACCTTTATGGTCATGCTCTTGCAAAGATGAAAGGCAAAGTTTTACCTGAATATGATTTATTGAATTGTATATTGTTAATTTCTTGATTTCAACAGGCATCAAATGCTTGGACTGCAATCTTTTGGCTTTATGAGTTATGTACACGTAGGATCTGAAATGCCCTTTTCTTTTGTTATGTCTATTGATGATGACTCTGAAAAGGGAAGTCAAGGGATATAAAAGAAAGCACAGGGTAGCTGAACAAATATTATTTTACTCCAACCCTGGAAACTAAGAACCCCTGCCCAGTGCCCAGTCAGTAACCAAGATAAAGAATACGACAGGAACCGTGAAAGATATCGACGTATGAGATATCAAGCTTCAGAAACAGTACCACCCCCTGAAAGGGAAGGGGTAAATTTGCAGAAAGAATTATTTCTCAACGGTCATGTCTGACATTCCATCGTGGCATCAAAAGGTTGCTTTGTACTTTTTTAATTTAGTCCTGGCATTCCCTGATTCATGGGCTGGCTAGTTGGTGCTATTTGTGGCCTAGCTACCTGAGAGTGCACCTTTGGACACTGAGGAACCCATTTGCGCGCAACCTGTGCAAATAGCGCACGTCCTGTGAGGAAATTACGGTATCAGGAAGCTTCATTCTTCACCAATCCAACCCCGTACCCTGCGCCTGATTAGACACGCTTCTCACGCAACTTCCTGAAGACAAAGAATGCAAAGCTCCCAAGCTAGTCCCGTGATAACCATTCTCTTTACTTCTCATTGTTTCATTTTATTTTGCTTCTATTGACCTTTCCTTACAAAACAAAAAGATTTTGTATTGACTGGAAAATAATTATGCGTATCTTATATTCAAAGGCCTGAATGATGGCTCTATCCTTTATTACTGTTTTTTTTTCTGGAAAAATTCCTTTTGTATCATGTATGCATTATGGTTATGTTACTTTTACTCCAAATGTTGTTTTTTTTACATTCAAACAATATTTAATAAAGTCTATTTTTTTAATAATAATATAAAGAATAAAAAGCTTCATTGCAGCATCAGAATAGAATGAGACATGCATCCAAATAAATATAGAAAATACGACAAAGAAATGGTCATATTCTTCTCATTGGTTTTAACACTTTCTTTGGATATTAATGATCAAAGAAGAACATTCAAACAAAAACTGGCATGCATATCTACATCTATACCAAGTCTAATATGGAGGTGAAAGACAAAGAAAATGTTTCATTCTTCTCCTAGTTTATGTCCATCTCCGACAAATAAAACAGTGCAGGGATCTCGTTTAGATGTAGATAGAGCACCTCTCACATTGAACTGTGGCTTTCAAGATAGATATAAGGTGCATCCCTCCATCGCTTCTACTCTCATTAGAAATGCCTATTCATATTCTCCTTTCCCCCATGCAAGTCAGTATGAGTACTGATTCTAGGAGTAGTAGTGCGGCTACATCACCCTTGCTCAACTTAAGAGGCCGCTAGTCTTACCATCGCAGAACTTGTTCTGATTTGTTGGTTCGGTGCGTTGATAAATTGACATCTGATTGTTTTCACCCTTATATGGATAGATTGTATACTAACCATGGAGAAAATTAAATGAAAAAGCTATATATTAATGTGTATTTTGACCCCAAGCCAAGAGGCAAAAGAACTGTCCTATCAAGAATCATTAAAAAAACCATCCATTTAGATTTGCAAAAAGAGGTTTGAAATAGGAAGACTATCCATAGTCAGCACTGATGTCCCAATCAAGCTGACAAACAGAGGGCCGCGCTTCTATGCCGGTTTGATTACGATTATGCGCAGCTTTGTGGCCCTGTGCTGGAGGTGACTCAGTCAGTGGCCGGCTTTGGTTACGTTCCCTCGATGGGTCCCACTGTTGCCTTCCATTGCTGTTTCTTCTCGGTTATATTCTACTTTCGCTGTTTATCGTTACATACCTACGATTTTATGCTGAGATATCTCCATTCACTTACTTCCTCTGGATATTGTCCTGTGAAACCTAGAAACAACAGAGTAAAAATGTCTTCTCATTTTTGGATTTAAAGCTGTGCTGAAATATTCCAGCACTTTTAAATGGGTTAGAACAAAGTAAAATTTTCTTCTAATTTGCTGTCATTTTGTAACATTCCCCTTGAATTCAATTATGTACACATTTTGTAATATTCCCATTGAATTCAATTATGTACACATTTTGAGATACACATTTTACTTTGTATGTGATAGTAAATTCTGTATCAATCATTTCATGTTTAAATATTGTATGATTGAGTTCTATCTCATACAGAAAGTTGATTTCTATCTAATAAATACAGCAACTCGACAAGAAAACTTCATATTTGGTGTTATATTCCTGCAATTTTCTCTCAAGCACATCTCCAAACTTGATGTGGTTTTTCTAGTGTGTATATTTCTCTCACACACAAGTGGGTAATCAAGAAATGCATCCATCTCAAGCTGTTCATCATGTAATGGGATACCTTGATTTGCAAACTTGTTCTGTAGATATAGGGGTATGGCTCTCATCTTAAACTGGGCTACCTGGAAATCCCTCCCAAAAGCATTTGAATAAGCTTCATCCAGAGTCTTGGCTATGCTGAGGTTTGTTTGAGTGTACTCCAAGTTGTAATGATATTCCCCTTTCTTCCCACTCAGCTTCCCATCGCAGGGCCCCTGTCCATCCCCTCTCAGGCCAATTGGCCACGCAATCTTCGCAACACTTTCATAAGGGAAAAGTAAGGAGAGGGGCGAATAAAGAAGCGCACAGGAGAAAGCGCGCTTGAAACGGGAGCCGACCACGGGCACTCAAGCACCGCGGTGACTAATAGATGATTAGCGTAGATGACCCATTTATCAGGTTTCGCAAGATAAGAAGTTCTCGGTGCAAGAATGGGGGAAAAGAGAAATCCTCTAGTTTGCCATCCCATAAAATTGGCTGGTTTCAGCCAGGATTGATGCAATTTCATTTTGACGTACTCTCCAAAACGGATTGGCAGAAGATCTTTCCAAAGGACTCTGACATTTTCAACCTCTTCTTCCTTTTGAGTTTTGATTAAAAGTTGATCTGATTTTTTCTCTATGTGCAAACTTGTGAAGCACTTCTGAAGTGTGATGACAAGCTATTAAACAAGATTGATTTTCTGTCCCTTCATGAAGTGGAATTAATATTGTCAGGGCACTGCAAACCCACTTACCCGATTGCCTTGGGCAAGTGAAAATCACATGTGGGCAAGCAAAGTTCAAAGTCACTTGCCCGATAGGGCAAGTGATGATTTGAGCGTGAGGTGTATGTGCATCATCTCACCTCGAGTACACAATAAAAAATGTGTTTATAAACCCAAATAAGACAAAAATATTACACAAGGATATCATTCGTGATAACACATTAGGCCTAGTTGAAATTAAGTTCTCAAAACTTATGATAAAAGCAAGTTTGTTTTTCAAAACATTAACCAGTGAGTAGTTTACGATCATTTTTGCAAGCAAGTCCAATATGCAGACTCATTGTAATATTTATCGGCCCCTAGATGACAAAATAATTTAAGTTCGAGATGTAAAGTTTTTTTTTTCATACCTTTTGTTTAATATTTATTTTCAATGCTTTTTTTTTTTTTTTTTTTTTTTTTTGTTCCCCCCTCTCGCAAAAATAATAGAATTTGATTTGGCTTGATCATTAGTTGACCATTAGTTCATTAATTTTAGAATTAATTCTTTAGTTTTTTTGTTGGTCCAAATTTAGCTAGGGGTGTGGCTTATATTGCCATATTCTCAATCTTCCTATAGGCTCGTCATTTATGGACTCTTATTAGGTTTAGATCATATTTGCTACCGAAAATGAGAATCAAGATTATGGTCGAAACAAAAAAAAATCTGGGCAAGTGTCTTGTTCTCTCGGGAAAGCAAAACAAAATTTAATAATAATTTTTTTGTAGAGGCCTGTATTGTAACAAGTTCTATGACCGTTTTCATAAGCAAAGGTTATTTTAGAATTGGAATTTGTTTTTTGTAAAAAGTGCAGAAACCTTGTCTTAAGTTCTTCATGATCACTGCTACAAATGCCTACTTTATATTCAATACAAATTTCATATTTACTTTAGAGATAAGAAGATATGGTAAACGATGAAACATGACGTGAACTTCCAATTCAAAGTATTAACAAAATTAGATCCCATAAATGTAACAAGCTACAAGTTTAATGCACATAACTTTACAACCTCCACCCCCTTAAAGATGATGTATCACATGAATACCGTATAAAAGGTAGCAAAAAAGGTGCAGTGTTCAGCCTGACACCCCAAATGAATTTCAAGTCTCCCTAGTATCCTTAAACCGGAGACATCGTCATGGTAACCCCCTGTCACCTGGGGTAAGAAATATCCTATTCTTAGTTGCAATTTTAGATTTGCTCTCTTCCCGGGCTCCAATATTCCATTTTGCAGCAAGGTACATGGGTTATGTCACACAGTCAATGCCCACTGGCTCTTGCACATGTAATTAAATCGTTAGCACTTTTCTTGTCTTCCCTGTCTCTCTGTCTGTCTCGAGCTATGGAAAGTACCTTGTATTGTTTTTTCCCCTTGTTTTATTGGCTCCTTGCTCTCATTTTGGTGTCGCCGTAGCCCGTTAGCCTCCCGATTATAGTCATATCCTTTGAAATGAAGGAGGCGTGATGTTTCAGTGTATGAGATCTTCCTGTAACCATGTCTCACTTTCCCTCAAAGAGCTGCATCATGCCAATTAAACAGACTCTTTCAAGGTGCAATTGGCAAGATGAAATATTTCTGAAAAACAATTCTGTTAACTATCGATTTTTTCAATCAAATCAGTACATTTGTAATTCATAATGGTGCCCATAGAGAATATACAACCTTTTCTAATTCACAAGGGACAAAAATGAATAATAAGGGACTGTCATTATTTTGCATCAGCATCAAGTCACGTTCTACAAAATTATGTTGCTTTGGCTGTTTCTCTGTTTCTCTCACCTCTGTGTGAAGGTCTGTTTCGGTTAGAGGTACAATTTCCAACACCTGCTTGTCGTGGCTTGGCAGAAACTGCCAAAGGCACGCTCACAAAAAAAAACTGTAAGAAATTAAGAGAGATAATCCATTGGAAGAACACATCGGCCAAGTTTAGCCCAGTTGAGCCTTCTAGCACGGACCCTTGCTTACACTACAGAAAGTGACCCTTTTTGCTTGTGTTTCTTTGCACAGTGAGGTGACCTCCTAATTCTCTCCTCTCCCTATCGCCTTCTGGCATGTTTTCAGAGCCATGGAAAATATGCAAATAATAAACTTGGTGGAAAATAAAAAGAATTTTTCCCCTTTTCTGTTTTTTCGCCTTGTTGTCCTCTTCTCTTCTTTTGAAATGTGTACATGTGTACCTATTATGGAATATTTTCAAGGATTGCATTTGAGAATTATTCAAGGTCTACAGATTCTCGTTGCAAATATATGAGACATTTGTCTCCTTTTTTTTATACAAAAAAAAAAGTGAGAATGACATAAAACCCACTTTATCCCTGGATTCAGTGGAATATTTTCTGAAAAACAGCAGCTTTATTTCTCAGAGATTAAATCCATATGGAAGAAAAACTATAAGTTGTTTTTGTCTTTATAACACATCTGCAACAGATCCAGTGAAACCATTATCGATATCTTGTCATAGACTCTTAATATTAGTTTGATTCTTTGCTGTTCAGCAATCAAACAAGTCGAAATGAGCTTGTTAATTCATTAATGTCCTTATTTTTTAAGGTATCCGGATGAAACTGATGAGTTGTTGTTGATGTCTTGAAGCTTTCTATGTCTGGAGAGGAGGGAGGGGGGGAGGGGTTTTGGTTGGCAGCATTACTGGTGCTTGGACCCACATACCCACCCCCCTCTCCCTCACTCCTTCCTCCCGCCCTCCCTTCTCCTTCCCTCTCTCTTCCTACATCCTGTATTCCTATTTCTTTCTTTCTTCATCAAACATCCCTTCGCACATGTTCCTGGGATTAGGGACACCACCCTATTGCACTTGATCTCAATCTGATGATAGCGCGAGATTCCTTCTCGATATGAATTTGAGACTCAGATTTCATGCCTCCGCTCTGGATATTATCTCTCCGGGCTCTTTCCTAGCCCTCGTTTTACATGTTTCAGCGCCTGTTGTTTGTGTAGAGAGAGCAGGCTTTCATAAAACATATTGCGTAGGTAGGATAGGATTTACACTAAAGTGTTGTCAATAAAGGGGTTTGATTATAGGTTTTTGGTCTGTGTGTTAGTGCACCTTCTTTGAATGTTGGGCGTCCAGAGTGCAAAGAAGGAAGAACACAAGAACTGTATATGCATGATAGTTCTTTAAAAGGTGTTAGATATCAAGTCCTCATTTTCCGTAGACATGATGGGTTTTTATGAAAGCTGTCAATAATATTGCCAAAGTTGAGAAATATTATGTTGATTAATTGAAAGATGTACGATGAACAATATCAAATAGCAAGATGCATGTAGCATGGTTGCTAGATCGATAAACCCCACTCCCAATATGGATACGCAACTGAATGAAGTGAGAATATGTGGCATCAATGTTTTTTCTTGTAGAACCTAAAGTGATTTCTCCTGTAGGGGATGGTAACGGCAAGGTAGTTGATAATCCTTAGGTAACTAATGATCCAGAACAACCCATTTCCCTTACCAGATGTTACTCATCTCTGAAACACTTCTTTGCTACTTTAGTACTACCTTTTCCTGTAGCGAATTCAGCTTTTGAGAAACATATTGTTAAATAATTCCCCATGGCTGTTTCATGCTGTGCATTGTATTTCTTGATTTCTGAATCTATTATTTGAAGTTGAAAAATTTCTTTCCAATTTTTTATGCCTCCGCCACCGCGAAGGCATTATGGTTTTCGGGTTGTCCGCCGTCCGTACGTTCGTACGGCACGTCCGTTCCCGTTTCGTTCTTCGCGATAACTTTAAGACCGTTTGACGGATCACTTTCAACTTGGATCATGTATTGGCATATGGTAGGGACAATGATCTGATTAGATTTTAGGTCATGAGGTCAAAGTCACAGATGTCATTGTATACATGAAAATGGTTCGTTCTCCGCAATGACTTAAGACTGTGTGACGGGTCAACTCAAATGTAGTATGTGGGCATATGAGGGGCAATGAACTGATTAGTTTGGGTCATTAAGGTCAAAGTCAAAGGTCACAGAGGTCATTGGTATGATGAAATGGCCTCGTTCTCGCATAACGTGTAAAACCGGTTGACGGGTCAACTTCAAACTTGAGGTAATGTGTGCTATGGGAGGGGCAATGAACTGATAGATTTTTAGGTCATTGAAGGTCAAAGTGCACAGATGTCATTGTTACATGAAAATGGTCGTTTCTCGGCAATAATTAAAAGCTGTGTGACGGGTCAACTTCAAACTGAGTAATGTGTGCATATGGAGGGGCAATGAACTGATTAGATTTTGGGGTCATTAGGTCAAAGGGTCAAAGGTCACAGAGTTATTGTATGCCATGAAAATGGCTCGTTCTCGCAATAAACTTAAACCGTTTGACGATCAATTTCAAACTTGGGTCGTATGTCATATGGGACGGGACAATAAACTGATTAGAATTTAGGAGTCATGAGGGTCAAAGTGTCAGGCCAGTAGAGACATTGTGGTACATGAATAATGGCTTGTTCTTGCGTACTAAAACAGTTTGATGGATGAACATCAAACTGTGGTCATGTGTGCATATGGTAGGACAATGATTTATTATATTTTGAGGTCATGAAGTCAAAGGTCAAGGTCACAGACGTCATTGTATACATGAAATGGCACGTTCTTGCTGTAACTTTTGGAACCGTTTTATGGATCAACTTCCAAACTTGGGTCATGTGGCGAGGAAAGATGAGACTGATTAGATTTTTGAGTCAAGGACACAAAGGTATGGTTATTTGATGTAAATGACGCGTTTGTGCCATTTTCTGAAGACCGCTTGCAGATCAACTAAACATGTTTATCCTTTTTATTACATCAGTAGCCATCCTTCCTGAGTTGGAAGATAATTCGTATGATACAACTTTAAATAGTTTGGGGTCAATATTGCAAAGATTCGATGGGGTATTAAGATGGATGTAAAATACTCAACATGTGCAGTGCCTTTTTCTCGCGATGTGCAAATAACCAGACAAGGATGCTTCCGACTCGTCGCGGGCGTCGAAGATTCACTCTAGTTTAATATATAGATAATGCTTGATTTAGTTAATTCTCATTATTTTCAATTCACTATTATTAAAATATGTAAGAATGCATTTTCAATTGATGCAATTTTGTCACATATTGATGATATTGGCCTCAAGTGAAATATTTAAACTCTATATTTCTATTCTATATTTATTTTACAATAGTTTATTTTGTCATTTGTTTTTGGCATGAATCATACACTGTATTTCTTCTTATAACTTGACTAAATTCTCTATTTTGTGTTCTTTATTTTTTCTTCCATAGTGAACTGAGTCTAATGAGCTGAACGACCGTGACAGCTCGTCTTCAGTGCTGGAGTCCCTTGAAAAACTCAGCCTAAAGCCGCCAACCAGTGACCGACCTCATGGTATGGTGCCTTCTACGGTCTAAACGCATCAGCAGCTTGAATTGACGGCAACGAAACTGACCAACCTATCAGTCGTCGCTGGCTCTTCGGTCTCAAGTCCCTGCTTCATCTGGACGTGGCCACAATCGCATTCAACGAGACAGAGGCATCGGCTGGGAGTTCTGCCTAACCTGGAGTAACTTGGACCTGTCTCATAACGCGACTCACACGCTGGAAGCGGAGGAGGAGAAGTGGTGGGAGAGGGTAGGTCCTGCTGCTCAGCGGATAAGTGGTGGCGCTCCACACAACAGTTGGAGTTCCCTCCGTGGCCTCCTCTTCTCAGGGAAGGCTCTATATGCAATCGATAACAGTCACGCCAGGTCGCTGATGAAGGCGTTTATTTCAGCTCATCTCCACAAAGTTTTGTAAGTCAAAAAGATTTTGATCTTTGTTTTTGTTTGATGGGTTTGTTTGTAAATAGGATAAGGAAAAAACATTAATTATGAAACTAATTATGGCTTTTGTTTGAAGTTCCTTTTTGAATTGTTGGACCCTTGGGTAGTTTTCAATATCTGTAAATATTTACAGGATTGTTTATTGTCTGTAACTTTACTGTGTGGCAGAAGGAAATTGCACTTAAAGTGGGTGGTAAAGAATATTTTTGGATTTGGATTTTTTGTCATGAATTATCCAAACACTGGTTGATTTATGATGAGCTTAATATTGTCTCTGAAGAGCACAGAACATGATTGACCTCTTTTCATTTATGGCCCTATTTTTTTCTTGAACACACATTGCAGGGACCTGAGCAATAAACTTCCATTGCGCCTGGACAATAGAAACATGGACGGGGCGTTTTGAAGGACTTTGAATCCATGGCTGAGACTAGCCTGGCCAACAAACAACATCAATTCCATCTCCAGAGAGCATTCAACGGACTCACAATCTTCAGTCTCTGTAAGTCACATGAAAATGCCTCTCCATTGCAGGAAAGAAAAGGATGTACTCATACACCAACTACCAAACTAGCAGTATTATTTATTTATTTATTATTTATTTCTGTATCTTTCAGCATTTACAATGTATGGTTTGTGATAACAAGTTAGTAAATACAAGGAGATTACAATCGATAATACATTTTTTCAATCATCAATCTTAGAACATTACAGAGGTGTGACAATATAAGCATAATGCTTGAGTCATTG
>CALNVZ010002100.1:37996036-38059061 GCA_940671915.1 Paracentrotus lividus
GATGATCAGAAATTTCGCTATAGAATAGCCCAGACTGAGAATAGGCTTTACTAGTTTTGATAAAGATATTATCCAGAAGTGTTGATGATCAATCACTTATTCGTGTAGGTTTATCAATCATTGTGCTGAAAGCATTGGACTCAATTATGTTTTCGAAACGGTGAGTATTGGCATTTTGTGACAACATATCTATATTGAAATCTCCCATAATGCAAACAGATTTTCCAGATGTGTTAATGGTAGTTAATAAGGAATCAAGATCATTAAGAAAATTGTCAACATTGTTTTGAGGAGGCCTGTATACTATACACACAATGAAATTTTTATCTGAGGTCAAGTCAACCTCTATACATAAAAGCTCGGCACTTTGACTTTCTAAGAAAAGATCTTCCCGAAGCTTAAAAGAGAAGTGTTCAGAGATGTAAAAGAGAACACCACCACCTCGTCCATGTGGTCTATCTTTACGAACTAACTGGTAACCCTTTATCGAAAAAAGAGGAGGTGAATTGGCATTCAACCATGTCTCAGATATGCCAATAATTGAACAATCAAATTTCAATGAGGAGAGAAGTATATTGATATCATTAAAACTTTTGGAGAGACTCCTTGCATTGCAATGCAAAAAACTTAAACATTTGCTTGTAGATCGCTGTGCAGTGTTATGCTTATATTCATTTGGAACATAATATTTACAATCAATGTTTTGTTGCAACTTATATTCCTCTAAGATCATTTAAACATCATTATGATAATCGATGGAGACATACATGTATAATGTAATTTAATTTGACTTAGGGCAAGTAGAGAAAAAGACATATGAAATATCAGGGAAAAGTAATTCCCTGGGGATAAGATGACAGAATATGTACATGATATATTTACAATTATTACGAAAAAGGTAATAAACATGGAAAAGTGGGAGAGAGAGGGAGAGAGAGAGAGAGAAAAAAAATAACAGTAACAAGGATTTTTCACATTTGAAGAAATGATTTCCAGCCTGTTTATCATGTTCTTGATTATTCAAGATGTGTTTTGGATTAATTATAAAAACTGTCAGAGGGCTTTTAGAATTCAAAGGTCAACATTTTTTTCACATTTTTGATGAAATAAATGAACAAGGGTATTTTTTATTTTATTTTATTTATTTATTATTTTTATTTCCAGGCAACAAAAATACATTATTTAAAAACAATCATGACAAAACAAACAGATTTAAGCATAACAAAATATAGAGGGAAAGAAGTGCATCAGCCAATGCCTGGGATAGCCTAAAAGAATTTAAAATCCTGTCTGGAGGTTCTCCCTATATTGGCTAATTAGTATATTTCATGGACTAAAAATATTTCCATGATATACCTGTCACTACCTTCAGAAATCATCAACTAGTAAAGCCCCTCATTTTACATTTTCACTGGATCATCATACTATCGCATGCCTAGCCAGCTACTAAGGAGATATTTTCTCTGTCTGTTGGTCATAAAGCTGTTATATTGATGGGAATTGGAAACGGTGGAAACTCGGAGGAGACAATGCCATTCCCAATGATGAAATCACAGACTGCTATGTCATGTACAGTGTTGTCGGTCATAACTGCTTGCACATGTTTCAGAAAGTCCCCAATTCTGTTATCATGACAAACTGTACACGCAAACAATGATGACCCATATCAAAACCAACTTCTCAAATCCAGTTTTATGTCTTTGATAAGTTTCTGCTGCATTCAGTTTAATGCGTGGAGAACTTATTGATACAATATTGACGATATTTCCATTTCTGTCTGTTCCTTCAGGGATTTGTCGGAATGATAATCACCACAGTGGAGAACAATGCCTTTGAAGACATGTTGAACTCAACCAGCTGTAAGTAAAGCATGAGACTCATAATTTCCTATGACATCTTGAATTACCAGTGTTGTGATCAAATCAATTACGCGTAACTTTTTGAAGGTATAGTTGAATACTAGTACATTCTGTATGATAATAGCATTAAAGTCAGATTAAATAGTTAAAAGAAGGAGAATAAAATTTTTTTACTTTTTTTAAGGGACAGGATATTTTTTAGTATTTATGTGATATTTAGGTGAATTTTTTTGGAAAAAAATTATACCTTCTTTTTGAAATCCTATGTCACAAGTTAAATATTTCAGAGCCTACTTGCTAGATGCGCCAACATTTGCTCAGCTGCATTATTTGTCTAAGGTGTAGGGTTTGTTGGGTTTGCCATAGGTTTTATGTTTAATTTATAGGTCAAGATTTGGGTAAATAGGTAAAGAAAGCACCTTCAATTGGACATATGGATTAACTGGGTCATTCATAATCATTTGACTTAATCTCCTTTTGTGTAAACCTTTACGCAGATTGGTGAAAAGTTCTAGCTGGGTGTGTGACTGATCAGATGGCAGGTTCCCAACTGGGTAAGGAGAAAATCTTTGGCTCGAAGGAGTGGTATGGACGCTTGTGCCCATCCCGATACTCTCCAGGGCAGTGGATATCTTCAGTGATGATCCGGAAGTGTTAATTGTTAGGTACGTAGGTCCGGGCGGATCTATGTGAAAGTTGATTATGTGCAGGGCTGACCTGTGAGTGCACCTACTATCTTTCTTTGTCACTCTCTCCTGTTCTCCCTCCCTCTCTCTCACCTCCCTCTCTCCTCTCTCCTCTCCCTCCCCCCCCCCGCCCCCCCCGCCCCCCCCCACCCCCCCCCCCCTTCTCTCCCTCTCTCTCTCTCTCCCTCTCTCTGTTTCTCTTCAATTCTCTCCTTTTCTTACCAACTTCCTTTCTCTTTTTTGCTTTCCATTTGTACCATATTTCTCTTTCTCTCCCCCTCCCTCCATCTCTGTCTCGTCTTCTCTTTTTGATTCTCCCATCGTAACATCTCTTGTCTTGCCGTCCCTGTCTCTAATTTGTTGTACTTTTATTTTTAATTCACATTGTTGGGTTAGATGTGATGCATCATGATAAGAAGGAAACATAATGTCTGAAGTTATTTGTTGCTGATCATATCTCCCGTCCACTCCCCCAAGATATTTCCATTGAAAACGTGAGCAAAGAATACAGCCACCTGTTTTGTCCTACTCGATAAACATTTCGCGCCAAGTTTAGAGCAAATTCTTCATGCGAGAAAGGGATGTTTGATAAGTGTATCGAGGATGTGGCCAAATTGAGTTCAGAACATAAATTCTTGGCCTCTTTATGGAATCTGTAAGGATTTTTAGATGTAGTTTCGCTTTGTTGATACATCCTCTACGTAACCTCTCCCTTTCTCCTCTCTTTTCTTTGCTCTTTTTATTCTTTCTATTCCTCTCTCTCTCTCCCTTTTCTTTCCTCTTATTTTTCCCATTCATCCTACTGCCTCTCTCCTTACCCCCTGTCTTTTCTAGTATTTCTTCTTTTAGCCCCTTTTCTGTCTATCAATATCCTCTATCTGTCTTTGTTCCCCTGTCTCTATCGTTATGTCTGTTTCTCTGATTTTCATATTTTTAGCCATTTATTTGACACCTTTTTCTCTGTTCCTCTCTTTCTCTCTCTCTCTCTCTCTCTGTCTCTGCCTCTTGACATCTAAAACTGTGACATTGGCCCACATTTAGCTTCCTCTGCCCCTCCCATGCCGTCCCATATCAGCCTCCTCTAACCTTTATCTTAAGCCATGAGATAACCTACTTTCGCTCCAAGGAAACTTAAAGTTGAGCTGACAAGTTACAAATTGTTGCACTTGATTTGCCATGCCCCCACATCCTTTAGCAGACAAAGGTTTATAAGGAAAGAAAGGAGAGATGTTGAAAGGCTAGCTTATAGGTTATCGCTTTTGTGATATTGTAAGGTCTTTCACTGTCACTTTCCTTCTTTCCTTGCATCTCTTTTGTGTTTCTGTAATTCTTTTGACCCATACCCTTCTTATATTCTCTATCTCTCTTATATTGTGACGTATCTCTAAATGTTCTTTCTTTTCCTCTCTCTTTCTGTCTGTCTGTCTGTCTCTCTCTCTTTCCTCTCTCTTTCCTCTCTCTTTCCTCTCTTTTCCCTCTCTCTTCTCTCTCTCTCTTTATCTCTCTCTCTCTATCACCGATTCACACTCTTCCTTATGGATATTTTAAGAAGATATGAAATATGTTCTGTTTTGCTCAACTCTTCTCCCCTAAGATTCCAATTTAGCCATCAACCTGTCATAGTTTCCTCATTCTCCTTGGCAGGAAAGGGGACAATATGATACTTTAAAGGATACTTGAACTTAATATTGCTGTTAGTGGTGTTGTAAGCGTTTGACAAACGGCCAATTACCCTGTCATGCTGGCCATCCAAAGTTACATGCTAGAGGGTTTAGCAAATGTCAAGACTATTAGCACCGGATGAAACGATAGTTTATGACTTTAAAAAGTCTTGTTTTTGATAAACTTTGATTTGCTTGGTTTTTGTGGTAGTATACAATAAAGAAATTACACTTTTGCTTCTCTTTTGTATTTATTATCATATTTTTTCTCTTTTCTTGTTGTAGATGATCGCTTGAAGCCTTTTATCATCCGCGAACCCGAGACAGTGACATCTTTGAAGAATGATAATGTGTCTTTGATATGCACAGCTGGTAGCACTAGTGATGTACCGGTTACATTACTATGGAAGAAAGACAAGGTAAATCATCTCTCAATTTTTTTGTCTTCCCTGCCACTTTACTTTAAATATATTTCCCAATTATTGTAACTATCTTCCATTAATCTCACATGAGTGTTATCACCATGAGGTGTTCAGAATTGTGATTGAACAGGAGTTATTCCTGATAAATTGGCAAAATAGGCATTCTATAGAAAAATCAAACTTTGTCCATAATGATCAAGCCATTGTTCCACTGTGCCTTATCTTTTAGCTTGTTTTCAATTATTTTCTCCCTTGGAAAGTCCTAAAACTTAAATTTGTTTATCTCCAATTGATGAAATTTGCTTTTGCTGGTATATTCGCAGAAGGACATTGTTAATATAGCTTCTAGATTTCTTTTCTATGTGTATATTATTTATACATTATTTGTTGAAAATATTAAATTTCCTCTATGAAGCATCGCTATCTTGTTGTTCTCCTTTATCTGTAGGCGATTATGGAAGGGCAACACCCCATCTACTTTGAGAGGTTAAACCCTTCCGGTGTGAATGAGTACACCTCTGTTCTCAGCTTACCTCACATCAAAGAGGATGATCAGGGGAATACCAATGCATCATCTCCAATGAGTTTGGTGTACATACTCAAAGAAGCCAGAGTTACTGTTCATAAGTAGTATTGAGTGAAGTGTTTTGATATATTTATATTGTTGTCTACAGTAAACCTGTGTAGTGCCACTCTCTGTAATGGTCACCTATATCGCCTCCTACTACAAATGAATATGTTGTATTAGAACCTGTATTTAAGACCACTGTCTATAAGTGGTCACTTTTTCTGTTTCCCTTGGGCGGTTTTTATAGACAGGTTTGACACTAATTGCAATTATGCCAAGAGGTTCGAGTCACTGTGCATAGCTAAAATTATTCCCTGTGTGACGTATTTTTATCAGTTTGTGTTTCTAGGGTATGTAAAATGAAGGGAAGCTGTACTTAGGAATGAGAAATATAAAACATTGTAATTGTAAAACCTACCCTCAAACCACAAAATAAAGACTTTGAGCAACAATAGTCAGAGCACGAAGCATTTATTCATTGATTTTTATTATATTTGAGTAGGTATATACACATGATTTACTTTTATGTTTCAATTTACTGATATTCTACCTAGTATAAGTTACAAATATTGCATGTGTTCTCTCTTCAGTAATTTCCATCATTCACCGTCACTCCAAGTCACGTCAGTGTGCGTGTGGGGAGATAGCCGAGCTTCCATGTGCTGCCACCGGCCACCCCACCCCCGAGATCGCTTGGCAAAAGGACGGGGGCATCAACTTCCTGCCGCCGCCCAGCGCCGTATCAAAGTCCAAGACCGGAGCTGGGCAGAGTTCCTACATCACACGTCCAGCTGAGCGACACGGGCGTCCTAACACGTGCACTGCCTAATCACGCCTGCGGGTACCACAGCACAACGCCACTCTGAGTTTCTGGCCGCCCTCCTTCCAGTCAGATGAAGAAACTTGTACCGTAGAGGTGGAAGCCGGTGTCCTGGAGTGTAACCGTTGAGGGAAGTCCCGTCCTAGTAATCAGGTGGTTCAAGGATGAGGAACCCTTCACGCCTCTGATGGTATGCACCTGACGGATCTTTTGATCGTTATCTCATCATCATGTAATGCCTGGGAGCAGGATGGAGCAGCTAATCGTGTGAAGCATCTAACTCCCTGGGTGTGAGGACAGACAGTGCTAAGCTTGTTGTTACTACCAGAGTAAGTCACCTCCTCCGATTCATCATGCTGTATTTACTTTGTCCATTCAGATAGATATCTTCTATGAACATCATTTTTAAAGTCTCAATTGTAGTACCCGTATTTAGTGGACAGCATTCTCAATTCTTCCTTATAAACTTTACTACTTTTAGTGGGCAAATAAATTTACAATATTGTAATGTGAATTGATGAGTCGTATCATACTCAAATAACAACCAATATTTACTCTGAATAAAGTTCAAAATTTACGCGCAACATTCTCATATTTGTTGGTTAAACTAAGTTAGCCCGACCACCAGTGCGCTTAGAAACAACCGTATTAAGCGCCATATAAATGTTATTATTATTATTATTATTATTTTCTATGCACTACAAGACTATCCAGAGTAAATGAATATTTTACCTAAACACAAGTTCACAATTTTAAATCGATGTGTTACATTTTTTTTATTGCTTTGTTCAGATAATGACATTGTAGTAGACTACTGCCATTCTTCCTTGCACCACAAAATTAAACAAGCAAATAACTATTTCAGCTTCCACAATTTCTTAATGTAAATTAACCGACATATTTTTTTCATTGCTTTGTTTAGACTCTGGAACTATTTGGAACATGACGACCACCAGCATCATCATCGTAGTAGTCATCTGCTGTATACTGGGTACATCACTCATCTGGGTTGTCATCATATATCACACTCGCAAACGCACGCAGAGATACAGAGGTAAGGGTGCCATGACATTACAGACTAACCTGCCTATTAAGACCACGTTAGGAAAAAGTAACCACTGTGGACAGGTGGCCTTTGTAGACAGGTTCTGCAACATGTATTTCTTTCTAGTTTGTGCCAATATATGTGACTACTGTGTAAGGACAAACTTCATAGAGAGATGACTACTACGAAAGGTTTGAATATATGTATTATCAAAAAAAATTTTACGTTAACGTTGTAATTCATTGGTGGGGTTTACACTGTTGTACAGGATGGAATTGTTTACAATGATGCTGATTTTGCTTTCCCCCCTCATAGGCATCAGTAACAATAAATACAGTATTTTTCTTCCTTATCAAAAATATTTTTTAGAATGTGTCAACACCATGCATAACATTGTACCTATGTCTTATTATTTTTGTTGCCACAGTTGAAGAACCACATCATCATATTGTTCCACCTGAGATTCCCAGCTCCACCTTGAATGGCTCCTCAGAAGGGACTATTCATCAAGAAACAAGCAGTGGTGTCTCTAGCGCAGGTATGTACGGAGGAATGAGATGGAGAGAGAGAGAGAGAGCGAGAGAGAGAGAAAGAAGGTGAGGCAGAGATAGAGAGAGAGAGAGAGAGACAGAGAGAAGGAATAGAGATGAAAAGGAAAATGTAACATATCCTTTAATGGGTGAGAAGAAGGGAGATATACAGATAATCAGCTTTAAAAGTAGTGACACAAACATAGATATGTATTAGATAAAGAGAGTGAGGGGAATTTGACAAGTAGCAATTAGAGAGGAGCAGAGAGTTAAGTTATATAGAGAATTATCATACAAATAGCAGTATCACAAATATTCTAGTAAGTGGAGTAATGTCAAATGAGAGTAAGATTTTTTTTTTAGAATTTTGTCTGGTTATTAGAATAAAGTGGGGGAGAAGTAAATGATATCTCGTAGACCGAAAATGTTACTCTGCCCTGTTGACTAGATGAAATGGAAGGAAGCATTTTCAAAAACAAAAAGAGAAAACTTTATCTTTCATCTTTCTTTTCTTTACAGCAACTGATAAGTACCAGGATGGGAATGGCAGTGATTGTGACTCTCTAGACGGACCCTTGGGTAAGCTCAGTACCTTCAGGTTTGCTAATCAAGTCAGAATGGCTGCTATCTTCCCCAGTGAGACAAAAGCCATTGAGCCACCAGAAGTTGCACCCTGTAATCATCATTGCAGCATTCAAGGTAAAGGTCTATCTCTCCCTATGTATTCTCCTGTTTTCTCTACTTTTCCTTCTATTTCTCTGTCTTTCTTTCTCAATTTTTGATCATACTATATATCGTTTTGACTTTCTCACACATTTTTATTCATTTGTTTATTTTTATGCCTCCGCGACGAAGTCTCGCCGGAGGCATTATGTTTTCGGGTTGTCCGTCCGTACGTCCGTACGTCCGTACGTCCGTCCCACTTTCGTTCTCACGATAACTTAAGAACCGTTTGACGGATGATCTTCATTCTTGGTACATGTGTGCATACTGAGGTGACAATGATCTGATTAGATATTTACTTCAATAATCACATGACCCTCTCTTACCTTGCTTTTGTTCCCCGAGAACAATGCTAAGACCGAGTAAGAGAGGGTCATGTGATTATCTCGTAAATAAGAAAATTAGTGCTAATTTTACTATTTGGGGTCACGAGGCCAAAGGTCAAAGGTCACAGAGGTCAATAAATGGGTGAAAATAGCTCGTTCTCACAATAACTCAGTAATTTGTTCTACACCCTTATCATCTTCATTCTTGGTACATGTGTGCATACTAAGGTGACAATGATCTGATTAGATTTTGGGGTCACAAGGTCAAAAGTCAAGGTCACAGAGGTCAATAATAGGTGAAAATAGCTTGTTCTCATTATAACTCAAGAACCGTTTGACGGATCATGCTCATTCTTGGTTCATGTGTGCATACTGAGGTGACAATGATCTGAGTAGATTTTGGGGTCACAAGGTCAAAGGTCAAAGGCCACAAGGTCAATAAATAGGTGAAAATAGCTAATTCTCACAATAACTCAACCGTTTTACTAATCATTTATTATTTTATACATGTGTGCATACTGGGGTGGCAATGATCAAAGAAGATTTGGGTTCACAAGGTCAAAGGTCAGAGGTCAAATAGGTTTTAAAAAGCTTGTTCTTTTGATAACTCAACCATTTGACAGACCATCTTCATACTAATGTATCATAATGAAGTTTGCAGGAGAAAATCATTGAATGTACAACTGTCAGTGTACAAGGTATAATACTCTACATGCATAGTATGAATTTGATCATCACTGGATAATGATTTTTTTTAAAACACTGGAATGAGAGAATTAAACTTGCATTTGCTTCTATAGTGGCTTTATATGCTGAGTAATATGTTAAATGGTCTCACAATATTCTTACAGCCTTTATTTTCTTAATGGATAATATGATGCAATTGAGCTCCTCATTTTGCCAAGAGGAGCGAGCGATTTCGCCTGCCTAATTGAGCTCCTCATCTTATTCAGGAGAGTATTAATTGAGCTCCTGCGATTTTTAAAAATGAAGGACTGTACTTGGTACATGTGTGCATACTAGGGTGACAATTATCTGATTAGATTTTGTGGTTACAAGGTCAAAGGTCAAGTCAAAGGTGTCTGTGTATAAATGAAAGTGAATAGATGAATGTGTCATATATTTCTGATCTGGCAATGGCGGAGGCATATATTTCGACCGTGCGCGGTCGAGGATTCATCTAGTTTATTTTTTTCTATCAGAATCATGAAATATTTATGTTTCATTAGTCGTGTAGCATAGTTGTTTCTGTCTAACTTAACAATTGATTGCATTTCCCATTGCATGGCATAAACAATAAAAGTGAACTTATAAAATTTAAACAAATATCAATATTTTATTTGGTGAGTGACTACCATGTAAAATAAAAACACACACACTCCCATTGACAGGAAATACCACCTTCTAAACTTCTGTATTTCAGATGGTTCCCACCAAGGCAGCATGGAGAGATACTGTCCTTCAGATTCCATCAGTGAGGCAGATCGTACAACCCTGGAAAGACGTGGCCAGCTCACCACTCTGCCCTGCTGCAACGGGACTGGTCGCTCACTGGACAGTGCAATCAACAAACATATGTACCTCCACCATGGGGTAGGAGGAGGGGGACGTGTCCATCCCTTCAGGAAGGGGGGAAGCGACGGGGAAGAAGGGGAGATCGAGGAGGAGGATGAAGATGAAGTATTTATGGACGAGGCAGCCAGGGATAGGTTGCAGAGAGAGAGACTCTTGACCAACTCGGACGAGGGTCTGGGTAGTCAGACGGCGTCGCCGGTTAATAGACACAACTATCGTAGGAGCAACCATCCACCGCCGCATTGCTGCCATTCCTATACCTCAGTGTCATCACCAGAGGGACGGTGTACATCACCTAGCAGCTTTAAGATACCTCATGGTGAGTGATTGGTGTGCTTAATAATAATAATAATAATAATAATAATACCTATTATTTATAATGCGCTTTTCCCATAGTGGCTCAGAGCGCTTACAGTATATTATTACCCCGATCACTGGATTTAACTCCATACTTGTAGTCAGCCATTTATAGGCGCCTTATATGGAATTATCCTTCCTGGGTGTTGTATCACCAAGTCGTTCGTAAAGTGACTGGAACATGTTCTTTAGTGCTATACTATTCACATTCTCAATAGTTTAGCACAAGAACTGATCACCAGTCATTCATAAAGTTGTTTGTAACTTATGAATGACTTGGTGAAACACCACCCAGGCCTGCTAGCTTGTAGTCCTTGGTATAGAGTATTGTAGTTATTATGGTGGTAAATCATATGATGCAGATTGAATGCAAGAGTGATAATGGTAGATTTGTGATGAAAATTGAATAAAGAATACTAGCTAGAATGGCAATGAGTTTCTTGAAAAAGTTCCTGAAAATGAAGATATATGTTTTATCAGCGATTACCAAATAATTTGTGTAAATGACAAAGAAATGTTGTTATTATGGAATATGACAAAATTGTTTATCTTTTCTTGTGTTATTTTGCAGAACATGCACAAAGGGGAGATGCATACAGTAGGATGGCAATGTCATCATCTTCACTCCCTTGCAATGGACGGGTTCCCAACGTACATCTCTATGAGAATCCCACCCCTCAAGACAGAGACTTGATAGACGGCCATCTATGCCGTAGCCACAATCATGTAAATAGTGTCAATGTTAATAACAGCAACACCAATCACTCACCCGTTGCTTCTACTGATCCCATCAGACAATCACATAGCATTCCCAACGCAATATCTTCCACGGGCAACGTATCGCCCGGAATCCGGGCCCTGCTATCACCGACATCAACAACCCACCAACCGCAAGTGCAAAATGGTAACCTGCACGACAACCACCACCACCGCCCTCACCACACGAATCGTCACAACGAGAAATCGTCCCACCAGAGCTCGCGGAAGTCCGGTCGTCATCCGGAGAAGCACCACGTGAAAAGCAAAACATCACCGAAATCAGGACAATCAATACCAAGGACTTCTTATTTACCAACGTCTAATTCTCATCCAGCTCATCATGTGACATCACCCACGCTGTCATCGCTAACAGAGGCATGATGGGTCGATGTAAGATGGGAACTATTGAAAGGTCATGAAAATATGCTCATTGTGTGTGCAACAATTCGGATGTTTAAATGGAATACGTAATCTGTAAATGGTTGCTAAATAATTCATGTAACTTTTTACAAATGTGGATGCAAATCTCGCTTATTTCTGCCTGTGTTATTTGAGCTGTATATCCGAGCTGGTTCAAAGTGAAATATTACATTTGATTTATCCAACGAAAATATATGTTACCAAGCACCACCGAAAGCAAGTTCTCATCTCCTTCATCGCTTTGTGTTATCTGCAAGATACATTGATGTCGCATCGCCACCGAAACCAGCTAGATGTGCCTGTGTAGATGCTATGGAGTGCCAAACATTTCTTTATTCACAACTCGATTTTCAATAGTATATAATTATTCTTGTTAACCATGTAAGGTCTAGTAATCAAATTATCATCCTAGAAACAAAGGCTGGGATGATCTATCTGTAGATTTACTTTTGTAGAATTATTTTGCATGTTGTTAGTTTGAAATCAAGTTTGTGTAGGATCTGAAATACTTTGTAAGTGCTTTGAAAGTCATCCCCCTTGTGAATTTTGTGGCGATCTTTGTGAGATGCGATGGTATGCATCTCATGTAATCTCTATCCAATCAATACATTGGATACATCTGGCCTTTTTCATTTCATTTTAGTGTTAATTTAATCTTAATTATGTAGATTACTGTTAGTCAAATAAAACAGGAAATCAACCAATGTACAACATACTTTAATCCATGCATTTAAGCCCTAAATAATAAAACATTCTATACAGACGTCCTCTGTTTTGGTTTTAGGTTTTTCAGTGTATTCTTCCCAAAAGATCTTCAAGGCTTTTAATGTCAACGAAATGGGGCAAAATGCCTCTTTCATCAAAAATCATTTCATTAATTACAGATATTTAAAATCATCTTTGTGAAGACCCACAAATATAAAATCTGTACAAAATTTTATTTAATATAATAACCAGCTCATCTTGCTCCTAGGGGATACATTATTGTCCATATGAGAAATCACCAAAAGCTAAAATGTAGGAAAAGACCCAAACTAGAAGAAAAAAGGACCAATAATCGGTAAAACAAGGGCATTTCTGATTGAAATGTTTTTGTGTGTTTTTGTATGTGGTGTGACTTTCCTGTTTTTGTTAAGTGGAGAAAGAAAAGCTTTAAAAACTTGATCTTTGTCATATTGTCTGCAGCATGTGTTATTATTTTCAAGTGCAATGATGACAATTAGTCATATCTATTTTTAATGTCTCTTTTATTTGGTTATATGATAGTGCTAATCACGGAATTATTTTCTTTGACTATCTATGTTCTATGAATTTAACGGACACTATATTTTTTTTCCTTCAAATTTTGAATGAAAAACCAGAAATATGCAGTTAGGTGCATTTGTTATATGCTCTTCCCACCGCACTTATTTAATTCAATCATTTGTGTCTTCTTTATTTTTGATGCATATCATCATGATTTTAACTGATGTGTTTATTCTATTACAAACTATGCTAATTTATTATGATATCAAGTCACTTTATATGCATGTGGATGCTATTATTTTTCTTCTGAAACTCAGATTGTGATTTGATTCTGTTTATGTAGATAAACAGGGATGTGATATACTTCTAAACGGGTTATGAATTCAATGACGATTAGAATGCATTTTGTACAGAAAGACCGAAGAAACTAGTGTGATGGTTTCTATGGACGTTGATTTAGGAAAGCTAAACTGTATGATATAAAAGAATTTAGTCATGAAGTCAGGGATTAGATCTTACATTCACAACATCATTGATTTAATTTGTTGAAAAAACATCAGATTTAATTGACATATCACAGACTAGTCTAAAACACTCCACATGTTTTATTCTCCTGCAAGGAGAGTATAAGAATTATTTTGGCAAATAATAGGGCCACAATAATATTCATACCACGTTGATGTATGACTCCAAAAAAAAAATATTTTGATTTAATAAACCAGAAAACATTTTCTAACACTAAAGGCACCTTATTTTATTCAAAATTGGGTCTATTATTCTATTTTACTCTTTGAAATTATACTTGGTCACCTCAATATTTGACATTTCCACTTCACAGTTTTAACTGTAATTTCTCTTTAACAGTTTTTTAAAAAAAATGTCCCTGGCTTCATGACTGAGTTTGTATTGTATGAAAAGGTCAAAGGTTGTTTGTGGTAGGGAGTACAAGCAAAAAAACATGTACATAAAGAGAGGACTATGAATATGTGTTGAGCATTGTGTGATTAACAATCTGTATGGTCTATATGTTGTACATGAATGGATGGAGATGAAGAAATATTTAAATCTAATCATGATGAAAGTCTATTGAATTTTGTGTATTTTTTATTCTACCTCTGTATGTGTAAGTTTGCAAGTAAGTGCTGACTTGCCAATTATTCAAAAACGAAAAACAAAGTAAAAATTTACTTAGTGTGCCGGTTTTGTCACAAGAAAATGCCAGAGAAAAGGAGTTAGACAAAGTGTATATTATAAACAGTTAGTAAATGTATGACGGCTATAACCAAAGCAGTGCAGTTGTTAATGGGGAAAACGCAGAGATAAAGCAAGAGTTATAGATATTTCTACTTGTGGAATATTTAAAATTAGTGGAAGTTTATTGCTTTAGGAGAAGCAATAGCAAAGTGCATGATTTTATTTTCTATAGGTTACTAACTTGTCTCTCTTATATTCAATGTGCTCATTTTGTTCTGACACCACCCAATTGTAAATCATAATGATCTAAACTAAACTAACCATGTATGTTGTTATGTCTTGTTAGTCCTTAACCTGTACCCTATGCCAGGGTTGTCCCTCTTTAGTAATTGCCAAATAATATACGGCCAAACACATCAATATATGTGCCAATTATTTCCTTGTTTTCCTTCGTAGTTTGCCCATAAAGAGATTCCTTAGATTTCCTACCGCAGTCTTTTCCTCAAACTCAAGTATAAATTATCACATAAAGACATCTGTTTGCTGATGTGTGACACATTGGTATCGAGTGATTAAAAAAATCAAACAAAAACCCCACCATTTTTTGTATAATTTTTTTTACTTTGAGTGCATTATGATTCAAACTGTCTTCGTTACTATTCTGCCCACCGTTACTTTGAAATATCAGATTCCACTGCTATTTTTTGTGAGAAAAGTTTCAGTCACTGCCTTTATACTTTACTTACGAGCAGGAATGTTTTATTTTTTCATTATGCAAATTTGTTGGATGGCCAGACATATTGCTGTCCTATCATTTATTTTTTGTTGCCAAAGTATATATCTTCTTCATGTCACTCAGTATTTGTAGTTTTCTGTAATGTTTATTTCTTTGAGTACCCCTTCGTCTTATGCAATTAGGTATTTACATGGTGTATATTAAAAAGAGTTCCTTGTTTAGTTGAACAACAAGCTAACAAATGTTTTTTTTATATGAATTATTAAAGCAAAAACACCAGATATTCAAAGTTACTTCATATTAGTAATGTCCCTGTCATAAACACTCCAAAATTACTCCTATTTTATATTATCTTGTTGACAATCAGGTGAATGTTTGCTAATTAGTAAACATTTAACAATTAATGTACATGAGAATTGCTTCTAATGTGTCAATCTATTAACAATTTCTTTCCCCTAAATTGTTAGATATAGTAATTAAGTAGTGCCAAACCAAAAAGATATGCATGCATTGGTTTTTATCTCATAAATGTTACAAACAAAAATCGTATGTGAGTAATATATTTCTGTCATTTTTTTTTTCAAAGAGTATTGTTGTTATTTCCATTTTTGTTTTGAAGAATGGAATGAATGTAAAAGTTGCAAATATTGGGAACATTTAAATTCTGTTCTTGCTAAATATTATTTGTACAGTGTTGTGTATATGAAAAAGATGCTATCATTATTAAATGCAAGAAAACAATGAATTTGACAGTCTATGGTTGTTGTTCCTTTTTGTACCCGCTCTAATTTAAGGAAGTGAATAAATTAAGTGTAAAACTGGAATAAAATGAGAGAGAGAGAGAGAGAATGTGATTGTGAGCTCTCTGTAGAATGTCCAAAGTGATTATGGTGTAGAAATATTATCGGCTTAAATGAAAATATAAATCTTGTCAGGGACATACTTGTCATAAATGATGTTCCATTTTTTGTAGGACTCCCCTCAAAGGAAAAAAAAAAGTTTCATGAAGGCCCTTGGGAAAAAAAAGGTTACGCAAAGCACATCTTAGCAACACCGTATTTCTCAATTGTCCTACTGACACAGATATATCATTACTGATTTTACTGCTATCAGAAATCATTGACTGAAATGACAACAACAAAAAACAAACAGAATCAATGAAGGGTGCACCTCCAAAGACGTCAAATGGATATCCTCCATTTATCATCAAATGAAATGTGATTCAATGAAACAATATACCATAAAAATGGTGTATGGTAAAAAAATTGAAACTGCCGCGATTGATTGATATTTTCTCACTTATTCCCTTTTCCAATCACCCCATTGATATGCAATATGCCCACGCATACTTCATACCTGTAATTATCACGTTCCCACGCCATCAAACGAAAGCTTTTGTCCGTATTCACAAACCCTTGTCTTCTGCCGCTTTAGAAATGCCGTCCTAAATGTGGTGTGTGATGATGCTGTATGGTCACAACCGGCGACTTTCTCCCTGCGTCTGGTCTGCGTTCGCAAAAAAAACAAAAAACAAAACAAAACAAAAATGTGTTGGATGGAGAGAGGCGCATAATTTTGATTTGTTTGTTTTTTAGGGGTTTTTTTCTTGGCACGCAGGAGCTGCAGGGTGCCAGTGCTCGTGAAACAGCCACAATGTCAAGACGCAAGGAATCACAGGATCTGGGACATGATCCATTGTGACCAAGGCATTACAAAATTAATTGAGGTCTGTTAAAATAGGATGACTGTTTCCCTTTCGCAGGCCTGAAATTATAGGCCTAATATATCTTCAAAAAAAGGAGGGAAAGGGAGGTACGACGTCATTTTATAGGCCTACAAAGTTTAGTTGAGGTTCTCTTCAAAAATTATGTATTCACAGCGTCAAAATATAACATGATCTTTGATCCAAGTCACAAAGAGCGCATTGATGGAGAAAGGGGGCAATTTTCAGTTTTCATTTATAGTCCATAAAACATATATATTCTGTAAGATTTTATACATTGTATTACTAGGATATACGCTGAACCATGGTAAATTTCAATATGTTTTTTAAATTTCCTGCAAAAGGGACAAAATCCTGCAACTTCAAGCCATAATTATTTACGCCTGTCATTAGTTTTATGACCCCTATATGCGTAATTAAGCAAGCATAGTATTTCTAAAGTGACAAATTAAGTCCAGGGACAGTCACGTATATTTTCCGAATGTCATATTTCAGATTTTAGATGAAGTAGCATGATAGAGGACAGAAAGAAATTAAGAGGAAAATGACAGATATAAACCCCGGTGGACGTGGTACCTAAAATGACTGTGGCCTTTAGAAAAGTTCTTTATGTAAGATAGTGTCATTAGACCACAATAGATAGCAAAACAAAATTTAAAAGTAACTCATAAAGCTAGCTAACACTTTTTTTTAAATGAAAGAATGGATAACGAGTTCGAAAGTAATTTATTGTAATAAAAGCAAGAATTATCGACTTGACGATATCATGTGTAAAACGGTTCGGTTTAAAATGGCAGAGGTAATAATGGCAGAGGTAAAAATGGCAGAGGTAATAATGGCAGAGGTAAAAATGGCAGAGGTAATAATGGCAGAGCAAAAATGGCCAGAAGGTATAATGGCAGAGGTAAAAATGGCAGAGGTAAAAATGGCGGAGGTAAAATGGCAGAGGCAAAAATGGCAGAGGTAAAAATGGCAGAGGTAATAATGGCGGAGGTAAAAATGGCAGAGGTAAAAATGGTACAGGTAAAAAAGGTAGAGGTAAAATGTCAGGTTTTACCCAATTAAATTGTCATGAGTCGCGGATACAACTTTGAGACGGTTTTTTAAATTGCTTAGTTACAGTTTATGAAAAATGTATCGGAGACGTCTCGGAGATGTCTCTGCTACATCTCCGCGACATCGGAGACGTCTCTAATACTTTTTATCCGTCGCGGAAATGATTCTGTCGCGGAGACGTCTCCGCGACGGAATCCTTTGTTCCACTTATAAAGAGTAGGACCTATTAGAAACGTGTCTGAAAATTAAGGAGAAAGAGGAGACTAAGGAGACAAACTATAATGGCAAAACCATGTTGACAAATCCGTCTCAAATGTGTTTCCGCGAAGTGAGATACCAAAAGGGGTAAATAGTTAACAAAGAAAGCTAGTTATAAGAAGGGATTATTAAATATCATTGTTGGAGGTGTTCTTAACTTTTTAATTGACTGCCTTCCATTTGGAATAGCTGATTATATTGCAATATCAAAGTATTGGCGATTGTTATAGTCATTACTGCACGTGTATACATCAAAATCGTATTGGTAATTTTATTTTATTTTCATCTCATGAGGTAAAAATAATAAAGAATTACTTTTGTTAAGACATGTTGTTGTTTGTCCGTTTAACAAAAACGTGCACACCTATTTTAAGATGGCATTTCCACACTGACGTCGTAATTTATTTATAATTTGTTATAACATGTACAGTTAAAAGGTAAAAATGTAAATAAAACAATCGTTCACTTTGGTATAGCAATATCTCATAGCAGATAGTAATCCTACAAATGGAAGTCAGTCAATTCTAAAGATAAGGACCCTCCAGGCAGTCCAGCATTTAAATTTGAAAATCCCTTCTCAGTTTTCTTTATGAATGTTTCACCCCCTTTCGAATTTCCTAAGGGGAATTTGCCATAATTATGAGCATGGGCTTTGCTATGACAATTGTATTGCGAAAGACATTCCATTTTACTTCTGGCATTTTTATCTCTGCCATTTTTACCTCTGCCATTTTTACCTCTGCCATTTTTACCTCTGCCATTTTTACCTCTGCCATTTTTGCCTCTGCCATTTTTACCTCTGCCATTTTTACCTCTGCCATTTTTACCTGGCACCTGTAAAACATGACTTTACCTGTCATGATTTTATTAATTCTTTAATCTGTTCATTAATAACCATTGAAAATCTGGGATATATACGACACACTGCATGATTATCAAACATTTAATATACAGTAGACATGATCCTCGCTCACACATTAACCAGTTAAGAAAAGAAGATATTGCATAAGGAGGATATCATTCGATCGGGGCACCATTTATTGTTTTATCATAATAATTTTGGTTACGATTATCATTTTTCATTGTCATTTTTATTTTCACTTCAGTTAGTCACAATCTTATCTTCTATCCTCCACTTGCCAGCGTTATTCCATTCAACAATCATATTCATACTTATTTCATTCCACTAACAATATTTACCATTTGACACAAAATAGAATTGTGCAATTAACATCGAATAATATAATAATATAATTTACAAAATTTACAAAATAATTATATAACTGCATATATAATACTTTTTTATAATATAATTTGAGATAGGATACAAAATTCTGTTTTTGTTTTTAGTTTTTTTTATATTTCCTATGGAAATGGAGGGACCCATTAAAAAGTGAGTACTTGTAGAATATGGGTCCCTCAAAATAACACAAGTAACATTAAAAAATCGGCTTTGAATAAAGTCACAATTTTCTTGAATATACGTAAGTTTTTTTGTTTTGTTTTTAATATATATATAAACAAGTAGAAAAATAGGACTGCTATAGGCCTGCGAAGAACAGTAAGAAACAAAAGAAAAAGAAACAAAATAAACAAACAAAGGAGCAAACGAAAAATACAACACAGACGTGGTAAAACAAAACAAATCCTATTTTAGTAGATAAACATAAGACCTGAAATTGAATATCTGCATATAAGACTATTTATTGTTAATTGAAAATATAGAAAAAAGTATAAAAAAAAAGTATACGTATACACTGAAAAGATAACTTTGTCAATTGACAAATATAAATTTGTCATTAATGTGGTTTAATTTAACAAATTAATAAATTTGTCATGCCCAAAGATTTGTCATTATAGATTTGTCATGCACCATAACATGACGAATTTTAATTTATCATGAAAAGTGGGTCTAATTTGACAAACCTTTTTCAAAGTTTGTCATATGCAACCTTTCAATTCCTCATTCTCATTTTTCAATTTGTTTTTTTCATTCATAATTTGTACTGCATTTTGGACGTTAATTTTGTCATTAACAGTCAGAAAACACACGCTGTAATAAACAAAACAATACAGATAGTTAAATATTTTTTGTCAGTTTAAATAGAACCCTATCGAAATTCCTGAGGAAACAAATTCAAAATACATCAAATCCAGTCAACACTTGCCAGCTCAAGCCTTGCCTCGCAGCTAAATCACGGCACCGGCGAGTGATTCGAAGACGCTGATTATGTGCGGGGTTTCCCAACTGTCTTCAGGAGCTAAATTTGTCATGCATTTTGCGTCAACAAATTGATTTGTTTTCAGCAAATAATTTGATTATAATTCGTTATGGCCGACTTAAAATCGTCATTTCTACATTTGACTGCGAAGAGGATTTGTCAATTACGGTGCGAAGAGTCGTCACTCACGCAAATAAATCAGTCATGCGCAAGTTTTGTTTTTGTCAACACCAGTTTGAAACTTTGTAATAGTGCTCGATCAATTTGTTATGTATACTACCATGAGTTTGTCATTTCACAGTTATATCCGCAAAACAAATTATTTTACCCCGATTGACGAATAATCTGGCCTTGTGACAAAGTTATCTTTCAGTGTATTCTCTTCCAGAATGACCAAATCAAAAAGATGCCCTATGTCATGTTATATTTATATTGAACAAAAATGTTTAAGTCTTTTTTAAAATGTATTTAAGGAAGGGGCATTTTCAAAGAATCGGTAAATGAATTCCACAATTTGGGACCATCATAGATAAAAGTGTTTTTAGCAAAGGATGTTCGAAGTAAAGGCAAATGATATTCTTCTGATTGTCTGGTTGACATGTTTGATGAAAGAGTGATTTTTTGGAAAACAAATTCTTAAAAGTATTAGGCAGTAAGTCATTATTATATTTATACATGAATTGACCTAGCTGAAGCAATACAAATCTTTTACCTTTCAAAATATTATTTTCTCAAAGAATAAATGGATTAGTATGGGCAGAGGAAATTCTGCCTGACAAATAATTCTAACTGCTCTCTTTTGTAACAATAATACTTTATCAAGACTGGTCTGATGAGCGTTACCCCAAGCGAGTAAACCATAATCAGATAAGGTAATGTCAAGGGAATCTATAAAGTTAATAATGCTGTAGATGGGAGTGAGTTTTAAGTCGATTAAGTACACCGATATTCCTCGAAATTTTGTTCGCAATGTTGTCAATATGAGCTTTCCATGAAAGTTAATTATCAATTATAACACCTAGAAATTTAGAATGGGAAACCTTTTCCAAGAAGCATCGTCAAAAACTAAATCAGTTGGCAAGGAATCGATTGAATTACTAAAAAGAATATATTTTGTCTTTGTAAATTTAAAGACAGTCTATTTGCTCGAATCCATTGAATAATTTTGTTAGTTCAGAATTTACAATTTCAACAAGGTGTATTTGAATTTGAAATGAGAAAAGAATAAATTTGTATCATCAGCAAATAGTATAAAAGACGCTATATCAGATGATCTATAAAAATCATTTATATAAATGAATAAACCAAAAGCGGGCCCAGCAAACTGCCTTGAGGAAGTGTGACCATCAATAAATACAAACTGTTTCCTATCAGAAGTGTAACTCCTGAACCACCCCAAAGCCTTCCCACGTATTATACCATTATTGGGAGATTTATGAAGTAAAATATCGTGGTTAATCGTGTCGAAGGCCTTGGAGAAGTCCAGGAGTATCCAACCATATGACTAGGGAGTCAAGAGCATGAGCTACCTTTTCAACAAATGATATAATGCATGACTTGTACTATGATTATCTCTAAAATCCAAATTGGAAATCACATAAAATATTTGATCTTTTCAAAAAATTTAACGTTCTTTTATGTATATGATGTTTTCTTAAAAACTTTTGAAAGAGATGATAATAAAGAAATCGGGCGATAATTATTTACATCTTGAATATCAACCTTTTTTAAATAATGGAATGACCTTGCATATTTTCATAACATTTGGTACTTCTCCATTCAAAAAAGATAAGTTAAAAATATGGACCAATGGATCTACAATGACAGTATTATCCCTTTAACAATAGCGTTATTAATATTATCAAAGCCAGAACTTTTCTTATTATTTAAATGAGAACGATATCAATTATTTCGTATTTATGAGTTGGAACAAAGAAAATAGAATTTGCATTTGGGGGGTGTAAAAAATCCTTGAAAGATTTATTTGGATTGTGGTATAATTTTGTGCTAAAGTCTCTCCAATTAAAAGAAAATGATATTAAAAATATCTGCAATTCTATTAGAATCATCAATTATTTCATTATCCCTTTTTATTCTTAATAACCCTATTTTTATTATGAACTAAATTCATAGCTTCTTTAGAATTTTCCAAGTATTCTGCATATCATGTTTATAAAACTCTAAACGATTCACAAAATATTTCTTCTTTTCATAACGCAAAATTCTATTTAAAGCATTCTTGTATGAAGTATATTTACTATTAGATCTATCTGTAAGATCTGATTTATACTTATAGTACAACCTATTTTTTTTATTAATGCACCTTAAAATCGATTTGGAAATCCAAGGAAGTCTAGGGGTAATTTTATAATTATTTACTTTATCTTTTTGCAAGGGAATACATGCATCAATTTCTTTATTTAGAACATCTAAAAAATTATTATACGAAGTATTTACATCATCAGTGTTATAGACATTTGACCAATCTGCGTGTTCTAAACTGGCACCCAGTCTTGCTATACTTTCTGGGGAAACCCGGCGTCTTAATGGGCGAGGCCGTCTACCTTTTATTGAGTTTGAGAGAGTAAACTGGGTAAAAATGGGATAATGATCAGATATATCAGAAAGTGTAATGTATGAATCAGGCGCGTATCCAGGATTTCGCACCCCGGGGGGCCCGACGTGATTTTGGCGCCCCTGTGTACTTTTCAAAATATGGCGCCCCCCCCCCCCCGGCCAGGCAAACATAGACCTACGGCTATGTTGATTTTGAATAATAATTTATTGAAGGTTTTTTTTTTTTTTTTTTTTTTTTTAACTTGCCAATGGTGAGTGCATGGAAAAGAATTTCTAGGTATATGAGGAATTACCGCTATACTAGATGAAAATACGAACAATTCTAAATACGAGCGCGAAGCGCGATCAGATATTTTCCCTCTTCTTTACGATCAGAAAGCAAAGAATTCTAAGCAATTAGGGGTATCAATTTTGTTTAGCTCTAGTCTTCATCAGAATATCATATGAAAGGGAACTGTAATTTGTCCAAATTTGTCAAAACGATTTGAAAGCAAGCCATATAAAATCATATGAAATTTGTCCATCAAGTAATGTGAAATCACACAAATGTACAGATGTTTTGTTGTTCAGAATCCTCATAATCTGGTTACAAGAAAGAAACAATAGGCGAGCGTGAATCGCGAGCGGAAATTTTTTATGTATCGGAATGATCTCTGAAAACGTGACTTTTTATGCATTCCTCAGGGACACAATGTAATAATTCATTGGGGGGGGGTGATGCGAGCGCGAAGCGCGAGCGAAAATTTTGCTCTATGTAATAGAGACCTGAAGTTTAGGATCAATTTGGCCTCCATAATTTAAAGACCGTATGTTGCCCAGTAATTTTACATGATTATGAAAGAAAGATGAATATCTATCTTTCTATCTAGCTGCTTATCTATCCTTCTGCTTCCCTCCCTAAGTTTAAGATAAATATGGCGCCCCTAAGTTTAAGCTCAATGTGGAGCCAACTAATCATTTGGCGCCCCCTAAATGTTGGTTTGAATTGGCGCAATACATGTACGATTTAGGTGATTTGATGCCCCTGGGAGAAAGCAAAAAATAAATGTAACGTGTATTCAAATAAATTGAAATGTCTTGATGATTAGTATCCTATGATGTAAATTATGGTCAGAGGAAAAACACAGGCGAGAGCGGAATTTCGATATCTTTGAATTGTGAAAAAACATGGCATTGCATGCGTTCCTCAGGAACACGATGTAATAACTCATTGGGGAAAAAAATGATGCGAGCGCGTAGCGCGAGCCCAAATTTTGCTATGTATATACAGACCAGGAGGAATTAAAAATTTTTAGAGACCATATTTCAAATACCAAGTTGTTGCCCCTTAGTTTCAGGTAAATTCGGCACACCTCCCTAAGTTCAAAATAAAGTTGGAGCCCCTAAGTTTAAGATAAATTTGGCATCTCTAAGTCTCAGGTCAATTTGACGCCCCTACGTTTAAGCTCAATTTGGCGCCCCCTAAGATTTAGTTCAATTTGAAATGCAAAAATTAATGTAACGTGAAATCAAATATATTGAAATGTTTTGATGGTTAGAATCCCATAATGTAAATTTTGGTAAGAGGAAAAACACAGGCGAGCGCGAAGCATTAAGGAGTCCCGTTTTGATTGTTATATCAAATGATTAGAAAAACCGGACATTTATGCGTTCCTCAGGAACACAATGTAATAATTCATGTGGGGTGATGCGAGCGCGAAGCGCGAGCGAAAATTTTGCTATTGTATATTACAGACCCGGATGCATGAATTTTGAAATTTTTGCTCATCTACATAGAGACCATATTTTAAAAACCTATTATTTTGCCCCTTAGTATCAGGTAAATTCGGCGCCCCTTAGTTCAGATCATTTGGGCGCCCTATTAGTGTAAGCTCAATTTGGCGCCCCTAACTTTAAAATCGATTTGACGCCCCCTTAACTTCAATTTCAGTGTCCTCATAAGTTTCAGGTCATTCTTGGCGCCCGTACGTGTTAGCTCAATTTGCGCGCCGCTAACATGAACATGGGCTAATATTATGTTGAACATAAATTTGAAATGCAAAAAAAAATATATATATATAAAAAAAAATATAATAACATAAATAAATAAAAAATGTAACGTGAAAACAAATAATTTAAAATGTATTGACGGTTAGAATCCCATAATAATTCTGGTAAAAGAGGAAAAACATAGGCGTGTGCGAATAGGGAACGGAAATTTGATGCATTTCGAATAATTAGAAACAGACATTTTACGCGTTCCTCGACACAATGTAATAAATCAATGGGAAAAGAATATGCGAGCGCGAAGCGCGAGCGAAAATTTTGCTATGTATATACAAACCAGGAGGCATGGAATTTTTAAAATTTTGCTATTTCTAGATAGAGACCCCTTCCGTTTTTTTTGGTGTGTTTTTTTTAGGGCCCTAAGTTCACATAAATCGGCACCCTCCCTAAGTTTAGGATATAGTTGGAGCCACTTAGTTTAAGATAAATTTGGACCCCTAAGTCTCAGGTCAATTCGGCGCCCCTAATTTGGAGCTCAATCTGGCGTCCTTTAATTTAAGATCGATTTGGCACCCCTTACTTCAGGGTTAAATCAGCCCCCTAAGTCTCAGGCAATTCAGCGCCCCTTAATTTTTAGATAATTTCGGCGCCCCTCTAGGTTTAAGTTCGATTTGGCGCCCCCTAAATTTAAGGTCGATTTTGCGCCCCTCCTAAAAATCTAAGGTCAATTTGGCGCCCTTAAGTTTAAGGTCGATTTGGCGCCCCCTCCTAAGTTTCGGGTCAATTTTCGCCCCCACGTTAAGCTCATTTTGGCCCCCTCTGATTTTAAGTTTGATTTGCGCCCCTAACTTTAAGGTCGATTTGGCGTCCCACCTATGTTGAAGGTCAATTTGGCGCAATTAGATTTAAGGTCCCATTCGGCGCCCGTAAGTTTATTGGCGTTGCTATAATTTACTGTCGATTTGGCGCCCTAATTTTTTTTAAGGGCGCCCCCTTCACCTCCCCCTTTTTATCAATTTGGAGGCCCTTACTTAATTCAAGGTTCGATTCGGCGCCCCTAAGTTTAATATCAATTAGGCCCCCTCAGCTTCAGGTCAATTTGGCGCCCCATCTAGGTTTCGGGTCAATTTGGCGCCCCTATACGTTTAAGCTCAAGTTGACTCCCCCGTAGTTTAATATCGAAATGTGCGCCCCCCCTAAATTTAAGGTCGATTTTTGGCGCCCCCCCTAAATTTGAGGTCGTTTGGCGCCCCTATAAGTTTAAGGTCAGTTTGGCGCCCCTTAGTTTACTGTTGATTTTGGCGCCCCTAAATTTAAGGTCGATTTTGGCGCCCCTAATTTATGGTCCAATTTGGCACCTTTAGTTACTGTCGATTTGGCGCCCCTAAGTTTTAAGAAAAAAAAAAAAAAAAAAAATGGTCAATTTTGGCGCCCCTTAGTTACTGTCCGATTGCGCCCCCCCCTAAATCTAAGGTCGATTTGGCTCCCCTAATTTAAAAGGTCGATTTGGCGCCCCCCCCTCATTTTTAAGGGCGCCCCTTCCCCCCCCTCTCCCTTTTTCCCTTCCTCTCTCCCTCTCTCTCTTTTTTTTTTTTTTTTTCTTTCTTTCTTTCTTCCTTCCTCTTTTCCCCTTTTTTCCCTTCTCTTTATCCCCCTTTCTCTTTTTTCCCTCCTTTTTCTTCCTCTCTTTTTCCCCTTCTTTCTCCCTTTTTCTTCCCTCTTTTGGCCCCCCGCACGCCCCCCGGGGGCCCGGGCCCGTAAAGCCCCCCCCAGAATACGCGATGTGAATCAGAGTGTGGAATGACATTACTAAAGATATTGTCAATTTAAGGTTGAAGAAGTATTGGTTATACGTGTGGGCTTTAGAAACAAGAGGGAAAAAAGAATTGGATAGAAAAGTTTCCAAAAATTCATTGACATAAATTATCAGTATCATATTTCAACAAATCAATATTAAAATCGCCCATTACAAAGCACTCTTTATTATTCATTTCAAAATTATTCAAAATATTATTGAGGGAAGATACAAAATTCTAAAGTATTACTACTTGGGGGTCGATAGACTACACCAATTATAACATTTTTCTGACCTGGCAATACGATTTCTATAAACAAGGATTCCAGAATATCATTCATTATAGTAATATCATTACAAACATTGTAAGAATAATTTTTGAAACGTATAGACCAACACCTCCTCCAGCCTTTCCTTCCTACTGTTGAAAAATGAAGTCATGCCCATCTAGGGCAAATGGTTGGTTGGATTTGTGGAATAACCAGCGTTTCGGTTAAGGCCAATTATGGAGGGAAGACATTGGCAAGAATTATCTAGGAGGACTTGTAAATCATCAAAAATGTTTATTAATACTTCTTAATATTCAAATTAAATAAGGAGAAGATATCTTTATTATAAGTTTATTACACATAAAGTCTTTGAATTGAGAATTAGTGATGTACTCAGTTTGGGAATTGGCTATTAGTCTCATCGAATTGACATCGGGAAGAGAATTGAACGCTAAGTTATTATGTAACGTTTCCATTTAGAGTTGGAGAACAAAAGGCTTTCGTAAGAAAATAGTCGTATTTACAATAATGTGCAGTACCTAAATTGGAAGTTTCCAAAAACGTTACGAGAGATTCGGTCTGAATGGATAACATTGTAATACAAAAAATACAAATTAGGAAAAAACAAGAAATAATACACATGTAAACATAAAAAAAACAAAAGAGAAAAAACCTTCAACATATTTACAAGAAATCTTCGCAGGCTTTGAGAACAGTTCATTATATGAACAATAAGTGAAGATAAAATCAATTGCTAGGAATCATGCTAAATTAAAACACAATAATTGAATGCTCATTTAGATCAAATACAACTGCAAATCGTGACAGACTAAGAACAAAGCTATATACCTGAAGGGAATCAATCTTTCCTTCTATTCTTATCTTTTTTAATCATTATGCAAAAAAAATATATATTTAATACACAATTAGCCTCAACAAGTACTCCGCCCGGTAAGTCACGAGACACCGTCAAATTGAAAAATAGAAGTGTACCAAAACATTAACATATTATAACGAACAAAACTTTACGACATATCAATACATACTAAATTCTGAGAGGACAACGAACAATGTAAGCGCAGAATTTATGTGAGAAGTGACCTGAAGACAACTTCGAACCCAATCATCAATAATGGAGTTTATTCATGCATTAAGGCCCGTGACAAGAGTGATGTAATCAGTGAGATTCTTCTTTATTATATACCCCCAAAATGATATCTTTTAAATGAAACTATTTTTGGGCCGGGGAAGGACTTAGGCCTGAATGGGGCACGATGTTTTTCTTTTTAATTCACACAGATATAAGAGTCATGGAAGTTGATTTAATGATATAATAAAATACAATTCCTAAAATATTTGAAAACACCTACAAAATCAGGTGAAAACATAATACTAAAACCCATGAAAAACCATTTCCATGTAATAAGTCACGTAGCCTGAGCTTTTGCTTTAAAATGTAAACACAACATGATAAGATTTCAATAGAAAGACCTTGTTCCAAAGTATAACATGTTATTTGACACCATACAAAGATTGTTTTAGCAATCTTGTTCAGCTTGATAAGCCAACATAGTTTTATCACAGAAGCAAACAAAAGCTTGCATAACATTGGAGACATGTAATGTAAATATTCTGCAAAGTTATACACTAAACCAAGAATGTCCTATAAACCCGAAATCACTCCATTTACTTTGGGAGTTGATTCTTAAATGAATTCACGCGGCCATGGAATAATTTGTATTTTAAAACAACTTACAAGAGAATAATAAATATATATGTTTGTTTTAAATGATTTAATTTCCACTTTTGAGTCCCTGATCCTTCTGAAGATTAAGTTAAGAATATTATGTTTCTTTAGACTCATATTTCAAGAGTAGACCGAGTTATTATGATTAAAAAAAGGTGTAATATATAAGAGAGTCTTCGTATTTACAAAATGCTCCGAATGATTATAACAATTTGCTTATAGTTTGGGGTAGTTTATATAATTACAAATTTGTAATGAGTTTAGTAATATATAAATCCTGATTTCAAATAATCACTTGCATTCTTAGGTCTCAAGATTTGTTTTAAATTGAATAATAACTTTATATTATCTCTTCACCATATCATATTTTGGGCAAAAAGAAATTATATGTTACACATAATTCCTTGTAAATAATGAATGTGGATGTCTCATAATTTATGCTTAATTTCAATAACGCATGTATATAGGCCTATACCATATACTGTAGGTTATAATAGCTGGTCTCATTATCTAGATTTCTCATAATCTCCTAAACGGTAAAACCTCTTAATATACCGTATTCTTCTTCGCATGACATAATGAATGTTATAATCAGTTATAAATAATTACATTGATAATCCATCTTTTCAAACTTCCTCTATCTGTTTCGTGGCATTCATTCTGCCAGTTTCACCCGATTCGTTGTAGAATACGGTCAAAAACATGCCATAAACATTGCAGTATTTTGTTGACCGAGTCCGATTGCAAAATGCACAGATTGATCTGACTTCAGTTGTTGATTGTTTACTTTATTGCTAGAGTTACCATTTTGTTTATAACGAGTGGCAACCTACGAATTTCGTTTCGAATAGTATAGGATTGATTGAATGTTTAACATGTTAAAGGGTCTACCTTTAATCTCAATATTCAAACTTAAACATGAATTAGTCCATAATAGTAATTATTTAAAACTGTATACAGATACCATAAAATTATATACGTTTATAGAGCAAATATTTTTTACAAGAAGATAGAGAAAATACAAAACAAGTTAGCACCATAATTTCAAGCTACACTTCCGAAGCCTGTTTGGCAAAATGCAATATCACTAAAGCTATAGGTTAACACTTTTTTTAAAAAGGTAACATGTTTAAATGGCTGTACTAATAACTCGTCCATCATGTTCAACCGCCTCTTACTTTTAAACAATATCAGATTCGTTAATTTGTAGTTTTAAAGCACCTCGTTGTTTTAAACAAACTCTGAAATAATAGTCATTAATAATATGCCTACTTCTGCATTGAGCTTCTTGTTATTCTATAGGCTTTAAATTGTTAACATTAACTTTGCTGGATAAAACATTATTACATTCTTTCACAATCGTGACAATAAAAGTTCGTGGTTGTTGGATAGCTTCAGCTATTTAATCATAATTTACTCTTTCGTATTTTTTGGGGGAAATATACAAACAAAAATATTTAAACAATAGGCCTAATCATAGGCCCTACCAATGATGTAGGCCGTTGTATAGTGATATAAAAGATTTTTTATACTATTTATTCCAAAAAAATCATCAGAATTAAAACGGGGTTGTGCAGCTTAGAACTCATTATGAGGAAATGACGATACTGCATAATCATTATAAAACTCGACATCTTTGGAGTCTTTTGAAAATGTTCTATGTCTATATCTACACATGTAAACAGCATATTATTATCATAATTATTTTCTCAAAGTTAATTAGGCCCATTTAATCCATATAAACACCATAAACCGTTACGACAATGTACATGGTTAGATTCTGACTGGATACGGTTGCGAACCCATCCGTTTCCGTGTTCCATAGATAACGACTTGAGATCGTTACTTCCTGACCCGCCACTCTCGATCCAATGTCGACATTGACCACCAGACGATATCGATCAAGACTGCATAGCATTTTGACTTTCTGTTTGACCGCGTCTGAGATCGCCGCTGCCAGCACGGCCGCTCTCTTTGGGTCGTAAGTCTCATTGTCGAAGAGATACTCGAGAACATCACGGATGCATTCCTCTATCTTACCATTCGCGAATTTCTGTCCTGGTTTTGGTTCAAGATGGTAAGAGTTTTCATATTCCGTTGTAGGGCGATGATCACCACGTATTGCCCCGATGCCGCCGTGGATTTGACGATACTTCCACCACATCGATGTTGTGATGTCTTTCCCGAAGTAAAGCGATGCGCCGCGCTTGAGGTTCAGCAAGCTTGCTGCACGATCTCGCTGAGGACCTGTTGGTCGCCGCTGCAGCGTCGAGGTCGAAGCATCGCTGCCTTCGCGATCGCTTGCGGCATCGCTGAACGTCAACGCACGACCACGTTGTGATGTCACGGATAGATTAGCTTCGATGAGTTGGTTGATCTTTCTGGATTTAGCGACCATCCCTTCTCCGGATCGTGAACCACCTTCCATTGACATGCTATCTGCTTTCTTCATCTGATGTTTATAGTTCTCAAGCGCCGCTCTCTCTCGTCTATTCTCATTCTCCACTGCAGCAATGCGACGAATACTATTCATTCTCCGCTGTTCCTAACTCAAGTTATTGTTCAGTGATCCTGCAAATGGCACGCCAAATATGTAATCAATCAGACATATTTTTCATGACTTTGTTCCCTCCGCAAAATTATGGTTCCAATTAAAAACGTCCAGGCTTACAGAATTCACTCCGCATGCAACAAATGGCGCCAACCAAGTTTTGCTGAGATAAGATTATTCAAAAGACATGCTTACCGGAAGAGTTGTCTACAAACAACTTTGTTGAGAAAATGACTTTTAAACAGTCGATGGTAATTAACCATGTTAAAGAAACCATAAAGTTCTGTCAAAGATGTTTTGTAGTCCAATCAACAAAATAGTCACATTCGTTCTACCCGCAGCAATGAAACAGGACGCCACATTTCCATAGAATCAAGTAATTCACAACAAACATCAAAGTTTTCTGTAACCGATTTTATTTTTTTTTTTCTTAATTCGGAACAATGCATGTGGCTCATCGTCATTAGCTTCTTATATCACACCTATGGTGCTCAATGATTATATTAAACAGTTACTGTACGAAACAATCCGTGTTAATTATTTGATCGATTGAAACGGAGAAATACCGATAGTTAATCGGACACGTTAGTCGTGTTAGTACGTTAGCGCCATAAGTTTGCCTGATTACGATCGAAATAAACAATATTTAGCTTGACTTGGCCAAAGAATTAAACACAATTAATGCTTTCAGTTTCAAGTTGTATCCATGATACCAGTTACAGAGCAGGTCATATACTACAAAAGTATCATTTGTTTTTAACAAACAGAGTGTTGTTTGGTGAAATAAAAGTACAATAAAGTCATGAATTCAACGAGGTGGTCTAGAAAGTATCATCACAAACTATTACAAATGTATCTCAGGCCTTGAATGATGATGATTATAACATTTCCATGCATAGCATGTTTGTCACTATAGAAGTTTTGTATGTATTTTTGAAAAAAAAATTAAGATTTTCTATTCACACCCATAAAATTACAGCGTTCTTGACTAACTTTGTCAGATCTGAACTGTTTAGAAATTTCATTACGGTGGCCCCTGTATAGATTTTTCTTTCTCGTGAGATATAGGTTGTGTATCGATATTAAAACAAGAGAGAATTGTTATCAATATGCCTATATTTATTTCAGAAGTGAAGATTCAAAACATATGAGATTTTGGTTGTTAGTCTGTATGATTTTAATGAGATTCTACTTAAATGAGAATGGCCCTTTGTAGATAGTGTACTGTGGATGTAGAAAAATCAAATAAGCACATTAGTGAAGATTGGTTTGAAATCGAATAAATATAAGAAAGTTTATGAGTATTGTAATATTGAGATTCTCTATGACATAGGAAATCTCCTAATTGGCAACGCGTCACCATTTGTTGATGCCCAAAGGGAGAAATCCCCATCATGGTGTGCACAAAAACTATTCAATGTCTCTTATTTTCATTCTAATGATAGAACAGCTTTTTCTTTTCATGATATATAATGACTTTCAAATATTCACAAGTCATCCTATTACAAGATTTCTTTATTCTCCTTTAGAATCAAGAAAAAGAGGATTTTGTAACATTTTACAATAGATATGGGAAAATCTCCCTGCATTACATCAAAATCATGGTCGCGTGCCATTGGAGGATCTCCTTATCAATAATGATCTCAAAATCTAAAATCATATCTCTCTATTCATATGCCTGATTTTTCTGAATCTTTCCAAGTATGTTTGGGTTTGTCTCCATTCACTGAAGCTAAATTTTCTCTCAGGGGATAATTCCCCTTTAAGTTTAAAATATGTACCAGTAAAGCTCATATGTGGATTTAGAAAACGTAAGGTTACGATGCTAGGCGCGGCCCTGCAAGGACCAACCCGCTTAAAAGGTGCAATAAAGAGGGAATTTTATGCCTTTCCCCACTTCCAACCACCATAAAAGGGGCCTTATTCTGAATGATTGAGTGACCGGTAGAAACGACCTACCCTACCCCATTCATGATTTTCATGATAGTGGATGGCAGAAGAACTAGAATTTACATGCCTACCCCCCCCCTCCACCTACTGAGACATTTTTGGCCAGATTGACGTGAATATTTTTATGATTATACCTTTGCTCGGCCAGCGTATCTTGACAATTTTGAGGTTGTACAATTAATTATAAATATTATTTTTTGTTGTTGATAATTCCATATCCCCTTAGGCATGTCAGGTTCCAATGGCAGATCCATCCACTGGGATTAAGCGGTTATACCACAAACGGACTACATTTGTTGGTGGGGGAACGACTACCCACCCTGTGGTATTTTCCATCGACCGGTCGGGAGATTATCTTTTCGGTCGTTGACAAATTAAATGGGGGTGGAGGGGGGGGGCGGGAGGAGGTTTTTCAACAGGATGCATAACTTTCTGTAGCAGTGAATAAAATCTGTAAATTTACTGCAGCTATCTTGCGCTCTTAACTTGAATATTTGAGATCTGTCATGATTTTAAGTTACGTTTATGCTAAATATATTATTAATTTTGATGTACCGTATTTTGGTTGCTTTGTGATGGGCACTCTCAATATTTGTGGGTTAATATCCTATTCTTTGCATAACTGCCCTCTCCATTCGTATGCCTGTCGTTGATCCCCATCAGTTTTATTTTCTTTTCGTTTAGTAGTCAATGCAGTAATCATTTCGTTGAAACATACCCCCTGATTATCATTTTGAAGTATCAGGCCTCATTTCTCAACAGTTCTGTTTTTCACAAAGATCATTTCGAGATGTAAATGGCGTGTCCAGCCTCTTTGTCTTGAAAAGTTGGGAGTACTATTTCACCCACTGCTGCGTGTGTAGGTGTATTGATACGTATTATGATGTGTTTTGTGATCGGGGTGAACATGAAATTGTTTTTTTTCTCACATAAATAAAATTAATCTCCAAGCGCACTCACTAGCAGACACACGTGTTACTGAATTGCGCCTCTAGGTAAATATTGGATGAGAACGTAAGACTTGGTCATGGAAAGACTGCGATCGACCTGAATTAATTGTCGAAATGACCTCAACAAAGCTGTTAAATTTTAATGTTGGTGTTCTTGGTCACGATCGACAGTGGCAAGACTCACTTGGTAAGTTCCAAACACTTTTGCGCAATTTTAACAAGTATAAACGGAAAGAGCTTGCTCTTTACTACAGTAGATCTACAGTACAGGCTAGTCCCATTGGCAGATTTTGTGTCAGTTAATTGTTTCCACCTGTTGTCGACGCACGGAAAAAAGTCTACCGTTCCGCTTTTACAGAAATGAAACAATGTTTTGATTGTTGGGCGCTTGATTACGCTAATGGTTAGCTATTCGCGAGGAGCTCCGCCTCCCGGTTGCGATGATGAAGTGCGTTGACCGTAACTGAACAACGCGATTCACGGTCCATAATAGACCTCTTTGTCGTGCGCTGCTGTCATATTACGAAACGGGAGACCATTTTGCAAGAAAAACTGCAAGACGCGACTTCAAAAACGGTTGGCGTAGACCACTCTTTCAAATTTTTTAGAATAAAGAAGAGAAAAAAAAAACTTCAACGAATCCACTGTCGGACGTAGCCATATTTTCAAACGCATAAAGAAATGAGGACTTACCAAAAAAATAAATGACAAATCTAAATTTTATCGTGACTATTGTTCATTGGAAGGCACAATGTAGTGTATTTCATATGCTATTCGTGATCATTCGAGCGTCATGCATTAAATTACTAAATTATGAGGAACTTTTCTCCGTGCGACGTTGTGAGTCGTTATTCGTGTGATATCTATAATGCAAAAAGTATGATTAAAACGAGAAACCTTGTGGAAAACCAGTGGACCAGTCAGATGCGAACTGCCACCCATAAGTGCACTTTCACTAGTATGATCTTGCTATGACTGAGTGGCTGCACTTAAATTTCAGAATTTGCAAAGCAATATTTCATAAATTGTTGAAGAACTAAGTAATAATTTTGGACACTAACGTTGCACTCCGTTCCACAGATTTTTTTACAATTATCTGTGCTATTTGATGCATAGAATTTTTTTAACACTTTTTTTTTTAATGGGGGTATTACAGACATTCTTAAGTTGGTTTATGTCGATCTTCAAATATCTTGAAAAGAATAATTTAAGATATCTAGATTCTGGTTCCTTATTCTTTTGCTTGTTTTGTCAATGTAGCCAAGGCACTTAGCACAACAGCCTCAACAGCAGCCTTTGATAAAAATCCACAAAGTAAAGAGAGAGGGATTACTTTAGACCTTGGTAAAGTATACAATTACAGGAATTGTTTTATTTTATTATTATTTGAAAGGAAATAGGAATTCAAGATTATGAAGGGAAAAAAAAAAAAAAAAAAAAAAAAACAAGAGAACATGCTACCTTTATAACTCTTGATCAAACAAACTCTTACTTAAGTCAAGAACTTTTAATTTGTACAATATTATTACAAAAGATAGATGGTAAGACTTGTTATAATTTCGTATGTTGTATACTAAAATGGAGTAATATTTCATAATCAATGAATTATCTAGTTTTAATATTAAAAATGCATGAGGTTGAGAATATAGTATTTTGTTTGTTCATTTGTTTTCTATGTGTGTGTTTAGTTTTAATGTTATTTCAGTTTTTTATGTGTTGAATTCTTCTATTGTAGGATTTTCTTCATTTCTGTTGATATAACCCGATCACATAACTGGAAAGCGATTATGAAAACTCCAATTCACTTGGTGGATTTGTCCAGGACATGCCTCTCTTATCAAGACCATCATTGGAGGTATGAAGTTTCTTTAAAGCATTATGCACCAGGAGTTCATGTGTAACCTCACCTCAGTGTCTATTACCAGGTTGTCCCGTTTTTTACTGTTACTTTCCAGTCAGGGAAAAGTCAGGGAATTTGATAATAATGCTTCAAAATCAGGGAAAATCAGGGAATTTTTATTGGTCCAAAAATTGAAAGTTCGGTAGTCGGTCAGACTTGTGTTTTATACTGCAAATAAGTCTGCGACAACAAAGAAAACATGCGAAACTGGAAATGGGTAGATAATTATTCAGGGAATTTTTGATTTCATCAGGGAAAAATCAGGGATTTTGTTTTCTTGAATGCTGGACCCTGATTACTCAAACTGTCCAATTTCTTAAGGGGTCATCCATCTGGATTTCACCCAATGGGTGACACCCTACCGTTCAGGACTTGCTATTTGGTACAATAAAATTTAACATTACCTTCCCAAGAACCAAAAAAAATTAGTGTAAAATTGGTCCCGTTGGTTTCCGCGCTATGGCCCGCCTTTTGGATTTGTTTTGGCAAAAATAGGTGTGCCTTTCCCTTTCAAACGGCACATTGTGCTTTAACAGTTGAGCATGTTTTACGTTACTGGTGCCATTCAAAAGGAAATTCAAAAGAGGAATTCAAAATGGTATGAAATATTAATGGAGCAATTTAAAATGCTATGACCTTTTGACCTTTCTTTTAACCTTGTTTTTGACCTCCCGGACGAATAATATTTTTCTTGATTTTTATGTATGTAAATTGTCAGTATATATATTAACATAACATGTAATATCTAGGATGATATTTTAATTTCTTCCCCTTTAAAAACTCTTAATGTAATTTTCAAAGTTACTGTTACCGCCACTATAGTGATTTTTGTGTTGGTAATGTGTGTACAATTCTCCATTATAGGCCTACTTGAATATTCCAAAGCGGGGGTCAAAATCAATTGTAAAGGAAGGTCAAAGGTCATAGCATTTTTATATTGCTCCAATAATATTTTTGATACCAAATTTTTTGAATTCATCTTTGAATTTCTTTGAATGGTACCAGTTTCATAAAAATTGGTCAACCGGTTCAGGCGCAATGTGCCGTGAAAGTGGAAGGTCACGCCCATTTTTGCCAAACAATCTCCAAAAGGGCGGGCCATAGCGCGGAAACCGACGGACCGTTAACACTAATTTTTTTTGGTTCTTGGGAAGGTGATGTTAAATTTTATGTGTACCAAATTTGAGCGAATTCTGAGAAGGAAGGGTGCAAAATTGCACTTTCATTGGGTGATTGGCATGGAATGACCCTAAGCCAGAATGCAACATTTTGTGATTAAAGTCTTAAACATGCCACTTTATATGTTGCTTGTGCCAGTGCTTCTGCCACACCTTACACTAAAAACCAGGTGTAAGGGATTACAGAAAATGAAATAAATAAAATAAAAAAAGGGCAAAAATTTTTAACAGACAATATTATCCAACAAGAGTAGTGTAAATGAATCAGTACTTGAACTTCTAAATGTCTTTGCTTTGTTTATCCGATAGCCATACTAGCAATCTAAATGACTTCATGTCACTCATTCTGGAATACTGAATAGAATTATAATGTGAGAGAAAGAATCTTGATTGTAGGTTAGCCATGCAATTACTGTTCAAAACTTGGTTTTATTTATTCTCAATTATTCAGGAGCACAATCATTGACTCTATGATGCTGGTCATAGATTGTAACCAAGGAATGCAGACACAGTCTGCAGAGGTAAATATTGCAACTAACATTCCCTTTTCAGAAGTTATTAATAAAGTTAATATATATTATAAGGGTAATATTGTTCATTTAACCAGGGTAGCCAACTTCAGTTTTGATTAACTGCTCCCCAGCAGGTCTCACAAAACTTGATACCAAATTATATACACCAGCAAATTGCCAGAAAGGCATCTATAGGTCCTTTGGAAGTCTTGATGAAATATGACTTAGCCGGGGATCAAACCCACACTCTGTTCTTGAGGCAATTGGAACTCCTAAGGTCACTTTTTCTCCTTTCATATTAAGAGCAGTTTGTAATCAGGCTATTTCTCTGAGTTGGGTAAGCAGTTGATTTGGGCATACATTGGCTGATAGGTGAGTACATCCACTAGGGGTTGGCGGCAGAAGCAGTTGTAGATAATATGATCTGCCATCTGCTCCTCTGCACAGACGGCCAGATCATATTTACAATATTTACTCATATTTAAACTGCCCTGACCTCCAACCTCCTGATGGGGACTTCTTCTTTCGTGTCACCATTTACAACATTAAGTTATAATATGAATATATGTAATGTTATTAACCCTAACAATTATTATATTTGGCCACGCTTTGCACATAGTACTGGCCTCTCATTTGCAGCCATCAGATCATCCTGGTTGCAATGTTCTCTATTTGGACCATTGAAGGAGGTGTCCATAGTTTGCGCATACCACAATCGCAATTTATGTTATCGTCTAGAGTGTAACCCCACTTTCGCAAGTTAGCTTTACATCGACCTACTCCTGTGGCGAAGTCGATTAAGGGACTTCCAGTCCCCAAACTTGACGTTGGCCTAGGGGCAGCTGTTCTTTAGTAGGGAGAGGGAAGCTTGCCATTATGGTGACTTATGTTGCGGTCTCTCTTCCAAAGTCTGCATCTGGCCACGTGAGAGGGGTTCGTCAGGGTTGGACAGATTGTAGAAAGCTCTTCTTGACTTTAAACGTCTCTGGGGTAGTTCAACATCGTGACAGGGATGTCGAGTTCCTGAGTTTGACGAAGACGTTCCATTCTGCTGGCTTACAGATCGTCGGATGTCAGGTGGTGCAATGCCAGACAGGGACTGTGCAGACTGGCTACGCTCGTCGGTTTCAGGCAACCTGTTAATCGCTCTGCACAGTCGTTGAGTGCAGGGTCCAATTTGTGTGAATGTGCTGACCTCTCCCAAACTGGCAGAAGCGTACTCTAGCTTGCAGAATAACACGACGCCAGAGCGGTTGTCCGTAGAGTAGGTGCACTGGCACCCATGACGAATTTTGCAAGTTCCTGAGGAGATTGTTCCTGGTCCTCACCTTCCCTTTACCTTGTCAATATGGTACTAAATGAGAGTGTCGATCAAGGGTAACACCAAGGTATACAGGTTGTTGACAAAAAGTCAAGAGGAGTACCATTCCATGTTAGGAGAAAGTTTTCTCTCAGCTTCATGGTGCGAGATGGAATAGGCTAACCTGGGTCTTGGAAGGGTTTTGCTTTTTAACTGATTGTCCTTGTAAGTACGATGGTCAAGTTTCCTAGCGCTGATGTCAGGGTGGACCTCTAAACATCAACATCATTGTTCTGAGCAGCGAGTGCAAGGTCATCGGCATGATGAGCTTTTGTACCCGGTGAGATTGGTTGGTCTGTCGTGATACGTTGAGAAGAGGACCGGAGCCAGAACACTTCCTTGAGTGGAGAGCCATTTTTCTGTATCTCATCTGCTGCGCTTCCTTCAGCTCCACGAAGAAATGCCTTGTTGCCAAGAATAACTGAATAAGTTTAGTCAGGTGGATGTAAACCGCGTCATCTTGATAGTTTGTTGACGAGCAGGCGGGTGATTCACGAGTATATAGCGGCACAGTGAGGTCACGAAACTATGCCAGTGGGTTGGGTTCCTCTCAAAGCCATTTTCGATGTATTGAGCCAAGTTGAGTACCTGGCGTTTTACACGATCTACCCCGACGGAAAGCCGGTTGTTTCTTGGAAAGGGATTATGCCCCAATTTCTTGTGATTGGACCAAAGTCTCCTCATCTAAGGTGTCATCAAGAAGGGGTCCTGATCATAAAGCTTCAAGTACTCTTCGTAGATGGTTTGCACTATTCGCTGAGATCCCAGAAATATAGATATTCCTGCAAACCACGGGGTAATGCTTCTGGATACTCCTTGAATAAGCTTAATGAAACTATGCGTAATGCTGGAATGGGGTCGAGATCTGCCAAGGCTTCATCAAGATCACTGGTGAAACCCTTCCAATTTGCCTTGCGAAAGTTGAAGCGTCGTCTGAATGGTACTTCTGGGGCATCACGCAGCAGTAACATCGATTAAGATTGGCCTGTGTTGTGAATGAGGTATGGGTTCCAAGACATTCTTCTTGCTGAGACAGAAATGCGTTCACTTGTGAAGGCAAGATCCGGGTTATAGCCCTTCTCCAGCGGCAAACTGTTTTAAGATGGAGGCAGTTTCGCATCATGGATTAAGCTGAATTGGTGCACTTCAGCCCATTCCTCTACCAGGTCACCATCTCATTGGAGTTGTTATATCCCCAGCTGGGGCTGTGGCTATTAAGTCTCCAATGATGACGTTAATCTGGTCGTAGTTGAATGTCTCTGGTTTATGGAATGCAAAGGTGCTCCCAGGAGGCTATAAACGGATGTCACTGACAATTTTCCATGCTGATTGTTAATATCTCAATATTGTCAATATCAGAAGAATGAGTTCGTCAATTATGGTGTCTGGTTTAGTGAAAATAGCACTACCATATTTTTCATGAGGCCTCTACAACTAGTTTGAAGCCAGGGAACGCTCGGACGGACATGCTGGGGACCTCTATGAGTCTCCTGGATACACAAGATTCACAGTCATAACTCCCGATCAATTGTCCTTTCACAGATGAAACCCTTAACATTAAAGGACAGTCACCTTTTCCCGTTCGGCCTGGAGACGCATGCTTTCGACGATTATCAGTAGAGATCATTGTACCGTTTGCAAAGTTTATATGATAAAGTAAAAGGCCAAAGCAAAATATATAATATAAGACGTGTAATAAGTTAAGTGTAAATGTAAAGTAAGAATCTTAAGTGTAAAGTGTAAATGGAGGTGGTGGTAGAATTAATTTAGGATTAATCCTTTATCCAGCCCCGCGCAACGTGGCCGCTTCTACCATGGGGCGTAACAATTCAAAATATTATACAATAATGAAACAAATTGTGAAAAATGAAAGCATATACTTGAATATTACAGGAACAAAGAATAAACGAAATTAAAACATATGAAGTATAATATATACTGATTAAAAGAGATTAAGATAGAAGATGATTCATGGCAACACCTTACTAAAGAAATAGAATAACAAGTAAAACAGTGCCTGATCTTACTACACCGTTCTCCAGCAATTCAAGGAGCCATAGTCCGGCTGGAACATAATTCACGGGTGTTCTAGTAGGACAGGTGAAAACCCTACTAACTAAAGCCATGAACCAATCAACTAAACTCAAGCTCAGAAATCAACAAATTTGAAAATGTATTAAATAGGTAGGCCTAATTAGATAACAAATGTTATATTGTTACGTCACAATGAGTTACAACAGACGCAAGAGCCAAGAGGAGACTGGGATTAAAATGACGTCACAATGATGTTTAAGCGTGATTACTAGAAGTATAGACAACAGTTTTGCACGCAGATAATACGCTTGTAAATTTACACGCTTGTTGTTATTTTGTGCTTTTTTTGAATTCTTTTTGTTAATTCTATATTAATAAAATTTGACGAAAAATCACACAAACATACGAAAAAAATGCACAAAATCAACAAATTATAAATAGATAATGTGATACTTGCGGTCTATGTCCATACAGCTTTCTGCCCATATAAAAATGTCCATGAAATTCCAAAAATACACTGTAAATTTAACAAAATATCAGAGCAAAATAAAACACGTCTTCCCCTCTTGACTCTTGACTCTTGACTCTTGGGGGACTTGAGCCAACTGAGCCAAGATATCACTAAATGTAAAAAAATGGAAGTTTATTATCATTACTATGAACTCATTTTACCCATCTCGTGAATGGTTGTTTGCACAGTGTTTGGTGATAGGTCAGATTGCTTGTGAGAAGATGTTTGTGGTTCTGAACAAGGTCGATCTTCTACCACCAGAAAAGAAGAAGCAGCAAATAGAAAAGGTAAGGAACTAATAGATATAATAAATAGAGTCATAAATAGAAATAACATAATAGACTGTTGTACACTATTTACAATATCGTTTTCATATTCTAAAACCAACAATGAAGATAGAAATCATCAAAAGAAGTGCTTATAATCAAACTTGAAAGCCTTGATGGTCATGCTTATTTTTTTTTTAATATATATATACAAATGCAAAATCCTTTGAATTTTCATTCAGTTTCTCTTTTTCTCTCTTCCATGTTGGCCATGTTTTGTTTGGAGTTTTTTTTGTGATAAGCTTCTGGAGGAAATGAATTCCTTATATTTTAATTTTTAATATTTCGACCTTTTGGATAAAACATATAATACCTTGTTTTTCTCATATGTTACTATGAATGCATAACACGTTGCCACTACTGGCAACACCTATCACTAATGAACATTGACAATGTAAACCAGGTAAATGTGTCCATTTTTGCAGATGACAAAGAGAATGCTTAAGACCTTGGAGTCCACCAAGTTTGCCAATTGTCCTGTGATTCCTGTAGCTGCTAAACCAGGTGGACCTGATGCACCAGATGATGGAGCGGAAGGAATTCAAGCTCTTATTCAGGTTAGTTAAAGGTCAAATCATCGGGACCCCAAACTTTTTAAGTATTTTTTCTACATGTACTTAAATTATACGTCAAAACAGAAAAGTATTATGCCTGAATTTAGTGGTTTGCTCCATAGTGATTGTTCTCATTATGGGGATTTCTATAAAGCAGAATAATCATATTTACCATCCAAAGCCAGATTTAATGATATGACTGTGATGTATGGTCTGCTATTAAAAGAGAAGGTTACCCAACTTTAGCAATCAATGTAGATTGGTATTTTTCTTTTATTTAATATCAACAAAAACAACAGTTACCATTTTAATGATACCTTTACTTGATTCTCTAGGGCCATGTGACCACTAAGCACAATTGTTCTGTGTTTATGAAGGCTTCTAAGAAGATTTTACAAAAATATTTTTTTGTTGCTAGGGTATGTCTTGTTTCTTTGGTGACTTTTTCCCCATGTGTATACATAAATAGAGATAGGATCACATGATCCATAAACAAATGAAATAATAAGAATTACAAAATACCTTGTGAATTTCTGTATTTTTGTCATTTTACAGGAGTTGAAGCGTCAGACGTATGTTCCCAAGCGTGACTCTTCTGGTCCGTTTCTCTACTCTGTTGACCATTGTTTTGGTATTAGAGGTCAAGGAACGGTCATGACTGGTACGGTTCTCAGTGGAAAGGTCAATATTAGTGATGTAAGTGTGCTCAAGAACACGATTTTATCTTTTAAGCCCCATTGATTACATTCAACAAATTCAACAACACTGCATTTCCAAAAGTTATTGGCTTTAAAATATGTTCACTGGTAGAATTTCATTTCATCTGAGCACAATTGGATTAAATGCCGTATGTCATATCATGTTCATCATAATGATTTGATGAACTTTGAAATGTTTTATTTCGTAAGACATGTAAGTGATTCTATTTTCATTTTTATTCATTTCCGACCCAATAAGACTTGTCGGTGCTTCACCAGTCCGTCTTCTGACCATGCATTGAGTTCATTAATACCATTTTTACCAAATTGTTTATTGACATTCATTGGTAAAGACGTTATACCTTAGACCCTCCAACTGCCTGTAACTGCCCAACAAATGTTTAGCGCTTCGTAGTTAATCAATATGTAATTTTTTTTTTTCTTGCATGTCTAAAATGGATCACTTTGTCAGGTGGCCCTGAGAAGTAAGCTGCCCTATTCCACACAGCCTCTGAGTCCTAAAGGCCTTTGTATTTATTGTTTGTGTAGGAAAGATTTTTTTTTGAGGGGGAAAATATTCAACTATCATTTTAAACCATATGACTGATGTTTGAATACGTTAAATTCTCGTTGTGTATAGAAGCATTTTATAGTCACTGTAAATTCTTCTCTCCTTGATATGATCTCAGAACGTTGAAGTGCCTTCTCTGCAAATCACGCGTAAAGTCAAATCCATGCAGATGTTTCGCAAACCTGTCACATCGGCCATCCAGGGGGATCGTGTTGCCCTGTGTGTTACCCAGTTTGATCCCAAGCTCCTAGAGAGGGGATTAGTGTGTGCGCCAGGGATACTGCCTATAATCAGTGGTGAGTAGGTCTTATCAGGAAAGACGAAGTAAAGAAATAATTTTGAACTAAGGGATATTATACCCGTCATGTCCCCAGCTCATGAGAGTATTTGTGTAAATCTCTAGAATGAACAGCTAAATATAAAAAGGAAATAGTGAACAGCTTTGATAGGCTGCTATGGATAGATAGCATGATGCAGATTAAACTTTGATAATACAAACCTATTTATGAAGGGAGTTGTAGATTTTAAATTTTTTAAAAGATATTTCTGACTTCTTTCAATGCTTATATATTTAAACTGTTTTATCTCTCTTTAACCTCATAGATAAATTAAGTATTGCAGCACCCCACAGAGTACAAATATTTATTGATATTTTAAAGTGGCATGTAATAACTGTTTCCAGTTGTTGTATCTGTACTTGTACTTTCTATATCCTAATCATAAACGTTTTGTTCTTTTGTTCAAATATATAATTTATATACTTTTTTCTCTCAATTGATGAAATTTTATCTCTTATATTAGCTCTTTAACTAGTTAATTTTTTCTAGCAATATGGTGAAACATTATATTTTTTTTTTCCATTTCAGCTGCCATCGTATCAGTACACAGAATACCATACTTCAAGGGGACATGTGCAACAAAGGCAAAGTTTCATGGTATGTTCAATTGAATTTTTTTACTAGTAAAGACAAAATTGGAAGGAGCACTTGTGTGGCAGTTCAAATGTTTGTAGGTAAAATTTGTATGACAAACATCAGCAATAATGTATGTGCTCATTTGATCTGGAGAAAAAAATAAGGAAAGGATAGATAGTTGAATAGGTGCTCGCGGTTCCCCGGACTTGTTTTATTCCAAAACAAACCAGTGCAAAGTAAGGCAGAAAACCACACTGTGATTTTTAAGATAACTAGTTTGCTCTAAACTTTTGAAAGTATGAATGTATCAGTTGTAAAATATTTTAACAGTGAAATAGAAATGTATTTCAGAATAAAGATATATTACTAGTGAGTGTTTCCCAGCCGGGCAATAATGTCCTTTGACAAGGCAATAATCTGCATTTGCCCATCTTTGCCAATTCGTAAATGGGTACCAGGTATGATTCAATGCTAGTTACTTTGGCCAATCAACATTAATGAGGTAACATTGTAGAGCATCACATTCACAATGTTGCTGATATGTAACTGACATTTATTATTGTTGTATTGCAGTAACAATGGGCCATGAGACTGTAATGGGTAAGGTATCATTCTTCGGACCAGCGCCAGGTCATCAGTATCAACCTCATGAACAAGCCTCAGGTATGATAGTGTTACATACAGTGTGTATCAAATAAAATGGGACAAAAGGGGGGGGGGGAATGTTATTCAGGTATTAGATTATCTCAAACGATATGTGCATTTTGTTTTAAAGACTTTAATTCCCATAGGTTCAAAGAAGAGAAGCACATGAGCTACCAATTTTTTTTTTTTTAATCAAACACCAATTTTTCTTTCCCCAAATTATGAATGAATACAGTTTAAAATATTAATATCCTGCTTGAGTGATGATGCTGTGGTCTTATATGTCGGCATAGCTAGTTATGATTACTTATTTATTCATAGGGCTAGTATGATTTTGATGAAGTTACTTTTTCCAGTATTAAGGATAATTTTTTCAACCCAATTAATTTAGTCGGTAGTGTCCAGCTGTGAGCACCTTTCGGGTAGCCTAGCTAAGCCGGGTAATAATTAGTGAACACTATAAGCGCTTAGAACACGAAGGTGGATATATGTTTTTAAGCGGTATATAAATGTAACTATTATTATTATTATATTATCCTCACTTCTTTCAGAGTTCAACTTTGACCCAGAGTACTTATTACGAAGAGGAGCTCCACACAGCCGATCATACCAGTAAGCAGGGAGCATAACAAGGAGAATATACCAGGAGCCACCAGTGAAGGAGACGGAGAGAAGGAGACATTATCAATCAACAGTGGGCCTTGCTAGAGTTTGAAAAGCCAGTAGCATGTCCCAGGAATTGCCTTGTCATTGATCAAAATTAGATACAGATATTCATATCCTTTGATAGTCCAAAGTAGCATTCGTTATGATTCTACATACTGGTTTGTGTGTTTATGATTGATGTGAGTATTCTGTGTATTAATGATTTGTGTTCTGCCTTTGTATTTACATTGAACATTTGATTGAATATTTTGTACATTAAACAATTTAAGCATGAACTTGTGTTTTAAACAGTAAAGATCCCATGTGATAATTTGTATACATTAGCTATTGGAATATTTCTGCAATGTTTGTCTTGATACCTGAAGTTTCTAGAGAAAGTTGATCTTTAGCAATGATCAGTGAATTTTAGAATATAGTTCATCTTGTTGTAGATCCAACAAGAATTTTTTTTAACAAGTCAATTCTCCGTGTCCGATTTAAAAAAAATAAGCAATCTTCCTGTATGTCTGATATTCTGGTATGAGGTTTTATTAATAGAGTGGACTGTAGTTTGTTAGAAGAAAGTATCAAATTGAGGGGTAGTAACATAATGAAATGCCACGTCAAATAAACATGTAGTTATAGTGTTTTTCCTTGACTCACATTTCTGCACATGCCAATACTTGTCGATTAGCTTTTCATGGTAAGCTACTACATGCAATAACAGACAAGGTAAGATGGAGGAATCAAGTAATTGTTTTTTCATATAATCCTATAATTTGCAAGGTAGTTTGGGGATAAAAAGGATGAGTTAACACTTTAAGAAAACATAGGGAAATTAATTTTTTACTAATGAATCGGGTGTTACACCACCTAGTGATGACATGTTAGGCCAGGGAGAAGCTGCTGACACTTTAATCGAAATATCACAATTGGCAACGTATCTGGTCTTTATATGAACATCGACTCTATGAAAAGTTACATTAATTTTTTTTTTAAGTTTTGATTAGTACTTTATATTATTGCTTGTCATTTATAATATATTCTGCATTGTGTCATTCCAAAAAGTAAAAATGTCCAAGAAGATTGAACATGAAATTAATTTCAGAAAAACTCATGTATATTATTTAATTTTGCCGTCTGATTTATTTCAACAGAGTTATGTTGAACAATACTGCCTCAACTAAAGATCTACAAAACAAAACTAAGGGAAGGAGTTGTAGACAGGGTAAGTTATCTAAAGTTATTTATCTCCTTCTCTCCTTTTTTTCTTCCTCTAATTTTATTTTCACTCTCTCATTATATCTGTCATCACATAGTGATCATGACTTTAATTATGAAAGATTTCTGTTATTTATCAGTAACAGATTTGTTTATTCTGTATATCACATATGTGCATGGATGAATTTTGATTTTGCATTAAATTTTTATTATAATTTAAACTGTATAGATTACCGATGAGTACAGCGTGATTGGCAGGTCATTGTTTAAGAAGGAGAGACAAACCTACAAACCTTCACAGGTCTCAAGGTTCAACTCTCAACTGGTGAGGAAGGGGTCATTGAGGGAGGTTTCGGACAGAGGTGAAAGTTCAAAGTCAGAATATCAAGTAAGACAATCCCCAACAGTTGAATCGTACAAGAAGTCCTGAAGACTTTTTTGTTTTAAGGAACTACGTTCATTTATATATGTGTTCTTATTGTGTATTTCTTTTGTGTGAATATGTAAATTGAATTGTGAGTGCTTTGGGCCATTTGGGAAAGGCGCGATATGAATATTGGGTATTATCATTAATTCCTTTTTAAAGTTCACTTCTACTATTTACCTTCAAAATTTTACCCAATATCAAAGAAAGATAATTTATACTTTTGCTGAAATTTTGGCTCCTATCTGCTAGTTGCTGGAAACTATAAGAATCAATTGTCATTTCTTGATATCGGCTTATTGAGGTCTTGTTGTATTTGATTAAAAACAAAACAATAATAGAATTTGTTGAATTGTGGTATTTGTGGTAAAATGTTAAATATACTTGACCTCCGGTTTGAGATACTTTTTCTCACTACTTCAATATCTAACTTACTAATTTTATTTCAACAACATCAAATAAAGATGTACCATATCCTGGACTTAGGTTCTTATTACCTATGTGTTGTTCCAATGTTGATCTATTTTAATGATTATATATTCAATAATTAATTATTGGCTAGAGTTTATGTATCATACATGTTTCATTACATGCTTTTCCTTTTCTGTTATAGATGGATTAAATCCAGAAACAGTTCAGGTACTGAGTGCATTAGGTGGAAAGAAGAAGGGAAGGAAAGGAAAAGCAGGTAAATATTTTGACTAAATATGATACATAGTCCCAGTAACTCTTAATGATAAGGTACAGTGTGTTTCAGAAAATATGTTAAATGTGACAATCATTTTTCTCAGTGAAAGCAAACAGTTGATGAAATGTTAAATGAATTATTATAATAATTCATTCATTCTTCATTCTTCTTCTGTTGTCCCAGTTTGCTGCATGATTTCACGCCTCTCCTTGCTTTGGCTGGCCTCCCCCACATTTCTTACATCACCCCTTTTGCGGGCCCTTTTGTTCCTGTTTGTTTTCTTTCTCTACGGTTCCACTCTACATGTATCTTTTTCTTTCCTTCTCTATATCTATGTTTTTCACTAGATATCTGTGTCATTTTGTCTCTGACGAAGATTCTGCTAGGATCGAAAGTTCAGGCTCCTTTTGACTTTATCTTTTGAAACCCTTATACAATTATTTTAGAGAGCGACAAATATATGACAAGAAAAGTTGAAGTTTAAATTTTCACACCCTTGATGCCAGTAGGCCAGTTGGCGTGTCAGTTCATAATTATATGAAATAAAATTGAACAGAGCAAAGAGAACCGCATGAGACACCTGCAGCAAGTAAACATTTCATATTTAAATATGTATTCACTTTTCTGTGCATTCTTACTTTAAAAATTAAATTTCAAACTCTTCTCGTTCATCTCTGAGCTAGTCTTTTGTGTTATATTACTCGGTAAAGAAAGAAAAAAAGCGCAATGAAATGGTCATCTGTGTAGTATATGAAACATCTTTTTGTTGGCAATTGACATTTGTAATGAAGACTGTCCCCTCCATTGATGATGTTCCTAATAAATAATATCAAATCCTAACATCAATAGATATGCCTGTCTACTGAAGTGTTTTAAGTGATTAATTTTGGACCCTATTGATATCTGGATAAATATATAATTGTTTGACTTTCATACATGTATTACCTGATGATTTAATCCTTAAAAACATGTTGTTATCTTTTAACTTTAGTTTATTCAACATCTTTCTTTACTCTTCTACTCACAGAATCTAGCCAAGAACCAACTCCCGCCAAAGATTCACATGAAGACCATCAGCCAATCAAAATCAGCCTCAGATTTAAGAGATACGTTTATGACACAAAGAAACAGATGATCCAAAAATGATAAAAAATAAAAGTTTCATAGGATGTCTTTTTTATCATGTTACCTTTAACTTTATATTTTTTCCAAGATTTTAGAATTGTATAAGTGGTTATTTTCGCGGTGACTTTATTTTCGCAAATTTCATGAGTCGGTCATCGCAAAAAGTTCCACTTCAGTTCAAGGCTATTTATAGTAATGAAGTCATCACCAAAATCACGCAATTTTTGCTCTCGCGAATTTCCATAACTAGTCCAAAATCCCCAAAATAATGGCTTATACAGTAATCATTTCATGTCCTGATTATACCTTCTATTCTATTCATATCCTTACAAACTAAAAAATAGGAATAGAATTTATGATAATTTTACAATGTATCATAAAACAGCTTGGAAAATAAATATTAGACCATATCATACAGGAGCTTACTATGGATTGGTCTAATAATTATATCCCAAGCTGTATAACTCACTCATTAAATTTTGTCGCTTAAATCCATGAAGCAAGACAGAAAGTCTAGAGTGAAGACTAACTTGTTGGAAAAAAGAGAGCAATTTCTTTCATTTCCAAGCTAAAACAATCATCTTTTGGTACCATATTGTAATGTACATGTAAGTGCTAATCTACATGTATCTGACTCGGATTCTATTGCCTAAGATCCATTTTCAAAATTGAAAATGAATCAAATTTTTAAATCTTCAATCACGTAATCTTCCATTTTTAGTTGAGCATTCAAACAATACATATTTTGTAGATACACATCACTATGTGAGGAGATGTAGGCCTAATAATCTATAATTTTTTCTTCCCACTTGGTCGTCTTGCTGTGGATTATTTCCATGTATAATCTTGTTGTCATGGAACTGTAAAGTACCTGCAAAAATGAGAATGTTTTGTGATTGGATATTTTCAAAGAGCTAAAATCCAGAAATAGTTATAGTATGGTATATAGTATATTGTCAAGGCAGTTTCCAATGCAGATATCTTATCTCAAATGTACGACTGAAATGAAATTCCTAAATGTTTATTATTTTTTATTGAACACCTAGTTTTAGTTGTACATATAAGATTGATAAGGAGCATTTGGTTTAATTCATGCTCTAATGGCAATTTATTGTCTTCTTTTAAAGCTGACATACCCAAATCAGTACTGAGTACAGTAGTATAAGCTACCTTTGACTCTCCTATACATCAACTAAGTTATCACATAGTTTTGACTGAGATGAAAAATTATACAATTAAACAAAAGCCCAAGACTACATTTCCTCAATAGTTTGTTGCAATTTAGGAGGTTACCACTGCTTACTTTGCCTTTATTTTTATGGTAGGCCTAAAGATTATGTATGTTGCTTCTTTATCAGTCTTAGCGTTGGAAAATACAGTGCAGGACTGATGTAACTACCTAATGCAAGCATATAGTTGGCATAAAGAAAGTTTAGGCACCAATTGTTTCCTGAAAATACTCTAAGCTTTATTATAAGCCATGATGTGATGATTCTGATCCTTCAAACTATACCCCTTGCCAGTCATCTAGCTTACCAAAATAAGTAATGGATCCAGTGGGACGCAAAAGGCATGCACCCCCATAGTTGACCAATTTTTAAAATCAGAAAATTTTGGGCTGTGCCCCTCCCCTATTTTTTATTTTTTATTTTTTTACATTTTTTTTTGAGGGGGGGGGGGTGGGCTCCCCTCCCATATTTTCAAAAACCGAATCTGCTGCTGTAAGTAGTTTATTGTTCCACACCTTCCAGAAATTTACAATGAGGAAACAGTTCCATTTTTATCATATGCTAAATGTTAAAGGTGCAATTATGTGATATTGATTTTTTTTCTTTCTAATATTAATTCTTTGTTTAAAACAAAAAAGTTGTTTTCCTAATGGTCAAGAAAACATTAATATGCCTTTTTCATATCTTTCACATTAATGTTTCATTTATCCATATATTTGAAATCATGGTATATTTTATATTGTTATTAAAAAAGATGTGATATATTACATGAGTATCATAGGTGTGTTTTTTTAACTATGGCCATGCATTCTACACGAATGGAATGAATTTGCAATATATTTGAAATATGAATTTTTCATGGATATTGCAAGAGCCGAGGAGCAAGAGAGAAAAAGACAGATCTGGGAGGAAATAGAGAGAGACGGTGAGAGATCAAAGAACGAGACAGATAGAAAGAGTTTGAGAGGAAAACAGATAGAGCGGAAGGGAGAGACAGGGAGAGATAGAAGAAAAAGATAAATAGAAATAGTTGGGGAAAAGATAGAGAAGAAAAGGGGAAAGGTAGAAGAAAGAGTTCATTTGAGAGAAAGACCGGCCTGTAGAGAGGAAAATAGAGAGACATGGAGAGATGCATGTAGATCGAAGAAAGAGAGAAACACAGATATGAGAGGAAAAGAGAGACAGCGAGAGATATTTTAAGAGGAAGACAGAGGGGGGGGGGGGGAGGGAAGTTAAGGGAGAGATAGAAGATAGAGACAAATAGAAAGAACAGGGGAAAAGACGGACAGGAAAAAGGAGAGATTGAAGAAAGAGAGCAACAGATAGAGGCGAGAGGGATCTAGGGAAACGCCACGTACTCTACAGGGGAAAATATATATATTTTTTTTAATAACAGATCTACGAGACAAGAGACAAAAAAAAGTTGTAGGATGGGGGGTCCGTTGTCCGGACACTTAACAAAAATGAAGCCTGCTTGTTTGTCTCAGGATTAAGCCAAATATATATGTTGAATGATGCTTATCTTCATCAATATTTGATGTGTAGAATATTTTCTATCACTTTGTTCCAAAAAACTACAAAAAGATTGCTTGTAAACATTTTCAAATGGCTGGTCAAAATCGTCTGTCCGGATAAACAACCTGTCCGGACATACATATCTCTATTAAGTATTAAACTATTATGGCGAGAGAAATGAAAACAATGAAATCACTAAATGAATACTACAATAGCCAGTTGATTCAGTGATGATGCTTCCTGGATCTTGCCTGAATACAATTTTCTCCAGCATTCACGATTAATTAATGGTGCTTGCGCTGCATGCAAATATCGGCTTCTAATTCTGAAATTGAAAAGAAGAGACTAGTTTGTGACTTGAGTTGAAAAAGTGGAATGGATGATCTTCTCCCAGTAGCTTTACCCTTTGGAGGGTCAGTAATTACGAGTGATCAAGATGAAAATAATGAGAGAGCACCAGCAACTGCCGAAGAATACCTACAGCGGGTCAGGTAGAGGACTTTGAAAGACTTTCCGTGAATGCATTACTGTTAACTGGAATTTGTGAGAATGATGCTTAACCGTGTGTCCCACGTATTGATATTTATGTTTGTGCATATGGGCATTTCCAAAGAAAAGAAAGGTTGGTGGAAAGTGGACAAGACATCAAAAAACGAAATGTGCCTCATATGTTAATTCATTGATTCATCACTTACCTAACTCGATAGATGTTCAGAAATCATGAAGGTCTTTCAACTGAAAAAAAAAATAGGCCTAACAGTTAGACTCTATGTCAAAACATAAAAATTACTGTGGGATCGACTGTAACAAAAATATCACAAAAATGTAGATTATAAAGCAAACGGTTCCTGGCTTTACTTCTTCAAAATTTCTATTATAAATGGGAAAAGATGGGATGATGCATATTCTACAATTTGATCGATTTGATCATTTTGGCAAGTCTGGTGACTTGCATCAAATAGATCTAACTTATAGACTATTAATCTATTAAATCTCTAGTCTAGTCTCCTGTTGCAATTGCCTATTGGCCACATCGAAATATCTCCAAGTTCGTTCGTACAGAGCTAGTATAGCATTAACACACGCCCGAGCGTGCGTTAGCGGTGAATGCAGTGCACCGCGAGATAGCTTTGGATAGGGGTCGCGCTGCAACGAGCCGCAGGCGAGTGCAGCTGCGCCCCATCCGAAGCATCGAGCGATCACTGCATTTACGTTTAATCGCACAATACAGGGAAGTGTGTTAACGCTTTTATAAAATTGCGACATTGCTCTAGTAGATCTTGAGTTACTTACCAACAAAATTCCAAGGGATTATCCCTTGGAATTTTTGGTAAGTAGCTCAAGATCTACATCACGATCGTCATCCAAGAAAGTAAACAAAACACGGAAAAGACCCGGATGTATGTGTTATCACTTTTTTTGCGCCGCAAAATGCACGGTGGTGCATTGCACCGAAAATTCAGCATGCACACGTGACGCGTTTTGACCAACCACGATGCGTAAAATCACAGAGCTATTTTATAATAGAGGACAATGCATTTTGATTGTTGGGCGCTCTAAGTAGCTATCGCATGAAGCTCCGCCTCCTGGTTGCGATGACTGAAGTGCGTTGACCGTAACTGAACAACGCGATTCAGCTGTTCCTGAAAGACCGCTTTTATCGTGCGCACTGTTATCATAACCAAAGTGGACCCATTTCGCAAGAAAAACTGCAAGACTCGTCTTCACAAAATGTGCGCCGCAAAGCCACTCTTTCAATACTTTTTAGAATAAAGAAGAGAAATACAAATAGGAGCTGTAATGAATCCACTGTCGGATTTCGCCCGACAGTTGAAAATGTATGAAGAAATGGGGACTTACCAAAAAAATAAATGACGAATCCAAATTTTATCATGACTATTGTTCATTGGATCGCACAATGATAGTGTATTTCATATGCTAACATGATCATTCGAGCGTCGTGCATAAATTATGGAGTAAAAATTTCTACGTGTTGGCTCTATAAAAAAAGTTGGAAATTAATTAAAAGAGCAGTTGCACATAAATTTTCCAACTCCACAAATATGCATCACGCTCGAATGATCACGTTTGCATACCAAAGACACTACCATTGTGCCTTCGAATGAACAATACTCACGACAAAGTTTAGACTCGTCACTCATTCTTTGGTAAGTCCTCATTTTTTGCTACGTTTTATTTCCATACATTGGTTATGCACCATTCGATTCGTTGAAGTTCATATTGCTATCACTCTTCGTTTTACTAAAAAGTATTCTAACAGCAGTTTACCGAAGTCGATTTTGTGAAGTCAGGTCTTGCAGTTTTTCTTGCGAAATGGTCCACGTTGGTTATGATTGAAACAGCTGAATAGCGTTATTCAGTTAAGGTCAACGCACTTCAGTCATCACAACCAGGAGGCGGAGCTTCACGCGATGGCTAATCAGAGTGCCCAACAATCAAAATACATTGTCCTCTAGCTCTGTACGTATGAGCTTGTAGACATTTCTTTGCGAGTAGTCCAGAAGTAATGTTCTTTCAAGAAATTAGACTAGCCTAGTCTCGATCTAACTGGAAAATTTCTGAATTGATTTTTATGTGTGATTTTTTTTTTTTCAAATGAAGGAATGAGGCAAGACAAACTCCAGATGTCGTTGTAGCACACCTTGACCGAGCCACTTTGAAGAGCAAGCAGACTGTTGTTGTATCAAATGTAAGTAGGGCTTATAGCTGGGCCTCATTTCATGAAATATTCATCAACATCCTTTTGGAATGTGTCTCAATGTAATGTCGGCTAACTTTTGCTTGAACCTCCCCTGCCCTGGTGATGAAATATATGAATTTCTTTAATTACAAAAGAAATAAAAATAGAAATTCACAAGCCTAAATTTTTCTTCTAAACACTTCTGGTGTATATAATTTGAAAAATGTACAAGCTGGTGCCATGTCACATGCAAATGCAATTATAAGTCACATAATCATGGTGATTTCCTTTAAACTTTAAAAACATTTGAAATATTTTAAACATTAAAACATTTATTAAATATCTTCAATAAGTGAAATAAAATATTCTGTGACTAAATGTTACATTGTTCTCCTCTTACTTTGCTGTATCCTTCATTTCTCAATTTTTAAAATCGTTTCATTCATTCTCCTTTGTCTACCTGACAGTCTACAGGTTTTAGTCCTGCTCCTCGAGGGTTTGCTCCTAACCCAACCTGGCAACGTCGACAGGCTGCATCCTTTTCAGAACTACGCCAGAGATTGGCTGGGGTCACTGCCAGGATAGCAGGAGAGAGAAAGGAAAAGATGGAGCTGGTATGTAAAACTTTAGGGACTTATTAAAGTTATCAATACATTCATCTGATGGAAAATGAGATCATGAAATCTTTTTGCTTTTTCATAAGCTTTTTCATTTAGAAAAATCTTCTCACCTCACCTGATTAACAGATAAGTTTCCCTGATTCTTTAAAGAAAAATATTTCATACAGTCATTAAAACCTTGTGACTATCGTGATTCAAATATGACCTTAAGTAAGATGTCATAAAATATATGTTTGATTGAATATTCTAAAACCAGTCCATTTTGTTGACGTAGAATATTTTTGAAGCAGAAGTTAGGTAACAGGCCTAATGTGTTGTCTACATTATCACAATATTGGCATAATAATAAGATTGTGTACAGTCTGTGTCCAAAAAAATGGTACAGTCGGGGAAAAAATCATTTAGGTGTGAAATCTTTTCATATAATGTGTGTTTGTGGTACCAAATTAAAGCCAAAAGATTTTTCTTGCTGATGCACTTTGTTCTGTATAATTTGCTTTCGTAAAACAAAAGTTATGCTAAGTTTTATGCGACGAGGAACAAATCAAAATTATGCACTTCTATTGTTCTGGAGCGCTGAATTCACGGTCTTTATGCGAAATCGTACACAAAGGCATGGGATGGCGTGCGAAAAATGGATTTTTCTTGATTGTAGAAAATTAGTCATATCTCAAAAAATACTGCACCAAATGTGATGAAAAAAATTGCAGAAGAAAGAGTGATATTCCTGCTTTATGAAAATAACAAACAATACCGCGTTGATATTAACCTTCACACTATAAAAAAATGTTTTCCAACTGTACCATTTTATTTGACACAGACTGTATAGTCTATATGAGGAAAGATGTTCTTTTGCACAACTATTGAAAAAAAAATCATATAAAAGAGATACTTAATTCTACAATTAATCTTCCCTCCCTTGCTGAATTAAAACAGTTATGGTGTAATTATGCTTCCAAATCAGTTTGTCCAGGAAAGGAATGCAACCTGTTGGTAATTTGGTTAGTCAAGCAACCGATCAGTTTATCAAAGATATACTAGTAGTTGGATTCATAAAGCACTTTTTTCCTTTGGGTGTAAATCACTAATGTTATCACTTCAGAGCTACCCTGCTGCTTTAGTACCGGTGACAATTTTTACACTTTGGTCAAGCGTGGGAAACAAAGCTTAACTTCTTTCCAGGACTTAAGTGATCTGGGATTTGAACTCCAGACCTTATTATCAACTGTCCATTAATTGGTGATCAATCAAGCACTTTTTCTGTCCATACAGCCGAGGTACAAGGACGAGGACTCTTGGTGTCAGTTCTGTCTTGGGAGGGCATTCCTGGATCGGTTACGAGCAAAGCAAGGAAGACCACCAGTAGATGATGAAGAAGAGGATATATGTGGTCTGGTGACCATCACTACGCCTGTCCCACCGTTGATCAGCGTCATCAGTTCACTTGACCAGGTACTTGCAGTGTTCTTAATAGTGTATACACCCTTTGTGGTTGTACCAGGAAGGTGATTCACTAACATCTGAAATCAATCCAAATTAGGATAAAATGATTTTTAGGAATAATTCCACATATTATATATATAGGATCTAGTTGGGATTTATTTTATCTCTCAGTGAATCACCCCCAGGTGTTAGATATTTCAGAATAATAACAAAGTGCAAATTTTTTGCAAAGGTACTAGTAAACTATCATGTATGGTGCTCCAATACCAATCATAATTGGCCGCCTCAAATTTATCAATTAGTCTCCAATGAAACAGTAAGGAAATGGCAGGAGGAACAGTTTTTTCTGCATAGGATATCAAGCTCTTATTCTAACAGGATTCTTAACTTGTATACTTAAAGGCCACCGCACACCTTACGACCCGACTACCTCACGACTACCTCACGACTGACAGAGGTCAAAAATGACGTCACAGCTCTTGCTAGTCGTGAGTCGTAAGCTAGTCAGAGGCCAGTCGGAAGGCCAGTCGCAAGGATTCGACATGTTGAATCCTTCCGACTGGATCGCAAGGGATCGCAGGCTCAATCCAACTTCAAACCAATCAGAAAGCACTGTTTGTATGACGTCATACCGGCCAAGAAATCCGAGACCAGCCTTGTAGTTGCACTACCGCTGACGGGACTGGCTGATAAAGTAAGTAAATTTGTTTTTTCTGCAAATATGATTCATTTCAAGAACGAACCAAGCATTTTCAGTAGAGGGATAAATATGCATCACCTTTTGTTGAAACGTATGATTTGTTTAACGCCCGATTTATGGGGTTATTGTATGGTAATTAACGCCATATAAACGCCACTCACGCAGTTTTCCCCCAGACTCAGTCCCGTTCATAAAGATTCACGTACGGTAGATGTCTAGGCCTAGTATTAATAAACAAGTACGGTTGTCGTTGTCAATCTTGTTGATACTATTACTGCACTCTCTTCGATGCGGCTAATAGACTTGCTGGCCATTTAGGGTTATGCATTCGTAATCATAAGGCCTAGATTTAGACCTAGCTCTGTTACTAGGTCTAAGTTATTTCTAGCGCCTAGAATGGGAGCGCTAACTTTATTTATGAGTCGCGACCGATGAATATTGATGAACTGGTCGTTTAACTTTTTACTTGTCTTCAGGGAGGGCCGGGGAGGGGGGGGGGGTCAGGACATAAAGAAGGTTGATAATAGTAAGACTGGGTCTAGGCCTGTAATCTCGAGACTAGTCTATCGATCTAGATTCTTGTGCAATAGACTATAAAATTTGCTATAGTATTAATTAACTGTGTCTGAAGTCTGAGGCGTACTGTCATGCCAATAATTAATGAGTGTGAGATCTAACTTGATCTAACGTACTTAGAAATCTAGATCTAGATCTAGCGAATAGATCTAGACTACTAGTATTTAGATCAGCACACATTTTGTTTCCTGCAAATTTGAAACAAATAGTTTCGGCGATAGATGCGTGCCACTTCAGGTCTAGACCGAGGCTGCTTCTGTCCTCATCGGCGGCCCCTGGAAGGACAGAGCAGCCTCGGTCTACTTCAGGTCTTGACTCTTGGCCGGTGCTGAGGCCTGAGCAGTGAGAATGTGGTCCTGTGAGCAACGATGCTTGCAAGGTCTTGGCTTTGGGTGCGTTTTTTATTTTTTATTTTTTTCTAAAACTATAAAAAGTCTGAATAGCCTTAGACTATTATTTATTTAGTCTATATATTTGCTCATGCTAGGCTAGGCCTAGACTAGTAGACTCTATATCTCAGCACTACTAATATCTAGCCTTAGCCTAGGCCATAGATCGCTAGTCTATATCTATCCCTGTAGACCCTAGATTAAAACAAAAAATCCCCACGAAATCTAGAATTAGGCCTAGCTTTAGAGTTCATCTGGAATTTTCATTGATATATCATTATCAGCCATTCCATTGTGACTCGCGTGACATTTACACAAAATTTCAACTTGTTAAGGCTAATTACTTAAAAATTTCATAATGCAGACCTGTTTTTCTTACTTATTTCAATCAAGGTAATGACAATACACATTAGCAAAAAGAAATTTTGGTTGCAAAGTCATTTTTGTTGGAGATATTTCAATTTGTTTCCTGTGACTCGCGTGACGCGACACTATTGAAGGTTTCTGACCTTACTGTACTTGACTGAAATTTCCTCAGAAGTTACTTATCTGATTTACATGAAATTTTCTGGAGATAATTTTGAAACATTAAGCAATTACCAGGTAAAATTTAATTATCCTTTGGCCAGTTGTTTTATTTTAATCACCATTTCAAAATGTGACTCGCGTGACACAGGAGTGTGACTCGCGTGACGAGTGTCATTTTGGACTAAAAGTTGAACCAATTATCATGATTACATAATAGTAGAATGGGTCACAATTCAACCAAACAAAACATTTATAGTCAGTTGTATCACATACAACTTAAAACAAAAGAATTATTTCATTCAAGACAGATTTGGAGCTCTTGGAACATACAATGCAAAATGGTGATTTTCCCATTGACTTGTGTATTGTAGCATCATAATTTATAGAAAAGCAAATATGAAAACCTATGATTATAAACTTTTATAACTAAATATATTTAAGATAAAGTTATGAAACTTTAAGGGATATATTTTCATAATATGTCCTACCAGGATGCCAAGTTTCAGAAGTTTTAATAACTTTATGGCAGAGATCTTAGGGGTTGAAATCCATCCTATTTTCTCATTTTCACCACAATTTCAATGTAAAATTTACCTATTATTCTCATTATTGGCCAAAAAAACCAATTGTTACTTCAAAGTGATAATTAGAACATTTTACAAGCTTATTTGAAGGCAGGTTTTATTTCTTTTCAACAAAATTCTAATCATTATCCATATTTTCAAAAACTTTGCTTGTTTTGTAAAATGTGACTCGCGTGACAGCACCCTAAGAAACCCTAATGTGACTCGCTGGACAGTGCTTTAGGGTGTTTTTCACAATAAGGGGTCTACATTTGGAAATCTTCTTTGCTGTATGATTGAGGACCTAAGCTCCTTACTTTTTATCAACTACAAGTTATACACTCTACTACTTTTTATTGTGAACTAAAAAATGGCTGTATTTTTGTGACTTGCGTGACACATTTTGAGGGTGTTTTCAATTAGAAATATTGTCAAGCTTGGTTCATATAAATTCAAAAACAATGGTGAATGACAAGATGGGTATAAAATGAAACAGAATACTAAAATGTATGAATCTAATCACTATGGAACATGTTTATTAAAATCATTACCAAAAGACATCCTTTTTTTTGAGCAAATTTGTTGTATCTTTGAGGTGGTGTAACTCGGTTGTTTGAAGATGAAAGGTGGTGAAAATTCAGATTTATACGTTTTAGATATGTATCTTGCCAAAAAGTACTAAATATTTTTCATTGGTTATGTTTGAAATTTTAAGCATCGGGTGTCAAGTTACACGGAATGGCTGATATTGTTTTCTCTCTTTGATTTCATCTTTTTTTGACAGCCAGATTTGGAATGGATCACAAGTCATATCCAAGACAATGATGGACTAGGACGGTCTAGCAGGAGCAGGCCTAGTCATAGAGCAGACTGTCAGAGAGTTCTCTCTCTCGTACGAGTACAATGCATCCACCGTTTTTACAGTAGGCTAACACTGTATTGCCTGTTGGTCTAGCAATGACTGATCACATCAAAGTTGAACCCTAGAACCAAGTAAAACTCAGGTAAGGTTTACATTCCCCCCCCCCAAAAAAAAAAAAAAGTACAAATGTTCATCTACATATAAACTTGAATTCCATGATAGTTAATTAGAAGTAAAAAGAATTGGATTCATCCAATTGTATATTAAAGGTCAACTGTAATCATGGTAGGTAGTAGCTCAAACACATCATTGATTTAAAGATCAGAAGGATTATGATGATTATTTAGCAATATATGGCATATATACATCTGGTGTAATGTTATGATACAGATCTGTATGATTTGAATACATATGATTTGCCGTTTCTTTCCAATTCTCAAAATAGACACATCCTTTGTTTCCCCCTTTATTATTAAGGTTAGAAAACATGCAAAATTAAATTCATGAGGTACATTCTGATGTATGCATGCTCATTATATAGTTTTGGTTCTTTCTAAAGAGAGAGAGAGAGAGAGAGAGAAATGGCATTTGTAGCATCACCATTTCTTTACCATTTTAAGCCTCCTGCAGATTTGACAATCTTGGCTTTTCATCATGGTTCCCACATAATTTATGTCCCCTTAAGAAAATTATATGTTGTAAAGACCACTTTATCGTGACATAGATATAAATATAAAAAACATGTTACTCTAGGTTACTTTTTTTGAATGGTCATTATATTTAAATTCAAATCAAATTGTAGTTATTATACAATGAATATGAATTAAAACAACCACTCAGTTATAATAAGTCTCCTATAAAGCCTATAATTGTTTGTTTGTATTGCTTTCAATTCTAGAGTGCAAATAATGAGGCCTACTATACAGCAATCTGACATTGGAACATCAGCCAACCTACAACTTGAGATACAAGCAATAAGGATCACAAGTTTGGTATCATGGATATTCACGGTCATTCTTCAATAACAGATACCTCTGACGTTGCTACAAATCTTCATTTTTCTGAGATGAATGGTGATCCCTTTTTGCAAACTTGATTCCCTCTGTACTCATGCTGTGAGTTCATAGGACACAGATAATATTTTTGTAACCACTAGCTTGAAATAGTTACTTTTGTAGATTTTTTTTTAAAGGGAGACCGAACTGAGCAACACTCTCATTGAGAGTGTGTTATAAACAGCTAGTCTAAAAGTATACCTTTGGAGATAACTATTAACAAAACGATGTGTGAAATAACCTACAATTTGATTTGTATAAAATGTTTTGTGGGGGAAAAGTATGTGTTTTGTTACTTGGCAACATAATTATCACGGTGAGAAATCATTGAGTAGTGAAAAAGCGTGTTATCATTCAAATGGGCCTGAATTATAAGACTACACTACTCAGGATGTTGCATTATGGGTTAGGAATCAGGGCAGAATCGAGTAGTTGAGGACTTGAGTTGGTGCTATCCAGGGCTGCTAGTTCGTACTGGCTTTAGGGCCATTCCACGGTCGGGAGGACATTTCTTGTTTTCTTCTTTTTGCTTTATCTCAAATTAAGGTAGTACTTTGGGCTTTAAACTTCTCTGAAATTATTATTACATTGGGGGACACAAATTAAGTTGGATTTTACCTTCAAATTATATGTCCTTGTAGGAGAATCAGAACTATACATAGTTTGAAGCACGTGGGACTACATGCAATTTTTAAAAGTTTTTTTAGACTTTGACAGAGAACTATAATTCCTTTTGCAATTTTTCCAACTGGATAATCTGAAGAATATTAAGTCACACCTAAATTAACAAAGAAATTCGATCTGAAGTCACAGAAAAGCTATGAAACTTCAAAATGTATCTTGACGGACAAACTGTAACGCGAGTTACCGTAACGCGAGTTACCGACATTAACGCTCCCTGTATATTACCTGTTCATTTTTTCTTCACTTTTATGCAGTTAATAGGTTAGAAATATGCTAAGTTCTGTTTATGATCAGAAATTTTTTGCCAACATGGTCAATAGTTTAGGAAGCAATTCACCCTAATCTTGCATCCACGATTTTTACCAATGTCCTTTTTGCGTAACGCGAGTTTACGGAAGTTTAACGACCCGAGAATCTGAACGAGGTTACAAATATTTTTAGTTTTTAATCCATTTGGTTAGTCTATGTCTCCTTTAACATATGGTGCAAAAAGTAACTTATAGATCCTAGCAGTTTGAAAGATAGAGGACTTTAATCGTGAAAGGTACCGGTTATTTGTAACGCGAGTTACGCGTGGAATGGCCCATTAAATAAAAAGTTAACATACTTTTCCTTTTTTCATACCGTAAAGAAATCATACAATTATAAAAGAAAAGAAACAACCTACTCACAGCTCTCTTCCCAGTTATGGTAAAAGTAAATAAGTTACAAAAGTAAAACAAAGGTAGTGAAGGTCATTTTGTATAACTCATTTGTGGTCGGGATAAATTCACGCCGAGTATGCTATAAACAAACTTATTTTCTTAAAATAAATTCCCGGATTTTGTTGATCAATATATCACAT
>CALNVZ010002100.1:38059086-38069804 GCA_940671915.1 Paracentrotus lividus
TATTCACATATCTGCTGTCTATAACAGAAGTTTTCAAGATTCCATTCATTTAGTAGGAAGAAATCTGTAGATAAATATCGATATACAGTTTTGATTGCTATTAAGATTGTATCTCACGTCAAACGATAGAGACTTTACACTGAGACAAAACATATATTATATTTAACATAGAGTTTTTTTAGGAGTAACTCTACGAGGTGATATCCATATGATATTATACTGCTCGTTTTGTCACAATTCATTCTAATCTCGTGAGATAAGGACTCATAATAGACTGAATACAAATATTTATGAGAATGCTTTTTTTCTTTACACCTCTCTCACTTAAATATTTATATAGACAGAAAAATTTCAGACAAGCTATTACTTTGAAAGTCACAGTATTATTGAAATTATTTGTAATATATGTTTCAATGTATTTAGGACACAATCACTTGACTACGACATCAGTGCGAGTTGCTTATTATTTAGTTTTTTTTCAAGTGTAGCTAAGGGCCGCGGAGCAGGCGGAGTCGATTTATTGACACAGTTGAGGGGGCTGAACCAAGTGGGGGGGGCGGAAGAACGATTAGACCTCAAAAATCACTAATGTAGTGGTCCATGTTTTGCGACTTTTTTGCTCAGCACGTTGGCTGAAAAAAGTGGGGGGGGGGCTGCAGCCCCCCAGGCCCCTGGGCACCTACCCCACGGCTCCGCGGCCTCGTTTGCCTTACATTTATTTTTCTTTGAAATTGTACCAGCGGGGTATCACCTTGCTAAAATGAAATTGGTCACTTAACTGAGTATATAGAATAATATACACTCTTAAAGTAATTTCGTTAGGGTTATTATTGAAATCAAAAACAGTCTCATTTTTGGGGCCTACGGTAAATTGGGTAATAATATTGGGTGAGCGGTGAACATATGGGTCCAGCCAATACTTAGACTAATGCGATCCTTCTATAGCTAATATCCAAGCATCCGGCGAATCTCACACTCTATGTACTTTTATTATCTGGCGTATATAGTCGGCCGAAGTTTCTAACAAGAGGAAACACTTCATTTTGATCCGAGAGCGACGAGAGCCACCCAACGCCAAAACGAAAGAACTGTAAATTTTCGGATTTTTGTTTTGTAAATCTGTATTATTATTTTTATTTTTTTATATTTCTCTCAGTGTGGGGGTTGAGTCTATTCGGGGTGTTTTTACGGAGTAAGCTGGATATTTTAATACTCCCACTACAACAGTTAGGCACATATAACATTTAGTATGCCTCCTGATATCTTGCGAGTGCAGTTATTGAAAGATAGGGTGTGAAGAATTCATCTGACCAGCTTTTTCATATTATCCAATACCACTGTGAATCAAGGTACGCCGCCAATTAAGAAAAAAAAAAAAAAAAAAAAAAAAAAAAAAATGTTGGCACGAGGTTATGGCACGCGCATTATTTTTTATTTTGGGCATCATTATTCTGGGTATACAAAAAGTGCCTGACATACCCCCAAACTTCCTCAATATTTTATCTCTATTCGGCGCACTCGGCAATTTGTTATAGTTTGGCCTTAAAGTGGACCTGCACTTATGGGAGAAACAGGGGCCTAATATAGCATTTTTTACTTTAGTGATTACAGGGAGATACCTGGCTCTCACTTAAACAAATTAAATATACCGCTTTTATAAAAGAAGTTACAAGAATTTAGGACTTAATGTCGCTAATCTTTTTTTTTTACACATATAAAATATATATATATTCTCTGTTATATAAAGTCTTCGCTTTAAAACTTCATGTCATATAACAAGTATACATATATTATTAAACAAGAAAATAGGAAGGCGACCAGGCGTGAAACTGCCAGCATTGCTATAACTAAGTTATTGGTGAGAGGAGAGGGGTAACAGTTTTAATGATAGAATCTTCATGCGAAACATAGTAAAGAAACTCACCAGAATAAAGGTATAGGAATTGGTTCATATCGGGGTGTTGGTGAGTTCTGAGAGAATGCTCAGATATAATGATGTGCGAGGCGCTTTGGGCTTTGAGTGATGAGCAAGATCATACTTCGACGCGAATGCCTGAGAGAAAGTGACAAACGTTTTATTTTCTTAAAATAAATTCCCGGATTTTGTTGATCATAATTCATCATGTCATTAATAATCAACTTTTCTATTAAAAATTACTGTCCAATATACAGGGTTGGAAAAAAGTTTGGAATATTTTATTCCAAGAAATTATTCTTGTCTTAAACATATCCCTCTGTCATTTTAAGTTCTTTCTTTGAGGTTCAAATATAAAAGATATGTGTCCCTTTAACTTTAAAAGCACAACATTAAAAATCAGGCTTATCACACAGTGCAGAGGTCCACTTTGAATTCGGAAGCGTATATTTGCTGTTTTTGCAAATGTTCTAACGAAAAAGTTAAATAATCAGAATACAGTTTAATTGCTATAAAAACCGAAGTCCTCAAAAGTCCTCAAACTGCACGTAGCTTTTTCAAAAGTCCACCGTGAAGTACAGAAATGTATAACAAGATGTTCAACCACAAAATAGAGCAAATCTAACAACATCGGTTCATTGGTCAGCCATTGTAAACAGTTTAACAATATAACGTAATCTTTGGTACAAGATGGAACAATAGACTTCATTCAACACAGTTAATCCATTTGGATGAATTATTAATCACAATGTAGTAGAAACTAGCATTTAAAATCAACATACTTCATCGCCAAAAAAATATTCCAAACTTAAATTCCAACCTGTAAATATTTTCCAATGAATGACTAAAGTGATGGACTAGAGTTTAAAGATAACAAATGGAAAATAATTTGTGATGCAATTTTTATTTATGTATTAAACAATAACCGAAATGAGTTAATTGATTCCATGAGAAACGTAAGATAAGAGCTAGTAAGGGAAACGGAGGAGTAAAATAATGCGGGGTGTTTACCACTTGCGCCTCCCCGCATCTCCCATCCCTATTTAATCATATGGAGCCTTTGGCTCTTGGTTGCACGTTTGTAGGGTCACAAATCGTATACCACAACTATTGGGCGTGGGCTTTAAAAATGTTGACTTACTGCTACTTCTTTTATTTCTTGTAATCATTTCAACTTTTTTTCCCGCCGAATATTTCTTAGAAACTTGTACTGCTCGTTAGTTCGTTCTATATTTTTCATTATTGCACTCTTGTATGGGGCTATACTAAAGTATCTAACGTAAGCAAGCTAACTTTATTACAAAACGAAAATAATTACGATATTGTTCGTCAATATTTCATTCAGAACTCATACCACCCTTTTCATGACCTGAAACTTTGAAGATTTATCCATTACCAGCAATATGTTTTATCATGTTTATGCCACAAATGTATTCATCAGTAACTCCTGGACAATGTTGTAAGTATATTTGCATTATATATTGCAATATTCAGAATTATCCCACGAGATCTATGAGAGATATTCCATTCTCGCAGACACAGAACGATTGCTTTAGCAAAATATCTGGTTGCTGGTCCCAAACTCTAAAACGTTCCTGTATAGAGCCACTAAAACTGCTCCTCAATCCACACGTGTACTCGTCTATAAAAAATGTATCTTTTGTACAATATAATCAGAAGCTATTATGTTGCAGTACTTCATATGCATTTGTATTTGTCTATTCCTCCTTTCCTTTCCTTCCTTTTATTTCACTTTCTGTCTATATTTCTATTCTTTTTTTTCTTTCTTTCTTTCTTTTCATTTTCTTAATTTCTTATCTGTTATGAAATTATATTTTTGTAAATATGTTATTGTCATGGCGATCTTGAGCTCAAGCCTCGTGCTTATAGAGATTCACCATCCATTCACATGATTATTTTATAAGGATCATTTGTATTATGTATTTGAAAAGAAAAAATTTACTTAAAATGTTGAATATGAAATTCAATTTTATATCGGCAGTGTCAGGGTTGGATCCTGATTCATAATGGTGAAGGGAATGGGGAGCCGGTCCATTGTGTTCGCCGAAATGTTTGAAGAAAAAGTTTTCGTACTGGAAAGAAATGATGCTTGTTGCTAACAATAAAAGACAAAAAGATAGGAAAAAAGTGGTACTTTTGTATGTGTGGGTGTGAGGAAGAGGAATGAGGGAGAGAGAGAGTGAGAGAAAGAGGGTAAGATTGATTATGGATATGAGAGACGTATCAATTAATCATGTTTGTTGGGGGTATCACTAAAAGTTTGTGATGTGAAGTGTGGCTGGTGTGTAATGAAAGCAGGAATGGTGGAAAGGTAAAGCATGAAAGAGAAATGTATCAGAATATGTGTGGTTATATTCCCAAATTAAAAAAGATCCCGAAGATAAGCATACCTTATTTTATTTGAAATATAAAAAAATGCCATGGAGTCCCCCCCCCCCCACTCAGCAGGTCAACTATACTCGTATGCTCGTTCCGATTCCTCCGGGAAAGGGGTATATTTAGGGGCTCAGGTATGGGAAAATCCGGTTTCCCCGACTTTTTTTTTTAATTAGGGGGTAGTTTTTCACATTTTGAGGACAAATCCTGAAATAGGGTCCCGAATATGTAAAAAGCCTGTGGGGGTAACTTTTCCGGCTCCCCTTCAAAAACGTGTAGATGGGGGTAAGTTGATATGTAGCTTTCCTTCCAAAAGCCCGGAATAGGGGGTAATTTTGACACGGCTTCCCCTACCAATACAGGGTATCTCTAAGAATCCGGAACAAGCACGTGTATGGTTAACCCCCTGAATGTGGGAGGGGGCGGGCCATTACTACATTGTAGGCTACTTTGATAAATAGGGCGCAAATAGTTGTGTGCTCTTGGGGCACTTAAAAGGGAAGTCCAACCCGAAATCAAGTTCGGTTTTATAAAAGCAGAAAAAAGAGAGAACACATCAATGGAGGTTTGACGAAAAATGGTAGTAATTGACTTTCCAGGTTTTGATTTTTTAAAAGTCATATACCAACAGTTACCTCGTATGCCTTGAAATATGAAATGCATTTCATCTGGATGATCTGTGGAAGGGGCAGGTGCATGCTATTACAATATAAGCCCGTCATTATATTTTCTTATCTTTTGCTCATTTGGTAAAGTAAAAGAGTGCATGCGCTTGAAACAGAGACAGTCGGGAGGTAGTCGCAAGGTGTGCGGTGTCGGTGCTCACGACTAGCTTACGACTGACCTCCACCAGGTCAGTCGTGAGGTAGTCGTGAGGTAGTTGGGTCGTAAGGTGTGCGGTGGCCTTAACTGAACTACAAGTGCTTGATATCAGTAGAACCTTGTAATCTACAGTTTTAGAAAACATATATATATATATTTATAAAACTATTAATTCTGGTGATTCACTGGTGGTTTTTAGTAGGCATTTCACTCTCTGTTTACCTTTGGTAAACAATCAAGGTAGAATGATAAAAGATTCAAAATTTCACTTGAATTTTGTTTTACAAATTTCAATGAACACTCTTTTTGAACCAATATTATTGATTATTTCCTGATTTCCAAAGGCGATGGTACAGAAGTTGCTTGAATATCATGTGGAGTGGATGGAAACGATGGGTTTCACAATAGCACAGGGATGCTGGCTCTTCGCTCTCCTCTCTTGCATGGAGAAACCTCTCCTAGCAGACTCTACAGCCACGATACGAACACTCTCCAGGCATTGCGCTACTCTTAGAGCCGTCATGGTAAGTGTGATAAGATGCCTCTAGTCAATTTAACTTTGATTTCAGTGTTTATTTTACCCAACATTTAATTATGGTCCGGGTGGTTATAGCCATCCAAAATATGCTTGAAAGTGCTTGTAGTGGAGAATAATATAACGAAGTCAAAAGGGGCCTGAGCTTTCGATCCTAGCAGAATCTTCATCAGAGACAAAATGACACAGAAAAGTAGGGAACAAACATGGATATAGAGAAATACAGAGAAAAGCTACACCTAAGTGGCAAGCCAAGAGGGAGAGAACAAAAAGGGGGATATAAAAGGTGTGAAGAAGACAGCCAATCAAAAAGCAAGAGGAGGTATGATCAAACAGCAAACTGGAACAAAAGGGAGATGATAAGCTGGGAGAGGGAGGAGAGAGTAAACAAAGAAGGGATTAGAGTGGAGGCTAAGGGTTTGAAAAGAATGACAGAAAAGAGAAAAAGCCAAGGGAAAAAAAACACCTAGTAGACCTGTGTGTTGTAGAATAATATAACGGTACACAGTTACCCATGTACCCATTGTATTTCTTGTTTTTGTTTTGAAGTTTCATATTGCTTTGATCAAACTGTCACATATTTTGAGTCACCTTGCTATCAAAAGTCTTTGAACCTATTTTTATTTTTATTTTTAATTTGTTTTGTTTATCATTTATCATCTATGCAATAAATCCAAATTGCTTCCTATAAATCTCTTGCAGAACTCAAACACAGAAGAGAACCTAGTTGCCCTCAATCTGCTAATCAGCATCATCGCACGATACTTTGATCAGACAGACCTGGCTGACAATAGATGATGTTACACTCCAGACTCACTCATCTCCTTGGTACTATGCATTCTTACTCTTGTGACGGCAGTAGAGTCCACTCCCATTATACGAAGGTGCTTAAGATCCGGCTGATTGCCTTTCTTTGATGAAGCAGTGTTATACTGATTGCAATGACACTGGAGACATGTGCACATGTTTGACATTGGGACTTGGAGACCTGCCTTGTTATCATAAAAGTTCATTGTATCTGCACTCTTTTATAATGGGAGCAGAATGTAGAAAGAACAGGCATGATTTTTCTCCGCGGATCCGCGGATTTCCGCGGATTTTTTTTTTTTTTTGCATTTTTTTTTTTGTTTTTTTGTATGTACATAGCGGAGGTGTTTTCGGCGGTGTTTTCATTGTGCATTCTGGAAATATTTTCCGCTCTCACTGTGTGTAGACTTGGAACAGGAGATTGATTTGACGAAGTTGCAGCCAAAGAAATCATGAATTTTCTATACCTAAAATTGCAAAATTTTCTGCGGGAGGGGGAACCCCCCTCCCGAACCCACCCCCAGGAAGTTCGGTCGCTATGCTCCCTCACTGGTAGCAATTTTCCTCTTTTTTGACATTTTCCTCTTTTTTTGAAATTTCTCTGTCTCATGCCTGAAAGAAGGATATCATCAGATGGAGAGTCAAACCTGTCTATTAAGACCACCAAAGGGACATGGAAAAGTGACTACTGCAGACTGGCAGCCCTTGTAGACAGGTTCTGCAGAACACACATATCTTTCTATTGGGAGGCAATATAGATGTTAACTACTGACAGGTCACTTTTATAGTGAGTGGGCCACTAAGACAGGATTGACTGAATAATTAATACTGATGTGTTTTCTACATTGAGTCAGAAAGAGCCTGAGCTTTCGATCCTAGCAGAATCTTCATCAGAGATATGATAAAATGTTTGCTACATGATGACTCTGACTGAAAGGGATAAACTGTAAAGAGAGATATCAAACTGAAATGTTTTATGATGTATTTAAGATGGCAAATAATATACCAGGGGGGCATTTCATCAAAGAACTTGTCGGACATTTTATCCGACAAATTTGCTCTCAGCCAATCAGATACAAGCATTTCAGTAGCTTATAACAGTTTGTCGGATAAAACATCCGACAAGTCCTTTGATGAATTCTGCATGATGATCATAAGATATGTGTTCAGAATATCCTTTTAAATTATCTAGTACAGTGTAGTACTGCATTACTGGACTACACTGTACTAGATAATTTCTACTTGCATGTAGAATTTTAGACACTTGACTACTCATTATATCTAAAATACTGTTGAAAAGGACATGAAAAATCAATCAATTCCCAACAGTAAAACACTTTTATATTATTTTCTAATTTGATTTCTTTCATTTTTGTTTTTCTCGAACCAATAGGTTGTTAAATTATTAAAATGTAAATCATAAATATATGTAGCAAATATGTGATTTCATATGTACAGAGAGTATTCCACAAGAACATATTTTTCATGCACCTCTTTTGTAAGCTTTTATTCTCATTTCATAAAGTTGTTTATATAACACCTAAACTTGCTTCAAAGGCGATGATTTTCTATTGGGTCACAATATTCAGAACAGTGTTGATATATTTTCATCATCATGAAAATGTCTCAACTGCTGAATAAGATACAGCTAGTAATATAGTTTCCTTACTCATATTGTACCTCAGGTGGTGCAAATCAAATAAGAAACTTGAATAAATGCTCTAGTCCTATCAATATAAACCAACTTGTTTTTTATCATTCTCATAACTCTCAAACATGACTGACGCAAATATTTTACGAAGGCAGTGATACAAGTGTGAATGTAGGTTATGTGGATGTACCTTTTTAAATATACAGAGCAGTTGACATTTTCATACAATCAATGTATTTTCACTTAACCCAACCCAGCAAAATGTCTTTTATGATCTTGCCTGTAATTAGAATTCTTTCTTTGGTTTAATTACAATGCATACCATTAGTCTCATGTGCAGTGTGTGACACAGTTCTCATTCTAAATTTCAATAACTTGATGAAGATTAGTCTACGACCGCCACACGATCACAAAAATAAAATCCTAAAACTTTGAACTTTAATTACATACATGTACATGTTTTGTATGTCTGTATTGGTTCAGAACTACGATTTTGCTGAGAGGTGTTTCAGTAAGTTTGTATATGAACTAAGCCTTTATGAGGTAGAGATATCATTGCAGTCCAATATAGCTCTGTCTCTGTGTGTATTAAAATAAGATCATCATACTTCAATTGACACACAAACCGCTACTCTCTCTCTCTCTCTCTCACACACACACACACACACAGACACAAGCAAATTAACAGACACAAGCAAATTTCTTGTAAAAATCAATTTTATACAGGTAAGTACACTACTTGATTTTATTCAATGGAACTTGGTTTAAAGCACTTGATAACAAAAAAAATATCTGTCGTTTATTACATAATTGCCATTGCAGACTTCATTTTTCACAAATTAAAAACTGTTATGATCTCAATCAACAAGTTCTAATGGATTTTCCTAAAATAACAATATACCATACACTATTTAGGAAAGATTCCCCTTAAAACTCCATGTTTTAACTTAAAAAGCCGATAAGCTTTTAGCTCATCCCTTTATGGAGTTATAAATGTTGGAAGAGCTCGATTTTGACAAAGTAATCCTGATATTGTGATTAATGATTATATATGCTACCAGACATGTAAAAGTGCAGTTATGTTTTAAACTGAATGATTTGTTACCATTATTCTTTGAAGATACAAGCATACATGTATAAATTCAAGAACAGAAATGCAGCAAATATGTACTCATGTATGTCGGAAGAATGTTAGTATAAACAAAAACCATATTGCTTGGTTATTTATAAGAGAGTTACAAACACATCACTCTATTATGAGTGCTCAACACCACGCCAAAAGTTAGTATACAAATATACGGCCTGAGCAGGATGGTTAAATCTATAGATCGCAGCTACTGAAATATTTCTATTTCCTGAAGGCTTTTCGCCTGAAGGAAATGAGGATATTCAATAGCTAAGATCGTATAGATTTAACCAATTCTTGCAAATAAAGGAACACGTACATTAGTTTTATATCCCTCATCACAAGAAAAATGAAATAAAATTAAATAAAGGTTTAATAATTAGATTTAAAGAGATCAAACTTAATTATATAGGCCTACCATCATTCAGTGATCTTTTCTTCATTTTGCTTAATTTCACAGCACGCGCCATTATATGCACGTAACAGCAGTGCACGTAAAATGTATGAGCTATCCATGCTTTTCTTTGAACCTATGCCTATGCCACAGCAAGGTATATGTCTCAACATGTAACTGATCAGGTGTTTCAACAACAAAACTTTTTGTTTGGCAAACAGCTTCTCAGAGAACAAAATCTAGAGTTTCATTTGGCTTCGTCAGTCTTCAGTAATTGCATTCATAAACCCCTAACAAAAAAGTCTCGGCAAATTGACTTTGGGCAATGATAACTTTTAGATATGCTTGAGTATTCTGATATCATACTATTGAAGATAATTTATTCCCCTTTTTGATATCCTATTGTAATGAGTTGTTTCATGCCTTAAACGTCGCAAGAATATCAGAATATGGATAAAGTAAAAAGTCAAATGTTTGCAAAATGCATTTTTATTAGATAAAATGATATCCAAATCCCGAATTTAGGCCTTGGTAATTTTTGGGTATTTTCTAATTTTATTGAATTTTTTTCCATTTTCAAGCTCATTATTCTCACTTTTCGATGATACCCTAAGTGTAACATGTGTTGTTCTTGTATGCACAGATCACCTGAATCTTGGGACAAGTCAGAAGTCAAATGTTGCAAATTGAATGCCTATTGTGAGTGTTATTGTCCATTGCGAGTTACTGAATTTGTGCAATAACAATGCATTTTGCAACTTTTCAGTTTTTACTTTGCTATATAATCATGAATCATGTACGTGCATTCAAACATGTTACCATTGCAAATAGGGTATCAATAAAAAGAAGAATAAATTAACTTTTCATTGCTATAAAAATGGATAGCGATAAAAAACCCACATTAAAATGTATCAAGGTTCAAAGTTGTGTGGCAGAACATTTGCAATGGTAACATCATGTTTGAATGCACGCACATGATTCATGATTATTATCCATACAGAGGGTTTTAGAGGCCCAATACAAGTGTTATTTTGTTGATGCACTTCATAAACTTGACCTACTTTACAAAGT
>CALNVZ010002100.1:38079150-38092760 GCA_940671915.1 Paracentrotus lividus
CTTGGGCTACTACTAATTTCTAGGAGTGACAGTAGTACAATAGATACAAGATGATATATATTACTATACTCTACTCAGGTTGCTTAATTAAACAGTATATTTGTTTCGTTATACAATTAAAGACAAATTCTTAATATTTTAACAGATCAATTTGACTCAACAGGCAAAATTGGTTTTTTTTTTTAAATCTTTTTTGATTTGACTTATAACAGTTCGCAAGTGTGCAAAGTTTGAATTTATTGACATGCCTGCATACTAACATCACAGGCATTCTTTACAATCTCGGTTAATGAGAGAGAAACTAAAAGGTCATTACTAGGTTAGACAATAAATTATCAAGTTGAAAATGTAGACTCTCCATTGTTGCCTTACTTGTTTAGATTTACTCACGCTGGTCGAAATAATAAATTGAAGGATTTGGAAGAGTATCGCAGACCCTTTTTTCTCAACAGTTTGTTTGCGAGATTAACATGAAGTTTGTCGTCCTGGAAGAAGCTTGGTTTTGCAGTTGTTTGAAAAGGGAAAGTCAAGTTGATAATGGAAAGTAAGGACGGGAGCTTGGAGAAAAGTATTAAAAGGTGATATAAGTTTGCACAGAGAAAGAAATAAAGATGCAAGTTCATACAATGAATTCTTAAGTTCCTTCTCCAAGTTTGTTTTATTTATCACCACTTCCACTAACCAAAGTAAGTAATGGGCGAGGTACGGTAACTTACACTTCATTTGAAATCTAAACGGCTGATGTGGAACTGCGAATGTCCCGGAGCTTTTCCGGACAATAACCTTAAAATCTTAGTTCATTAAAATATCCTATATATTTATTGTCAATATATATGCTTACAAATCGTACCAGAAAAATATCGTCTTTATTGGTTGTATCCTCTTATATATGAACATTTGGGGTCAAAATTTCCAGATCTCCAGTAGAGCAAATTCGGTGGTCAAGGTTTGTCTTTGTAATCCCTATAGGAAAATAGATACAGTCTGCCGCGAGATCTGGCCGCTAGATCTGCGGCAGATCTGGCGGCAGACTAAAAGTCTGCGGCAAAGAGTAATGCAGAATAATGCGCAGAAAGAATCTTTGCTGGCAGACTTAACCGCAGTACGAAGTCCTGCGGCAAGGAACAGTCTGCAGCAGGTCTGCGGCAGAAAATTGGAAAGTTATACAGCTGCAGCAGGTCTGCGGTGGAAAATTGGAAGTATATTAGAGTCCCTGCGGCAGGTCTGCGGTGGAAAGGGGAAAATTAATATAGTCTGGCAGCAGGGTCTGCCACATAACTTTCTAATAATCAACCGCAGAAGAATGAAAAGTATGCGGCAGGTCTGTGCAGACCTGCCGCAGAACCTGCCGAGCATAACTAAAAGTATGCGGCAAAGATATGCAGGAGTATCTGCAGAAATAGAGTTTCCGGCAGAACTTTGCCGCATACTAGCTATGCCAAGAAACAGTCATGCAGTACGTCTGTTCTTGGCATAGCTAGTTATGCGGCAAGTCTGCCGGCAAAAAAAAGATGAATATTTATCATCAGGCTTTAAATGTTTTTGAACCTGTCTATAATTGCACTTGCAGGGCTTCTGAAATTGTATGTAATTATGCAAATAAAATTTAAATAAGAAGAAATCAGTATAGGTGTTACTTTCAACTAACTGTGACCAAGAATGTTTTTATGATTTAGGTAGGTGTATATAAGCAGGGAGTTTCTAAGATAGAGTGTGGCGGGAATGGAAAGGCAGGGCCAGAGCACATCTGTGGGGGTAAATGGAAAAATAATCTAATGCTGCAGGAATGATAAGGGGTATGCCGCAGACCTACCACAAAATTTTTATCTGCTGAAAGAGTTATGCAGCAAGTCCCTGCGACAAAGAAGTAGCATATGAATATTCATGATAAAGTGACAAGTATGCGGGAGGCCCAAAATTTTCCTATGGGTCACTGGTCTAAAAGAGTATGCGGCAAGCAGCCACAGCGTATGCGCAGGCTGATTTTTTTTCCTATGGATATGAATATTCATGATAAAGAGTCTGCGGCAGATCTTGCCACAGACTCTCTGTCAATACTGAAAGAGTATGCGGCAGGTCTGCTGCAGAAAATTTCTTTACTACGTGGATATGAATATCAATGTCACAGAGTCTGCGGCAGATCTGCGCAGACTCTCTGTCATACTGAAAGAGTCTGGCAGAAGATCTGCCGCAGACTCTCTCTCATACTGAAAGAGTCTGCGGCAGGCTGCAGCAATACTAATTTGCATGTGAAAATCTGCGGAAGTCTGCACAAGTCTGCGGGAAGTCTACCACAAAGGTCTGCGGCAGGCACAAAACTTTCCTATGGATACGCATGTTTCAGCGTATGGATATTGCCATGATTTAGCCTTTTAGGACAAAGTTCATATACAATCATAATTATATCTTTTACTTCCATTACATGGTAACTAACCAAAACAACTGGAGATACTATATAATAGACAGTGATGATATTTGATATTTGTTTTTTTGAGCCTTTTTTCCTGCTCAGCTCTTTTTCTGTAACGAAACTAACAAACTGGTAAAAAGAACGTCTTGATCAAGGATATTCAGGGTCCGCTTTTTGTTCCAGCTTAATCAACATGGCGGATCGGACAAATTTACTGTACTGACGGAAACCCAAAGGAAATCATCTTATTCTGGGAGGTAGTCGATACGTTTTTTTTTTTTTCATTCATCTTATGCCGGTCGGTAGGCCTATGCTTAGGTAATTGGCATTGCATGTAATATGTGTATTATTTGAGATAAATACTAGTAGTCTATACCCGGTTGTTGTATGTCCGGACGGGTGGTTTGTCCGGACAAAGACGGCAATTTTAGGAGATTTGTGATGAATATTTCATTAATCGATTGAAAATAATATCAGATAATATAACAAAGCACATATATTCACAAATATTTTTGCTATTTACTGCACAAATTTTGAGAAAATCGAGAGCAAAAGATGATGTTTTTATTTGCTTAATTGTCCGGACAAAGTATCCCCCATCCTACTACTAGTGTTAGGGATGTAGTTCATATTCGAATGGGGAAAACGGTGCGCTTGGGCCATAATAATGTATATGTTTCCTTCAGGACGCCACCACGAGCGTCCGGGGCTATGGTATACCCAGTTGATGTATGTCCGGACGGGTTGTTTGTCCGGACAAGACGGCAATTTTAGGAGCTTTGTGATCAACATTTCATAAATCAATTAGACAATATAACAAAGCACAATTATTCACAAATATTTCTGCTATTAACTGCACAAATTTTGAGAAAATCCAGAGCAAAAAAAGATGTTTTTATCTGCTTAAGTCACACTCACAGTGTCCAGACAACCCCCATCCTACATAAACAAGAGAAACAATAAATGACTTCAAGTAGCATGGGGGTCTACACTGAATATTTGTGCTAGAAAGAAGATCTAGTTTAGTTTGCTAAAATATTTGATAAAAATTCCTGCTTGACAATTAATTATGATTGAATTGTAGAATATGAAGCAGTATAAATGAATCACATTTATGACAATATAAATGATTGCAAATATAATAAATCTATGATTGAATAAAATGGCAAAAATACATTACCAAATATGAGAAACAATATTATACTTTTTATACTACTATTACTAGTGAATTGGATCGTCAACACAGAAATTGTTGACAGCATGCTAGCAACGCGCACGCATAAATTATGCTGACGAATTTCAATATCATTATTGTGACGTCAACAAAAGAAAATCGCGGAGCTAAAAGTAAACCAGAGAGGAATGTGATTAATGCGTGAAGATATTGGAGAGGTGAAGGAATTAATATAAGTATAGATCTAAACGTACAACAACAACATTCAACAAAGAGCGGAATGTTGAGCTGCTAGTGCTACTAGTACTGACCTGCAAGTGTTTGAAGTAGATGGGACTGTTGACAATGAAGTCGAGAGCATGAGAGAAAGACAACTCCAGATTTTAGGGACTGGTTACATTTGGCTCCAGAACATGCCAACTGTGTCAAACGACACAAACGAAACGAGTTCATGGTGATCGACTGTCGCAAGGAGAGCTGGGAAATCTAGATATATGCAATAATTATATAACATTACAAGGAGCGAATATATACAAACGGCCTTGCCCTTATGCAAAATGACATGTACGTGTTGTACGTGTAAAACCATTACGTTCTTCGTTGACCAATAAAGAGGAGAGGTTTTGTGGGTGTGTCAAGGGGGAGGGGCCTCTCTCTCCGATGCCGAAGCATCGTGATCGTGTGAATAATGTGTGTATACACGTGCGTTGCAATACGGTACTACCGGTACCTTATTGGCCAAGCACAGACACACAAATACACTCATATGCATTGTAAATGCACACAGCGTAGCGGTTTAGACCGATGAAATCAGTACAGTAATATTTCCCGCTCTCTCAGCCAAATCCTTGGTAGTATAGTGGTAAGTATCTCCGCCTGTCACGCGGAAGACCGGGGTTCGATTCCCCGCCAAGGAGGCTTTCTTTTTTTTCCTTTTTTTTTTATTCTCCGGTCCCCATCCTGTATGTATCATTACTTTCTATTTCTTTTTTTTTTTTCTCCCTTCTTCTTTTAATTATTTTTTTAAATTTTTTATTTAGCATTGAAAGTGGAAGGTCATTTTTTAATTACACGTTTGCTGAAAAAAAAAGTGGAGAGTGGGGGATACAGCCCCCAGCCCTCCCAGCTCCGTCGTCCTTGTATTATATAGGCCTGGGCCTATTTGTGATAAAAAATAACATCGTAATCCTTAAAATTTGGTCTTTTCTTTTTTCTTTTCCCTTTTTACTTGGATTCCTTGTCTGGGAAGATTAAAGACATGCTCCTTCTTGTTGCTAGTGTAAGAGAGATTATTTCCACTCATTATTACCCTATAATTGTTACTCAATATCACCTGGTCAATAACCTATGTAGGACACAGAATACCACCCAAGACTATACACCCATTTGTATACACTCCTTCTTATCCCTAGTGTCAGTATCTATCACCACATTTACCACACAACACTTTCTCTTCTCCTCTCTCCTTCTCCTCTCTCCTTCCGCCAACCAATCTTTGTTCTAATTCTAAGAATTGTTTTTAACTCCTTCCCTTTCTAAGAACAATTATGAATCATCTCAGTGAGATGTTACTCTGGTCCTTGGTCTAAATGTATAGAAGGGAAGTAGAAGAGTTGAGATAGAACTCTCGTCCTCACTACCTTCAAGTGGGGACTGGGTTTAATTGTGAGAATCACTACTGTGTTTTATAAGATATTATATATCTATAACCATCGTCTTTCTACTTATAATAAACTGCCTGAACTCTGATTATATATCTTCGTCTATTGTATTCATTTGGGTCTCAACATTGGATGATTATAGACAGTTAACACTCGCCGAAAGACCACGCATAATAACAATAATTTATGAGTGTTCACGTGGCAGCGGTTAAAACGGAAGCCATCCCGCTCGATCGTCAAATTTTCTTAATATTATTCAGTTTTATCTACTTTCTCGCGTATTGAACTTGATTCAACTCAGACATCAGATGCGTTTTACTTCTTTGTGCCTTTTTGTCTGAGACATAATTAGCTGCTCAACAGATTGTATTCGGAGCTCTCTTGGATTGCAGATGTATTTTGATTGAGTGTTATTGATCTTCGGGCATTGCTTTTTATGCTGACATATTATAATTATCATCTGATCGTTATCAGCTGTTTTCGTCTGCTGTAACAGTTTGTTATATTATTTCGTACCTTTATCGTCATCACATAATATATTTAGCTTCATCATCGTTAGTCATCTGTGTCTTCTCTTGAACTGAGCCGTTTGTTACTCTCTAGTTATCTTCGTCATCGTCATCAAACCTTCATCTTCCCATGCATTTGACTGTCTCATCGGATCCAAACCAGTCATATTGTATACAAGTCTACTTCTCTGAGTTCTTCTTGTGTCACTTCTGTGGGGTGCCTGTTTGCGTGCTCATGCTCCTATTACTGATGTATCCTGTTGATTGAATGAAACTTTTATGTGTATTTGAACTTGTCATTTGGACTGCAGTTTACTTTTATATATAGGGTAGATGTAGGGAATGCGGACAGTAGGGAATAATTCGACGGTCACCACATGTCCAGTCCCTAGCTGCCAACATAAGATCTAACTGAGTTGAAATACCGGCAGTCTATTGTCAGGTGGTCTGTCTGGGAAGGTTGAATGCTGTATTCGACAACAACAAGTGAGAAATCTCCGAGAAAACTACCAAAATCTGTCAAGGTAGGAAAATTTGCAGCCTGAAAAATGGCCTGATGTAAAAATTGACATTTTAGAGAATGTGAGGTATAAAAATAGAATTGGGGCATGACCTCTGTTTCATGCATTATGACATGTGTGGAGGGTGGGCAAACGTGTATGGAGTGTTTTGCATTGTACAAAGCCTGTGTTATTGGGTGGCAGTGTGTTGAAAAGTGCTAGTAGCTCATTTTTTAGGGAATACCGGACACCACATGACGGTTTTTGTTTTACTTCGCGGTTGAGTTGCTAAGCATGTAAGATCAAATAGTAAGTTGCATATATAAGTATTTATTTGTTTATTTAAAATTGTTACAATTTGAAATGTTTATTTCTCTTATTATTATATGTGATATTGTCATGATCTACATGAGATATAAGTTATTCTGAGTGTTTTGAATTTGTAGTAAAATGCATATAATCTTCTAAAATGAATAAATGTTATGAAAAAAATCAATACAAACATGTTAAGTTTGATGGTTTACATTCAATCATTGCTTCCAGACAGATCTTTAGTAAAAAAAAAGGGTAAAACATACTGTCCGGTATTTCCTACAAATGTAGGGAATGCCGGACAATTTACGATGACAGTCATTATTTGTAATAACTTGCCTCAACAAAATTATATAGATGATTACCGTCAATTTTTGTGAAAATAAAGTTGAATTGATGTAGCCTAAGCAATGAGAATTCTTTTTCTTTTGTGATTTTATTGTTTTCATGTGCTAATTAAGCAAATGAGCTTAAGTGGCCGGTATTCCCTACATCTACCCTATGTAGGCTATATCCTCTCCGTCTTATTTTAATGTATTCCAACATTGTCTCCATTTGAGTAAGTCTGTTCCTTTTGTTTCCATTGTTACATTATTTTGAATATTAATACGCTTGCTCTACTTGAATTACATACATTTGATAGTTTATTTTTGGTTTACCAGCTTTTGAAATTTGTGACCGATCACATCACGGATCGCTGTCCAATGCCCAGTACTTTTGTTCTCAGTGAGGTTTAAATGTGATATACACCCATTATAGCCACTCAATTTTTTTTAGTTAAACTCTGAGCTATATACTTGACATTGGGTTCATCTTCTGTTGCCTTGCACCTGTCAAGCAACATTGCTTGATATCTTGTTAATTTTGTTGTGTTTCTTGTTTATTTTACTACATCATGCACTTTTCAAAAGCTCTAATACAAGTGCTTGGGTTTTTGCCTGCCCCACACTAAATTTCTCCCTACTATTTGGTCATGTCATTTTGAATGTAACTCTTGGCACTCCTCTTTTTAAAATTTCCTTTTTTTTTTTAAAATAATTTCGTTTTCAGTGTAAACTTTGGTTGACCACATTTGCCTGGCAATCTAGTTCTCATTAAATGGAATATACATACACTATCAATTCTGAAACCTACACTGCATACTTTCCCTGTATCCCTCATATCGGCCTGTATTTTCTAGAAAATTTATCACCACTTCAATTGCCAATACCAATACCTGCTGCATTAGATGTCACACACCCTCATTCCCGAATTCGCAAAAATTTGATAGACTTGTTGCCATTTTTGTCCTGTCTTGCACGCATTCCCCCATCAGTTGCCCACCCCCTTGGTACTTTAACAGCGCATGTGAGCCCTTGCCATGCTGGTTCTTCACATGACTTTACAAATTGGAATTTTCAAATTGTTGAGAACCTAACATCCCCAATTGTTCTTGGAAAAGATTTTTTTTTATATCTCCAACTCTCCCATCATATTGCAGGGGACCGTGTGGGGCCCTGCTTCATCTCACCCGCTTTCACAAGAATCCCTTGCCTGTGTGTAAGGGAAATTGAGCATATTAGCAGTGTATTTCTATGTGGTTTTCCCAGAGCATCTGATAGTGATGTGCCATCTGATGGCAAGGAAGTAGCCAAGTCCCTCCCTGGTCCCGTAACTCCTGCACCTACCCCTGCTTCTCTACCCAACACTCGTAATAACCATCCTCTTGCCTCATGTCAGCCAGCATTTGACAACCCTGGCACTACAGGAACTCAAGATGATGGCCCACTTGATGACGCACCCCAGCAAAACATTCCCTTGGATGTCCCTACTCCCCTCCCCCATCTAAAACTTCTCCAGGTCGACCATGTGAACTCTCCTGTGCATGAGCCCACAGGCCCGAATACCGACCCCCTCCCATCTAAACCTTTCTGTTTCAGTCCTACATTGCCACCGATTGTGATCCCTGAACCCCTTGTCATTCCACCAGACCATGGTTTTGTGCCTCCTCCTCCAACCCCTTCGTCCGATGCCCATGCCCGTAATCATGCTCCTCATGTTGATAAATTATGTCGTCACACTGTAACTCCTCCCATTGATTTATGCATAGACATATTATGTCATTCTACCCCTCATGACTATGGCACTGCTCAACCCCATGGAAGTGGACCTCTTCTCAAACATGATGCTTTCCCAGCTCCCTATCTACCCCAAACCCTGCATGACGATACCTGTTGCCCCTCACGACCTCATGGTCCCGGTCCACCTCTTATAAAAGTTAATATTCGGAACCGAATTGCTTCCCCTGGATAGTGACACTGCTCAGATTTTGACACCCATTTCAATGACATACAAGTAATGTAGATGTGGCATTAAATGTTTTATTAGTATTTTTTTTAACTTGTTGTTGTTACTTTTATCCTCTTAAATTGGCAATTGATTTATATTTTTACTTTTATTAATACAGTAAACAAGATTTTAGACTTATACCTCAATTCGTGAATGGATGCCCTCCGTATTCATTCATAGAGCTCATTGGAATGTTAAAGTGATTTATATGACTGGCCAGCATCTCAATTACTTTTCGTTCCTGCCCCCATCATCATACCCAAACTACTGACTAATTTTAGGTTTTCAGATTCCCACATTTCCACATTTTTTTTATATGTAAGTAAATTATAATTTTCTTACTCATGTTAGAATTTGTACTTCAGATATTCAAATTGATTTAATTAAACATTCTGAACAGTTTAATGTGATGCTTCCTGTGTCTCTCGACAATTTTTTTTTCGAAATATTTTGGTTTACAAATAAAAATACAAAGATGCTTAAATTGGTGCCATTCCTCACATTGTCAGTGATATCAATTCATATTTTCACTTTCTAGAGTGATATCGGTTTTCGTGGGACAGAAAGAGGATTCTTCTTTTTCGATATGTTTTAAAATGTTTGTTTTCACAATAATTACAAAATGTATTGTACATGTACATGTATTCCTTTTATTCCTTTTAGCAAACAATGTTTTATATCATTGGCCCTTTTCACAAACTAAATATCTTTTTGTCCTTTTCATAACTTACACTTGCTTTTCAAAGAATACCATGAAGATTTTTTTTCTGAATTGTGGTATATAGTTCCATTACACATTGGTTTAAATGTTTATGTTAAAGGTAATACCATAAATAAGGATGAATCTTTATCATTTCATTATTATATATATTTCTTCTTGTTATTTTAATACACGTATTTCAATCGGCACACGATTAGATTTTACCATTTCGCAAACCATTCCCATGACTTTTCTAGTTAATTTTTCAACTTGAAACCCTGCTCAACAAAGAAATTATTTTTGTGTTGTTTCATCATGTATTATGTGTGTGTATTGTTATTTGTATTGCTGTGGTAGTATATATTTGGTACTTGTCGATGTAGTTAGTTGAAAGTCTCCCGTTATGTGTTAGTTAAAAATTAACAAAAATTAATTTAAAAAAATAGTTTAGTTTCTTATACTTTCTTATACTTTATTCAGTTCAGATCTCATTGCCTTTCAGCATTGTTTGATACATCTTTGTTGAGAACTTTAGGCTTACCTATTGATATAAGTTTTGATTAACTATACAATGTCTCTATACTATTCAGCTTTCATATATTTTGTCATTCAGACTTTACATGCTATATACAACTTTATTCCTTTTCACGTTCTACATCTCAAATCGGACTAATATTATATTTTTTTGTTTTTGTTTTTTGAAACGAGGACGTTTCTTCTGGAAAGATAAGACGAGTGTAAGAGAGATTATTCCACTCATTATTACCCTATAATTGTTACTCCATATCACCGTGGTCATAACCTATGTTAGTGACACAGGAATACCACCCAAACTATACACCCATTTGTATACACTCCTCTTATCCCTAGTGTCAGTACTATCACCACTTATTTACCAACCACAACACTTTCTCTTCTCCTCTCTCTTCTCCTCTCATCCTTCCGCCAACCAATCTTTGTTCTAATTCCTAAGAAATTGTTTTTAACTCCTTGCCCTGTTTCTAGAACAATTAATGAATCATCTCAGTGAGATGTTTACTCCTGGTCCTTGGTCCTAAATGTATAGAAGGGAAGTAGAAGAGTTGAGATGAACTCTCGTCCTCACTACCTTCAAGTGGGGGACTGGGGTTACATTGTGAGAATCACTACTTGTGTTTTATATAGATATTATATATCTATAACCATCGTCTTTTCTAGCTTATAATAAAAACCTGCCTGAACTCTGAATTATTATATCTTCGTCTATTGTATTCATTTGGGTCTCAACATTGGATGATATAGTGACAGTTAACCACTCGCCGAAAGACCACGCATAATAACAATATTTTAAGAGTGTTACAGCTAGGATGGGTCTATTTGGTGACATATTCAACTGAGTATATGCTCAGAAATCTCATTAATAAATGGGTAAAAGTGACCAAGACTTAATTTATCTCACTGTAGTAATTATCTCTTATGGAATTGTTGGATCGACCATAGGCACATTTATGAAATTTGCCTAATGGGGAATCCAATAGAAATATGCCGGTTGAATTTTTTGCAAATTATATTTGATAAAATGCAAGCCTAGTTGTACCCAAATTTAACAAATATTCCATGAAAAAAAAAATTGAAAGTGTACCACACATATTTTGTCTGCATCAATGCATTAAAGTTGGGTTTCTCTCTTGAATCACCCAGTATGATGGACCCCTTTTTATATTTCACCTTTACTTTTCTTATGTGCCATACACAGTCTCACTAGGTAGACGGCACCATAAGCTTTGACAGAAAGACACACATTTTAAAATAATTAAGAATTGTGGTGTATTCATCAAATGAACAGTGAAATTCTGAAATATGAAATAATGAAATTCAGACACACTGCCAAGAAACTTCAGCAAACCAGCTTTTCTTGAAAATATATTTTCAAAATATAATCTCTCTCTACTCTACTCACTATATCTTCCCTCTTCTGATCTTAAAGCGAGAGCGAACTGACCAACACTCTCATTGACTGTGTATTATAAATTGCTAGTCTTAAAATATACCTTTTGAGAAAAATGTTAACAACACAGCGTATAAATTAACCTGTAATTTGATTTGTATTGGGCAGGGGTGATATTCACTCTTGAAAAAAAATTAGACATACTAGGGAGCGAAGCGACCAAGCCCAAGGGAGCGAAGTGACCGAGGGGAAGAGGGCCGGGGTTATCCCCCCTCCCACGGTAGGGACTTTTGGGACTTTAAAGGGGACTGAAAGTCGGGGATCGTGGGGAATGCGCGTTTTTCTTGAGCTCCATTGACTCTATCGTACACAATCGACAGTGAGGCTTACGCATGGGTAGGACTACTGGGGATTAACATTCTTACAGTACGAACATGACGAAGTTGACCAAATTCAGTCAGTCCATAATGTCGAGTTCTCCATCCCTCAACAATCCTTAGTTTATAGACTCTCAACAGGTCTTATCGTATAAATTCAAAAAGAGGACTTGTATAATGCTCCATTTCAAATACCCGGTAGGTCAGATTTACTTCGGAATCCTGGTTAGATAATCTAGCCATAAAAGGATTAACTCTCTTTCCTGACAAGACTCGTTATCGCTAAAGATTACGTAACACCCCTCTGGCATGTTATTATTTCATCCGAGATAAGGTGATTTCCCCATGTTTTATCAATTATAAGTCCCTTTAAATTGTGAAATTTTGTGCATACCTGGAGGGGGAAAAAAATTGGGAAAAAAAAAAAAAAAAAAAAAAAATCGCAAATCTGATTTAAATCGCAGGAATATCACCCCTGATTGGGGGAAACTAACCTGATTTGAGGGTAAATCTATTTGCTTTGTTATTTGGTAACATAAGTATCGCAGTGTGAATTTATTGAGTATGGTGAAAAAGTGTGTTATCATCCAAATGAGTCTGTATTATAAGACTACACTTCTCAGGATGTTGCATTATGGGTTAGGAATCAGGGCAGAATTGAGTAGTTGAGGGCTTGAGCTGGTGCTATACAAAGCTGCCAGTTCGTACTGGCTTTAAATATGCTCTTTTACTATTTACACTTGAAACCAAGTATTCTGTGATTGTTTTTCCATAGTAAATAAAATATACATATAATATGGGCCCTATGACTATGTACAGTCCACTCCCTTAATACAATGTGCTTGGGACCAAGTTATGAAATTTTGTTATACATGGGTAAATCTATTTGCTTTGTACCAAAGACATGCAGGGACATATCAAAGACATTTGAACACAAAGACATGCAGGGACATATCAAAATCTTTTGACCATGCTCTTTATAATGGAAGTAGACTGTATGGCCATGACCACATATTTTTACATGCTAATAGAACTAGAAGTGGATTTCTGCAGGGGTGTGAATGGTCACTAATAAAAAGAGCTTTAAAAAGTAGAAGAGAATTGAAAAGAGTTGAAATTGAAAAAAGTTCCCATACTTTTGTATAGAGGAAAGCCAAAAGAAGCTGAAAATCAAAACCCCAAAAAGCGGAACTCCCATACAGTCTGTGTCAAATAAAATGGTACAAGTGAAAAACATTTTTTTTAAGTATGAAAATCAATCACAATCTAAAAGTATTTGATATTTCCAAAAAGTAGGAAAATCAGGCTTTCTTCTGCAATTTTTTCATTCCATTTGGTGCTGTAGATCTTGAGATATGACCAGTTTTCTTTAATCAAGAAAAAAAATGTACTTTGAGCATGCTTTTCTATGGGTTTCGCACATAATAGCCATTAATTCAGCGCACCGAAACAATAGCTGTGTGTTATTTCGATTAGCTCATCGCCGCACAGAAATTAGCATAACTTTTGTTTCACAAAAGCAAATTATACAAAACAAAGTGCATCAGCAAGAAGAAGCTTTTAGTTGGTACCACATCCCAGGCCCGTAACTAGGATTTTTATGGGAGGGTTCGAAATCTGCAAAAGTGGACCAAAAGGTACATCAAAATTTTTTCACTTCACGCCGGGCGCGAGCAAAAAGGTACATCAAAAAATTTTGATGGGGGGGGGGG
>CALNVZ010002100.1:38112289-38187767 GCA_940671915.1 Paracentrotus lividus
CTTGCTTCTCTTGGTCAGTGGAATCGGTGGCAAAGATGTACGATATAGCGGTTGAATACTAAAATTTACTACTTTGAGGACATAGGGGAGCAGTGCTCAAGGAAAGGAAATAAGGAGAAGAAGATTGGAAACAATTCGGTAAGTGAATTTTCCATGTTTAATTCATATCGTTCATTTGCTCAATCTTTTGAGTACGACTGTGTTGATGTTTCGTACGTAGTCCCGTCTATGCTAGTCTCGGTAAGTTCATAACGGCTCCACTCCACGCGTGGGTTAAGGTAGTGTCGGCCTTTTGCAGGCAAAAAAAAAATAAATTTCTAGTTTTTGAGAGGATATAGAAATCTAGTAGTAGATCTATACCAATGACTATATCTTCCCACAACATGATTACGCTCAAATGTGTATGTTTGTCATTATATAGCGATTATCAAAATTCATTCCTATTTTTTTTAACCTCGAAATATATACCGTACGGTGCGAACCGCTGACCGTTAGCGCAGAGAATAATGCACGCTGATGCGCCGTGTGTATATTGCTGTATGTGGTCGTTGCTGCACGCGCTATGTACATATCAACGATGTGACGAGAGCTGGTCAAGATTGGTAGTCACATTTTCGTTTCATATTTACTGATCTAGGCAACCTATGAACAGTAAGATTGAATAGACAGTATAGGTTGACCATTAGTGCTGTCAAAAAAAAAAAAATCGGATCATGATCGGATCGGAAATTTGGCAGCATGATCGGATCGGAATCGGATATCGATCGAAAGAATAATTTTAAGTTATTTTAAGTTGTTTTTGCTAGGCTTATTGGATAGAGCATGTTAAAAGAAACATTTGGTACTTGAATTATCACAATTGGATGTTCCATTTCAGAGATATGACCCAAAGAGTGTCTCAGATTACCAATGAGCTGCTAAACACTTTTACAAGTTTCAGACAAAGCCAGAAAATGCAATAAAGCTCAAGTTTATGGTCCTTTTGTCTCTGATTTATTAAACCAAATCATACCAAACATTTTGTATGTGTGTATCAACATGAAATGAGATTAGAGTAACACAATTGAGGCGTATGAGTAGATTATACAAAAAGTTATGGCAGTACAAAACTGATGGTTGACATGTATGTTACCGTAATGTGACCAATATGACCACCGTGGAAAAATACTCCATACGGCATGTTTCAATAGGAACACCTAGACAAAAGGCTATTTCATGGTGGTGTGGCTCAGAGCTGAGTGTTGGAGAGGTAAAGTAATTTTAAAACTTAAATGGCCAGTGGTAAACATTGATCTTTGTTTTTTTACCCCAATACATTTTTTGTTCAAAAATGGTAAATTTTATAGAAACCTACTCTCTCCTTATCTGAATCTATTTCAATCATGAGAAATTCCGGTCATAACACCAATAACACACATCACACAGAAGCATCACTTTGAACACGCTGTCAGTACTGCCAACCTTAAAGCGTATTTTTGTCTTTTTCATTGGATAAGGGTACCAAACTCATTAAATGTCAATAATTATTCAGATCATAAAAATGTCAATCTCCATCCACCTGTCGACCTGAAAACCTTTTATTATTCAATTATTTTCAATAGAAAACAAGGTAAATATGCCAAACATTTTGACATGTGTGTCATCCCTGCACACAAAGGCATTCGTTCTGGTAAATGAGGGACATAGACAATTCATTGGACAATTAAATGTTTCTATGAAGACAGGTGCGATGTAGTATGGCATGATGTGATGTGCATTCATAGACATCTATAGATCTTAGTACCCCCTTAAGAAGCGAAAGAGGATAGAAAAAGTACGGAATACGCTTTTTTGTTGGCAGTCTGCGCTGTAGATTCTTCATATCAATTTTTTCAACAGCAGAAGTTGATCACCTGCTGAGGTATTTTCTAAGGAAGAAACTGACCAATTAGGAATAAAAATGATTGATATTTACCACTGGCCAAAACACAATTTCGAAAGCTGTTTTTTATTGAAAATTTTGCTATTTCTCTGCCTGTGTATTATTGACTATGCAGAACACTTAGTGCATGGGTTATTGTTTGCTTTTAAATGCATGGGTGACTACATCCATACAGTGAAGTGGAAACCGTTCTAGTGGCTTTTTGCTTTTGTGTGGCCATCCCTAATAATAATCAAATTCCTGAACATTCATAAGCCTACTCATGAAGCCTTATGTTAATTGTACATATGACACCATCTGACTTTAGATTCAACAACTATCTCTTTCACTGTACCCCAGATAAAGCTTTCAATTATTTATCATTAAACTTGCATTCAAAATAAATAATATCAAACTAATTTTCTCTTTTCTGTAACTAACGGTACCTCAACTAAACATACAGTCTAGTATGCCTAAAGTAAGATCAAATTCTTTCATTATTAATATATGAGATGAGCACAATTCCTCCCTACAAACACCTGCAACCATGCCTAAAAGAATGTCTGTACCTAGCCATAGCCAGCTTTAGTCACCTTTGACCTACTTTCAGTCATGCCACTTGTGCATGCATTGCTCATTGACAATTATCACTTTATCATCTACAATTCTACATGCTCAGAAATCATATTCAGTTATTATCACTAGCACACTTGTACCATTTACTTTCATTTGCTATATTCATCCTGATACAAATAAAATGTAAACCAAACTAGCTTCAAGGTATCTTACTATACGTATTGCGTAATAAAGCCGTTCTGTCGTACACGGAACACACACGTGTACTCATACACGTGTACGAGACACGCCCACTAACTTTCATTGAACATAAGCGATACTTTATAGTTTAAATTTTCACCAAATAATTTGTTCATATAAACCATTTTTCAAACCATACAAACAGTAAACTATTCATAATCATTATTAATTGACTTTTGAGTATACTTACAACATTGGGCTTGGTCAGAAAGCAGAATTTAACGACTAACATCAAATTGACGTTATTTTCTCGAACTAGGAAAACGTGTGGCAGCAAATATAAAGCCCTCTATGTCGGGCAACGAAAAACCCACGCTACGTAAATTTCACGTGACCTAGAGCGAAACGATTCATAACTTTCATTTTGTCGTTGCTTTATAAATCTTTGCACTCTACACTCTACACTGGCCATAAAAAAGTAGACTGCCTTAATGCATTGAAATAAAATGATGTTAAACTCTGTCTCTGATGTATGAATAATCACTAAATATAGTCCTCGTACAATGTCAGATCAATAGCCATAGGCCCCTTGACTTTCGGATGTTGTGATGATCCAATTCCAAGTATTCTCAGTCACAACAATTGAGTATGCTCTATCATAGATGAACGGGGGGGGGGGGGGCTCCAAATTGCTCCTCTCCCTCCCTTTGGCAGCATCAAAAGTATTCTAAGCTAAAGGGTCAAACGAAAGAAGGAGAAGAAAAAGGATAGGAAAAAGATACCAAGACACAAAAGTAATGATATGAGGAAGAAAATAAAATTAATATGGGGACCTCGAACAAAGAATGCATAATAATAGTGGCTTCTTCAGTTTCAGGTTATGAAATATCAAATGAGCTTGACATGCAGTGACATTAACTTTTTTTGAGACCTCCCAACTTAATTCAAGGTTCATTAAGAAAAATTGTCGCTGCCAACAGCTGAATAATTTGCGACATTATCACTTAATTTAATTCAAATCTCTTTTCCTCTTACCCTTTTGTTGAAACAAATAATTAATATTCTTTAAATATCAATGCTGATAAGCTTCATGAGAGGAAAGAATTCTTAATATTTTAATGTTAACTAAGTGTAACTCCAAATATTTTAGATCCACTTGCAAATTGCAAAATACATTTTTGCAAAACATCATCTTTAATTAAGTGTATTTTGGTAATATTCTACAGGCATAATAAAGACTTTGGTTTACAAAATATAAGCAATGATTCAAATTATAAGTCAGAATGATGCCAAATGTATTCTTTTTCCATCTATAGGACAGGTTTTGGATTCCCGGTCACCATGGAGACTGTCCTTCATTCCAGAGCTCTTTTGGGGAATGGTGAACTTTGTTGTGCTCTTGTAAGTCTAATTTTTCTTTCTTTAACTTGAAACTGAAAGTTACTTTAACTCTTTGCCTGCTTTCTTCGACTCACGGCACATTCAGCGGACTGCCAAGTTCGACTACAGTCACAATCCATTTACAATAGTAAAACGAAGCTCAGTTTAATCCACTGTTCACACACAAAAACAATAGCAATTAATGTATTGTGTAGTGTTTGGTTCCTCATTTAATAACATTGTATTCACCGACATTGCTTACATTGAAAATTTCGTATTAAATGGAAAATTAAGAATTCAGTTGACATGAAGTCTATTCAGAGTAAGCCAGGTCGATTTAATGTGGCAGAGGGGGGACTACGTACATGGCGGGTAAAGAGTTAAGTAAATTCAACATTGGTTTTGTGAGTTGGTTAAAAGTCAACATATTCAAGAGATTCTTAGTTCTGGTAATGAATGTACAGTAAGTAACAAATGAAATGATTTTTACTAAATTATTTTGATGATCTTATCATAAGTTGATCAAATCCTTGCTATTACATGTACAAGTCAGTCATATATTCATCATTCAGATGTTGAATAACCAACAATGTATACATTGTGATTATTCCTAAGTAAATGGTTTATTTTATATTTTTTGTTTTCTGCTTGAAATTCAAACATTTACCTTTTTCTCTTCTCCATCTGTCTTTCAGTTTCAGAACGATGTTCTCAGTAAGTATTTATTTATATTTTGGCATTTGCCTTTTGTCTTTTGATTAATTAGATGCAAGTAATGTGTCCCTGTAATTCATTGTAATTAAACTAAAAAATTTTTATTTGTGGAGTTTAAAAAGAGATCTGAAATAAATGTATCTTTGATCATTTTTTCCTGTCAACTAGTGTTTTACAGACTAAGTTCACAAGTGATTGGTTAGGTAATCAACCACTCATGTACTCCTAATTGTTATTTCATCATTTTGTTTTCTTATTTTATGAGAATGATCATCATCATCATGTATTATTTAGGTTTTATTAAAATAGAAAATAAATACTGCATTTCTGAAGTGTATTTGCTTTTAAAATACCTCTTTGATTTGTCTTCTCAGCCTGAATTGACAAACAAAGGAACTGGATACTCGTCAGACTATAGGCAAGGCCTAACAGGCAATGGAAGAGGGTGAGTCTCAGCTTTATGATTGTAAGCGATAATAATCCATTTATTTAGCCAAGAGTGATGGCTGCTATCATAATAACAAATTTTAATGTCATAAGTTGATTATGTTTATGTTTATGATTGAGACAAAGATTATGAGGTTTAAACGAAATGATAAAATATCGAATGATAAAAGGAATCCAAAGCAAATTCGTAGATGGCCACATGGTCAAACATTTAACTGAATCACTTCAGTGTGACTGAACATACATTAAACTACTCCAATAAGATAATAAACAGCCAAAATCATTGTACAAATTAAATAAAATTGTTCAAGTCTTGATTAGAAAAGTAAATACTTATTACTTACTTAGAAATGACTGACGTTATTGACTAATGAATGAAATTTAACCGTACAATTACAAATGACCAATCATAATGTGACAACCTTATATATGATGAGGAGTTTTTGAATTAAGTGAACCTGAACAAGCAGAGGTAAAAATGAATCGTTTGATAGATAATTCTAATGATAATGGTTGCTTTTTCAGCTCTGCTAGCTGCTGCAAGACGTTCACTACGTGAATTGATAACTGAATTTGATGCATTGAATATAGTTAATGGTTATGTCATTGATATCCCACATGCAGACCTGGTGGACCCCCTGGACCACCTAGGAGAAGAATGGGAGGATTTGGAGGCAGGAGATCAGGCCCTGCTCCACCACCAGCTGCGGGGGGAGGATGAGGAAGGTGGGTAATATCGGCTGCTAAGCCATTGACATAAAGATCTGCAGAATTATCCATTGTGATAGTGGGTTAATGTTTTCAACATCCTCTCTAGTAATTTACAACATTTGTATGTCATTTTGCTCAATTTTACAATATACAGTAAAGGTTTTGCAGCCTACTGGATAAATAAGAGTACTGAATTCTGTAGATCTATATGCCAATGGCTCAGATATTCAAAATCATCTCTTGTTTTAGGGGGTTATTATCCAACAACAAACCCCTTCAGTGTTTAGGAAATTTATAAAAGGGATGCTGGTGGGCAGGTAATAAGGAATCAATGTAATGCTCTACACCAACATAATATTATAGTAAATAGTGGTCGTATTTTAAGAGTTGTGATTGGTTGAAATGATGTCACGTGTCATTCACGTTTTTGTTATATTGAATGGTTTGTTATATTGAACGGTTTTTTTTTATATTGAACGTTTTACCTGTGTTAAAATGAATGGTGAAATCGATTGCCTTGTTGCGCTAGCGCGTAATAACAGTAAAATGGTGCGCACAACAATAAAACGCGGAGCAACAATATACGTCACAATAGCTTAATTAGCACCAAAAGTTTGACAAACATTGACAAAGATAAAACCAGATTAGGCAAGGTCAAAGATTTGGGGCTATTTACTATAATAAATTGTGCATGCTCTATTAATGCAACATTACTGACTATGTGAACTCCAAATCTAAATTATCCCTCGTGCACATCTGTTTCAACTCGGCCTACGGCCTCGGTGAAATAAATGTGCCCTCGGGATAATTTAGTATTTGTTGTGCACATAACTAGTATGTGCATTGTAGAGCATGCACTATTTATATAATATTGCACCCACTGAATCCAAAAGAACAAATGGCAGGAGAATCAGGTTTTTCTGCATATATATCATTTATAGCTCTTTATTTTGTTGTTGATATTTTGAGCCCAATACTTACATACAACCTTATTTTTTGTTTTATTCACAGGTAAACGCCTTCTCCATATGCTACCAAATGAGTAGGCCATAGACTCCACTCAGAAACATCAACAAACATAAATTTATCCAGATGATCAGGAAGTCTTCCAGTACCAGCTGGCTTCTTTCTTTTTCAACTTATAAGGATTTTTTTTTTTTTTTTTTTTTGCCAATGCCTTTTCTCCCCTTAAAAATATTAATTGTCTTTAGAGCTGAACAGAGTTTAGTTTATTGTTATAGATCCTTTAGCTGTATAAAGTGATGTATGTAAAACTCAGGAAGAAAATTAAATCTGTTTGTTTTGTGCTTATTTTTAATAATTTAATATGAACTTGAAAAGCCGAAAGCTTACTAATGTGCCAATGCCATCTATATTTTATTAAGGATAATGACATGATGAAAATCAATGTATTTGTTTTGGTGTTGGCAGTGTGTAATTGTGATATATACGTACGTATGTCTTTAAACCTGTAGCTTTGTTTTATTGTATGATCGTAATTATAAGACTCATGGTCGATAATACAAGAGTTTATTCACGTAGGTACATTGTTCAACATGTGCATGCTGAAATGCTGCTACATGGAGTACTAGGCTTTGATTTTTCTGTAAACACTTACATCATCATATCTGTAGTTAGGTTTATAGTTCAGATTTATTCGAAAGAATCCAGAAAGTATTTGTTCATCAAAGAATTTGATGCAAAGTATTATTTTGTTGATATTTCTGAGTGGTCCACCATTGTATTTGTTGAAGTGTCTGATAATGACGTCTTGCTAGTAAACTCATATTCTTGAGGCTTGCTTGACTGATGAGAACCAGCACATACATATATATGTTATGATATTTGTCGCCAAAAAGTGATATTTTGAAGAGAATAATGTGTATCCAGGGGATGTTTCAAAAAGAAAAATAGATTTCAAACTTTAAATTGATTTTAAAATCAATTTAAAGATTGATGAAACACCCCAGATGTCTTTGTTTTGTATTGTGTGGTGTAATGTATTATTAATTACAACCTTTATTTATTATGTCTTTTATGTGAATATTCATTTTGGTTATAATTGTAATACCTGCAAATTCAGGTTATCCTGATTATTTATTTTTTTTTATTTTTTTTTTATTATTTATTTTATTTTTTTGGTCTTGTCTTTTTATGGGTGTTGTTGGGTAAATGTAAGTGCACATTTATTAGTGTTGTATTTTGCTTATTCCCTGAAGATTTCAGTATTATAACATAAGTATCTTGTTTATTAGTAATGTGATTAAGATGAGAAAGGTGGATAAAGAAGAAATATGTTACTAAAGCAGAGGATAATCTCTCGTTTCGTTCTTTTTCTATAAATTGTTATGTTTGATATGAATTCCTGCTGACCAGAATTTGCTTGGTAATGAATTTCATGAATTTTGATAAATGTTAAGCAATACAACAGAATTCAAATATCAGCACATTTTGAGCATTATCATATTTTATTTTAAGGTAACAAAATTAAATGTATTATCATTTTAGTCAATTGTTTTAACCGAAACCATACATTTCGACTCTCTTTTCATTTGAATTTTTGTAGTTAAATCTAAACAGTTCAATTAAGGAATGATTTGAACATGAAATATTTGTGTACTATTGTTGATTGTTATACTTTTTGTTTCTAAAATTTTTTGGAGTTCAAATTGAACTTTGCTTTCTACCTGTTACCTCTTCCTATCCTGCCCCCTTCCTCTCTCTCTCTCTCTCTCTCTCTCTTCTTCCTCTCTATCTCACCCACTCTCGCCCTCCCTCGTTTTTAGTCTCTCACAATGGTTTAAAGGGGACCAATACCCAAGGAAATAATCATTTTTATAAGAAAGAGCACAATCAGAGGAGCAATTTCAAAAAGTTTCATCAAAATCGGTTATAAATAAGAAGTTATGGAAGTTTGGGAAGTCTCGTTTTACCTTGTATGGGGACCTCAAACTGGCAACATCGGCTTAACAATGCTGATTTATGGACAACTCACCATTGGTTTTGTACACAAATTTTCAGATTTTCCCCATTTTCTTTCAAAATACGTCTTAACGCCTTCTCAGCTCAACATATGTTGTGGGAAATATATTTTTCCATGACATATTTTCAGCTCAGAAGTAAATAAGACATATTTTGAAAGAAAACGGGGAAAATCTGAAAATTTGTGTACAAAACCAATGGAGAGTTGTCCATAAAATCGGCCATTTTGAAGCTGATGTTGCCAGTTTGAGAATCCCCATAGAAGGTAAAACGAGACCTTTCAAACTTCCATAACTCTCTTATTTTATAACCGATTTTGATGAAACTTTTTTTAAATTGCTCCTCTCATTGCTTTTTCCTATGAAAGTGATTATGTCCTTGGGTATTGGTTTCCTTTAATTGATATACTCATTCTATTGCCCTATTGCAGTAATATGTTGTAAATAATGTATATCAAAATAAAGATTTTAATTCTGTAACTTATTTCTAGTAATAGATTTAATTTCATTCCAATCAAAGAGTCTCTTGGAGTTTTCTTTTCTGACACTGTTGTTGTGTAGTTTCAATATGGCTATTAATCAAGTTAAACTAGCATCTTCAACTAAATTGTGTTTTGTGTAGTGTACTTCTCATCTTCTCCCCACATTTGTTTTTCTTATCTTTTCTTATCTTTTTTTTTTTTTTTTTGGAGGGGGGGTGGGCGGTGATATATTGTTTTAAATCATTTGCCTTCATTTGTTTTTGTTTTTAAAAAGATATCTCACTTTCCTTTTTTTTTCTTTTTTTTAGTATAACATGTACAATGATCTAGTAGCATACATTTGTTTGAGCATGCAGGCATCGGATGAAAGGGGTGTTAATTGTGGTGAACAATGAAGTATGAGAGAAGACATGTGATGAGAGCAGTAGGCTACAGGAACTGGATCAGGAATAGGATACCCAATTACGAAAATTCTCGTTTAAAGGACTCATTCGGCGCGGGCTGGAGATTTGCATTGTAAGAAAATAAAGTAAAATCGAAAAAGCACAACACGACTAAATTTCATCAAATCGGATAAAAAATAGCAAAGTTATGAATTTTCTTAGGTTTTGAAATTTTTTAGGAAACAGTTCTACAAATGGCAACTGATGATGTCTCAGTTCCCCTACTTTCTTTGTATTAATATTGTATGAAAACCAATAATCAAGATTTCTGCCCCAAGACATAAAAAACAGATTAATCTTGTGAATGTTCAACGGTCACAAGTGCTTTTATTTATTTAAGTATGAGGGACAGATTTTCTGTATAACGCAATATATGAAAAACAATGAAGACGATAAATAGGATTTCATATAATAAAATATACCAAGAAGTAGGGGACTGTGACAATCAATCAGTTTGCTCATTTGAATATTCAAATATATTCAATGAGACAATGAGACAATTGCCAAGAACTGTTTACAAAAAAATATCATGACCTAAAAAAATGCGAGAACTTTGTTATTTTTCATCCGATTTTGATGAAATTTTCTGTGTTGTGCTTGATAAATTTTACTTAATTTTACAAAACTTTTTCATTTCAGCCCGGACTCCTCCTTTAAACCAGGAAGATATCATAGAACCCCAATTTCGAGTTCCAAACCATTCTCACCCCCTCCCACTATCCCGATGTCAGCAATCCTTTCCAGGGATGGTAATCAAACAAACACACACTCGCCCAGATAAAAATCTACCTTCCCCCTAAGGCCCTAAGAAGTGACCATGGCCTGGCAGCGACTTTGCGTTTTACGCCCTGGCCTGGACCTTTTTCTGATAAACTTCAAGAAACCGGCTGGGACACGTCTATCCATGACCAGAATGATGTTGCGTGTGCCGTTTCTGTGTGCATGCACTGACCTCTACTGAGTGTGTGGCCTGTGTAGGCCTACAAGAGAAAATATGAGTACAAATATAACAACTTCCGTGTTATAACTACAGAAGGAAACAGAGAAAAACTATTGATAATCAAAAGAGAAAAGAAGAAATAACCTGAAAGAAAGGGAAAATAGAAAAGAAATTATAACATAAATATTTTTATTCATGTTATTTGTTTTGAACTACTTAGTCGCATCTCTCTCTTATTTGTATATTTGTATATTAAGACCCTTTTTTTTTCTTATCTTGAATTCATATTTGGAATTTCCAACAGACGTGTTCTCTCGATGCGCCCTTTATCTATCTCATCTCTCTCAGTCTCTCTCTCTCTTTCTCTTTCTCTCTCTCTCTCTCTCTCTCTCTCTGTTTTAGACCACTTTCATTTTTATTTGTTTCGAATGCATTTGCCTATACCCCTCTGTCCCTTTCTCCCTCGATCAATCCCTGGCCTCAATTATGACCCCCCCCCCCACCCTCTCTCTCTCTCTCTCTCTTTCACTTTTCTTGATATTTTTATCCCAAGACCCCTCTAATTTCTTAAATTCATGTTTACACTGCCCTCCAAAAGTTTGGGTACACCTGATGACAGCTATGTTTTGGGTCATTTTAAAACATTTTATGTCCAGTATTTCAGTCCAAATGTTGCTAAAGTACTGAAAATACATTGTGCAACCAATATACTTCACAATAAATTGAAAAAAAGTCTTCTTTGGAATTCAGAAATTAGGAAAAATATGCAAAAATGGCAAAAACATGATTTTACACTAATTTATTGGATTATTGAAAAATAGGATATCTCCGTTGATAATGATCCGATCAATGTGAAATTTTGCATGAACGTTTATGCACATAGGCCTATAAATTATAGCGCTACATTGTTCGTTTGTATTTTGAAGTATAAATTTATTAATTATTATTCTCGGACGGACAGGTTCTCGGGGTCGCGCCATCACTCGGCTTGACGCGTGCAGTATGCATAGCAGCTATGCTTGGGCATTATAAAATTCATAAAAAAAGGTCAAGAATCTAGACTAATTCTGATGATGCAAGACTGCATGGGGAATTTAAAAAAATAATGATAATTTCGCTAATTGTGGGTCGTTTCGCCTGGTTTCAAATTTCATTTTGATCTTCATCTAAATTTGTAATTACTTCTGGATATGATAATCAATGTCTTAAAACAAATGGAATACAAATTCACTATTCCTATATTTCTTTCAGCCAAGAAGTTCTTAAAAGTTTGTTTATACTGTTACGGAAGATGAACAGCTGCAATCCAACTCCACGCTGTGGTCATCAGCCTGTTGCATTGGTTGCCTTTGTTATCAGCTCTTAAAGGAGAATTTCCCTTTATAGATAGTTGGCTTACTGTGGATGCAGAAAAATCAAATAAGCACATTAGTGAAGATTTGGTGGAAATCAGATAAATGATAAGAAAGTTGAAAGAAAGTTGTTCACAAATTTTGTGAAATCTCTCTTGCAATCCAGACATGTTTCTATGCTCCCTCCGATCGTAGGGACTCTTTACCCAACCAGCTTACCGTACCTCCAGGTACCAAAACTCCTTCATACCTCAGGCAGTGAAGATAATCACTGACACTATATGAAATTAATGTAGGCCTAATTTTTGACTACTTTCTGTAACAAATTCACATGTACTTGAATTCCTTCATGAGTGGTTGCAATAGGTTTGTACTGTACTGTACTTCACCTTACTTTTCTCGCTGTTTCTTGTACTGATATTCCCCCTCTCTCTTTTTCGGGTACAGCCCACAAGACCGACACCCACGAGACCGACGGTACGACAGTAAAGTAAATAGGCCAACGAGATCGACTATAAACAATTTAGGCCCACGAGACCGACAGCCCACTAGACCGACACTAGATCAAACAGGCCCACGAGACCGACACTACAATGATATGACCTACGAGACAGAAAATTCGTAATTGAGGCCCACGACACCGACGGTAGAGCAAAACAGCCCACGAGACCGACATTAAATGAAGTATACCCACGAGTCAGAAAAGGGACGTCTAAAAAGCGAGAAAGGGGTGGAAGAGGGAAAGAGGGACATGGCAAATCAAAAAGAAGATATTTTAATTAAACAACGCGAGCGCGAGCTGATTTCTCTTTTAAATATCACCTTGAAAACTACTCTATGCTCATATAAGATACTTTCATTAAACATACATTGAAGGCCTTTGTTATGGTCTTTTAGAACCCAATTGGGCCTATTTCGCATTTCTTATTGTATATTTAATATAATTGGGCGAAAATTCTACAAGCATCGCCCCTTATTCACTTCCCTTTCTTTCTTTTTCTCCCTTTTTTTTTTAGGGGGGGGGTCCGGGCCCTGGCTACCTTGATCAGCGCCGGGGGGGGGGGTCATTACAACCTCCTACTGCCTCATTATGGTTCTTTGCTTCTTGTCTCTGTTGCCCTTCCCCACCTTTTTATTTTCTTCCCTTGTAATTTCTCTCCTCCCTCTTTCCCAACTTTTTGGTTTTAGACGTCACTTTGTTGCTATCCGATAAGGGGGGGGGGTGGGGCATGGCCTCGTGCCCCAAGACATCCTGGATATTCGTTTGTTTCGTTTTCATGGGCCTAATTGAAGACGTCTGACTCGTGGTATACTTCATATGACGTCGGTCTCGTGGGCTGTTTTGCTCTACCGTCGGTGTCGTGGGCCTTATTTGCGAATTTTCTGTCTCGTGGGTCATATTATAGTGGTGTCGGTCTCGTGGGCCTGTTGTTCTAGTGTCGGTCCTAATGGGCTTTATTTGCCAGCGTCGGTCTAATATGCCTTTTTTGTCTAGTGTCGGACTAATGGGCCGTCGGTCTCGTGGGTGTCGGTCTTGTGGGATGACCCCTCTTTTTCTCCCCCTCCTCTTCATTCTTGTTGTCCTCTCTATAGCTTTCCCTCCTTGCTTTTGCCCTTACCACTTCTCTCTCTTTCTTTTTCCTTTCTCTTATCCTCTTGTTCTTTCCTCTTTCCCCCTCCTCTATTTCTTGGAATATCCTTGTACTTCAAGACTCAATATGAATTGGAATTTGAATATGTATTTTGTACTCAGCCTGTATAGCTTTGTTAACTGTAACAGCCTCGATTCGGATTTACATACACTTGTTTACACTTTGCTCGATTTACTCTTGAACCTAATAATTCATAATAAGGTTTTCTCACAATGTATCTAGTTTCACACCTTTGAATATGTATTTTGTACTCAGCCTGTATAGCTTTGTTAACTGTAACAGCCTCGATTCGGATTTACACACACTTGTTGACACTTTTCTCGATTTACTCTTGAACCTAATAATTCATAATAAGGTTTTCTCACAATCTAGTCACACCTATGTATTTTAATGATATGTTGTATACCGGTTTCGACTGATATAGTACACATACTTATTAGTTGTTCTTGAGAATACTCTCCTTAACTATATGTACTGATAAATTCCCTGTTCTTTGTACACCTCTTACATCCCTTCCTCTTATTCTCTCCTCCTTCTCTCTCTCCTCTCTCTCTCTCTCTCTCTCTCCCTCCCCCCCCCCCACCTTTTCTCTCTTCACTTTTCGCCCCTTTTTTTTATTCCTCTTTCTTCTTTTCTTTCTTCTGTCCTTTTCTCTCCTTTCTCTTCAGGCGCTATATATATATATATATATATATATATTTTTTTTTTATTTTTTTTTTCTTGGTATTAATTGCTCTTTTGTTGAATTATCTTATGACTGAACATTACACATAAACTTTTGACTCGGGTATCACTTTCTTGTTAACTTTATTGATGACTGTGCCCTTAAAATTTAGTTGTGTTAATATGAATTTCTTTATTTTTTCTAAATAGACTAGACCCTCTATGTTTAATTGTCTTTTGCAATCTGTTTTTGTAATGTTGTTAACTGTTATTTGAACCTATCTTGTTATTTGTGCAATAATATCACCTATGTATTCATTTATTGTATTTTTGATGTACCTGTGGGAAAATGGATATGATTGTATTTTCACTCACCAGGCTGCGTCAGTTTATTCAATGTCCTGTTCATCCGATCCGAGGGCGGCGATCGAGAGGGGTATTATATAATCCTCGAAGTGGAGTATTTAGTTCATGGTATTGCACAAGTCCCGATGATATAAATAAGTGAACGAAGAGGACATGAAAATATATACACAAGTATAGATGCGAAACGAGCGGTAATATAATGTCAGCGAATATATCGAGAATGGAATATATAGCAGATGGAATATATTGCAGATTGAAGATGAAGAACGGAAGATGACGATATAAGAGTTCCGCTGGTGAAAAGCGATAATAAATGCAATTGATGTGAAGTCGGAATATGTTCACGAAAGTCACAGAAATAAATCAAAGTTCGCGAGAACTAAACACAACGTAAACGATTTATTCCAGTTATTGGTATTCCAAAGAAAATATAAAGTAATTCGGAGTCGCGACAACTTGTAGAAGTTTCCACGTTGGAATCGAAACAAGAAGTGTTGGAGGCGAGAAAAAGATGAAATTGGGAGAGAAAGTCTCTTTTCGGAGCACATGGAATAATTTATTGTCATTGGTGAATTTCCGTGTCAACTCGTTTCCATGCGAACAGAGGAGTGGCAATCGTGTCAATGACTTTCAAATGTTGATATTCAATATTTTCATAATAAAGCGATATACTGTATTCACAGAAGTTAAAACAAAGAACAAACGCGACCGGAAAATGTTACACAAAGAACTCCAGTGCAAAGTGTCAACTGTGGCTAAAAGTAAGATGAATTATTTACAAACTGGCGTCTAGATGATGTGGAGTTCCTACATACCCAAGACAATTATCGGTCCCTGACTGTTTGTCCTTGGTTTTTTTTAATGTATGATGATGATGGACAATAAAATCCTATATATAAGTTATGAGCATTTGAATATTGATATCTCTGATGACATAGGAAATCTCCCATTGACAACGCGGTCAACATTTGTGATGTCAAAAAGGGAGAACTCCCCAAATGGAGTGCACAAAAACTATTCAAAATGTCTCTTTATTTTCATTCTAATGATAGAACAGCTTTTCTTTTCATGATATTTATAACTTTCATATATTTACATGTCATCCCATAAAAAGATTCTTTATTCTACCTTTAGAATCGAGAAAAGAGGATTTTAGTATAATGTGTACAATAGATATGGAAAAGATCTCCCTGCATTACATCACACATCACGGTCGCGTTGCCAATTGGAGGATCTCCATATCATAAGTGATCTCAAAATCTAAAAATTCATATCTCTCTTATATTCATTGCCTGATTTTTCTGAAACTTTTACCAATATGTTTTGGGGGTTTGTCTCCGTTCACTGAAGTCAAATTTCTCTGAAGGGATACTTCCCCTTTAATATCAGTTGTCAGTCCACCCCTCCCTAGTTTAAACGAGAAGAATGAAAACTCTCCCAAATTTGAAAGTGGGGTGATGGAAACCCCAGTAGACCTCCCATTAACATTACACGCAAGGCTATATCAGCTCTTATCAGCTGTCAGTCCACCCCTCCCTAGTTTAAACGAGAGTAATGAAAACTTTCAATGTACATCAGAATGCAGTATGCTGTAGACCTACATTAAATGCTATGTCAGACAGACCTAGGAATATCTCAAAAGAAACCATTCAGAAATTTGTATTGAATATTTCTTTTCTTTCTAACATTATCTCACTCCAAGTTTTAATTTAAAATGAAGTCAAAACCACAGAAATAATGAGAAGAATTTCCAATTCGGTTAATTTAGTAAGTTGATTTTACAATTATTTTTAAAAGATACCATATGTTTAAAGCTCCCAACTGAAGTTGTGGAATATTTTAAGTGAAAGATGATGAAATAAGTTGTAAATTTTTAGATAATAAAATTTAATGAGTATAGATGGACATTTTTACTTAAAAATAATACAGTGAGATTCAATATCAGGTTGGGTTCATAGAAATTGACTACAATTGCAACATCACATAATCAGAAATGAACGAGGTGTTTTAAATAGCTCCTAACTTCCATTTTTATTCAGACCGAAGGCCATCCATACACACGTGTACGAACCAAACTTGCGCGAATTCTTTGGGTAAGTCATTTTTTTATCCAAATGTCTCTTTTTAATTATTCGAAAAAATATTATTATCATTGGTAACATACTACTGCACCCATTTTGAAAAAGGAATCAGTGGTTTATTCTTGTAAAATGGCATAATTTCACAGGTGAACTGGCTTGGGCTTCGCGAGTCGATTGCATCGCGTCGGGAATATGACTCGCTTGGCCTTGGCGAGGTCGGACAGTCACCGGGCTGCTGGCCGATGCCGAGGGCCTGCCGCGCCTCTAGCTTGATCTTGACGGAGTGAGTGAGCTGAGACTGAGTGAGAGAGTGTGCTGATGTATTGGGTGCATAAGGTTCAAAATGCACATCTGGCAAAGTTTTTTCATGGCAAAACAATTAAACATCAATTAACAATAACAGCGAAGGTTTAGGTTGAATCTGAATCGCGGATATGATTGTGGATGATTCAATTGTGGGCGTGGCAGGGATGAATTTTAAATTTATAAATTATAATTTATTGAAAAACTAACTTGATTATTCAGCACTTGTGAGTAGATCTAATGTTATTTTTTTTTCTTCTAATTAATTGCCGGACAGTAACCTTCCATGTCTAGTGTGTTAGCTAACTAAGCCAAGTAAAATGATAAACATGTTACTCTGACCACTCATGCACTACACTCGTTTGATATATCAAACTCGTGCCTCTGACTCTACGTGACTCTGGCGTGGTTACAAAAATAATTTTCTAACCTACAAATTTAACACTTTCAATCCCGTTATAACGTTTAAATTTGGGGTCAATGTGCACTTAAATATTTATTTTTAAATCCTAACTAATCTCTGACAATGCTAACTGAACTAAAAAGGTTAAATGAGAGCAAAAACCTACCGATTTTCAGCAGTCTTCCGATTTTTCTGCCACTCGATTTCGTATGGTCGCTTTGAGAAAAAAATGAAATGGAAATATAGAGATAGAGTGCCTGCGATCGCGATCACGATTAAATGCGAGAGGTGTGTTATGTAAACATCGCGTAAAAATAAGCAAATGTTAACCTACCTTCCACACTTGAGTATTAAAAAAAAAAAAAAATGGAGAGATTTTTTTTTCCCCGCCCCTCGGCAACATCATAAAGGTCATCGTGTATCGGCCATAGGGGTAGGATTGGAGGGTTGCCTAAATCGGGCCTGCCGTCAATCCCCCTTTTTTTTTCCTTAGACTTTTTTTTGGGGGGGGGGCTGGACGAGATATTTTTGTCATGGGGCGGAAGGAGCTCAGCCTTTTTTTTTTTCTTTCTTCTTTTTTTTTCCCTTTTTTTTTTTCTTAGGGGTGGAGAGGGGGGGGGGGGGCTGGACGAAATATTTTTGTCATGGGGCCGGAGGAGCTTGCTCTTTTTTTTTTTTTTTCCTTTTTTTTTTCTTTAGGGGTGGAGAGGGGGGGGGCGGGACGAGATATTTTTGTCATGGGGCCCGCAGCTTAGCCTTTTTTTTTTTTTTTTTTTTTTTTTTTTGCTTAGACTCTTTTTAGGGGTGGATGGAGGGGATGGGGGTTTGGGGGTGGACGAGATATTTGGTAATGGGGGCCGGAGGAGCTTAGTCTTGTTTACTTTGTCTTTACTTTTAAATTCCTTATAATCTGTATTTCTTCATGTGTTTGTAAATAAAATTAACTTGAATTGAATAACATCTAACTGTCTTGTCTCTGTTTTATTTATTTATTTTCTTTTTAACAAAGTACATACATCTAAGCCATTCATTGGGAGGGGGAAAATGGGGGCAGGAAATTTAGGCCTACAATTGCCCTAAGTAAATCTTGGATAGAATTTGGACTTATTCCCCCCCCCAAAAAAAAATAAATAAAATATAAAAAAATAAAAAAATAAAAAAAAATAAATAAAATAAAAATAAAAAATAAATAAATAAATAAAATAAATAAAAAAAAAAAAAACAAAAACAAAAACAAAAAACAAAAACAAATAAACAAACAAACATGAAAATGAAAAACTAAAAGCAAAAAAAAAAAAAGATCATTATAGTATTAATAATGAGGGGCGGGGAGGGGGGTTCCAGCCAACTTTTCTCAGCAAACATGTACAAAACACAAAAGTTACTATACATTCACGATTTTTAGCTTGTTCAGCCACCCCCCCCCCCCACTTGTGAACCCAGACCCTTCACTTTAAAAATTAGAAAAATAGAAATCACCAGGCCTCTGTACCTCATATATATAGCTTTAAAAAACAATAAACAAAACTTTTGTTTAATATTTATTATTATTTTTATTATTACTAGGCCCTACTATTTTTTTATTTAGTTATTTATTTTTTTCAATTCTATTCGCGAGTGAATCAAAAGCTAATCATCCTAACAACGAATTAAACAAACAAGGTAACTACTGTTGCCATGTCACATTCGACTTCGACTCGTGACGGAGACATCGTCGAAATGCAAACCTTCAACAAAAGAGGGCGGCACAATTTATCCCGCCATTGAATTACTTGCTTCTCTTGGTCAGTGGAATCGGTGGCAAAGATGTACGATATAGCGGTTGAATACTGAAATTTACTACTTTGAGGACATAAGGGAGCAGTGCTCAAGGAAAGGAAATAAGGAGAAGAAGATTGGAAACAATTCGGTAAGTGAATTTTCCATGTTTTATTCATATCGTTCATTTGCTCAATCTTTTGAGTACGACTGTGTTGATGTTTCGTACGTAGTCCCGTCTATGCTAGTCTCGGTAAGTTCATAACGGCTCCACTCCACGCGTGACTCTGACCATGACATGCCAGAATGGCAGAAAAAGAATAAAAAACAGCAAAAGAAAATGGGTTTTTTTACACACAGACCCCCAAAAAACCCTTGCCAATTTCACTTTTCCTTTAAATTGTCTTAATTCGTGCATGCCTCAACCAATCAATCTCCTTTTCTCTCAAAAGTTTTAAGACCACTATTAAATTATTCACATTTAACAGCATTTTAAGGGCTTTTTTTCAGGGGATTTGCTAAACTAGAACGGCAAATATAATTGCCAGTCATGTGCAGTCCTTGTGTGTAAAGTCCCTCTCTTCCTGGCTTCTCTATATAGCTATCCTTACTGTACTTTACTTTTCAGGTGAATGCAACTAGAGATCTATCCTAGATTCTGCAGCCATGGTGCAGCCGGTTCCAGAGCACATGAACTTTCCTCAAGAGGAGGAGAAAGTTCTCCAACTTTGGAAAGAATTGGATGCTTTTAAGTCCTGCCTCAAGCAGTCAAAAGGAAAACCAAGGTAAAGAAAATTCTGTGTGAATTACAAAATGCAACAGTTCTTCTTTTGTGTGCATAATAGAAGAATTGGTTTGTGAAACAAGTACATAGTCATAAACATCAAAGGTATAGCCGATGTAAGGATTTACGAGCTCAAATGCATAACTGTTATAAATGCGCTATGTACATGTAACAATTATTGTTGTACCACATATGCAATTTCATGATCAAGAATGTTTATGATGTCTATGACAGAAATGTTTATACTTTTCTAATCACAAAATATTCTTAATTTAGAAATTAAGTCTTGAAGCAACTTGCAAACTAAGCTTAACATGAATCTTTTGTTTTCAATATACAGGTATGCATTCTATGATGGTCCACCATTTGCTACTGGTCTACCTCATTATGGTCATATCTTAGCTGGAACTATCAAGGATGTTGTGACTCGTTATGCCCATCAGAGTGGTTTCCATGTGGATAGGAGGTTTGGATGGGATTGTCATGGCCTCCCTATTGTAAGTATTCAAATTGATTTTAATAATAGTGGTAATAGCGAAAACTTAGAGAGCTCACACACCGTCCAAGGACGCTCATGGCATAAAACGCTCATGGCGCTATGACACTCATGGCACTAGAACACTCACAGCGCTGAATAATGCAATGGTCATAATCTGTGTTATCATGTTTTTACAAGTGCTTGTCCTTCATCAGGCAGCTGACAAACTCTTGCAATTCCTTATGTTGTGACATGGTTGCGGCAAGTGTACGGCCACTTTGTCTCCTGCATGTCTAAAATATTAGAACCTCCCTGCGTTTGATGAAATAATTTTCTGAAAAATCTAACACAGACTGCACGCATGGCAGGTTTTGACCATGGCATTGATCACCAATACCGGTTTGACATTAAACTAAACTAAAGGTTGCTTTGCATCTAATAGCAAACACTGTGTTAGTTTGGTGTTTGAACGAGGGTTTTACATTCTTGATTTAGCCTTGGCTTGTTTATATGTTTTAATAAATCATGGCAGCAATTAAGGTTGTAGTTCAGAGTGATAGTATTCACAACAAAATACATGTAAGTAATGCCTCATGTATTTTTATTAAAACAATGATTAAAGTCATAGCAAATTTTGTATTTGCATAGTGTTTGCAGGAAACAAGATTATAAAACCTTGTTTCATGAGTAAATAGAACAATAAAAGTTGTAAATCCTAAGCATATAGACATCCAGACTTTAGAGGAAATAAAACTTCAACCGTCCAACGGTAGGGCTTTAAAAATGAATCAACCCATTCCAAGGCATGATATAAATTGTATGTAACATGTGCCACGTGGATCTTGTAATGCAATTCCATATTTTATGTTATTGCACCGTAATGATCATGCCTTGCACTCAATAACCTTGTATGTTAACCCTAATCTGCCCGGGGGGGGGGGCTAATTTAGCCCCCCCCTCGACATTTTTCGCGCTAAATTTTTTGACGCCGAGAAGCTAAAGCCACGGCGCTTCATGAGTTTTTTCTTTGAAGTCTTGCGCATCTTTTGAGACCAAAATGGCGAACCCCGGGTACCCGGTTCGCGAGTTACGCATAATTTTTACGCGTGCGTCAGACCCAAATTGCTCAAAAACGTGATTTCAATGTACAAAGTCAATGAAAATTGTGTTTTTAGCTAAAATTCATAAATGAAGTGATTAATTATTGCTTGTTAATGGTAATAATCATTTTGATTTGCTGCCTATTTATGACCAAAAATAATTCGTGATCAATTTGTCACGAAAAACAATAAGAAATAAAAAAGGTAAAAAAACAAGGAAATCATAAGAAATTCAAAAAACAATAAAATACATAAGAAATTTAATTTGATACTTGATTTTTTTCAATAAATGATAGGAATGCATAAAGAACATTCACACCCAAAAATTAGCATTCTAGCAGCTATATTTAGTGAATAAGAGAAAAAGTACGATCTCATGCATAATTAGCATAATTAGCATATATAATTAAACAAAACATTTTTTCAGAAAAATTAAACTATGTATTTATAAATTAACGCGACAGGGGACGTGCGTGCCAAGTTTCGTCGCGATTGTGCGGTTCAACAGCCGAGATCTCAGGGGGGCTAAATTAGCCCCCCCCCTGGCTATACGTTTTCAAAAAAGCCCGGCAGATTAGGGTTAATGATGTAATTCCCTATTTAAACTCATTGATCCTTTGCTGGAAATCCAAAAGGGAAAATGGAATGTATATCCTCTTTTGCAAAAATAACAATCTTAATTACCACTAATGTAACATCATCATTCTTGTGAGATAAACTATCAGATTTTAAAACTTTTTACCAAACTGCATTAACAGATGAAGCCCATAACAACATTCAGTTGATATCAATAGGAACAGAAAAAACTGAAAGAAACTTAAAACTATCAGTGAAATTTTGTGAAATCCCATGAAAGGTAAACAAAGTTTCCTTTCAAATTTTTTGGCATGAATATTCAAGATGCTATCCATTCATGATAATTGCCTTATCAATGGTCCTTTGATGGATAGAGGCAATGTATTAAAAAGAGTTTCTTATAGTTAGATCAAATGCACAATTAAATTATTATATTTGAGAAAATGGCAATTTATGGAATTTGCAGTACTACACACATTGAAATAGGAGAGCTCCTTACAACATGAAAATTCATACTTTTAAATCCTTTGCAGATTTTCAGCAAATCTCTACAATGTCTGATTTGATTAAAAACAATGGGTAGAGTTTTAACAATGCTAACAGAAAAACCAAAGTAATGTCGATTCATGACTTTTGTTTTGTTTAATTTTGTAGGATATGAAATGACAAGAACTTGGCATCAAGAACCTGAGTGATGTAGCCAAGATGGGAATCGAAGCTACAAACAATGAGTGTTAGAAGATTGATCTCGTTATGCTAATGAAATGGCGGAGGTTAAGCGCAACCTGATTATATCTTTTGAAAGAAAATTATGCAAACTTCAAGCGGCAAAACTAGTTTAACTCAAGACCCATATTCCGAATTAAGACTTAGTTTGTTCGAGTGCAAGTCTTGCAAAATAATTGTGCCGAAACCTTTTTTTCTGATGCATCAGTCAACATGTAGACCAAAACGGACCCACAATAGCTTTGTACGAATGCAACTTCATTAAAACTCAATATTCGCTCCAGAATACAGGATTTGTGTTCCACTCAAAATTGATAATCCCTGTTCCACATGTATTTTTGAGGGCGTAGTTATACCATATATGTCTAGATTATTAAAACAAAATGAGTATAAAATACTATGTAGGTTTCATGTAGGCAAATAAAAAGGATATTATGATTGTGTAACAATATCATAATAGTTGTAGCAACAAAATTTGTACATGTGGCTAGACAGACCCATGTTCATTGTGGCAATCATAATGAAATACAGGTTAACAAACTTTATAATTGAGCTTGTATAAATCAATGCAAGTAACAAATGATATGATATTCTCTGTTCATTTCGATGTATTCATTGTGGAGCTATTAATTTGTTTTATTGCTATATTTACTGAAAATTAGTTAATGGAAAAAAAAGTATTCCTTATCCTGTTGCAAAATGGATTATACACTACCTTTAAAACATTTCAATAAATTAATGAATATGTCTATATTTTAGGAAATCATCACACGTCTTGGTCGGTGGATAGACTTCAAGAAGGACTACAAGACCCTTTATCCATGGTATATGGAGAGTGTATGGTGGGTCTTCAAACAGCTCTTTGACAAGGGCATGGTGTATAGAGGATTCAAGGTATGTCCCATGAGATAACATTGTACGTGATAAAATCTAATTGATTTGTATTCACTCTATACAGCCTTTGGAACATTTTGTGATATTGGTAAATGTAGGTAAATTTCTAATCCCCTATTAGGCTATAATGATTGGCTCCAATTTGTATTATGGCATAATGCTCCTGGATGAATGATACAAGGCCCTCTTAGTATTATATTTCCTCCAGGAAAGCAGATTGACATGTAAGTTATTGAAAGCAAAAGAAAGCAAAGCGGTCTTTCTTATGGGTTTGGAAGAAGTGCTATATAATAGATGCTGCATAGTATAACAAGGAAAACTCATTAAAAAATCCAATGCATCTCCTCACTGTTTTTTAGGATTTTTGTGTTATTTTTGTTGTTGTCGTTGTTGTTCCTATCTTTCAAACAAGTAACCACATTCAATGGGGCTTACATACAATATAAACTATATCTACAATTGTTGTTTTTAAATATGTGCTGACTATGCTTTATATTTTGATACTATCAGGTGATGCCCTATTCCACTGCTTGCAATACCCCTCTCTCCAACTTTGAGAGTGGACAGAACTACAAGGATGTTGTAGATCCTGCGGGTGAGTAGTCAATCTATTCAATAGACAATTATTTCCTGTAATCTCTGAAACAATCCATCCCTATCCTTCCCTCAATCCTAAAATGTATGGGAGGAACCCTCCCTTCCCTTAATCCTTTCCTTTTTAGAATCAACCTCTCTAGCAACAGCAGTAATGGTAAATCATGCTTGATAAGAACATAGGTAATCAAAATTATCAGTCATTCATTATGCATGGTTACTAACCTACATGTAGTTCTCCAGATATTATTTCCTCCATTAACTAAATAAAATTGCCAACTTGTGTAGATGGAGTGTTCAATTTCAAGTAGAGTTGGCACCTGCATTTACTCTTGTATTACTCTTTTATTATCATTATTGCATCTCTGCAGGAACGGTGATTATAAACTTTAAAAGGGGGTCTGGGGTGAGCATGATCGCTTGGTTCATAACCCCTTCCACCTTAACCCAGTAATCTGGCCCCTTTCTTCAAAATTTGCAAGATCTCTTTCTGAAATTAATGCCAATGTTTCCCTCAAACTAACCAATTTTCACTTATTCAATAACTAGTGATTATAAACTTCCCACTTGATGACGAGGCTGGAGTGAGTATGATCGCTTGGACCACCACCCCCTGGACATTACCCAGTAACTTGGCCCTCTGTGTCAACCCTGGTATGGACTATGTCAAGATCAAACATAAGAAAGATGGCAAGGTCTATATCATGATGGAGGCCAGGCTTGGGGCTTTGTTCAAGAAGGAAAAGGAATATCAAGTATTGGCCAAGTAAGAAAGACTTGTAGATTACCAATGATATAAATTGTTTTGATACTGTTAATGAAAATCATGGTAAAAATGAGTTATTGCTGAATCAACCAAAACTTGTGCAGAATGTTACAACATATACCGTGTGCAATAAGTATTGTCGCCCCTTACACAAGATATACAAAAATGCAGTATAAATAATCATTTGACTGAATTTTATTGGTATAAATACAATATTTTTACCTATAATATATCAGTTAACATTAATATTAACTAACATAGCAATTTAACGGAAATAGTTTCCCCCTGGGGGTCAATGACGCTGGACCAACATCTCGCCAAGTTTTCTAAGCTTGACCCAGTAAAAACGGCCTCACTGATTGATGCTTTTTCTTCACCCCATCTCTCCGAACCTTGCAACAGTGTTAAACCCATCTTTTCTACCTGCCAAGAAGACTTGCTATCTCCTTGTTCATTTTTCTTCTTTTCTCCAAGTTTTAGCTAATTTCCTTTCGCTCTCAGTACTTTCCTTCGTCCTCTTGTTGTTATTTTCCACCATTTTTCAATGTCCGCAAGGAGGCTCGAGATCTCTAAATTCATGCATGAAAGTTCAAACCAGCATTGCTCTACTTATACACATTACACAAAGTTCATCTATACATCATATAAAAGTTAATTTCAACAGCTAAGTTGGCATATTTGTTTGAAAGCCAAAATCATTACGCCCCTAAGTACTAAGTTCAATACAAGCATGATGTAAGGGGTGACAATACTTATTGCACATGGTATACAAGTATATGATAACTATTGGATGATTTTCATAGAAAATATATTGTAGCTAAGTAATGAGTGAAGAGAGGGAGAATTAAGGAAGTAATCTATTCAACATTTGCTCACCACATGGTCGCTGTATGTGCAAATGAGAGTTGTAGTTTTTTGATAGCTTCCACTATATTTTCATAAACTTATTTATAATTTGTTAATTCAAACAACAATCTACTTTGTGTTAAACATTTTATAGTACGACATGAAAGAACTTCAATTGATTCAGTGAAGATTTTTTATTGAAATGGTGGCCATTCATCATAAATCTGTACGCTTCATTTTACAGGTTCAAAGGATCCACTCTGAAGGGTAGGAAGTATCAACCTCTCTTCCCATACTTTGCTCACGTGAGTTACTTATTACCTTATTTTAACAGAATTATTGGTTTTGAAAATCAATGAAAAACAATGTGACACTCCAGAAAATTGACAACAATCGGGGAAAATCAATCTCTCTTAATTATGACTCTGATTATGAAACAAATTTATATTCTTAATTCTATTTTGAAAAAGTCTTATCACGTATTTGATATAACTTTTTGTAGTTGAAAGTGCTTTTGTAGAATTGCATAAAATAGATCATTGAGTGAATATAAGCAGAAAAAAATAATGGGTACAGAGAAGTAAGCTCAGAAACTCATTTAGATTAAATTCTATGACTTTTAATTTTGTCTATGTTTTTCTTTCTTATTCAGTTGAAGAAGACAGGTGCTTTCAAGATTTGTACTGATGGCTATGTGACGGATGACAGTGGTACAGGAGTGGTACATCAAGCTGCGTACTTTGGACAAGTGAGTACTATGAATGTCAATTATCAATATTTGCTTCATGATACAGCGGCAGAGTTTTTTTTATGTGATTCTGCCCTGGACATACCTCTTAAGCTCTCAAAGAGTATTCCCAGTCGAATATATAACTGTTTTATTGTTTTATACAACCCAACTCCAAAAAAAAAAACAACTAATGAAATGCCTGTACATAAGCAGCAAGGTGGAACTACAGGTCCAAGTCATATCTAATGGGCTTGATATTGAGGAATAATATCTTACTAGTGGGCAGTAGTGCATCGACTGGATTTTGAACCCAAGTCTTCCCTGTTGGAAGACCACTGCACTGCTGCACCACGTCAAAGCAGTGAAACCTACCACTAGCTTGCAATTTATGGTAATGTAATATTTTGTTCAATTTGATGTCGGTTCAGAGTCTTTTTTCACAGGTGTGGCCTGGCTATTAGCCAGGGAGTTTTGATGATAAAATTTATTCATCTCCACAAGGCTAAGAAACAATGAGCCCACTTCAAACTCCAGATCTGTATCATCTCATTTTCCCGTTTAGGGATCTACTAAATTGATAAATTGCACAATATTTTTGTATTTCTCCATTTTATCCATGTAGGATGATTACAGGGTGTGTCTAGAGCATGGTGTCATCACCAAGGAGATGGTCGTCTGCCCTGTAGATGCTAGTGGACGATTCACCAGCGAGGTCACAGACTTTGTTGGACAGTATGTCAAGGTTAGTTCAAAGGTCATGTGGAGTGAAGGGTGCATATTGTAGAAAGAAAAGGATGTCATATTATAGTCAGATTTGTTACATATGATGACAAAGATACATGTTTATCTTCATTTGTGGCATATTCACCAGCGAGGTCACAGACTTAATTGGACAGTATGTCAAGGTCAGTTCAAAAGCTCAAAGGTCATGTTGAGTTAACCGTGCATATTGTACCTGTTGTGGAATGAAAAGTGTGTCATGCTCATGTAGTCAGATTTGTTACATATTATGACGAAGAGACAGTAATTAGTCTTCATTTTGTTGTTTTGATAAAGCAATGTCATGAGAGCCTGTGCTTGTTTGCTTGCATTCATTGTAGGCTACAAGTTGTAAATAACTCATATATATCAGTAGTCATATCAACAGGTGGTTACTACTACAGAATCTAAATATAGCACGAAAACGAGACATGGCCGACTGAAACTTTTTGATCTTGCACTCATCAGAGTGTTGTAATTGTTAGTGATTTTTCAATGGCAACCAGTCACCTTTGACTCTTGTCTATACAGCAAATATATTATAATATTTGTTCATTTATTTTCTTCTGAATACCGTTGAAAAATTTATGAGAAAGAGATATCACGCCAGGAATCTGCCCTACCCATTGTCAGTGCTTCCCCTGACAAAACCTGACCAAGTTACTTTGTGAATGCTAATAATAATATCTTGCTTCGGGATGCTGACAAGCAGATAATCAAGAAACTGGAGGAACTAGGTCCACTGGTGGACAGTAGTACCTGCAAACATGGCTACCCATTCTACTGGCATTCAGACACCCCTCTGATCTACAAGGCTAATAATATTGATATCTCGCTTTCTCTTGTAGGATGCTGACAAGCAGATCGTCAAGAAACTGGAGGAACTAGGTCGCCTGGTGGACAGTAGTACCTGTAAACATAGCTATCCATATCTGCTGACATTCAGACATCCTTCTGATCTACGAGGCTAATAATATTGATATCTTGTTCTCTCTTGTAGGAGGCTGACAAGCTGATTATCAAGAAGCTAAAGGAGTTAGGTCGTCTGGTGGACAGTATTACCTGCAAACATAGCTACCCATTATTCAGACACCCTGTGATCTTCAAGGCTAATAGTATTGATATCCTGCTACCCCTTGTAGGATGCTGACAAGCAGATCATCAAGAAGCTGAATGAGCTAGGTCGCCTGGTGGACAGTAGTACCTGCAAACATAGCTACCCATTCTGCTGGCATTCAAAGACCCCTCTGATCTACAAGGTTAATAATATTGATATCTTGCTCTATTTTATAGGACGCTGACAAGCAGATAATTAAGAAGCTGAAGGAGCTAGGTCGCCTGGTGGACAGTAGTACCTGCAAACATAGCTACCCATTCTGCTGGCGTTCAGACACCCCTCTCATCTACAAGGCTGTACCTAGCTGGTTCATCAGGGTTGAAAACATGCAGGAAAAACTACTAGCGAACAACCAAGAAACCTATTGGTGAGACATCGAAGAATTGCAACATTATTTGAAGTGCTTTTGTATATGGAAAAATTTTGCATGATACAACTCCAGTTTCAATCCAAGTTATAGAGGTCTAAGGATATTTTTTGTTAATTAACCATTTTTCAAAGATTTTGAAGTCATATTTAGGTACTTGTTTATGTGGGCACTCTCGCCTTGTTATATTATAATATAATAATAAGATTATATTTCAATTTTTGAGGGGGATATGTTTCTCTGTATATTTTCTTTTATTTCAAATATGAATAATCACTGAACAGTATGTGAAACACTATTGTAAGTTTGTCCATGAATGAGGGATCACAAGTTAGCCTTGCTGTAATACTCTACGTTCAGGTTCCTGCATGTGACCACAAAATTACTCTGGTCAGACCAAGGTTGTAATTTCAGAATACATCTTTCAGAAAGTAATGTTATAGCTTGTTCTGTAAATAAACAAGAATCTGTAAAGTGAATTAACTGATCAAATCCATGATTGATTCCTCACAGGGTACCAGAGTTTGTGAAGGAGAAGCGATTTGCCAACTGGTTACGGGATGCACACGACTGGGCAGTCTCTCGTAACCGTTACTTTGGCACTCCTATCCCTATATGGGTTAGTGAAGATATGGAGGAGATGGTGTGTGTCGGATCCATTCAGGAGCTCAATGAACTGACCGGGGTGGATACCACTGATCTTCACAGGGAACAGTAAGTCCTTGTTTCTTTTTAGACCTTCTTGGTTTTACAGATTCTTAGTGAAGGTACATTTATTTTTTATTTATTTATTGTTTTATAATATCCTGTTGGGAAGTTTGATCTGGGCCCTGTAACATAAAGAGTTGCAATCAATTGGAAATTGATAGTAGCCCATCAGAATCCTTTTTGCATAGATTTCTTTAATAGGAATCTCCCTGTGTACCAATCAAAATGGGTGTTTCAAATTTTATTTATTTATTTTTTTTTTTGCATGTACATATATCGGAGGTTTTTTCGGCGGTGTTTTTCATTGTGTATTCTGGAAATATTTTCCGCTCTCACTGTGTGTAGACTCGGAACACGACATTGATTTGAAGAAGTTGCAGCCAAAGAAATCGTGAATTTTCTATACCTAAAATTGCAAAATTTTCTGCGGGAGGGGGAACTCCCCTCCCGAACCCACCCCCAGGAAGTTTGGTCGCTACGCTCCCTCACTGGTAGCAATTTTCCTCTTTTTTTTGAAATTTCTCTGTCTCATGCCTGCTGATATGATATTGGCTTTATATCCTATCCTAGGAATAAGTTAAAGAGAAATACAGGAGGACATGAAGGTGTTACTGAACATACAACCTCCTGGTTAAGAGAACATTGCTCTACTACTGGGCTATTATGCATCAAATTTATCTTAATTTTTATTTTAAAGGGAATCTAGTGTAGTGGGAAGGTGTGGGAAAGATAAAGACAATTATTGTGAGCTTTCATGTTATTTTCATACTATTTGGGAAGGGTATCATGATAAAAAGCTCCACAAGAAAAGATTGCTCGTCTGTTGCCCTAATAATCATAATATGACCTAAAATATACCGAAACAACTGAATGTTTGGGTCCCACACATTTTGTGCTGCCCCATATATGGCATTTCTGTTTAAGTCCATGTGACTCAAAGCTGAATTGGGTTAATTTCTTATCATTTTGTCCATTCCAAAACCTCACAGCACAAAATAATGCTTAGTTGAACTGTTATCAATCTTTCCAAATCACTTTTAGACAGTGTCTTTCTCATTTCAATGTCATGACTAGAACAATAGTTTCACTTTAACTCTGCACGGATCTGCTTTTTTTATGAAATCCTGTTGGAAAGTCTGATATGCTATAATTTTCAAATTAACCTTACAGTCTGGAAAGAAAGTCTATTCTAGTTAGTGAGACATACATGGGACTGACAGCTGTAAGTACTGTCCTAGAAAATTAGTATTTTGGGAGTAATGCCTTAAATACCAGAGGACATCAGGATCTTCTGGTTATATAGAGACCATTGCTTTACCACTGGGTTGCCATGCCTAAAAATGAATATATTCCAAAGCAATCATTTAAAATTAATTTTCAACTGCCTTTCCTCCAAGACAATTTGAAACATTATGTATAGGAAGATAACAATTGACTGTTTTCTCCCCCATTTGTACTACAGTGTCGATAAGCTGACTATCCCCTCCAAGCGTCCTGGTAAACCACCCCTAAAACGTATCTCTGAGGTCTTTGATTGCTGGTTTGAAAGTGGCAGGTATGAGATCATTTTATTCTCATTTTTCATAGTAGTTCTTGACATCTGGATATGCCGTTCATGGAGAATTTTTGTTTCACTTTTATCTTTCTTGATGCACCTTCAAATATTTTTTTTATTCAATGACATATTCGTACTGTTAAAGATATTTGTTGTAATGGCTATAAAATTTCATGGAGGACATTTTTAACAGAAAATCTATATGTTTTTATGCCTCCACCACCGAAGGTGGTGCCGGAGGCATTATGTTTTCGGGTTGTCCGTCCGTCCGTCCGTACGTCCGTCCCGTTTCGTTCCCGGATAACTTAAGAACCGTTGGATCATTTCAAACTTGGATGATGTAGCTATGGTAGGGACAATGATCTGATTAGACTTTGGGTTATAAGGCAAAGGTCAAAGCCACAGAGGTCATTGTTGCATTGAAAATGGCTCGTTCTCGCCATAACTTAAAAACCGTTTGACGGGGTACAACTTAATACTTGGGTATGGGTGCCTATGGGAGGGGCAATGAGCTTTATTAAGATTTTAGGGTCATGAGGTCAAGGTCAAAGGTCACAGATGTCATTGTATAACATGAAATGGTTCGTTCTCGCAATAATTAGAACTGGTGAGGTAACTTCAACTTGAGTAATTGTTGCATTATGGGAGGGGCAATGAAACTGATGTAGATTTTGGGATCAAAGGTTCAAGTCACAGAGGTCATATGTATACATAAAAATAGTTGTTCTCGTGATACATTAAGAACATGTGTAAGGATATCTTCAAACTTGGGTATATATTGCATATGGACGGACAATAACTGATTAGTAATTTGAGTCATTGAGTCAAACGTTCAAAGCCACAGAGGACATTGTGTACGTGAAAATGCTTGTTTTCTTGCGATAACTTCAAGAACAGTTTGATGGCATGACTTCAAACTTGGTATGTGTGCATATGGTAGGAAAGATTTATTATATTTTGAGGGATCATGAAGTCAAAGGTCAAGGGTACAGACTATTTATACTGAAAATGGCACGTTCTGCTGTAACTTTGAATCCGTTTTTATGGATCAACTTCAAACTTGGGTCATGTGAGGAAAGATAAACTGATTAGATTTTGAGTGGTCAGGACATCAAGTCACTGGTTATTTAGTTAAATGACTCGTTTGTGCAATTTTCTGAAGGGGACTTTGACAGATTCAACCTTAAACAATGTTTATTCCTTTTTATTACATCAGTAGCCATACCTTCCTGAGTTGAAATAATTCTATATCATACAACTTTAATAGATTTTGGGGGTCATATCTCAAAGATGCATGGTTATATAATGGATGTAAAATAGTCACATGCGCATGCCTTTTTTTCCGAATGCTGGCATACGGAGGCATGCGCTTCCGACGTGCGCGTCGAAGATTCATCTAGTTAAATATTAACATATCTGATGAAGTATTATGCTTCCAATTTTTTTCAATTACCATTTGTAACATAACTATATATTTTACTGTTTGCAAGGTAGTTAAATTTATTTATATTGATTTTTTTCTCAGAAAATGATATTACGTTACTAAGTCGATAGAGAGATGCTTTATGTGATATCCTTTTTCATGTCCTTAGCATTATATCTCAGGTGAGTGGTTTTAAAAAGCAAGTTTGATAACAGTGGAACATTTTTTATTTTTTATTCAAACATATTTAGTTCAGGATAAACAGAAGATATTGACAAAATAAAAAAATGTCATCTTTTTTACATCATGTTCCTGGATAACAAATTTTAAAAAAATAAATCACATTAACAACTAGATTTTAATATAACATCAGTAACCAAAAGATATATCATATTACGAATACAAATAGAAAAATATGCAATGGTAAATCGTGTAAAATAAGTAGTGCTGCTGCCAAAAAAAAAAAAGATCGGATCATGATCGGATCGGAAAAATTGGGCACACATGATCGGATCGGATCGGATATCGAGGACAGAATAATTACATTTATAAAAGAAAAAAAAACAAGAGCCCATTATATTCGCGAAAAGTTCGCACTCGCCAAAAGCAATCCGTTAGGGCCCTAGCCCGTCGCTGCACGCATGCAGTCCTTTGAATTGAGGACAAACCACCAGTGCGATGGTGAGATGTAAACAAAACTCTGACGAAAACACAAACATTTGAAAATAGTTCACATAAATAATTTACCTCGATCGATCAAAAGTAATTGAAAAAGCCCGGCTGGCTCCCTAAGTTTTCTCTAGTATTAGCCACGAAAAATGAAATTTCTTACCAGCACTTAAACTCATGCTTTATTCCATCTAAAAATTAAAATTCTGTAGTCAAAATCGTGAAATAGCGCTCAGAATTCCAAGGCACACTTTGCTGACTCAGCGCGAATACAAATTTGCAAAGAATTAACACAACGATGGAATTGACATGCATGATAACGTTATACCTCCGCACTCGTATAAGTGCGCAATACATGTAGCTTGTATGTCGGTGCAAGAGATAATGTACACACTAAGACAAACGCACGTGGTCGGTGCGTGTTTGTTTGATTTTATGTTTACATGTTCATGTGCGTCTTCAGCGTGCCTGGATGACCTACTTCACGAACTCCAAACTTCAAAGGCGTGTGGGGTTGATTGTTGTTGTGTGAATATTACGATTGTGGCTAACCTGACGCATGTATATTGGTCAAAGGGACTGAAAAGAATAAAACAAAAAACAAAAAAGTTTGACTAGAATGTCGAAGGGCGCGGCATGCAGCAGGTACGAGCGGTGTGTGTGCACTGCTCTGGCGCGATAAATATAAACATTGATCATATACATTCGATTTTTTTTACGTGGGTTAAGATCGAATATCAAACGAGATTTAAGAAAAGGGGGAAAATCGATCGGATCGGGGACTCGATCATCGGATCGGCACAGCACTAAAAATAAGTAAACAAAATACAGAGATTTAATATTTAAAAAGATATATATAAGAATAGTTATACAATTTGATGATAGTATTTTAAAAAAAATGATCAGTGGAATTGATGCTATAAAAGATTTAAAAACAGCATAAAACTGTATCGCTGAGAGAGGCAAGTTTCATTCAGCGTAGTTATTTTAGGTAAAGTACAGATTAAAGGATATGCCAAGTTTAGTATTTTAAGATGAAAATCCAATATATATGTGCTTGTTTAAATTTTGATATTGAACAGCTTTGTACTAATGCAAATTAATTTTGTATTGTCCTACCAGTATGCCATATGCTCAGGTGCACTACCCCTTTGAGAACAAGAAGGAGTTTGAAGACAGCTTCCCGGCTAACTTCATTGCTGAGGGTATAGACCAGACAAGAGGATGGTAAGAGCATGTGTCATTCATATTCTATTAAATATGGTTACAACAATATATTTAATTGAAGTTCATAATGCTCATAAAAATCTACAAAGTTGAAACAAGGTCTGTTCACATGATTTAAAAGATACTTTTAAGTCAACTTTTAATTTATTAAAGTCAATGGTATATTTAGTTGGTATATTAAAAATGTATTCATCAAGTTATATCACAATTAATGTCGGCATTGATGAAAATAAGAAAATAGGAAATTACATATTAAACCATTATGGGCCACATGCTGTCCTAACTTTGGTGTTTATTAAAAGTCTTTGCACATCATATACAGATGATAGATTTATTTTGCTATTCTTACAAATTATTGTACGTTCCTATTCAATGTTTAATATTCTGTTTCATCCTTGCGTGGTTGTACACATATAACCATGTATGCAACACATTTCACTTCTTTGATTTGCCAAATTGCGGTCAGTGATATCATCATTTCAGGAATAAAATCTTACAGGTTTGCCTCCGGGGCAACCTAGCATGAGCTACTACAAATCAGAATGTTATATTGTTTTATCGTTTGGTAGGTTCTACACCTTGATTGTGATCTCTACTGCACTCTTTGACAAGCCTGCTTTCAAGAACCTCATTGCCAATGGGTTGATCTTGGCATCGGATGGACAGAAGATGAGCAAGCGGAAGAAGAATTATCCTGACCCTATGAACGTTGTCACCAAATATGGTGCTGATGCTCTCAGGTAAGTCTTACATCATTGTATAATCTCATTGTATAACCTCATGAGATACTGTAAAACCATAATTATGCCTCCGCACCGAGGTGGTGCCGGAGGCATTATGTTTTCGGGTTGTCCGTCCTCGTCCGTCGTACTCGTCCGTTTCGTTCTCGCGATAACTTAAGAACCGTTTGACGAATCACTTTCAAACTTGGATCATGTATGCATATGGTAGGGACAATGATCTAATTAGATTTTAGGGTCATGAGGTCAAAGGTCAAAGGTCACAGAGGTCATTGTATGCATGAAAATGGCTCGTTCTCGCCATAACTTAAAACCATTTGACGGGTCAACTTCAAACTTCGGTAATGTGTGCCTATGGGAGGGGCAATGAACTGATTAGATTTTAGGGTCATGAGGTCAAAGGTCAAAGGTCAAAGATGTCATTGTATACATGAAAATGGTTCGTTCTCGCAATAACTTAAGAACTGTGTGACGGGTCAACTTCAAACTTGAGTAATGTGTGCATATGGGAGGGGCAATGAATGATTAGATTTTGGGGTCAAAGGTCACAGAGGTCATTGTATACATAAAATAGTTTGTGCTCATGATAACTTAAGAACCGTTTGAGGATAAACTTGAAACTTGGGTCATATGTGCATATATGAGGGTCAATAAACTTATTAGATTTGGGGTCATGAGGTCAAAGGTCACAGGTCATTGTGTAGTGAAAATGGCTCTCGTTCTTGCGATAACTTAAGAACCGTTTGAGGGATCAACTTCAAACTTGGATCATATTTACATATGGGAGGGACAATGAACTTATCAGATTTTGGGGTCATGAGGTCAAAGGTCACAGAGGTCATTGTGTACATGAAAATGGCTTGTTCTCGCAATAACTTAAAACCGTTTGACGGATCAATTTCAAACTTGGGTCATAGTGCATATGGGACGGACAATAAACTGATTAGAATTTAGAGTCATGAGGTCAAAGTTCAAAGGCCACAGAGGACATTGTGTACATGAAAATGGCTTGTTCTGCGATAAATTAAGAACAGTTTGATGGATGACACATCAACTTGGTCATGTGTGAATATGTAGGGACAATGAATTTATTTATATTTGAGGTCATAAAGTCAAAGGTCAAGGTCACAGACGTCATTGTATACATGAAAATGGCACGTTCTTGCTGTAACTTCTGAACCGTTTATGGATCAACTTCAAACTTGGGTCATGTGGAGGAAAGATGACTGATTAGATTTTTGAGGTCAGGACATCAAAGGTCACTGGTTATTTATGTAAATGACTCGTTTGTGCAATTTCTGAGGACCTTTGACAGATCAACTATACATGTTATCCTTTTTATTACATCAGTAGCCATCCTTCCTGAGTTGAAATAATTCTGATGATACAACTTTAATAGATTTGGGGTCATATCTGAAAGATGTCATGGTATAAATGGATGTAAAATACTCAACCCGATGCCGCATGCCTTTTTTTTCCGATGTGGCAATACGGAGGCATGCCTTCCGACCGTGCGCGGTCGAAGATTCATCTAGTTTTTTTCTTGTTAAAATCTTTTGCTAATTTTACAAGGGGGTCGATATATGCAAAATACATTGATCAATACAATGCATGTTTTCTTGTGCATTACAGGGACCGAAATAATGAACTCTTGGCTTGACTACTGTGCTGTTGTGTTTTTAATCAAGTCACTGTGACTTGTAAATAGGTTATATGTTTATATTCTTGGCAATAAATTCATTAATCAAGATATGAATATAACAACTTCTGCTTATTATGATATTGCATTCATCCTTTGTTAGACTTTACCTGATCAACTCTCCCGTTGTCCGAGCTGAGAATCTTCGTTTCCAGGAGACCGGAGTGAGGGATGTTCTCAAGGATATCTTCCTACCATGGTTCAATGCCTACAGATTCCTCATGCAGAATGTGGAGAGATTAGAAAGGGTGAGGTTTCAAATGCCAAGACTGAGCTCAAATATGCTTTTACCATTCTACCAAATTACAATTGACATAGGCAGCTACAGTGCCAAAAACCCATGGAAAAGGCTTTGCATAAAAACAAATTTGACTATTATCTACAAAAGTACATGGTGTTCCCAACTTGAAACCCAGCTTTCTGGAGTTTGCATCCTTCTCATTGTTTTTTTTTTATATTTTTTTAAGAATTGTAATAATAATGTGCCAAAATCCTCTGTGCAGAAAGTCCTCAAGGTGAATGTGCAGAATAACTAAGACCTAAACAAAAATGTTTTTTCTTGTGACTTTTGAAAAATTTGAAGTTATACACCTCTTCAGGAAGGCTATTCCATAGTTAAAAACTTTAGGGACAACATAAATATATGTATAAGTACAGACCACTGTATGGTGTGTTGTCGTACTGTTTTAAGGAAATAATATGATTTTCAATCAATCTGTCAATCAATCAAAAGTGATATTTGATATCTTATTAATAGTGATTGATTAATAATAAATAATCATACATCTATTCATTTTTCCCCATAGGAGGAGAATGTAAAGTTCTGTCACAATGAGCATACCTTCAAACCATCTGATAACATCATGGATAGATGGATCTTATCCTTCACACAGTCTCTTACCAAGTTCTTCCATCAGGAAATGGCTGGTAAGTACTCAACTTAATTTTACTGTCATCATCTAATGGCTCTTTTAGAAGTTTTATGTGGTCTACTGTGACAACTACCCCCCAGATAACTACCCTTCTGACAGACATCCCTTTCCCCCCCCCCCCCCCCCACACTACCAAAATTAGACTCCCTAACCTTACACCTTTACCCCTATCCTATTTCCTTGGAATCGAACTGCAAGTCTATCCTGGAACATGACTGTCCAGGCGCATGATTGTTCATGATACAAGTTCTTTCATAAGAGATGCCTGGTGAGCTCATCTCTAAGACTACACATTTAATGGCTTAATTTGTCTTTATGGCTTTTATGAATAGGCTTTCTAGGTCGTATCGGTGCTAGGGTATATTCGAGGGTTAAAAACTGAGTCATTTCATAATTTTACAGCAGACCAGCACACTGCACCACACTCAATCCAAGCCCCAATCGCCTCGTTCGAATCCCACTCCACCCAAACTCAGTACTACTTTGCCTTCTCTCCCTTCCTCCTTACACCCCATCCCCACTCACCACTGCTTAAAAATATATTTCTAAGCATTACTTAGGTCATCAGAAATCTGTGAAGTATTGTGGTGTTTACTCATGTCAAAGATATACCAAAGTTTCTCTTAGTTTTAAGGCCTTTCTTTCCTTTTAAAAAAAAACAATCTTTTTTCATCAAGATTATCATTCCCACTCAATGTGATTGCCGTATTTTTCACTGATTGACATTGCATGAGAACTCATCAGGCAATGTCTTATCAATAATTTTTTTTTAAATTTAGCGTTATCGTCTATACACAGTGGTGGTTGAAGGCTGGTCAAGTTTTAACATGCTGACCAACTGGTATGTCCGCTCTAACAGGAAACGACTCACGCAATTATCTATATATATTAGGCTTCTCGAGTGTAGATTATTCCCTGCTTTGCTGCAATGGACGAATCAAATTCTCTGCCTATGGTTTTGTGGTACTTATAATGCAGTCAATGATTTTTTTTAAGTTTGAGAGTATGCTTTATTGTCATAATATTTATATTGTAGAACTGACTGAAAATTAAACTGATTTGCCACTTTCAACGTGTGAGTAAACAGGTACTAGTAGAAATAAATTTTAAATTTTGACCAACCTTATCAGGAGAATCTTGTTCTGAAACCCAGGTTTTCAAGTTACAAGGTCTGCTTGGATCCTAAGGCATAAACACTTTGTAAATGACACCAGTACAATACCTCAGTCTTTGCACATTTTACCTGGTACAGCGAATATTCTCTGACTTTTATTGCGTCTATTTATTATTGAGAGACAGATTGATCTGTGTTTCTTCGTTGCTTTACCACCCATCGGTGCGGGTCATGTTGCCTTCTCACGTTCATATCCCTCATGAATGCTCTGATTTCTACCATTTCTTGCAGGAGAAGACACTCTCCGGTTAGCCAAGGATGTGAAGATGCTCTCCCATTGCTCCTCTTCAGTGGCTCTGTACCTATTGGTGTCGGGTTCATGTCCCCTTCTACACCGATCCTCCTGAACGTATTTGATTTCTTACTATTTCGGGGGAAGGAGGTACGCAAGGATTGTTGAAGATTGCTCTCCATGCTCTCTCTTCAGTGTGCTGTACCTATGGGTGTGGTTCATGTCCCCTTTCATCACCGATCTCACTGAACGTATTTGATTTCTTACTATTCAGGAGAAGGACGGTAGCAAGGATTGTGAACGATGTCTCCATGCTTCTCTTCAGTGTGCTGTTACACTAGGTGTGGGTCATGTCCCCTTTCACACCGATCCTCACTGAACGTATTGATTTCTTACTATTTCCGGGAGAAGAGGGAGCAAGGATTGCTGAAGATGCTCTCCATGCTTCTCTTCAGTGTGTCATACACTATGGTGCCTGGGTCATGTTCCCTTTCACACCGATCCTACTGAACGTATTGATTTCTTACTATTCGGGTGGGAGAAGGAGGTAGCAAGGTTGTGAAGATGCTCCTGCTCTCTCAGTGTGCTGTTACACATGTTGCGGTCTGTCCCTCACATCGATCCTCACTGAACGTTTTGGTTTCTATCTTTCATTGAGGGATGGAGGTAGAAGGTTGTGAAGATGCTCTCCATGCTGTCTTCAGTGTGCTTTACACCATGGTGACAGTCATGTCCCCGTCCACATCAATCCTCACTGAACGTTTAGATTTCTATCTTACCATTACAGGGAGAAGGAGGTAGCAAGGATTGTGAAGATGCTCTCTTCAGTGTGCTCTACACCATGATGCGGGTCATGTCCCCTTTCACACCGATCCTCACAGAACGTTTTGCTTTCTACCTTACTATTGTAGGGGGAAGGAAGTAGCAAAGATTGTGAAGATGCTCTACATGCTCTCTTCAGTGTGCTCTACACCATGGTGCGGGTCATGTCCCCTTTCACATTGATCCTCACTGAACGTTTTGATTTCTATCTTCCCTTTGCAGGGAGAAGGAGGTAGCAAGGATTGTGAAGATGCTCTACATGCTCTCTTCAGTGTGCTCTACACCATGGTGCGGGTCATGTCCCCTTTCACACCCTTCCTCACCGAGCACATGTACCAGAACCTGAGGCACATGGTAGAGGTGGATCCAACTTCTACACAGGACACCAAGAGTGTACACTACCTGATGCAGCCAAAGCCAAGGTATGTGGCCATCAGCAGACTAATAATGAACAGTAGATCTTTGTGCACATGTGCTGATGTATTTAAAGTGATTGTTGTCATGATGATAATGTAGGAGGATTACAGATTGGTTTTGTGGTTATTTTAATCAATGAAATATGATATTCATGATAATGGTAAATATCAATTTTTTTTTTTAATTCAGAAAGTCATGTCTTGAACTACCTCGTATATCATTTTGAGATCCCATGAAAAGTAATTTTTATGTAAGAGGCAAATCGCAAATTCTAGACAATGCTTAATGCTGCATTCTGACAATCATCTGAAAAGAATGATGGTGGTTTGAAAGTTTCAACAAAAACGGTCCTAAAAATTAGTCATGACTTTGTATATCAGACTGCATGCACACACTCAGCAAGCTAGCCTTTTCATACCATCGGTTGATTGATTGATTGATTGATTGATTGATTGGTTGCATTATGTTACCTGACTGATAAGGAAGCAATTAAAGGGAAGCTCTGGACCCAAAATAAGTTGCTTTTATAAAAAGCAGAAAAATTAGAAAAACAGAATTAAATAAGTTTGAAGAAAATCCGACTAATAATAAGACAGTTATAAATATCTTTACAATGCACAAAAAGTGATCACTATACCAAATTGGCAACACTATCACAAAGCTGTGATGTCACAGGGGCACAACTTTCTATGCATTTTCTATATTGTTTTATGATAAATGTTCACATTATTTGTTAAGAAACTGTTTTCCTCATAACTCTGGCCTAGATATATTGATGGCAACATGCTATTGCATCTATGTATTTTGATAAAATGAGAATCATAGTGACATTCCAAAAGAAAAGTGATATTTTTCATGAAATTCAACATTCATGAATATCTTTTTTCTATCATGAAAAACCCTTAAAATCTTTGATTTTTGTAATTCTAGATGTGGCTCTGATTTTACAATATATGTATAGATGCAATAGCATATTGCCATCAATATATCTTGGCCAAAGTTATGAGGAAAACAGTTTCTTAACAAATAAAGTGAAAATTTATCATAAAACCATATAGAAAATGCATGGAAAGTTGTGCCCCTCTGACATCACAGCTTTGTGACAGTGTTGCCAATTTGGTATAGCGATCAATTTTTTGTTCATCGTAAAGATATTCATAACTGTCTTATTATTAGTCCGATTTTCTTCAAACTTTTTTTATTCTGTTTTTCTAATTTTTCAGCTTGTTATAAAAGCAACTTATTTTGGGTCCAAAGCTTCCCTTTAAATACTTATAGGTGAGCAGCCAGGAGGCACATGACTGTAAGTCCTATCCCGGGGACTTGGTATTGGGGATTAATGCCATAGCAAAGGGCACTAGCGCATCAACTTGGTTTCAAACTAGGGATCTCCCGGTCATGAGACCACTGCTCTACTGACTGAGCTATCATGCCTCCTCATCTCAGCTTCTCACGCTCTAAATTAAGTTAATAGCAATTTGACATTTGTTTCTTGAATAGGGAGGACCTGATTGATGGCAAGATTGAGACAGCAGTGTCTCACATGCAGACTGTGATTGAGCTTGCAAGGGTGATACGAGACAGGGCTACTATTCCCACCAAGTATCCTCTCAAAGAGGTGGTCGTCATCAACACCGATCAGGGGTGCCTGGATGACATCAGATCCCTGGAGAAATACATCATTGAGGTGAGTGATAAGAGGGATGGTGATGATGATGGTGATGATGATAATGATGATGATGATGATGATGATGATGATGATGATGATGATGATGGTGATCGTGATGGTGATGGTGATGGTGATGGTGGTGATGGTGATGGTGATGGTGATGGTGATGGTGGTGATGGTGATGGTGATGGTGATGGTGATGGTGATGGTGATGATGATGATGATGGTAATTATGATGATGTTGTTGATGATGATGTCATCTGTAATGGTGGTTATGTTGGTGGTGATCCGAGACAGGGCTACCAAGTACCCTCTCAAAGAGGTGGTCGTCATCAACACAGATCAGGGATGCGTGGATGATATCAGATCCCTGGAGAAGTACATCATTGAGGTGAGTGATAAAAGGGGTGATGACGATGATGGGATAATGATGAGGGTGATTATGACATTGAAGATGATGATCATTATGTTGTCATATATGTCATTTGTTACGATGGTTGTAGTTTTAGTTGTGGTAATGGCAATGTTAATAGTACAAGTGATGATGTTATTGTGGTTATGTTGTGGTAATCTGAGACTGAGGTGATGTTCATCAACACGAATAAGAGGTGCCTGGAGGACATCAGCTTCCAGAGGAGAGATATAATGATGATGTCAATTGTTGATGATGTTGTTTGTAATTATGACGGGGCTGCTATTTATAATTGTAGCATTTATGTTATGCCCACTTGTGGTTTATGGTTGTGGTTGAGGTCGGTGATGATCATGTCTTTTGTAGCTGGGTGGGATATGTCATGTGTAATTGAGTTTTTGATTTTAGTGATGGCATTATAAAATGAAAGAGGAGTGACAATCAATTAATATATAATTAAGATGTCATTGTAGCCATGTTAATTAAAAACCACGAGTGATGATGCCTCATGGCAGTTGTGATGACATTCATGCTCATGGTATATATTATTTGGAACTGGTGTCGGCAATGATGATTTAACAGAAGAGTGATGATTAATTAATTTGCAATTGTGGTTTCATAACATAGTAATGTTTTACCGGTATCTTAAAAATTGACCATCTATGAAATTTTTGTTAGCTAGTAAATACAACATTTAACCTATTATGTTTTTATATAATTTTCTAGTCATATTTTTCTCTGTTGTTAGTGTTATATAAATTTTTGTGATGATTATGCTCATGTTTGTAAATTGAATATAATTCAGCTTTGGGGCAGCCATTTTCATTATTTTTTTAAGAAAAACCATTCAATAAATGTAGATTAAAATTGAACGTAATCTAGATTGAGATATTGGCAAATCATGATGTTGCATGAGTGTGTACCTCGTGATTCATTGTTCAATATATACCCACATTACAGCTGTGTGGAGTTATGGTTATAAATCCTGGCCGAGTCATACCAAAAATTTAAAAAATGGTACCTGTTGGCAATAGCTGTCTACTAGCAAGATGCTTATGGTAATGATAATATATGTTATGCAGGGCCCACTGGTAGAATAGTTGCCAAGAATTGAAGTGGCTGCACTGAGCAAAATAAAAGGATATTATTTTTAGGAGTAGTAGTACTAGAAGCTGGAAGAACACTTGTCAAGAACTGAAGTGGCTAATGATAATGATGATAATGATAATCAGTTCTTTTATAACTCATTGGGAAATAGCACTAAATAAATAAAAAATATTAGTCGTAGTAATAAAAGTATTACTATTATAATTAAAGAGCTATAAATACAACTTTTAAAGAGTATTTCTAATATTACAATAAAACCTGCAAAAAAATACAATTCGATGATGAAAACGAAGGGAGTATTCTGGCAGATAGTAAAGTTATTTGGGTTCACTTAATTTGTCTTTCATTGAGAAACAATGTGCAAGAGATACAACAGTGTGATGTCTCTCTGCAGGTGTATTTTTTTTTTCCATTAAGGTATCCAGGTTGTGTAAAGTTATAAAGGTTGTTTAAAGCAGGTTTGCCTTTTCTTTTTTTGGCATTAATTTGCAGGAGCTGAACGTGAGAAAGGTCACTGCTTCACGTGACAAGGGGAAATACCACGTTTCCCTCCACGCCGAACCCGATCACATGATCCTCGGCAAACGCCTCAAGGGAGACTTCAAGAAGGTGTCTGACAAGATCCGTAAGCTCACCGATGCTCAGCTCCAGGGGTTCGTTGCCAAGGGTGAAATTGAGGTTGAAGGTCATATGCTAGGGAAGGATGACCTGAGATTGAGTTACAATATGGAGGAGTCTGCATCTGGATCTTCACAGTATCAGGCTCACTCTGATGGCAAAGTAAGTCGAAGAGGAAAGAAGTTTCTTTACCTTGCTTTTTTTTTGTACCCCCACCCTAACCATTCTGTGAAGTCACTTTAAGGACTCTATAGCCATGGGTGCTGAAGGAAGTTTTCATGCTTTAGTCTAGTCTTTATAGCAAAAGGGTTTCATAAGTTTGAATTAAAAAAAACAATTTAAATCTATGAAATTGCATTAAAGAAATCAAATATATGTGACATCATATTTATCAGTATTATAGTGTATTTCATTCGTAGTGACTTTTTTATTATGTGACTTCTGTGTATCTTTTAGTCATTCTTTACTCATGGCCTGAATGTTGCATTTTCTATCTGTTATAGATCCTTGTCCTCTTAGATGTAACACCAGATCAATCCATGCTGGATGAGGGAGTAGCTAGGGAGGTCATCAATCGTATCCAGAAGCTCAGGAAAAAGGTACCAATATTTCACAAACTATCAGAGACTTTATTAATTAAAGATAAACTTGAGTTGTGGTGATAATGAAAAAATACTATTCCAAAGAATCAAAATGTGTTTTCACTAGAATTGTTGGAACTGAAAATCAGTGATAATTGCCAAATGATTTTGGTGGAAAGTGTATGGTAGCTGAGTAATGAGCAAATAAAGGAAAATATGTTGGGCCGTCACCATGTGGTCACCTCACACAGCTGAGCAGAGATCATTTGCAAAGCATATTGAACAGTTGCATACTCACAGTAAATGGAACAATGTAAGGATGAATAATAAAAACAATTTCAATTTACTTTTGGTTACAACTCGAGTTGAGCTTTCATGATCTTACAACAAATGTTATGTGATTGAACTCATTTATATACCTTATAGAACTATAATACATAGTAATAATGATAATTAACATTTTTGAAAGAAATATAGCACCACATAATGCAGTTAAATCATCATCACTGAAAGATTATATATTGAATATCATTCCTTTTTCAGAATTTATAAAATTTAAAATTGGTCGGTTAAATCGGAAAGTTATTAGTTGCAAAGAGACTATTGCTTGTTTATTAATGCTGGATGTTTTAGTTCAGTGCCAAGAGCAACGTGTTGATTGTATAGCTGTCCTTGGGGGGGGGGGGCAGCTACCAAACTCAGAAAATAAACTCAAGACTGAGGCTAATCTTTATAAGGATTATAAATATTTGGTTTCTATTCTCTCAAATTTGTAAAGCTACCTATCACAATGCTTTTGTGTATAAATGTTTATTCAATCCATTGACTTTCAATATTCTTTGTCCTGCAGGCCAGCCTAATGCCCACTGATGCCATCACCATCTACTACAATGTAGAACCATCCAGTGAAAGATTGATGAAGATCATTCCATCTCATGAGGAGTACATCTTCAATACCATCAAGCAACCTCTAAGACTACATCCTGTACCCGCAGGTGCAGAGGAGATAATCAGAGAAACATTTCAGGTAAGGATGTTATTAATAACTTTTTCCTCCCCAAGTATTCTGCAATCCCATGACAAAAGCTAGCAATTGACATATCAACCAATATTGAGTTTTGGATGCTTCATATTTATGCCTCCGCCACCGAAGGTGGTGTCGGAGGCATCATGTTTTCGGGTTGTCCGTCCGTCCGTCCGTACGTCCCGCTTGCTCGTTATCGCGATATCTTAAGAACCGTTTGAGATATGAGCTTCAAACTTAGATATAGTATGTACCACCATAGGAAGAGGATCTGATTAGATTATGGATTATATAGGTCAAAGGTCAAGGGTCACAGAGGTCAAGATGTTAAAATCCATGTATTGAGTTTGTCATCGCGATATCTTGGGAACCAATTAAGATGTAAACTTAAAATTTAAGGGTAGTATCTATCACTAGAGGAATATGGTCTGATTAGGTTTGGGGTCACAAGGTCAAAGGTCAAGGTAAAAAAAAAATGTCATTCTATAAAGCCAAATGAATAGACTAATGTGCGATATTTTTCTAATCTGGCATTGGCGGAGGCATCTTGTTCATTTAGCGTCAATTTCCTGCTGGCCAAGTTTCATATATAAAAGTTTATCCAGCTTAAAAATATTTAAGGTAAAGACATTTAAAGAGTCCATTGACATCCATGTAAATGATGGATACATTTTGCTCATTTATGGAAAAATGTTCTTTTTTAAAGTTGCTTCTTTTTGTCATGGGACAGCAGTATTCTCTACCTTCCCTCTGAAGAGATCATTGACAGACAATTCGGTTAAAACCTCTTTCAAAAAAATTTGAAAAATGTCTTAATTTCTTCCTTCTAACACCTTACGCTTAGACACGACAATGGTATTTTGATGATATCTCTCTCTTTAAGTTACTAAATTGCCATATATTTCTTCTAAATTACCATTGAATCAGCTGAAAGGACCTAGCCTGGAGTTGATCATCACCAGAGGTCATCAAGAACAAACAAGTGCTTCCTTAAGAAGTGCTGCTGCTACCTCTTCCACCAATGGCCCTTCCCCCTTCTGCAAGTTTGTCAATGTGGAGCTGTGTGATGCTAAACCTTCCCTGGGTGCTAGGTCGGGCAGGGGCACGGTGCTCTTGGAGAACCCTCCTGGTGACTACCTACTGACCGTAGACCAGCTGGCCAGCCATGTAGCGGTCATCTTTGGTCTACCAGGGAAGAAGGTAGAGCTGTATCGCTCAAAGAACAAGAGTAATGGTGAGTTGTTGTTGTTGTTGTTGTTTTTAGTTATTACGGCGCTATCATTCATAATATGAATATTTATGCCATATGGTTGGTAATGGTGGGTTAAAACTCAGTCATAATTAATTTACTGAATAAAATGTCAGATGTAAAAGAAAAAAAAAAGAAAAAAAGTTATTGAAGAGGCATGAAACCATAATATAAAAAAGGAAGAAGCCCTGGAGTAAAAGTCTGAGACAAATTTGATTGATTATAAGAAATTTATGACAATTTGATGGTTAAAATCACTAAGGATTATATCTAATTATGTTTTGCTGGTTAACAGGCTGTCTGTTCATTCATTGAAACTCGAAATAATGTTTAAAGTTTGTCAGAAAACTCATCAAAACTATAGGTTCAAAATCATGAGTTATAAGTTATGTGCAAAACAGTTAATGAGTTTGGTGAGAAATAAAAATTAAATTCGTTTTTGTTTTTTTATTGTCCAGTGTCAATGTTTGGGTCTTTTATAAAAAGCAGTATCATTGTTTTTCACAAACCTACATAAGACATATCATATTTAATTCATATTCTGTTTGTTTTGTTCCTTACAATTTTTTGTAGGTCTGAATTCCAACAATGTCAAGTCTCTCTTGTCATTAAGTGGAAGCACCCTGTATGCTTACATCAGTTGATGAGAGGAATAGAAACCTAGTGCTTAGTTTGAAGTATGTATGTGCAGTATCTACAGCAGTGGATGTTATTACATCATGTTATCGCATAAACCATTAACATCTTAAAAAGCAAACATGTATTTCAAATAGAAAGTAGGGTTTTAAAATTAGAATAATGTGAGGCAATTGTACGTTAAGGTATTTTTTGTTGTGCTGATAAAACTGTATGATAAAGACTGTAAAATAGGTCTTTACCACATTTCTAACCCACTTAAATTGTGGTCTGCTTCATTACATGGCCTGGAGGATTGTCTTCATTGTACATGGTTTTCGACCAAATTCAACAGTCAGTTGTTAGTTCCATTTATTATTTACTCTGCATAAACTATTAAATTTCAAATTACTTCCCCTATACTTTGCACATACATGTACTATAACATTTAATTCCATTTAAAGGCAGTGGATTTATCAAATTGTTATGGTATAGGAAAAATGTGAATGCAGGAAACTACCCAGTACAGCCTACGTATGTTCGCAATACATTAAAAAGAGCGACTCACATATTTTCATTTCTCCCAAATGGCTCGCTTAAAATTAAATCTTGTTTTAAAGGGATTGAGTAACTTTCAAAAACAAGAGCAATTAGATCAAGATTAATAAAATTATATTGTTCCAACAGTAAAAACAAACTACTGAAAGTTTCAGATCAAATGGAAGTCATTTACTACCTTAAAACAGTGTAACAAAACAATGCCAAGCATACAACCGAACACCACTACCCTCAGCTGCTAGCTCAGCAGGCCACTAGGGACTGGGATTATACAACAGGAAATGGGTGTATGTTGTGCTATGTGGAGAGGCACATGGTTTTATAAACCATCCGGGGTTGGTTTATAAAATTTGAGTATGAAATCATTGATATCTCGAAGGTAAAGGAAGCAATTAGCTTGCAATTTTGAAGAGATACCAGACTGACCTAAGTGTTTATAATTATGTTGGCAAAATAAGCTAAATCAAATAAAATGTGATATGAATATCATTCAATGTTAGTGCATCCCTTTAAGGAAATAAGGAGTTGATACAATGCTGAAATGTCGCTCAAAAATGTGCTGTCTTTTCACATTCTAACTCAATTGAAATACACATGTGATTGTGTTTAATTATAGTGAAGCTATGTATGAATGGTCATAATAATATCAAATAATTTAATTTATGTGTGATAAATATTTGTATGGATATTAGCAGATATTATGTGGTGGTAATGTGCACAGCTGTTTTTCTCTTTTATTTTGCAAGTGCTAGTAATATAGAATGAGACGCTGTAGATAGAAAATATTTCTTCTGTTATGATGCTTGTAATGAATTGAATTAAATGTTTTACCCATGTTTGGAAATGTAAAAAGGAAGAAATGTTTTAAACATCCTTTACATTGGTTAGGACTTTCTCTTCATTGGATCTCTTTAAGGGTACCCAGTGAAGGATAATGTAATTTTTCACTGTGTGTTTTCCTCATTTTGTTGTGAAAAAATATAAATAGTAATAAAAGAAAGGATTGACGTATGAATCCAGCTAATGACCACAGCTAATAACCTTAGCATAAGAGATATGTAGAGGGCAGTCCTCCTGTAATGTCACAGATGTCCATTAACTGAAAAGGTTTTCACAATACATCTAGGGCATTGATTATAAAAGAAGACTGACAAAATTGTGCAACATGACCACTCCTATATTAAATTTATGTCTTCATATGCGTTGATTCCCGTTTTCATATAAGTTGAATCACATTCTTAAAAGTTATATTATTATGAATCTTGATTTGACATGATGCCTGGTGCCGATGGCCACCACAATGGCTGTGTAACCCTATAAATTGTCATATTGAGGGAATCAGCAAACTTATAACATTTTCTGATCTCTCCTGGAATAACTAATGTTGGATGTGCTGGCATGAAGACTTCGCCAATTTTTTTTTTTTCTGCACAATATTTTATGTGGTTTCTTAACATTTATGGGTAATGAAACTTGCATACATGACCTCTATTTTATGACACAAGGCTTCATTTAACATGAAGACACTGAATTAATTGCATATTTTTAGATGATATATAGTTACCTTGTATTTTACCTTTTCTTTATATTGGTGATGGCCACACTTGTTGAAATTTCCAAAGTATATGTGATCATTGATATGAATAGAACTGTATAGAAAATACCCTTATTGAAATTGTGATTGTGGAGAAGCACAATAGTTCTCCTGTAAAAGAATATTATATAGCCAATTATATTCTTTGGTAAGTTAAAAATGCTCTTATTTTACTTTGAAACATTTAATCTGATGTTATGCAAAAAGCTGAGCACCTTGTGCCTTTTAAAGTATATTTTGTTGGGAGTATTGGGTTTTTTCTTCCATTTTGTGTATCATTTTAAGCTCAATATCATTTTCAGTTGCCATGTTTTTCCAAAAGCCCTTCCTTTATGATACCTCTCTTAAAAGATACTTATATCTAATCAAGATATTTGGTGAGTTTTGCGTATTTTCCTCAGTGTACCCAATAGCTTATGAAACAACAGTGCTTGAACTGTAACAACATTTTCCACTCCTTAACCATGAACTACTCCAAGTAAAATATGTCTTGAATCTTGTCAATTGTATGTAACAGACAGAAAGTATGTTGTTGTTTGACATCTTGAAACAGACACATATCGATTAAAATCCAAGTCGGTGTTGGGAAAACTTTTATATCTCCTGGTTCTTTCTATTTGTCCCAAAGCAATGATGAGTATTGAAGTGGTTTTATAAGTGCTTGTATTGGTGTGCTTCTGTTTTGAGTGCTATTTGTTATAACTATATTTAATATATATCACCATTAGCTTTATATACCACACACTTAAGCAATCACTTTTGAAAGTGTGCATTTGATTCCAATATATTCATAGAGAAAGAGAGAGGGGTAAGAGAATACAAAGAATTGAGCACAAATTAGCAGTCTACAATGAAAGATATTTGTAAGTATTAACAGCATGCTGTCTAAAGAGGGCGTAGTTAATTGTGCTCATAAATATATATATATATATATATATATATATATATATATATATATATATAATGTATGTATAACATCTCTATGATTGTGCTATATTTTCTGCTTTTATTCATGAAAATTATTGCAATATGATTCTCCAAATTACATACCAAATTATTATATTACTCCAAATAAATTAATAAAATGGGAATATGTGACATCTTGATAAAAGGAAATGCAAATAGAAGCCCACTAGTCTTCCATACTAATTGCGCACCAGAGGGCCAAAAGGATAGCCCGCGGAATGAAAAGAATAATAGTTAGGAAGTGATGAATGATAATTAAACAGTGCTTCTGAACTCCCCCCCCCCCCCCACCAAAAAAAAAATAATGAATAAATAAATAAATTTTCTTTTTTAATGCCCCTTTCCTCAAAAAATACTGGTCTGCCCCCATCCTACTATTTATGGGACCGAGAATCAAGTGATTCTTCCATTCCGCTGCATCCAATTTCAATTGATCATTTTACTTCCACTCTCTATAAATATCTTCCATTACAAGCCTCACATACCCTCATGAAGCTAACATTGGAATAACTCATCCACGATCAGAAAGGCGAATGCACATGACTGTCAATAACCAATAAGACAGATCTTGAAATGTTCGCTTCGTGTTCTCCGCACCAGACAACCAATCACTACCCCATCTTTAATTCACTTTCTACATTTCTACAACCCCCAAAATGTCTATTCGTGGAAGAACACTATAACTCCAGCAACAAGCCTCCACGCTCTTGTTATGTTTTACAGAACCCGCATTCTAATATAGAGTCTGATTAGGCGGTAATAGTGACTAATCTTCTCTCGCACGTTCATCATGTTTGCCCGAATGACGTTGCTATGGTAACCAGGGGCACCTGGAGGATGAGGAACGATTGTGCATTTAGATGGAGATAACGAGGGTCGGATTATGGATGCTTTTGTTTGAATTGGAGAAACGCTGCATGACGACGACGCTAATGAATTACAAATTAATTTGCTCTCCGCTAAATCTTCCTCTTCCCCTCCCTCAAAAGAAAAGGAGACGCCGAAATAAGATGTATATACGTCACACTCTGATCACACATTAATTATGCTGCAGTCTTTCTTGTATCTTTTCGCAAACTCTTGTAGCCTACATATGTTGATATTTTTTTATTTTTTTTAATTGGAGAAACGCTGCATGACGACGACGCTAATGATTACAAATTAATTTGCTCTCCGCTATTAATCTTCGTCTTCCCCCTCCCCTAAAAAAGAAGGGAGACGCGAAATAAGATGTATATACGTCACACTCTGATCACACATTAAATATGCCTGCAGTCTTTCTTGTATCTTTTCGCAAACTCTTGTAGCCTACATTGTTGATATTTTTTTTTTTTTTTTTTTTTTTTTTTTTTTAATGGAGAAACGCTGCATGACGACGACCCTAATGATTAAAAATTAATTTGCTCTCCGCTAAATCTTCCTCTTCCCCTCCCTCAAAAAGAAAGGAGACGCGAAATAAGATGTATATACGTCACACTCTGATCACACATTAATCTGCAGTCTTTCTTGTATCTTTTCGCAAACTCTTGTACACTGTTGATATTATGCTACAGTCACACAGACACTTGCGTACAGTTACGTCCCGTTGCGTCCAAAAATTATTTTCTTTTCTGCGGATCCCCACGGATGCCTTCCCGTCATAGTCAGAAGTGGAAATAATGATTATTTCGTTCATCCACTAAAACAAAAAAATACATACACTCTAAAAAAAAAAAGAGTAAAATCTTACCCAATATTGAGCAAAAAGGTAACTCGCGTGAAATTGAGTAAAAAATATTACTCATGCGGTTGAGCTAAATGTTACTCAGAAAAAGAGTAACTTTTAGTCATCTATGTATCATTCCTAATCCTAGCTTCGAAAGGAGTAAACCATTAACCATTAGTTTACTCATTTTCTTGCGAGTTACCTTTTGACTCTGTTAAGAGTAAACAAAATTTACTCCGTTGGGAGTAAAGCATTAGTTTACTCCGTTGGGAGTAAAGCATTAGTTTACTCATTTTCTTTTTCTTACCTTTTTTTTTACAGTGTAAGAAATGATAGAAAAGAAGATGAAATAAGATTAAAACAACAAAACGTAACTATACGTAAGTGTCTGTGTGACTGTAGCATTAAGGCTAATACATTGACTTAATGAATGACTTTTAGTGCTAACAACGGCAAACAAATCGTGACAATGTATTAATACAATGGCATGTCTCGGATTGTGAAAAGAGGCGGGGTCGAAAAATTTGACATGACGTTAGCGTTTTACTTTCTCAAAATTCTTACACCATAATTCATATTGTAATAATTTGCTCAGAGTAGACCTTTCAATCAAATCCAATTCAATAACATTCTATTTTGTTTTTCTTTGTCGTCAACGGAGAATGCTTGCGGACGTGGCGAATTGAGGATTTGTAGAGTTCGTAAAAAAAAATTTAAAAACAGTTTCAAAAGTTTCTACTTTTTCAATAATTTTTTTTATGGCGAATTCAATTTTTCAAAAAGTTGCAACGGTTCGCAAACTGATTGAATTTTGTTTGCAAACCGGATTCTTTCTCTTTCGCCAATGCTTGTGATCACGCGAAATATTACGCAATAATTATAACGGAGGCGAGCCTTGATTTTCGTCGACTTATGTATGCAAACTGGATTCCAAATATTGTAGTTCGTTTTTTAATAACATTTTAATTGTTTGAATACCTCATTACTATGTCAAGAAGAAAAAAAAACATCCATAAATTATAATAACTAAGAAAATCTGCCTATAGAACTTGGGAACTTTTAACGAACTCTTCACGACCCTTGACGAATCATGGCAAATTCAATAAAAACCCAATTTCGCTTCGTTCTCGAACGTTCGCCGTTCATTGAGTGAGATACCCCCTTTTAGATTCATTACAGTATGAGTCTTGTATGTTTTCTTCTTATTGCTATATTAATCCTTGTATTGCGGGATTCAAATAATCCTTTTTTGAAGAAACAATACAGTTTCTCGTGCACATATTTTTAGTATAATAAGATAAGCTTATCCTTTAACTTTAACAAACATGACGAACGCATGTAATCCCTTAATCATTGTGTGGCTGTGACGTTGGTAATCTCATGGACTCTTGCCCAGTGCATCATCATCTTGCGCAGGTTATGACGAATTCGTCAGAGACAGATCATAGTCCAGCGTGCCAAGGAGCAAAACACCACGTGGGTTGGGGAGGGGAAATACCCGCAAATTTAATCATTTATGTTTCACTTTTAAAAATTCAATATAATGACCCTTCTCTGTAAATTGCAACACCGCTGGATTAATGACGATATTTTGTAGTTTCCCCAATTAGTTTGCTTATGTATCAGTGTGGATACACGTCAGACTTCTTATTTTGTGCGCATGTAAAGAAAGAATAATGAATGATATAATTATTGAGCTTAGAAAATAAAGAAAAAAATATTAAATGACGCCAACGATTGTGCCCTATCGGATCCAGGGGCCGAACGCCCCCCCCCCCAGCCAAAAAAAAAAAAAAAAAAAAGGGAGAAGAAAAAGAAAAAGGGGGAGAAAATGGGCGGCAGACCCGATTGACCAACTGAACCTTCCCCCTATCAGTTGCGGTTCAGGATTTCATGAGAGGGGGGCCGGGGGCCAAAATTGGAATTTCAGATTTTGGTACACTCAAATTTTTTCCCGTGACATCGGGCGAGCAAAAAGGTACATTAAAAAAAAATTTCACGTCACGCTGGCTGTGTGATAAGCGTGATAAGGGATTTACAATAAGTGTATGTGTGAATAAGTGATAGGGGGAGGGGTGGTTGTTTTATAAAATTTTCGGCTCCGGTCTACTTATTCATATACCCAATTAGTCTATCAAAGGCGTTTTAAGTACTTCTGTTAATCGTCGAGTTTTGGTAAGGTTCATTTTAGTATAATCGCCAGCTTCGCCTTCACCTTTTATCACTTTATTTGTAGATCGTGTGGGGGTGGGGCCTTGGGGAAAGTCACACCTTCCGAGTCTGCCCATGGCTTTGGATTAGGATGCTTGTGACCTTCTTGATGGCCGAAACATGAACAATGGAACGATGAGGCGGGGGGGGGGGAGGGAAATGAAAAAAGTTCACTATTAAGATCACTCTCTTAAGAAAAAGCATAGGCATGGTATACAAGTGTGTTCCTAAAAAAAGGTAATCGAAGTTCAAAGGTCAGTCATTTCAAAAGTATACGGTTTTATTTTTGTGATTTGGTTTACTAAAATACTAAGTAACTCATCAGCTTTGATTTGAGACATTGCTTACGTTCAAACTGTAATGGTTCACAGAGTTAGGGTCCTTTGAAGGTGATAGGTACGAAACCCATTTTTTTCCAAGTTTTTCGTTTTTAGGGTATGAAACCAAATTTTCATAAAATTTTGTTGCATAAGTTTTGGGAGGTTTGTCACACAAAGTTTCAAATGAAATGCAATCTCATTTGTCACAAGGACCTATCTCACTGGCAATGACATGGGTTCTCGATTATGCATCAGTCCTCCGAAGTCTCAGAGAGGTCGCCGCGACGTCTCTTGATTCTGCAAGAAGTCGCGAGAAAATCAAGCAGATGTCAAACATGTCCAATCTTTAAGTAAACTTCTTTAATACAGTGAGCAAGATCTCTGTGACATCTTTGCGGATGGTTGCCGACGAATCCCTTAAGTATCCACGACGTCGCAGAGACGTGTCCGGAAACTTCTAACGATTAAAAGAAATCAAACGGACTAATAATATTTTACTTGCTGGCGTCTTAAAGAAGTCTACTATAAAGACAACCAGACTGAACTATGTGTTTGATCTTTCTGTTCCCAATTTTCAGTTAACTAACAACTTAGATTATATAGTTACATCTTTAATATACGTTCATATCGTATTTTGTAGAAAAGTCGAAAAGGTCTGTGAGACTATCGTTGAACTTTTTGACAAATTATCTCTTATGAAATAAAATGCGTCTAGGTGGGATTTACAAAAGTTCGCTAATATTATTAGCTCGCGATTTAGCATTATAGTTGATATGTTTGTAGCAATGATTTTAATTGCTTTGCACTCATCTTCGTTATCAGTAATGTAAGTTTTCCGGTGTATCGTGACATATAGTAATCATCTAGTTATACTTAACCAATCTTCTTATTAATTTATATCATCAAGTAATGTTATTAATTATATATGTATATCTCGTGTTTAGTCATAATGTTTCGCTATTGTAATCTAATCTAACTATATAAGTAATAGTCCGCTCAATCAGGCTCTAATCTTACTTAATATAATAGCATTATCACAAATAAGAATAAGTAATACACCTTAGAGATGCTAAACTATCTCTGACGCCCTGAAGTCTCAGGAGACGGTCACCACGACGTCTCACGACTCAAGGAGACCTATATTCAATTCTCCAGTTGTAAACTTAATGAGGAAAGAGGGCGCATCCACTCTACGCAATCAAACGCGTGCCATAGACATTTTCGTGATTTTGCACATTTTTCACTTTGTTTCTTGCATTATGGCTGAGCAACTAACATTTCAAAGAAATCGATATCAACTTGAAATAATTACGTTTAAGTAGTCTTTTGTTTTTGCAAAATAGGAATAACTTAACTGCAAAGGGGATAAAAAAGTCTGTCACTTGTGTTCAATTCGAATTATCCTAATCAGATCAAAATTCCTAGCGATACAATATATGGCTAATTTGCTCTCAATAATAAGCTCATTACGCCACATAATTATTCCTCCTGAGGATAACGCATAATATATATAACAGCTTATATGATCAAGCCGTTTTTATAAGCTTGAATTCTCACCTTTCCAGAGATTGTAAATTGTCAATTCTCGATTGGATTAAAAAAAAAGTCTGTCACTTTGAACATTGTCACAAACGAATCTTTACTCGATCGGGTCAATATTTCCGCATATCACATGCATATCGCATGCTGGCGGCGTTTCGCAAGATTGTGACAAGATCACTATTTATAATCATAATCGTTAGGAACATCAAATCTACTGTGAAATAAGGATTTCTGATTAACCAACTTTCTCAGTCACCAATAGGTGTCCTATATCAGGTCTTCCAAAATCGGTATTTTCTCCCATCGTGTCTGAACATCTACCTTACACGAAAATCTATGATAAAAGTTCATTTATTTATTTCATGTCCATGAGAAATTAGCTCGAACGGAATCGACTGACCATGACCATTTTACCACAAGGGAAAGTTTTCTTAGGCGAGTTTTTAGTCGCTAGATTTAATAATTGCAGTGCATTGTCAATCGGTCGCTTCCCGCCGCTTAGCGGCAGTTTTTGTTTGACATTAATTGTAGAACCGTATTCAATTTTTCGCGCGCTCAGTTGTAATTCCACTATAATGCAAAGTATGAATGATGGTTGCGTTTCCCTCTCATAAGATGATGCGACGCGTCGTTTATAGTTACGATATTAGTGTCATACGTTAGGTTTATCATTTCACGTTTGGTGAGTAGATTGATATGCGTCATAATTGCGAACCCCTCTCATATTACCATGAGGATAGGTCCTTTGTCTAAATGAAATATTGCATTTCATTAAAACTTTTGTTGTGACAAGACCCCCACCCCCCAAAATAAAAAAAAAAAACAAAAATAAATAACTTCATGATAAACCAATAAATTTAATAAAAATTGGTTTTATTATACCCTAAAAAACGAAAAACTTGGTAAAAAATGCTTTTTGTAACCTATTTAAATTACCTTCAAAGGACCCTAACCCTGTGACCCATTACAGTTTGGACGTAAGTAATGTCTCAAATTAAAGCTGAAGAGTTACTGAGTTTTTAGCACATAAATTACAAAAATAAACCATATACTTTTGAAATGACTGACCTTTGAACTTCGATTACCTTTTTTTAGGAACACACTGTATAGTTTCACAATTTGCGTACTATGTACTCTGGGTCTATTCTAGCCTCAAAAAGTTGTGAGGTTTGTTAATAATTGTGTAGGGGCTCATTATCAGGGCTTCAGTATTTCACAGTGTGTTAGTTGGGCCCGTATCCAGCATTTCATGACACTCTCATGCGTGTTTCCTCTCAAGCCCCCTCCCCCTCAAAGGACATCAAACATTGGGAGCTCCCCCCATGGTGTTTTTATTTTTGGCCGACTAGGTCTTAACAGTTCGCTTTTGTATGACATCAGACTAGTTAAAATGATAAGATGGAACAGATTGATGTTTGCAACTGTTAATGTAGTCGTATTCTAGTCAAATATGACTAGAATGCAGTAAATATATTAAAAACAAAAAAACAAACAAACACTATGAGACATACCAGTACAGTTACAGCTCGTTGTTCCAAGGTTCCGAAGTTTGTCCGAACACGCAAATTTCCGAGATCCGTTTGTCCAGAAATGAAGTGGGGTTCGTTATTATTCAGAAGGTTCGTTGGTCCGAAAATAAAATAAGGTTCGTTTTTCTAAGGTTTTTGTGTCCAAAAATGACATGAGGTTTATTGGTCCGGAAATAAGAAAATTATATGGGTACAAAAATCGGAAATTCTTATTATCCTGTATTGGTCTGCCCTGTACGTTTGTCCGAACTTTCAAGTCATCAGGTGGGCGTTTCATGAAAGGACTTGTCGGAGGTTTTATCCGACAAACTGTTATAAGCTACTGAAATGCTTCCATCTGATTGGCTGAGAGCAAATTTGTCGGATAAAACGTCCGACAAATCCTTTCATAAAATGCCCTCCTGGTTTGTTCGTCCAGAAATGAAATAAACCCTAACAAAAAGTTCCGCAAATGGACGTTGGGCCATGATAAGGTATGCTTTAGTTATTCCTGATAGTTAGACTATTGGAAAGATAATTTATTCCCCTTTTTATTAATATGCTATCTGTTATGATTGTGTCATGCTTCAACATGTTCAATGCACAGAATGTCAAAAAATGGAGAAAAGTAAAACGTCAAATGTTGCAAAATGCAGTTTTATTGATCAAATTGAAATCCAAAACTCAACTTTAGGCCATGATAAGTTTTGAGGTATTTTATCATTTTCATTGAATTTTATACAATTGCCAAGTTCATTTATTCCTCTTTTCAATGATATCTTATTACAACAATAGCATTGTTCGTGTATGCACAGAACACCTGAATAATAAGACAAGTCAGAAGTCAAATGTTGCAAATTGAATGCCTATTGTGACTGTTTTTGTCTATTGTGAGTTACTCACTTTGAGCAATAACAATACATTTCGCAACTTCTCACTTTTTACTTCGCATTATGTTCGTGAATTATTGCAAATAGGGTATCAATAAAAAGAAGAATAAATGAACTTGTCAATGCTACAAATTATGATAATGATTAAAACCCATATTAAAATGTATCAAGGTTCAAAGTTGTGTTACAGAACATCTAAACTGGACATTATTTTTTACTTTGCCTTACATTCAGTTGGTATTCAGGGGTTCTGTGGACCCAGGCATGACATCACCATGGCAAATTAGGTATCAATAAAAAGAGGAATAAATGAACTTGACAATGGTATAAAATTCAATAAAAATTATAAAATACTCCAAAAGTTATCAGAGTCTAAATTGGAGTGGCGGAACTTCAATGTGATCAATAAAAGTGCATTTTACATCATTTGACTTTTTACTTTTCCCCATATTCTGATAATTTGTGCATTGAAGCATGACACAATCATTACAAAATAAAATGTGATATCAATAAAAAAGGGGAATAAATTATCTTTACAATAGTATGAATATCAGGAAAAACTAAAGCGTAATTAAAAAGTTATCATGGCCCAAAGTCGATTTGCGGAACTTTTTGGCAGGGGTTTAATTCAATATAGACCTATAGGGGTCGAAATATAGGGTTTGTCCGAAAATGAAGAAGGGAACGCTATTCCGAATTGAGGTTCGTCTGGCCGAAAATGAAAATAAGGTTCGTGGTTTGAAGAGACCGTAAAATTGAAATAGAGACAAGAGTTCGAAAGTCTGTTAATGAAAAGGTGTTCTTTGGTTTGCAGTAATGATGATCGAGTAGGCTGAAGGGTTGAAGTGTCTGAAAATTAAATTAGCAGGGTTCGACCATGTCCGAAAATGAAAGAGTTTCGAACCTTAAGAACGAGTAGCACCCTCAGTCAGTTGTACCCAGCTGACCCCAAAGCAAAAAAAAATTTAAAAAATAAAAAGAAGGGGGGGGGGAATGATATTGATAACGAAGACCTGTGTCACAATCGCCTTTGGTAGACTACATGAGCCCAGCCCCAAGCCCATAATTTAGAAAAAAAGTGCATGTGACATCATAGATAAAAAAATAATTTGGTATCATTGAACAGGTCACATCTAGACCTAATTTGTAAATTTTGTACGCGAGACTCTCAAAGTTGGATAGGGCCTATTTTTTTTTTCTCTGGGTGCATGGTCACGCATTGTATATTTTAATCTATATTATGCGATATGCGTTGCATCACACAGATAAAAAGCCCCTCTTTTTTAATTTATTTTTATTTATATTTTATTCAAGCGGTGTTACTGCCAGGGCTATTTGATAGACATGACGTCATTATTATCTTGCATTTTTCAGCCAGTCTGTGATGACGTCAGCGTGCCCCGGATCTCTAACGATTTCGACATTCGGCCACCGTATACTGCATGATAGACCTGTTTATTTTGACAAATCTATATTGACGTCACTCCTCCTTGCTACATAAATACATATAGGCCTATCATTGTTGATGGGTTTATTATTATTGCAAATCTATATTTAGAATTACGAAGACCAAAAATAGATTACTGTTACAGTATATCGATACAGTCAATTACGTAAAACGAATTACATTATTATTGTGTATTTATTATTTTTGGCAACGGTTCAGAAAAATAAACACGCAATTCGTTCTAAACTAATGAAAATCATGTAGTTCCCGATTCATCGAAATTATAGACATATAGGCCTATACTAATTGATTGATTTTAATCGATATTATAGTATTGAATTCCAGTGGCGGATCAGGATTTCAGAATAGGGGGCCGCCAGGCCCGATAGGGGGGGGAGGGACGCCGCCAAAATACAGTCAATGAGTGGTTTTCAAAATAATGATAGGGGTGAGTCCCCTGCGCCCCCGCCTGGATCCGCCACTGAATTCAGATGTCCTTTTACATCAATATTTCCGTCATGATTGGCAATATTTTAAAAAATTCAATAATATTATATTAACAAATAAAAGAGAGATAGGCAACTTTACGGTCCGATATTCAAACAAGGAGCCTAAAGTAGGCCAAGGGGGTGTCGATTGGGTGAGCCTTGAATAAGTCAAGGTAGTGTGTCGGGTGCGGGGAGTGGGGTAAACGGGCCTGAATTCGCGCCTTTCTAAAAATAGCCTATGACGGGTTTGAAATAAAAAGCCTGAATGATTATTATTATGAAAAACAAAAGGGATCCAGGGGCTGCGGACCCTTATGAGTCGGGTATCTGAACATGCAAAATAAAAAATTGCAATTAGATTGGGTCTCTGTACTCGTTCACTGAAAAGGGTTGGAACTGAAGCCCTCCTCCCCTGGCTTCGCGGTCTGAGATCGACAATTTGTGAAGGGCGAAGAACACAATTTTCATGCATTTTTAGTGAGCAGACGAGAGCTAAGCGAGATATTGATGACGTCAATGTCGCCAGGCAACCCGTAGGTTGAGTAATCACCCAATGGCATTGCAGCTTGTTTAGCCAGTTGGAGAGGCCATCCCCAGGTGTGTCACGTGGTTTCGGGAGCAAGGGCGGCGGACTTGCAAACAACAGTCAGCGAACGCTACTACTCACCAGCAGCGCAAGCTTGTGTGTATGCCCAGCCAGCAAGCCTGGCCCAACTTGTCTAGCTGCTATCGCTAGCTAGCTAGCCTATATGCATGCTGCGTCGCGCGCTAAATTTACGTGCATTTCCAATTCATTGTCTGTGTTTAGCAATGCTGATCCGGAACGCCGACGATCTTACAACAAGCAACGATCATAAAGGGTTCTCTTCCTGTTTTAAGTCTTTATGAGTTATCTACTCTTTGGAATCCGTGGATCTATATCGTAGGAACACTCATAATTCTACAGATTGCAGTTTGAAAGGAAGGAAAGGGAGAAATTCTCCTGGTAAGTTCTGTTATTTTATTTCGCATTTAACTATCGACACACACGTACGGTACATGTATACTGCACGACACTAGCTCAAGAGCTCAATCACATTCACAGATCATGCATGTATTGTTGTTCCGTATGAAACAGTCACAGAAATCGATTGCCTACTTATAGTTTTTGAAGATAAGTGTCAATAATTCATCATATTTTACATCTTCAAGTAATTTTGATCTATTGTTTGATTGGATGAGAATATATGATCTTCCTCCTCGACGATTTTTTTAGGCCGAAGCCCGAGCCTAAACTAATTAAAATTAGCTACTACTAGAGTCTAGCCCTCCGACACATGCAGCGGGCCCTACCCACCCACCTCAGCCCGAGGTTCTGGCTAGCGAGAATGGTCTATGGAGCTAGGCCCTAACAGTTACGGGGAACGCCCATTTTCGGAGTTTCGAAATTTCAGTCGGCAACATCAAAAGACAAAAGCACCAACGGCCTGGGCAAATTATAGTCTGCCCGGCCCTGCCCCTAGTCTTACATAGAAATCTCTACTTTTATTTTCCCCTTTATTATGTAAACTCCTCCAAGTTCACTGCCACTGACAACATTGCCAATTAATCAGCTCTAACGTCGCGTCGTTAGGTCATAACATGTTACACTTACAGTTACAGCTGAAGCTAAATTATGAAGCTAGCAGTAATATATTACCAAAATGAAGTCTAGATCTAGGCAGTACATAGGCCTATCTACTACAGTACAGAGCTCTGTCTTTCATTTCTGTGTTAACTACAGGCTGCTTTCCCTGCAAATAATTTATCAGAAAGAACTAATCGGGTGAAATGAATGAAAGATGAGTGAAAGGAAAGTGACCAATTAAAAGGATACTCAAGTTGAATTCTTAATTCAGGGAGACGTCTCTGAGACTCATAAACTCAGAGACGTCTCTGTGATGTCACCCTGATTGAAAAAATTTCCTGCGAGTTATAAGCATCAAAACATGAGGTGCCTTCCCTTTTCCAGACAAGAATGTCAAAATCATGGAATAAAACATGGACAAACTTATTTTATTTATTAGTTTATGTACTTACAATACTAGCCGGATGTCTGTCCTCATATTTTATGATGATCATAAAGCAAAAAAATGGCATCAGAATTGCTGTTACAGTGTAGTTAAATGAGTCACATTCGCGGTGATTAGTTTACAACACGCATGCGCGACATTAGGCAGAAATATTCCACCGTTCTTGGGATATTAATTGAATATTAGGAATTTGTCCCATATCCCATTGAACGGTGGAAGTATACTACATACGTTTCCGTAGGGGGTCTACAACGCCTTTCGTGGCTGCTTTTCAGCCATGTAGAAACCAATGGCCCAACTTTTTTCGCGATCACGACATCGTTAGCTTTGTCTATGATTTTTTTTACTTTAGAACATATTTTGAACAGAATTATTATGCTGCACAGGATCAATATACTTTTACCGTTATTATGATGATAATAACTATAAAATTATATAATAAGAAATGTAAAAACAAAAGACTTACTTTCTGCCAATGTGTTTTCGCCGATCTTTCAGTTTTCTTCGATTCAGAAACAATGCGCATGCGTACCATACTTTTTTTGCATTATTCATATAAAAATGGCGACCACTTAGAAAAGTACGAAGAAGATGTCTTTGGCCGAAATGTTTGTCTGATACAAAGTTATGAAACAAGATTATGTAAGTAAAGAACGATTTTGATAACATTTAATATGTATAGATCAAAAGCATCACTATAATTTTTTGAATATCGAGGGGGAAAAAGGGGTAAAATGCGAAATTATTGTGGACTGTTGAGATTCTTAACGCAAAGATGCCTGCTATCGTAGGGATCCCTGTGATAAGCGTATATACGATTTTCAGTCGTTTATTTTGTATTGAGCATTCAGTGTTTAACCAATGCAATCCCAAAATAGCGACTGAATCCTTCGGTCTAGCGCGACATAGGCAGCAGCTATATACACTACACGCTAGTATTTTGACAGAGATCGGAGGAGACTCTGAAATGGACTAGAAAATACAAGATTTCTTCAAGTGCACACAATTTTTTAGGAATATCTGATTTGCATCTAGTCTGTATAGGTAAGTGACATGACATGAATTATATTTTTGCTATATTTTACCGATTCTTAGTGGTATTTTTAACCATTCCAAATCGCACTTTAAAATTTTTGAAGGGTTTCTTTCAGGACGCTGCCACTTCATGGCGACGCTGCCACTTCATGGCAGCGTCCCGCGTCCCGGGGCTACTAGATATGTAACTTTCACATGTTTGATTTTCCTGTGAATCATGAGATGATGACGAGACGTCTCCACAACAACTCAAACATGTCTCAAGTTAGTCTCAAACTTGTCTCGAACCTGTTTCATGGCTACTGAGTGAGATACCACCATAAGATTGCAAGTTCACAAATGGTAGATCTAAGGGGTAAAGTTTGACCGAGCCTGAGAAGAAAAATAAAGGTATTAAATGGAAAAGAAAGGGTAAAAGAAAATGTTAATTCTTACGCAAAATTAGTCTTCTACAATCACAAAATATTTGTAAATTGAATCTGGTCTGATATTAATCTATAATAATGTGTAATTTTCCCACAAAAGTCAAATAGACTTCTTATTTACAGTCGTACATACATGTATATATGCATAAAAAAGAAGCTACACAAAAGAAATTTTGTGTAGCATAGCAATCATACAAAACTGCATAACAAATTGCGATGCGATACCAGGAACATTATGCCCTGCATGTAAAGTACATACTATGTGTGTCGGTTTTGTGACATTGTGTATTATAAAATTAGGTTTGTTGACCTTTATGAGTATCAACTGCATAAAAATATCAGTAGCACATGGATTATATATTCTCATACATTGTACATGGAGGCATTTTCTCTGACTCATAAAAGTTACATGTATATATACAGTGCATCTCAGAAAAAAAAGTAACCGCAAGTTTGAAAGCCTCAAGTTAAAATTGTCTAGCTTATGTGACATTAATTTTTATTTCACCTGAAAGAGTTGCCCATGTTTTATCCAGTGATACCAAAAATTGTACATGTACCTTTACTGTCATGGATGACTGAGCACTCTTGAGCTTTCATGAACTGTTGTCAAAATGAGCTTGTACCAAGTTTTGGCAGAAGCAACCCTGGCTACATGTACATGTATCATACATTCTTTGATTGAGGTAAGCCTTCCCGAGTCAATTAAAAAGTTTACCAGGACAATTGAAATGCAAGGGTTGCTTTTGCCCTAACTTGGTACAAAGCAGTTTTGACACTTGTTTTTGATAGCCAAAGTGCTTAGTCATCTGTCACAGTATTGATTAAGTTTGGTATCACTGGATAGAAAATGAGCTACTCTTAATACATGAAATAAAAATTAATGTCACGTATATAAGTTACACAATTTTAATGCAAACCTCTCACATATTTGAAAACTGTTTATATAGGAGGCACTGTTTCCATTTTGAACACAATAGTATGTAAATATTATTTTCTCTTTTAAATTCTAGTATTGAGGATTGATCATGAGTTTGCATGAAAACAGTTTCCATTGCCTAGGTATGAAAATTTAATGAGCTCAGGCTCATTTTGACATAAATTAAATTGGGCGTAGTTTACCAGTCACTCTATTTTTGTTCACCAAATTGATGAAGATGTTAAATGTTGAACATGTATACATACACATATCAGTGTATGTGTTTGTTCTTTACTGACGGTTTCAATTAAAACACTGCAATATCTGAACAAAACGAAGAGTTAATGAACTATTGGTACACATGTGAAATGCAGCCCCAATTAGAGAAATGTATGCACTTTGCCCTAGGGAGCCAAGCCTATATTTTTGTAACACTAATCTTTCATGAAATGTTTAGACTTTGGACTGTTATTTTATATTGTTAAAATTCCACAAGCACAAGGAAGAGAAATAAATTAAATTAAGATCCCTTTTAAATATGTAGTGGCCAGGTGTAGATGTAGATTTTGCACATGAAATAGATACATCCGACTTTGTGATGCTGACCAGTAGGGCCTACACTCTACATTTACATGTATGTATATGTGGCTATTATTATGTCCATACATAATGTACATGCATGTGAGGTGGAGGAATAATGAGTAACACCGCTACATGTATGGTGTTATCTGATTGATTACTGACTAGGTTCATTCTGAGTGTCGCAGGTGACTGGTAAACCAACACCTCTTCATCTATTCCCCCTTCAGTATTGCGCGTCATCACAAGTAAATTTGATGATCTAACACATGCCGCCCACTCACTGTCCCTCTGGTGTCTATGGCTTGGATGCAAGCAGCTTTTTTTTATTGCTTGAATTGTACCTGAACTGTAAATATGTAGTGCTACCTGAAGATTTTAAAAGTGTATTCAGAGATGCTTGAAATCTTGAAATGTAGGCCTATACCAAAACAGTTGATGATTGTTTTATAGTATTGATTATAGAAATGTTCGGAGTTCCCGTGGTGAATCTAGGATTTGATTTTTTTTTTTTTTTTTTTTTTTTTTTTTTTTTTTGTAGGGGGGGGGGAAGGGGGCACAGCCTAAAAGTGAAAAATAGGGGGCGCAGCAGAATATTCCCAATTAGTCAATGAGTAGTTTAAAAAAATAATAGATGGGTGCACGTATGTTTGTTGTGCCTCCCCCCTGGATCCACCACTGCAGTATTATTAGCCAATCACATTATCAGATACTATTTACATTTGTAAATCTCAGAATTAATCTTAATAGATGTGGTAGAGGTTTATATGTTTGTAGACAACACCACATACCAACAGAACAGATTATCATTTAGAATTTTGGTATCATAGCAATACAGTATAATACAACTTATACAGAGGTGTGCCCATTCAACATTGTTTATAACATATAGTTGCATGCAAAATTATTCAACCCCCTTGCATTTTAGACTTTTAGCCAAAAAATTAACATTACAGCTGCAAACTCCTTGTAAATCATTATTGGTGAACATACATGTATAGCTCATTGCAATGGAATACAAGAGAAAAGATCAATATTTAATTCACAGTCCTTCCAAAAATGCAACTTTAACAAAAAAAAGCAGTTTGCAAAATTATTGAACCCCCCTGAAATACACATCCATGGATTAATACATGAATAATGCCATATCAAAAGCAACATTTACATTTTTGTATGTGCATTCAACTATGACATATACTTATCAGCCTACCTTCGTGTTTTACTTAGTATTACATAATACTAGTACATGTACTTCAACCAAAAGGTACACCCTGTCTTAGTACTCCTGATATTGGTTTTTAATACCGAACTGGCAAAATGGTTAAAGTTAAAGTGTGGTCCCAGATATTAGAGAGGAGAGAGTAGTTTTGCACAAGAAAGGAAAAGGGCTACTAGAAGATATCAAAGCTCTTAAATGTTCCAAGAAACACTGTTAGAAGCATCATTCGCAAGTTCGAAGCCACCGGTACTACAGCAACACAACTTGGTGGTGGACGAAAGAAGAAGCTTTCATCAGCCACAAGAAGATTCCTGTAAAGGCAGGTGACGAAGAACTCTCGGCTTACAGCCAAGGAACTACAGGAAGACTTGGCTGAAGGAGAGACTGAGGTCTCGGTGGATATGGTACGCAGCACCCTGCATCAAGATGGGCTCAATGCCAGAACGCCTTGACGTAAGCCACTGCTCAAGCCAAACCACAAGAGAAGCCGTCTCCAGTATGCTCAAACAAACCTCACAAAGCCCTAGAAGTTCTAGGACACCATTCTTTGGAGTGATGAGGCAAAACTTGAACTCTTCTATCCTATGGATCAGCCAGGGAAATGCTATCCCTGGATCAGCATTACATCCGGCGCAGATAGAACGAGGCGTTCAAGGAGAAGAACATCCTACCTTCTATGAAGCATGGTAGAGGTTCTGTGATGCCATGGGGATGCTTTTCTTGTAGAGGAAATGAGAATCTCCATCGTGTGGATCGTGGTATCAGGATATCTTGACAAAGAATGTAACCCCATCTGTGAGGAAATTGAAGCTTGGGCGTCAGACTTTTCAACAGGATTACGACCCCAAGCATACATCCAAGCCACCAAGGCTTAGTTCGAGAAAAAAGGTTGGAAGGTTCTTGATTGGCCATCACAGTTTCCAGGCTTAAACCATGTAGAGAATCTGTGGTGGGATCTGAAGGTGTTGCAGCACTTACATTGTAGACCTAAGAATCTTGCTGACATGGAGACCTTTACCCATGAGGAATGGGTCAAAATTACCAAGGAGCGCTGCCAGAAGCTTGTGACAGACTACACCTCCTGGCTAAAGTCCTTGCAGCAAAGGGATGCTGGACAAAGTACTAAAGACAAACTTTTGTTGGTTAAAAATTGTGTAAAAGTTGCATTATTTGATTTAATCTGCAATCACCTTAAAACATGTTCATGCGTTGTTAATTGACGTTATTCATGTATTAATCCATGCGTATTTCAGGGGGTTTTTCTTTACCCTGAGGATGGGTCAAAATTACCAAGGAGCGCTGCCAGAAGCTGTGACAGACTACACCTCCTGGCTAAAGTCCTTGCAGCAAAGGGTGCTGGACAAAGTACTAAAGACAAAACTTTTGTTGGTTAAAAAGTTGTGTAAAAGTTGCATTAATTTGATTTTAAATCTTGCAATCACCTTAAAACAGTTCATGCGTCTAGTTAATTGACGTTATTCATGTATTAATCCATGCGTATTTCAGGGGGGTTGAATAATTTTGCGACCTGCTTTGTATGTTAAAGTCACATTTTTGGATAGACTATGAATTAAACATCAACCTTTTCTCTTGTATTCCATTGCAATGAGCTATATGTTCACCAATACAATGATTTGGAAGGAGTTTGTAGCTGTAATATTAATTTTTTGGCTAAAATGTCCAAAATGTAAGGGGGGTTGAATAATTCTGCATGCAACTGTACATGTACCTTTGCATGTACATAGAGATGAAAATGTAAGTTGGTATGGTGTAAATTTGGAGTAACTTGGAAGGTCAGCACCCTCAATTTATTTAGTTTCTAATTTACAAACCATTTAAAAATGCAAAATATGCATTAAGATGATTTTTATCATGAGACCATTTTCCTTTTATGTTGCAGCCATTTTTTTATCCATTTATGGAAACAAAGAAAAATCACAGCAAAACGTAATCATGTACAATTGCTACATTTGTACATGTATGTACATTTTTACTGTGTTAGGAGAATATGTTGAGAGGAAGTCTTATGTAATTGTAAATGGAAATTTCCTCCAGAATGAAGGCATTTATGAACAGAAAATAATGATACAAACCGTTTGCTTCAAGTCCCTCATGAAATTAAATAGCCCCTAGAAAGTGCAAAACTACAAGTCCCTATGAGGACTTTTGTGACATTAAACTGCACTAAAACAACAGGCAGTAAGTAAATTTGCTTTTTCGGTATTTGGAAATCAAAGCTCATTTCAATAATCACAAAATTGTGTCTTTAACTACAAATAGTCACTCTGAATGACTCTCTAAACTGGTGAGATGTTCCATGGCTTTCATCATTACTCGAGCTATCACAGAACGGTTTTAAATTACTAATAAGCTAATCTCGATCTTGAAAGCTTTTTAATTCAGAGTGGTATTGCCCTCGGTGTGTGGTAGCCACTTACGTGTAGATTCATTAAAGACTTGAGCCTTCCACCATGTACACAATTACTACTGTCATCTTCATGTATTGTTGGGTGTAGTCTATTCATAAATAGATCTTTTTCTACACTGTGTCATATAAGAGTCATGACAAAAAAGGATCAAAATTGTTTGATAGCCTACTCTACGTAGACATGTACATATCAAACTTTTACAAATCAAATTTGGTACTGGTAATTCACTTTCAATTGCAATTACTTTGTATGAATCTAGATGGGGATGTGTATAATTCATGATTAGTGTCAAATATTATTTTGATTATATGCAGCATTGAATTCTGTTGTTTCTATTGTGACCACTGTGCACATGACCCTCTTAGACTGACAGGATGTTTATAAGTGTTAATTAGTTAATGTTACACATTTCCTGGACTGGAAAATGAATTGTGCGAGGTCAAGTATTTCCTGTGGCTAGAAAGTACCATACACAATCGCCAAACTCATAACAGCTCCAAAGTAAAATATCTAAAAGGCATATACATGTAAGGAAGACTACAGAAGAACAAGTAATGTACATGTAATGAAGTCAGAATGCGCTGTTTGCCATGATTGGTATTTCATTTCATTTGATACAGACCTCCTTGTACAGACTACCAAAAATTAATAAAATGTACGTTTACCAGATTATATTTTGTACAATGTACAATGGACGTTCAAGAAAATGAAGAAATTAAGTAAAAGAGGGAGTCAGAAAATTCCTTTCATCACGCTCTAAAATTAAAAGGATTGGAGGAGTCATACTGTCTGACTTGAGACAACGAGGGAGCTCTGACTGTAATGGGATGCTTTGTTAGAAATCCGCTGTAAGATAGGATAGAATAAGATACGCAGATGAATGATGTAGACAATCAATCTTATCTAATTAACATTTATCCAATTTGCTGTAATTTCAGAAAGCGCCATTGAGGATGCAGATGCTTTCTGTGTACATGTGTATATTTCTGTTGGTAGACCTGTCTGCACCTACATGTTTTGAATTTTACCTTCCAATAGAAGATTATACATTGCTTGGCTACCATTGCTATTGACCTCAATCGCCAATAATCGAAAAATTGGCACGAAATTTTTTGGACCTATTCATATTGCCTATTTACCCCCACACCCCCCATGGAATGCCGCCCTCCATTGGCGAGGGAGGCGGCGGCGCCGCGTCCAATACTCCAAATCCCTCTAAATCTCCTTTCCGCCTTCCGCTCGAAGAATAAGGTCTGGTACTTTTTTGCCTGCGCCAAAAATAGCGTGTTTTTCTCCCTTTTGGGACTACTTTGCGGTTTTTTGCAAGGTTTAGCTTCTCAGGATTATCATATTGAGTATTCTGAGCTTTATTTTGGGGTCTAGTTTTTTGGTTTTGCCGAGATTTTGATAGTTTTATCTCTCGGTGATCGTTTACAGCTTTGTTTCTCGTCTCTCTCCCGTGACTTTCGTCGATCCTTACTGTGTGTATGTAATACGTTGTCGTAGTTACTTTTTGAGTGTTGTGTGTGTGTGCGGTGCACAGCTTGTTTGTTGCTCCGCTTCTTATGACCCGACCCTATTTCCCCTTTTGTTGTATTAACACTTTTCTCTCTCTTCTTTATTTTCAGATTCATCTGTCTAATTTTCTTCCTCGCAGCCTGCTTCAGATAAACAGGCAAAGCGGGTTGAAAATTAGCGAGCAAGCGGCTTTTCTTCTGGAGAATCCCCCCTTGCGAGGGTGAGAGGCTTAGTCGTCGAGAGAGGCGTTGGACGCGTGTCTTCCGCCTTCTTCCCACACCTCGAACTTGAGTGAGTAATATTGCGAACACCGACGGACAAAGCCTAGCTGCTCGGGAATTCGTCGTCCCTTCAGAGTACGGACCGTATGCATGACCGACGGAACTGGCGGCGTCAGGACGATGACGATTACGCCCTCGCGCTGGATCCGATGAGTCTTTACACGTTCGACAACGGAGATCTAAAACGCGTTACTACATCGGTTTCACAACCGAGTGGCGGTTCTCTGGGTTTAATTTCAGATACTGCTGAAAGCCGCCGGCGTTCATTTCTCTCACGGTGCCGAATCCCATGTGTGCTCGGGCTTCGCCTGGCATAACCGGATCGAGCTCGTTTCTATATCGAGTTTGTCCGGACCCGGATATCGGGCGCCTTACCCTTAACTGAGGTAAATCGGATCCGCGAAGTCGGGTTCCGATACCGGTTTTGGGATGTGAGACCGTTACGAGACGGTCTAATATCCTCGTGAAGTAGGCCGGCCTGTCGATTACTCACTAACCCAGATGACACGCCCAGAGCTTTCGCTCTGTTACTCGCGGCGGTTATCGGCAGAGCGGGGTTGTCCCGTCTATATCGGTCGCCACCTGTTGGCGGGGGTCCGCCTCGCTTTCCGTTTTCATCTACGGAGTGGTCCCTTCTGTCGGATACTACGTCCGTGAGACAGTGTCCGTGTTTCGGATCCCTTGCGGTTTCTTTTCGAAACCGAGGTCCGTTAAGGCAGCGCTTCTTAGTTAGGAGACAGTCGTATTCCCACTTCGTCTTCCAATTCAGGTTCTTCTCGGATCGACCGCAGTTGGTGCGGGCCCTGTCCGACGAAGCGTCGTAGACTTACATTGTCGGATCCCGATCCGGTTCCTGCGCGGAACGCGCCCCTTTACAGGCGGGGCTCTTTTGGTTCGGAGAGGACGTCGGGTCTTTTGCCGACCCGGATCGTTTCTCGTTGGGAACCCTGTTCCCCAGAGTTTGGCCACGCCCTTAACGGCGCATCAACACCGATACCAATCCGGATAGTTTGTGGTGTACCTCGGAGGTATCGAGAGTGGGTTGACGTTACGAGCAGCGTTACTCACCACTCGCCGACTTGACTCCAGGGTAGGTCCACACCTCCGGTGAGGAAACGGATGGCTTCCTGCATCAGAGGATGAGATTGTTTCGGTGGCTGATTCTCCGTCTCTTTGTTGCATCTCATCCGTTCTCTCTTGTCCGCAATCGGATAGGTAATGTATGCGGGATCGGCCTCCCAGGTTGATGCTTCGGCGGATATTTCATCGACGGAGATGAACCTGAAGCCGGTAGAGCTTCCTTTAGCGAAGCGAGTGACGGTGTTTCATAAATACGTTCCAGTGTCGAGTTGACCCTGAACACTTCGGAAGGGATAAAGGTTCTTTGCGGGAGGTCGAAGCTGTTTCATCTTTTCAGCTCCGATACAGACATTCATAAAAGAATTTGTCTGTCACTTCATCTCCGACCGAAGAAAGCCTCACTAGATTATTCGAAACAAGTATCGGTACTTTGTGCGAAGGGACGATGCGCTTTTAACACCTAGTCCATCTCCTGGAGTCTGAAGTGGCTTGATATGCTCGAGACCGGGAGAATTCTTTGTTGAATCGACAAAGGTCGATCTGACGTTTCGTTTGCTATTCACAGGCGGTCTTTCGTGTATCTGTCTTAAATGACATGCTCTTGGAACTCTTGGCGGCTCCCAGGAGTTGGACATTTCTCCGCCGGCCAGCGAGATTCTTTTGCTCTTAGAGAGGTTTCTCTCTCTTGTTCTCTCAGATTGCGGCTGCCAATCCACCTTTGTGGATAATGCCCGTAGAGTTCATGGTTCTATGAGCTCTTCATATCAACAATCCCTCATTCCGATATGGGCAAGGAGAATTGACGTGTCTTCCCCTTCTTTATGGGAACAACTTGCAGACATCTTACAGAAAGAATGGTTCACGTAAGAGCCAAAGGAACTCTCTACATCCAATTTAGAGATGTTCTCAGACTCCTATCATCTTTCTGTTCCGCTAAATCTGGCTTCTTCAAAGCTCCTCTTTTCAGAGGGGCAAGAAGAAGAAGGACAGAAGACTTCCGTTCTGCCTGGTCGACCCCGCAGCTCCTCTCGAGGATCGCAGATGTTAGTCCGACTCTTCTCATGATTTTATGGATCGACAGGTGTCGTTCAAGACCAGATCTCCGTGAAGGACGTGGAAGGGTAGGGGCTCTTCCCGGTCGTCGCGAAGAGTCAGCCCTTTCGGCAGGGCGGGAAGCATTATTCAGATTGACTTTCCGATGTTCGCTTGGAGATCGGTTAGGTGGTCGACTTAAAAAGAAGTTTCTTCCAGCTCTGGAATCAATCACGGACGATTTTTCGTCCTCTCCGTTGATCAAGCGGTCTTTCGGATAGACACGAGAAACCTCTTCCAAGAGGGTTATCCGAAGTTCATCACCACCACAGTCGATCCTTTTTCAGGAGGCATATCGTTCAGGAAGTTACCTCACTCCTTGGAAAGGAAAAGCGACCTGTCCGAACGGCAGTGAGAGATCACGACCGCCGTGCTCCTCTCCCCCGTTTTGTAATCCCCAAGCGTTCAGGATCGCTCAGGATTATCCTAAACCATGAAGAGATCAACAGGCACATCGCAAAACTGTCGCCCTCAGATGGACCATTTCTATGGCCTCTATTCTCCGGCTCTCGGTCCAGGACGATTTTGCGGTGTCCCATCGACCGACGAGGCCTATATTCCACGTCCAAGAGACCCCTCTCGAGGGTCTTTTTGGGTTTGCCGTGAGGAAAGGAGACTTTCGCTTCAAAGCTCTTCCTTCGGCTGCGCCCACTCCCAGAGTTTCACCAGGGTGTCTCAGCGTTGGATTGTCGGTCTCAGGGACAAGGGCCTTCGGATCTTTGCCTACTTAGACGATTGGGCTTCTCGTCGCCATTGGAGGTTCTGCTTCTCACATCTTTCGTGTTAGTGGAAACAGACCGAGAGTTGGATTCTATGCATCAACTGCGCCAAATCGGAATTCATTCCCTCCTCGAACTCCGATTACTTGGGCGCCAGTGGATCTCAAGAATCAACGGCTTGGCGAGTCTCGAGAGGGTAGAGACTCTGTCAATCTTTGCCGGGTCCCTCCTGAGCATCGAGGTTCGAAGCCGAGGTTGGTTGGAGATGGCTGGGTCTTTTTAGCCAGTCTGATTGGGACCATCTTGCCGAATTGTCGTCTCTTTATGAAGACCTTTCCAGCTAACATGTCCTGAAGTTTTCAGGCCGAATCTCAGCGTCCCTTCTGGTCTGGATCCTTTGCCCGTATGGAGATCAAAGGAAAGCTTGTCTCTCTCCTTGCGAACCGTACCTTCCTTTTCAGGAAAGAGATTCAAGACCCTGTCCTCAATTACAGTACCAACGGACGCGTCACTTCAAGGCTTGGGGGGGCCATTGTCAATCGGTCGGATGGTTCCGGATCTTGCCCTTCCGAGGCCACTGCCTCACATCAACGTTTCTGAACTTTTTCAGTTCTGTTGTCCTCCAATGTTTCCGGGCGACCTTGTTGGTTGGCCGTTCGTGTTAGATTCTCACGGACAAACCTCTGCTGAAGGCTTACCATCAACAAACAAGGAGGACCACACTCTTTGGAGTTGAACAGACAGTAGCGTTCCCCCTCCCCTTTGGAAATGTGCCCCAATCGTGAGGAGATTCAATCCGGCTGGCATCCCCACATTCGGGGAGGACCAATCTCCATAAGCGATTTTTCCCTATCCCACCGAGGTCCGGTCGCTATGGAAATGGATTTTTCTATGTCTCGAGTTTGTAACAGAAAGAGTCGGAGTGGGAAGAATCGTGTTGTGTCTCGAACGGACTTTGGT
>CALNVZ010002100.1:38192536-38248051 GCA_940671915.1 Paracentrotus lividus
TACGATTGATAAAAAAGTTACGATTGATTTTTTCTCGGTAGCCTCATCATGGACAGGATGCTCCAAAGTTGATGATCTTATTCCTAACTCTAGCCCTAAACCTACTCTAAATCAAATCCAAATCCTATTCCATGACTGTACCTGGTTTCCAAATGAGGCTACCGAGAAAAAAATCGATCGTAAATTTAATCAATCGTAAGTCTTTGTGTTTAATACAGGCAATGGTTCCACATTAGCCTGAGTTTTCTCAATATCAAGAATCTAGCCCGAACAGCTGTCCTGGAGAAAAGCTCAGGATTCAAGAAGCCCCAGTCTTCATCAGCCATCACCAGAGTGTAATGGTCAGCTTTTGAGTCCTAGGCAAACATCTGTTCTCCCCATATATCAACTTACAATTTAGGGGAATCCCCCTTGTGAGGCCACTAGTATTAAAATGTAGGCCTAAAAAGAATACATCTTTATAATCAGCAAATGTTGTTAAAATGTTTCCATTCATCCATGAAGTATCCATTTTCCTTTCTATGACTGCCCAGTACATTTTGTAGTAATTTGGGCACATGTCCATATCGTTATAATGAGTTTTGTTTTTGTATAATTTTGTGTACTTGAATGGTCACACTTATGTCATATTATTTCTTACAATGAGTAGCAATCATGTTTGGAACATGGTTTCTGAGTCATAAGTATTATATCTGCAATAATTCCTGAAGGTTAGAGGCATTCTAGGGTACTTTAGAGACACTGAACAGGATAGAATTATCTGTCATTAAAATGAGGGCCGCATTATTCCGCGGATCAATTTTGAGGCCTAACATTCAAATCAAAACTACGTGTACCTTGTCTTTATTATGATGGTTAGCATTCTTAATTCCTTTACAAATAAAGGGGGCAATTATGTTTTTATTTCATTGGCTGACTGGTGGAGGCTTACTGTGGAGCATTTCCTTTCTTTAAATCTCATGGTTTATATGTTATCTCTATTTCAAAACCACATTCATTTGTAATAGCAAAATACACCTTTTACAAGCAATATATTTTGCTAAAGAAATGTAAAACAAATGTTTACCACGAACATGGTTTACATGTGTTAGTGTGATTTTTTAGGTCATTAAATATTGATTTTCCTGTGTCTGCTCTATTGTTTATTTCTGGTCAATGATGTAATAAATGTAAGTGGAGTCAGTGGATTCATTTCCTGCGTTCATGTATAGCCTACATGTATCTATTGCACAAAGTAGGCAAATTGTGTATAATGTATACCACTGTATGACGTTATCCCTTTTTAATATCTATTTGCTACCAAAAATCCCATATTGTTCTTCTGCTAAAGACTGCATTTGTAACTGAATTATATCACTTTTGAAGCTTTGATTCACAATCATGTATGCCACTGCAGTCAAGCAGTATTGTATGTAGGGGATTCCCCACTTTCTGAACAACAAAATATTAGGTAGAAATACCCAACATTACATTGTACATGTACAATACAGGTTTTCTGAAAGACTGCTACTGCACTGCATGTAAAGTGTAACCACTGCATTTCTATGGCACAAATAGAAATATCCAAATTTGTAGAATTTTAGTTTTGCTTTTACTTCTATTGGTATTTAGATCCGGACTAGATTTCTTTGCTCCAAATTTGTTTTTCATTGCTCAATCTCCCATAACATCCATGACAATAAGAGACAAAATGCATTGTGGCATTAGCCGCATGGGTTGGGGTCTGGGCCACAATGCAAAGAGGGTCTGGTTAACAAGACTACTTCACCCCTGACATTTCCATAGGAGTAGAGCTGTAGCTATATATGGCAGCATCCAGGCATGTTGCACCACTCACTGGAGGCTACATGGAGCTAGCTGGCTCTATGGATGCCTGAAAGAGAACGAAGAAGAGCATAGGAAAGATAGTGAAAAGGAGAAAGGTGAGAAGAATGAGGAGGGTGAGAGAAGGAGAAAGAGGAGAATGAGAGGAGCTCAGAATGAGGGGGTGTTGGGTCATCCCACATATTCATATTGGTTTTGGAAGCTAGATGGAGCTACCTGGATGCCTCAAAGAGAATGATGAAGAGGATGGGAGAAAGAGAGAACGAGAAAGGAAGAGGGTGAGGAAGGGAGAAAGACGAGGTGATGGAGGAGGGTGCGAGAAGGAGAAAGAGAAGGAGAATAAGAGAAGATCAGATGAAGGAGTGTCAGGATATTCCAAACATTCACAGGTTTTAGAGGCTATATGGAGCTACCTAGCTTCCATGGATGCCTCAAAGAGAATGAAGAAGGGTATGGAGAAAGAGAGAATGAGAAAAGGGCAGAGGGCGAGAAAGGGAGAAAGATGAGTAGATGAGGAGGGTGAGAGAAGGAGAAAGACAAGGAAAAAAATGAGAGAAGATCAGATGAAGGGGGTGTCGGGTGTCCCACACATTCATAGGTTTTGGAGGCTAGATGAGCTACCTGGCTTCAATGGATGCCTCAAAGAGAACAACGAGGAGTATGAGAGAAAAAGAGAACAAGAAAGGGGAAAAGAGTGAGAAAGGGAGAAAGAGGAGATGGAGGAGGTGAAAGAAAGAGATCAAGAAATAGGAAGATGAGAGGATGATCAGATGGAGGGGGGTTCTGTTCGTCCACACATTCACAGGTTTAGAGGCTAGCTACATGTAGAGTGAGCTACTTGGCTCCTACGGATGCCTCAAAGAGACACGGAGAGAGAAAACAAATATAGAGGATGGGAGAAAGAGAGGATGAGAGGAGATCAGATGGAGGGGATGTTGGGTTGTCCCACACATCTACATGTTTTAGATGAAGCTATGCCTCAAAGAGAACAAGAAGAGCGGGAGGAGGCGGATAAGAGGAAAGGAGATGGATGAGGTATCCATGTCGCCCCACATATCCACATGTTTTGGAGATTAGATGGAGTTAGCTGCGCTACTATATAGATGCCCTCAGAAACGAGGGGGAGGGTTGAGAGAAGGAGAAAAAGGAGGAAAGAAGGGAATATGATCAGTTTGAGGGGGTCTTGGGATGTGTTTTCAAAGTTAAAAAGACCTTTGACTTGTGTGAAAAGATCACTTTTCAAAATGTGGAGGGTCCACACTTGAAATATGTGTGCTCAGGTTTTTGGCCTATACCATTGTCAAACCCTACATGTAACTAACAGAATATTTATTTTGCCTGACAATGACTTCCTCATTAATGGATAAAGTATTTTTGATAACATCGACTATGAAAAGAGTTTCTCTCACTTTGTATTTTACTATTCACAACCCTTCATGTTGGAGATGTTAATCTTGTTTTTTCAAACCACCTCTATCGTTTTCCATCTTCCCCGTTGAAATCTGCCACTACTTATTTAAAGGGCAGAGTGCACTTGTAAGATGATTTATTCACAGGAGCGAGTCTCAGGTGGATGTTCATGGCCACAAAAGCATTGCCCATGCAATGAACCAAAAATTAGGCAGAAAACAATGCATTGACGCATGATACAGAGGGGGCAACACGGGAGACTGCGATGAGCAAATTTGATATATTTACATACTGGGGTGTTTTATCAAGCTGTGCATAAAGTAAGAAATAACTAAACAAAAACTCAAATATGAATAGCTACATGTAAAAGAGATGCCTCAGAGTTTTCCTGCATTGTGACTGTATTTCCCTATAATCTCAATTATGTAAATTGTTGCAAACAACATCCTTTGCATACAAATGTATCCTAATAACAATAATATTGAATTTACATGTACAATGTACATGTGAATCTACATATTCTGATTTGATATATTTGATGTTAAGAGATGGTTAAGCATCTCATTTGGTTCTTCATATTCAAGTCATTGGTAAAGTTTTGAATTATTTTAATTTAAAAACAGCTTGGTGAAACAACAACTTAAAAGACAGATCTTGATTCAAATTAAGCATACATGTAAGTACATTGACAGCATATTATTCATTCTGCATTCTGAAGAGGATTGTTTGTATGCGTATTCCCGAAAAAAACAGAAGGCAGCGGTTTCTTTGTTGGCCAAAATTTATTCACAGCTCAATTTATATTATAACAGAAATGAAAGGATTAAACATCTTGTTATAATGGCACTATAAGGACCCCCAAAAATGTAATTTTAGCCATTATAAATTACTCATAAATCCTGAATCTTTTCTTCTTTTTTTTTCCCTTTTCTAGAATGTAAATTACAAATTTCTCTTGGTGTATGTATTTGGGTCAAGTATTATTTTAGAATAAAAGGACTTAATTTAAGTACAAATCAATACAATGTGATCTGTGATGTTAAAGCTGGCAAGCGTAAACCCTAAACCTGACATGATCATGCACACGTGGTATTCACCTCATATCGCATCTCCATAGGAAAAACACAGGCACTGCCTGATCGATGTAGTCAGGAGTAAATGAAGGCATGAGGTGTAGAGCAAAACCCTAGACAATTTGTCATTTGACGGTCTCAGCATGACATGAGAAAGTACATGCCAAGCTCTATCACTTGCTTAACCCCTTCAACCCCAGTAGCCTTAGAGTGTGTTCAATGTCCATTTCAAATTTATACGCCAACATGAATCATGATACAAACGCAATTACAATATACAAACACAAACACGCGATCAGCGGTGCACCGTTCAGGTTCCAAAATTTAAACGTGTTTATACGTCGATCATCTTTAAATTCCCCACTCTCAAAAAACAAATATCTTCTCCTTTTTTCAATTGCACCGGAAGCTTCCACTGCGAGAGCACATTTAAAACACGTTTGAAAACTCATATTTGTTCAGTGTCGCATTTCGTTGCAATCGCGATGCTCAAGGTCGTAAAATTGAAGCTGATTGTGTTCAAACGCATCTTTTTCGGTGTTTAAAATTTTGGCATTAAATTTAAATTGATATTGAAACACGGTTTATTTTACGACCGGGATGGGGACAATGAACACCCTCTTTGTTTTTCTTTATATCAGCGTTTTGTAATTGCGTTTTGTATCATGATTCATGTTGCGTATAAATTTGAAACTGGACATTGAACACACTCTTAATACCATGCAACAGATTCTACATATGTATAAAATACAAGTCATTGGTTGGTTAACTCGGTTTTTATTAACTTGTATTAAGATAATATGGATGTCGGAGTCAGATCTTGACGTCACCATCCCAAAGACATGACTCAGAAGGTCCAAACAGTTTCAGAGTGCTACTTGTACATGTAGGGCCTGCATGTACGCGAAACCACTTCCTCAGTAATAGCGAAGATCCTTGGTAAATGTTTAAAATAAATGCTGAAAATCAGAAAATGAAGTAGGAAAGAATTATCTCCCTGAAAGAAATCTTCAAGGAACATGTTTGCAAAGGACAATACAAGTAGAAAAGTTCCCAAACTACCAACTTAGAAAAAAATGCTAAATAAGAAGCATATCGCGAAACTACTTCCACACTAATAATGAAGATCCTTGGTAAAAAGTATACAACAAATGTGAAAACTCAGAGAAATTAAGTAGTAAGAAATCATCTCTCTAAAATAAATTCTTCAAGGAACATGTTTTCAAAGGACAATACAAGTAGCCAAATTATTTCCCAAACTACCCACTTAAATATGAGGAAGCATTTCCGTATTCAAATGACTTCAAATCAATACTATTTAGTCAATCATTCAAAGGGCTTTAGAATGCAGTAACTTTTTATCAATCGTAAGTCTTTGTGGTACACCCCACAGCTCACATGTGTTCTTCTTGGCAAGAACTCTGTCTGTACTCTGCATGAGTCATCCCGGCACAACTGTTGACTGCAGAACAAGACTATTAGGTGGATGCCATCCATGAGATGGGAAGCCTGCTCCTATTTTATGTACAATGAGGGTTTTCACAGTATGCATACACAGTCAATATAATATTATCCCACTACATGTCAATGTATCTTATGTAGTACCACCATAGACATGTTCATGTTATGCACACATGTGTGTGTGTTGGATGATCTGATAACCTAGTATATGAAATTAGTGCAATGGATGTCATTAGATGAAATGGATTACTGATTCTGACGGATAACACCATAGGAGGCCACATTCATTTTTGTTGTGAAGGTAACTATTCATTGTTTAATTCCTGTTTATATTTCATCGTACTTTATTGCTAGTTAAAGACGAGGAGCTTGCAATGTAATGGGCAAATGGTGGAAATGGCAATAGTGTACGTAATGCCGATATATGAAAATTGTGGGCACTGGGCAGATAAATATACCTTGGCATGAACAGATAGTACATGTATGATTATGTAATGATTGAATCCAAATATTAAGGCATATATGTACATTTTATGTAATTAGCCTTTGTTAATTTTTAATTATTTCTAATTTCAGAAAGATGATGTTATCAGCAATGATTTAAAATCGATTGAGTGCATTATGATCCTATGGAAATTAAAACCATATTAATGAGATGATGATTGTTTTTATTTGCATACATGAACAATCAACCCCTCATAAATGGCACCTACCTCCACTTTGGTATTATTATGTTAAGAGTAGTAGCAAGATGGAGGTCAACTCAAATAATTCATTCTAGATTTTATGCCCTTTTGGCTCTTGACAAACAACATGTATAACAGCCATGATAGATCACAAACCTTTAGGCCTACTTAATTGTCCAAGAGATGCAATCTGATTTTCAGTGCACATTATTCTGCAAATCAAATCATTATATGTGAACATGTGTATATTAGTGATTTGTTTGTATGCAATTTTAAAATTTCTTGTAAATTGTAAGAAATTGTAATTTCTTGTAAATTGTAAATACATATACTACATGTATGTGTACATGTATGTAACACAAACGACTGAGCAGTACATGTTACTTTATGAGGTTTATTATTTTTTTCTAGTCAGGCTTCTAAGCAGTGTGTTTTTGTTGAGTATTAGTACATGTAGGCGCATTGAAGATTTGCAAAGTCACCTTTGTGTGGTTGCCTTTCCTGTTTAAAGGCCCGGTCTCACTGCCTGAACTTTGCTGGAGCGTTCCTGGAGCGATGAAAAAAATTCATCACCGCTCGTTACCGTTCACCACCGTTTAACAGAAGTTGGCCCCCGTTAAGGCAACACCGTATACGCTCGGCCACCTCTGATGGTCCCTCCTACCGCTCCGAAAGTTTTGAGCTGCACAAAATATTGCGAGCGGTGAGGAGCGGCAATTTTCCGCTACGGCAAAGTTCACCACCACTCCAACAACGCCCAGTCAAAGTTTGGCACCGCTAGACGCAAGTTCGTGGACGCTTGGGTCCGCTAGGCCAATGCAGAAATCTTGAACGCTGGACCACCGCTGCTTCACCAGCTTTGCCCGGGCGGTGATAAAACGTTGCACAAACTTTGGTGGAGCGGCCGGTTGTAAGCGTTTACGAGCGGACACGGGATTGCTGGAATGGTGTCTGGCGTTGAAGCAGCGATCCATTGCGGTGATGAACTTTGGTTTGGCGTTGGTATGGATGTGTCGGAGCTAAACCAATGCTAAAGCAACGTCGGTGATGAGCGTTGTCAAAATTTGGCCCCCTCTCCCTACTGTTCAAGGAACGCTCCAACAAAGTTCGGGCGTTGAGACCGGGCCTTTAGAAAAATAGATAAGATCTAGATCCATTGGATTAAGTGCCTAAACATGGTGTCCATAATCTACAGAATAAATATCTATGTTTATATGATGTAATAGCAAATAAAAAAAGGGTAATGGATTGTCATGCATAACATTGTTGCTCACGTCTGCCTACTGTACTAAAGGCATCATCAGATTTCTCAACAATACAATTTACAATACATTTTACATCATTTTTCTTGTACACACTTGTGGGACTTTTGCTGCTTCGACTATTATATCAAATGGGATGAAAATTTGACATTGGATGTAGTGTGTATTTCTGGAATGCTAGAGCACCTTTATCAGCAAACATGTAGCTGGTTATAATAAGAGTTCCTCCGAATGCTGTATAAAATTTTAAATTTCAATATAAAAATGCTTATTTTTATCTTACTACCATGGGAATGAGTAAAAAAAAAGACAACGTTTGTACTCCAGTAGATTGCCTCATGTTTTGTGAACTATCTTTGAATAAAAATGTATGCATTCCATCTGCGATGTGATGTCTTTATTAGTCATGAAAGCTTTTTGGCTCTGGCTGAGCAGTGTGTTGCTGATTGAGAGTTAAAAAGCCTGAAAGAAGGCCAAGGCCGCTAGGCTCAATTGGTTTCTAATCAAGAAGAAAGGTGATAGAACGGGAATACTGTACATGTGTAAGAGCAATACTCGTACATGTATGAGTCTATATGGTTGGATGAAAAAGCTACATACGTGCATATACGTAGGAATTGTACGGTCTGTACCTATGTGCAATGTTATTGGTAATTATTATGATTGATAGCTTAAAGTGAAACTAGTGTTCTGGTCATGACATTGAAATGTGGAAGACACTGTCTAAAAGTAATTTGGAGAGGTTGATGACATTTCACCTAAGCATTATTTTGTGCTGTGAGGTTTTGGAATCGCTAAATGATAAGAAATTAACCCAATTCAGCTTTGAGTCATGCTCTTACACAGAAATGCATGTATGGGGCAACACAAAATGTTCGGGACCCAAACATGTCAGCTGTGGTACATGTATATTTAGGATCATGTTATGACTATTAGGGCATTTGAAGAGCAATCTTTTCTTGTGGAGCTTTTTATTATGATATTCTTCCCAAATATCCTGAAAATAACAGGAAAGCTAGCTCACAATAATTTTCGTCATCTTTCCCACACCTTCCCACTACACTATATTCCCAATAGTCATATGTGAACAGGTGTCAATAATGCAGTTTTGAGGTTCCTCCTCCATGTATCTTGTTCATATTTTGCGGCTATTTTGCTTCAAAATATAGGTTACCCAATTGTATAAAAAATACCTGGAGTATTGCAGTATGATTGCCGTACTATGTGGAATAATTTTTATGAGAAAATGCCCATCGATATGCATTGAATATTGCATAATGAACTGGGCTCATGATACAAGTAGATGTAGAGTAGAGTTTTCATGCTAATCATTATATTGTGTCAAGCCGACATATGAGTTAGAGTTAGATATAATCCCAGTATCTTGAAAGTACATGTAGGTTTTTATGACTTTATGATCTGACAGCTAAAAAAAAGTATATGCATTTTAATACCGTACTTGTAATAAAGATACAACCTACTGCTATGATTAAAAACTAGATTAATTTTTAATGCTTTCCCAGCAATAATATACACCTTATAACCCTGATCTGAAAACCCAATTTCAACCCAAACCCTGAACATTGTAGCTTTGTAGAAGTGGAATCACTGAGAAAAGGTCGCATGACACCGAGGGTGGTATAACACCAAACACATCGGTGCCAGTAAGCCAGGCTGCTAATGCATGTTAATGGAATTAATTTTCCAGTAACTTTGTGGAGGCATGAATTCATTAACATTGTATAGTAATGTTCAAAAGGATGAATAAAATATAATCAAAATATGATGTCACATGTATCATGAAGATATTTATGACTGAATATCGCCATTACTTAAACATACCTGGGTACACTAACATGTTCTTGTATTGCAATTTATGGAGGTCACTTACACATTTTCACTTATTCTGGGGGCATGCAATGATGCTTAGTAAGAGAAATTTTCAGGGTTTCATCTTGACACAATATTACATGCACTTGCAGCATATGGCCCCAAAGCTCAGATTTCTGCAAGCCTCAAAAAAGTTTATTCCCTTTAAAGGGGACCAATACCCAAGGAAATAATAATTTTTATAAGAAAGAGCACAATCAGAGGTTGTGTTGTGTGAAATATATTTTCCCATGACATATTTTGAGCTCAGAAGTAATTAAGACATATTTTGAAAGAAAACAGGGAAAATCTGAAAATTTGTGTACAAAACCAATGGAGAGTTGTCCATAAAATCAGCCATTTTGAAGCTGATGTTGCCATTTTGAGGACCCCCATAGAAGGTAAAATGAGACTTTTCAAACTTCCATAACTCTTTTATTTTATAACCGGTTTTGATGAAACTCTTTTTAAATTGCTCCTCTCATTATGCTCTTTCCTATGAAAGTGATTTATTTCCTTGGGTATTGGTTTCCTTTAACTTGAGTGTCATCACCATATATATACCTACATGTATAGGTAGCAAATGTTTCCCCCCAAAAAGAGGATAGATAACAAAAGCAATTAATTTTGATTTCTCTGAACTGTTGGGGGCATGGTTTACGCTATACGATACTCTTATCCGTGCTCAAGCTTAGAGTGTGTTCAATGTCCAGTTTCAAATTTATACGCCAACAAGAATCATGATACAAAATGCTGATATAAAGAGAAACAAAGTGTGTTCATTGTCCCCCATCCCCGGTTGTAAAAGTAAACGTGTTTCAAATCTCGATTCGGAGGAAAATTTAATGGCCTAAAAAGATGCGTTTTAAAACACAATCAGCTTCATTTTTACGACCTTGTTGAGCATCGCGATTGCAACGAAATGCGACACTGAACAGGATTGAGTTTTCAAACGTGTTTAAATGTGCTCTCGCAATGGACGCTTCCGGTGCAAGTGATAAAAGGAGAATATGTTGAGTTTTTTTTTAGAGCGGGGAATTTTAAGACGATGGAAATATAATCAGCTTTAAATTTTTGACTCTGAACGGTGCACTGCTGATCGCGTTTGTGTTTGTGTTTTGTAATTGCGTTTTGTATCATGATTCATGTTGGCGTATAAATTTGAAACTGGACATTGAACACACCCTTTATAGTTTAAGAGGCTTCAGTAGCCTATACAGTGTGTTCCTAAAAAGAGGTACATTTGTAATCGAAGTTCAAAGGTCAGTCATTTCAAAAGTATATAGTCTATATTTGTGATTTGTTTACTAAGCTACTAAGTAACTCATCAGCTTTAATTTGAGACATTGCTTACGTCCAAACTGTAATGGGTCACAGAGTTAGGGTCCTTTGAAGGTAATAGGTACAAAACCCATTTTTACCAAGTTTTTCGTTTTTAGGGTATGAAACCAGCTTTTTATAAATTTTTGGTTTCATAGTTTTGGGGGGTTTTGTCACACAAAGTTTCATTTAAATGCAATCTCATTTGTCAAAGGACCTATCTCAATGGCAATGAAATGTGTTCGCAGTTAGGAGTCTCTTGAGTCGTGGAGACCTCGTGGTGACGTCTCCTGAGACTTCAGGGCGTCGAGGGAAAATGGAACAAAAGTCAAACATGTTCAATCTTTAGTAGACCTCTTTAAGACGCCAGCAAGTCAAAATTATTAAACCGTTCGATTTCTTTTAATCGTTAGCAAGTTCCGACAACGTCTCTGCGACGTCGTGGATACTACATGTAAAGGGACGTCGCGGCGACCCCGCAAAGACGTCACAGAGACTTGCTCTCGTATTAAAGAGGTCTACCAAAAGATTGGACATGTTTGACATTTGTTTGATTTTTCTCGCAACTTCCTGCAGAATCAGGAGACGTCACGGCGATCCGTCTCCGAGACTCCAAAGACTCATGTATAATCGAGAACCCATGCCATTGCCAGTGAGATAGGTCCTTTGACAAATGAGATTGCATTTCATTGAAACTTTGTGTGACAAAAACCCAAAATACATGAAACCAAAATTTTATAAAAAGTTGATTTACTCCAATAGAAATATACATTTGCCTACCATTGCTATTTTGACCTCAAATCGCCATAAATCGAAAATTGCACCGAAATTTTGCCCTATCATATTGCCTATTTACCCACCCCCATGAATGGCGCCCTCCATTGGCGAGGATGCGCCGCGCGCGATCTAATACTCACCTCTAATCTCCTCCTCCGTCGAGATAAGTCGTACTTTTTGCCTGCGCCAAAAATAGCGTGTTTTCTCCCTTTGGGACTACTTTGCGGTTTTTTGCGAGGTTTAGCTTCTCAGGATAATCATATTGAGTATTCTGAGCTTTATTGGGGTCTAGTTTTTGGTTTTGCCGAGATTTTGATAGTTTATCTCTCGGTGATCGTTTACTTTTTCTCGCTCTCCTCCCGTAGACTTTCGTACGTTCCTTACTGTGTTGTAATACGTGTCGAGTTTACGTTTTGAGTGTTGTGTGTGTTCGGTGCACAGCTTGTTGTGCTCCGCTTCTTGATAGACCGCCTATTTACCCCCTTTTGTGTATTAACACTTTCTCTCTCTTCTTTATTTTCAGATTCATCATGTCTAATTTTCTTCTCGCGCCTGCTTCATATAAAAGAAGCGGGTGAAGAAATTAGCGAGCAAGCGGTTTTCTTCGGAGAAGTCCCCCTGCGGGGGTGAGAGGCTTGTCGTTCGAGGAGGCGTTGGACGCTGTCCTTCCGCCTCTCACCACCTCGAACTTCGGTGAGTATTATGGGTCGAACACCGGCGGACAAAGCCTAGCTGCTCGGAATTCGTCGGTCCCTCAGAGTACGGAACCGTTGATGACCGACGGGACTGGCGGCGTCCAGGACGATGACGATTACGGCCCTCGCGCCGGATCCGATAGTCCTTTGCACGTTCGATCAACGGAGATCTAAAACGGTTACTACATCGTTTCACAACCGGTGGCCGGTTCTCTGGTTAATTCAGTACTGGCTGAAAGCGCCGGGTTCATTTCTCTCACGGTGCGAATCCCATTGTGCCTCGGGCTTCGCCTGGCATAACCGGATCGAGCTCGGTTTCTATATCGAGTTTGTCCGGACCGGATATCGGCGCCGTACCCTTAACTGAGGTAAATCGGATCCGCGAGTCGGTTTCCGTACCGGTTTTGGGAGTGAGTACCGTTCGAGACGGTCCTTAATCCTCGGATAGTAGCGCCCTGTCGGTTACTCACTAACCCGGATGACACGCCCAGAGCTTTCGCTCTGTTACTCGTCGGCGGGTATCCGCAGAGCGGGGTGTCCCGTCTATATCCGGCCGCACCTTTGGTGGCGGGGGCCGCCTCGCTCCGTTTTCATCTCGGAGTGCGTCCTTCTGGTTCGGATACTACGTCCGTGAGACGTGTCCGTGTTTCGGATCCCTTGCCGGTTTCTTTTCGAAACCAGGGTCCGTTACAGGCAGACGCTTTCTTTGTTGGAGACAAGTCGTATTTCCACTTCGTCTTCCATTCGGTTTCTTCTCGGATCGGTACCGCATTGGTGCGGGCCCTTCCGTAGCGAAGCGTCGTAGATTTACATTTTCGGATCCCGATCCGGTTCTGCGGGAACAGCGCCCCTTTACAGGCGGGCACTTTTGGTTCGGAGAGACGTCGTTCTTTGCCGAACCCGGATCCGGTTCTCGTTGGGAACCCTGTTCCCCAGAGTTTGGCCACTCCCTTAACGGGTCGGCATCAACTACCGGATACCAATCCGGATAGTTTGTGTGTACCTCCGGAGGTTCGAGAGTGGGTTGAGCGTTACGAGGCAGCGGTACGTCACCACTCCCGACTCACCTCCATGGGTAGGTCACACCCTCCGGTTGAGGAACTGGATGCTTCCATCAGAGGATGAGATTGTTTCGGTGGCTGATTCCCACGTCTCTTTGTTTGAATCTCATCCGCTTCTTGTCCGCAATTCGGATAGGAATGTCATGCGGATCCCTCCCAGGTTGATGCTTCGGCGGATATTCATCCGACGGAGATAAACCTGAAGCCGTTGTAGAGCTTCCTTTAGCGAAGCGAGTGACGGGTTTGTTTCATAAATACGTTCCAGATGTCGGAGTGACCCCTGAAACTTCGGAGGGACGTAAAGGTTTCTTTGCGGGAAGGTCGAAAGCTGTTTCATCTTTTCAGCTCGAGTACAGGACATTCATAAAGAGGAATTTGTCTGTACTTCATCTCGACCGAAGAAAGCCTCACTAGATATTCGAAAACAAGTATCGGGTATCTTTGTGGAAGAGACGATGGTCTTTTAACACCTAAGTCCATCTCCCGGAGGTTCGAAGTTGGCTGATATGCTCGAGACGGGAAGAATTCTTTGTTAAATCCGACAAAGGTGATGCTGACGTTTCGTTTGCTATCACAGGCGGTCTTCGTTTATCTGTCTTAAATGACATGCTCTTGGAACTCTTGGCTGGCTCCCAGGAGTTGGACATTTCTCCGCCGACCAGGCCGAGATTCTTTTGGCTCTTAGAGAGTTTCTTCTCTCTTGTTCTCTCAGATTGCGGCTGCATCCACCTGGTGGTAAATGCCCGTAGAGTTCATGTTCTTGAGACTCTTCATATCAAACAATCCCTCATTCCGGATATGGTCAAGGAGATTGACGTGTCTTCCCCTTTTCTTTGTGGGAACAACTTGGCAGACATCTACAGAAAGAAGTGGATTCACGTAAGAAGGCCAAGGAACTCTCTACATCAATTAGAGATGTTCGTCAGACTCCATCATCTTCTAGTTCCGCTAAATCTGGCTTCTTCAAAGCTCCTCTTTTCAGGAGGGGCAAGAAGAAGAAGGACAAGAAGACTTCCGTTCCTGCCAGGTCGACCCCGGCAGCTCCTCCTCAGGATCGTAGAGTAGCCGACTCTTCTCATGATTTTTATGATCGACAGGTGTCGTTTCAAGACCAGACTCCCCGTCGAGGACGTGGAAGTGGTAGGGCTCTTCCCGAGGCGTCGCGAAGAGTCAGCCCTTTCGGCAGGGCGGGAAGCATTATTCCAGATGACTTCCCGAGTTCGCTTGGAGATCCGGTAGGTGGTCGACTTCGGAAGTTTCTTCAGCTTGGAAGTCAATCACGGACGACGTTTCGTCCCTCCGTGATCAAGAACGGTCTTCGGATAGATCTAGAAGAACCTCTTCCAGAGAGGGTATTACCGAAGTCGATCACCACACAGTCGATCCTTTTTCAGAGAATATCGTTTCGGAAGTTACCTCACTCCTGGAAAAGGACGCTGTCGAACGGGTGAGAGATTACGACGACCGCTGTGTCTCTCCCCGTTTTGTAATCCCAAGCGTTCAGGATCGCTCAGGATGATCCTAAACATGAAGAGGATCAACAGGCACATCGCAAAGTCGCCCTTCAGGATGGACCATCTAGCTCCTATTTTCCGGCTCTCGGTCAGGACGATTTGCGGTGTCCCTCGACCTGAGCGATGCCTATTTCCACGCCCAATAGACCCCTCGTCGAGGGATCTTTTGGGATTTGCCGTAGGAAAGGAGACTTTTCGCTTCAAGCTCTCCTTTCGGACTGCGCCCAGCTCCCAGAGTTTTCACCAGGGGGTCTCAGCGTTGATGTCGTTCCTCAGGGGCAAGGGCCTTCGGATCTTTGCCTACTTAGACGATTGGCTTCTCGTCGCCAATTCGGAGGTTCTGCTTTCTCACCATCTCGCTGTTAGTGGAAACAACCGAGAGTTTGGGATTCATGATCAACTGGTCCAAATCGGAATTCCATCCCCCGAACTCCGATTTACTTGGGCGCCCAGTTGGATCTCAAGAATCAACTGGCTCGGCCGAGTCTCGAGAGGGTAGAGACTCTGGTCAATCTTGCCGGGTCCCTCCTGAGCATCGGAGGGTTCGAGCCGAGGTTGGTTGAGATGGCTGGGTCTTTTAGCCAGTCTGGTGGACATCTTGCCGAATTGTCGTCTCTTTATGAGACCTTCCAGCTACATCTCCTGAAGTTTTCAGGCCGAATTCAGCTCCCTTCTGGTCTGGATTCCTTTCCGATGGAGATCAAGAAGCTTCTCTCTCCTTGACGAACCGTACCTTCCTTCTCAGGAAAGAGATTCAAGGACCCTCTTCCCTCAATTACAGTGACCACGGACGCGTCACTTCAAGTGGGGGGGCCATTGTCAAGGTCGGATGGTTTCCGATCTTGGGCCCTTCCGAGGCCACTGCCTCACATCAACGTTCTGGAACTTTTGTCAGTTCTGTTTGTCCTCCAACGTTCCGCGACCTGTTGGTGGGCCGTTCAGTGTTGATTCTCAGGACAACACCTCTGTGAAGGCTACATCAACAAACAAGGAGGACACACTCTTGGAGTTGAACAGAGTAGCGTCCCTCCTTTGGGAATGGTGCAATCTGGAGGAGATCATCCCGTGGCACCCCACATTCCGGAGGAGCAATCTCATACGTGTTTTCTATCCTCCCGAGGTCGCCCGCCATGCCGTCATATCGAATGGTGTTGTCCCCTCATGTCTTCGAGTTAGTAATCAGAGATTCGGAGCCTGGAAATAGATCTGTTTGCAACCTCTCTGAACAACAGACTTCCTCGTTTTGCTCCGAGTCAGGAGACTTCGGCTTTCGTCTGGACGCGTTCTCTCTTCATTGGAAGGGGTGGAAGGCGTACGCCTTTCCACCATTCAAGCTGATACCTATGGTTCTCAGGAAGATCGAGAGGATCGGGCAACAGTGGTCTTGATCGCTCCCCACTGCCGGTCGAGCCTGGTTCCAGGATCTGTTGCCCCTGTTAGTGGGGGAACCGCTGCCCCTTCCGGCTGTACCGGACTTGGTCTCTCAACCTTTGTCGGGAGCTCTTCATGTGGATCCATCGCTCCTTCATCTCACGCTGGCCTCATCGGCCAGCGGCTAGGGATGAAGCTTTTCGGACAGAGCAGCTGAGCTGCTAGTTGAGAGTAGACGGAAGTCGACTAGGATGTTACAATCGCGCCTTGAGGCTTTCTTGCCTGGTGCGAACCGCTGGGGGTGCCCCCAGAGAGGCTCCTTTGCCTCTCATTGCCGACTTCCTTATTTCTCTGTTCGATAAGGGTAGGTCTATTTCGACGATCGTGGATACCGTTCGCTATTGCGGCCATTCATACTGGCTTTGATAATGGGGATCGGTCTCGACTCCTCCAACTCTCGGCGTTGCTTAGGGCCTTTTCTTAAAACGCCCTATCTAAACCCTTGACTCCAGGCTGGAGTCTTCCACAAGGTTTGGAGGCTTTGTCAAAGCCTCCGTTCGAGCCTTTGAACTCGATTTCTCTGCTGAATCTGTCCATCAAGCAAGCTTTCTCTTAGCGATCTCTTCCGGGCAAAGGAGGAGTTCGCTACATGCCTCTCAATATCACAGGTCATATTCGTGGGAGAGACATGGGTTCGCCTGATTCCTGTTACATCATTCATCGCTAAGAACCAAACAGCCTCGTCGGTTCTATCGAGATCTTCATTCGGCTCTGACGGAGTTCTCGTCTATCAGAGAGGACAAGGTTTGGTGCCCCGTTAGGGCCCTCAAGTGGTATATCAAGAGAACGGAGAATCTTCGTAATCTTCACAGTTGTTGTTACTGCCCGTGAACCCATAAAGGGGTTCTAGAGATACGTTATCCGTTGGATAGTATCCGCTATCAAGGCTGCGGGAGTGAGGGCCTTGAAGAGGATCTACTCCCAAGGCCCATCAGACCAGGAGCATTAGCTCCTCTGGGCCCTATTTACAGGGTCGGAGTGGAAGACATATGCAAAGCGGCCTTTGGCGTTCTGCAAATTCTTTTACCTCTTTTACTGAGAGATGTCGCCGCTATGAGGGTTTTCTCCACCGCACCTCTCAAGCGGCGGCATCCTCCATAGTTTCATAACCGTCATGGTTGCCCCTCGACTTGTCGTGTCGGTCGTAGCAATGGTAGGCAATGTATATTTCTATTGAAGTAAATCATAAAAATTAAATTCTAATTTTATATTTCGATATGGAAATATACATTTGCCACATTCCCTCCTCCGTCCCCTATCCTTTGCAACATACGGAAGTTCCTGGGGCGAGAGAGTTAGAGGATGAGTATTAGATCGCGCGCGGCCGCATCCTCGCCAATGGAGGGCGCCATTCATGGGGGTGGGGGTAAATAGGCAATATGATAGGGCAAAAATTTCGGTGCAATTTTCGATTTATGGCGATTTGAGGTCAAATAGCAATGGTAGGCAAATGTATATTTCCATATCGTAAATAATAAAATTAGAATTTAATTTTTATGTTTCATACCCTAAAAACGAAAACTTGGAAAAAAATGGGTTTTGTACCTTCAAATGACCCTAACTCTGTGACCCATTACAGTTTAGACGTAAGCAATGTCTCAAATTAAAGCTGATGAGTTTCTTAGTAGTTTAGTAAACAAATCATAAAAATAAACCATATACTTTTGAAATGACTGACCTTTGAACTTCGATTACCTTTTTTTAGGAACACACTGTATACTCGATGTACAAAATGTAGGCTGTATTGTCACAAATTCCTATTAATTAACGCTTTAGGAGAGGGTACAGTACATGTATGGCATTCCACTCCACTTAAAACTACAGCATCGTAATTTGCCTGAAAATTATTTTTAGAGAATGAGATGGGGGGGGGGGTGGGATGGCGCCAAGGTTGACTTCAAAGGTCATAGGTACAAAGCCATAACAAAAACGATAAGATAGATCAATGTAAGACAGGGCATGTCCCTTGCATGTTCAGGCAGCAGACCGGCTGGTATATGGATTTTTTATCTTGCTGTAATTACCAGGTGAATTCATGTAAAATTGCAATGCAGGCCGGCGAGTCGATGAAGCGTAGCATGTAGAAACCAGGCACTTGCTTGGCATTTACGTGAAGACAGAAGCAGCTAGAGTGGAAACGGGGGGAAAAGTATTGTAGCATGGTGGGTAGGCAGGTTAACTCTCTGATCGCCCAGTCATCTGAAAGATTTGGCCAGCCTTCCATATTGAACTGGGAAACTTCAAGTCTTTTAATGCACTGGAAAGTTATGGAAATTGCTGATAAAGCACTTTAGCTTATTTTTTGACTTGTTAATCAATGATGTGAAATCTTATCACCACATTAATCTTTCCCTTTCGAATATAAAGTTTCTTACATCATGAATGTACCATGCTCAAAACTCTCTTGTTTAAAAGTACAATCTTGGAAATACATTCTGCAAAAAAAGTATTTCAACTACTCACACAAGTGTCTTTATGTATTTCACATGAAAGTCTAAAACTGTTTCATTTTGGTGTCAAATCTTGATGGTAACTTCAAGTTAACTTAAAGTTTCGACCCTAGAGAACATGAGTTGAAGTTGGTGCCGTTAACTTTGACTGTGCCGTTTAAATGCAAGGAGTACCTAGTACAATGATTTTTTTTTAGAAAATTGCCTTGCTACAACACACGTTTCCTTCCTCTCTAAGCAACAGCTATTAACAGTAACAGGAAATTCCATTGACGTAGCTTGGGGTTTTTTTTTGTCTTGTGAAAGTCAATGGCAAAATTCATTGTCAACCAGTTTAGTTATGAATCGGAAATGAGGCACGGGAAATAGGAGGTTTTTTAGCGATAGTGCGTACAAATGTAACGCCTTGAGTTAAGCTGAAAATAGGAAGGCTTAAATGTACCATGAATGTATTTATCAGGTAACCATTTTATCATATCCATGATTTTATGTAGATACATGTATGCTAGTCTACTTTTTTAAATTTTTTAAAATTAGGTCCAAATAGAACTATTAATTACTATTTACTGTCTTTTGTATGCCCACAATGCAATTGTGTACTTGTGTTAAATCTCAGTGTTTGGCATCATCAACATTTATGTTGTAGTACACACATTGATAACTTTTATGAATTTCACAAAAATACTGTACATGTAAATGCTATGAAATTTTGTAAATTTTGAACCCTGACTAAATTTTACAAAGTGTCATCCATGCAAAAACTGGCCAATTTTGCAGTAATTAACTAATAATGGGAGGGATGGTTCAAAACAGTAGGTCTTCTTGGTTGTAATACATGTACATGTACCATAACTGGTTTGCATGTTTTTTTGCGTGTGTGTACCTCCGTGGGTTGCTACCAACTCTTACGATTCTTTGCCCCATAACAGTGATTCTACCAAAAACGTTTGGCTGGGCTCATTACCAGAAGGTGACCAGAACATGTATTGTAAGGATAATTGCGAAATCTTACAATGTAAATTGTATGCTCACAGACAGGATCATGACATAATGAAGAGCAAAATCAAATCCTCAATTTTTTAATTACTATTATACAGTTCAAATATGGAGGTACTTCAGGTGAAGGACACTTTCTTAGCCACAATTAAGTTGAGGTTATGAGTAATACAATCATAATTTATAAAGAATTTAGGGCCTACAATTTGGCTCTTGATCATATTGATGTTGTTTGTAAAGTCCCACTTAACTTTACCCACAGCTCAGTAAAATATTGAATTTGTAACCCTGCATTTGGACTACTTCCAATGTGGTCTTTATTGTTAGTTTCACAAGTTACAATTTGTATCACATGAGTTACATGTACTTGTATCACATGAGTTTGATTGTTTTTGTTTTGTTTTTGTTTTTGTTTTTTTATTTCCCCTGAGCAACATACGTGTACACATATCATTCCAGTCAGGAATAATAATGATAATTTGTTAAATATTAATCATTATTCTTCTCTATTTTCTGTTGACAGGTTAGACTCACGGAGGGGAGGAGGTGCTGCCTTTTTATAGAGGGTTTCATAAACACATTTCTCGGTAAGAGCTATTTGAAAATTATGTGTTTATTATCTTTGTCTCCTTCTTTTGTTTTAATGGTTAAGATGTATTTGTTTTCTTCTTTTGATGTGTGTAAGATATAAATTTGAGAGGCTGTCTTATTGTGTCAAAATAATGGTGTGTTGCTCAAGGCAGTGAATATAGTTTGGAGTGATTTAGCTCCACAAAGATTTGTTATCAGGAATTTTTATTTCTTTACATTAGTTTGCAAATCCAATTAGTGCTCTTAAAAACTTGAAACTATTTCTCTGTGTGTTATTATTTTAATTGTTTGTGTTTGTTATACTGCAATGCCCAGAAATATAATACAGTTATTATGTTCCATTGTCTCAGTTACATGTAGCCACGTTTTACAAACTCTTATTTGTCTCTGTGTCAATTTGTGTTTAATCATATCCTTTTTGTGGTCTTATAAATGTTATTTGTTAACCAATAATAACTTTAACTACTGCCTGTATGTCACTAGACTATTTTCAGGTTACTCGTAAATATTTTGTATGCATGATAAAGTTGTCTATTTTCCAAATTGTATTTAGTCATGCATGATAACACACTTAATATATATTGAATTATTAAGGAGATAATTTAATCTAAAAGTTTTAGTTAATTTTTTTTACAACCCCAAGCCATTTGGATATTTATACACGTTTTAATGGAAGGCAAATGTACAATACATCTTTACATGTATTTGTCTTATACTATGCTGCTGCAGCCAAGATGAAAAGAGCGTAATTTAGGGTCCAATATCTGGTTTTGAGGAAATTAAGGACAATATTTAATTTCGTTCAAATCAATAGAAATTAGTGAAGTAGGCACATTGACACAGTCTATTGTTTTAAATTCAAAATTATTAATGTACAGGAATTCAAAAAAGGTTTAAAAGAGGATATATTGTTAAAAAAAATATCATAAATCATAATCTACAGCTCAAAGCATTGTATCTTCAAGAGAATACTTTTGTGTAAATGTGATTTGATTTACTTCCACCCAGCTCTAACACACAGCTCATATCTCTTATCTGGTCTTTTCATATTCATGTGTTCTAGCAAGATAATCACAAACTAATGCAATTACCAACAATGCACTTAATACACTTATCACCCATATGCTGCCCGCATGATATGATAATACCCTCCAGCTATAGATGGGGATATGGGGAGAATGCTGTAGCGATAGCAAGTTATTGCGAAACGTGTAATGGGTTTAAAAGGAAACAGTATATTTTTCGTCAGCCATATTGTTTTTCTTTTTTCGGCTCAGACTTTCCAGCTCTGTACAGTATATTTTCAAACATCTTAAACCTGGTGTATAGTTTGGTAACAAAAATAAAAACGGCATAAAACCGATTAAATATAGTCTCATGTTGTTCACATTGCACTGAAAGACATGTGTGAGTAATTTTGAAGTATTCCTTTCACGACTTTTGGTGAATTTCAGTGAAATGTTTGTATCCAAACACAATTTGTAACGGTTTTTGAGACCTTTGCTGGGTTGTCTAGTCCCCTGAACTTCCCGCATGAATGGAGCATAGCAATCTGTGTGTATCACCCACACAAGAGAATCCCCATTGGTTTTCCATGTGAACGCCTAGCGCACACAAAGATGATTCGGATCCCTGACTTATCTTTTTTATATTATAATATCGTGAAATAAAGACATTAAAACGAGATTCCATGTACTATAACTTTCTTTGTTACAGTTATAGGATTTAGTCTTTCATATTATCTAACTGTGAATCCAAATTAAATTTTTCCTTTTCCCAACACTATACACCAGCTTTAAGCAGTTGGATAGACATGTTCTCCTTGGAAAGAGCTCTGCATCAAGTTTCTAAATATTTGTAAAAATAAATGATGATAGTAATACAAATGAATTAGCATTGTATAGCACACAATTAAAACGGCTTTGTGTGCTTAAAATATGTATGCATGTCAAGATATCAAAGAATACAAAAGAATATACATGTATGCTTTACAATTTGAAATTCACAATAGATGATAAACTTATGACTTTTCAGTACTCCACAGTATACATAATATATGCACAATTCTATCACTTTCATATTTTTAACCTTTAGTTTAGACCTTAAAGATTCCAGGAAAGGGATTCAATGGCTCATAAAGAAGCAATGATGGGCAGGGTGGGGAACCATTAAATACAGAATAACAATTTCTCGAGGTGCTTTATGATTTTATGTGAATAAATAATGGTGTCAAAAGTCAATGCAAGATCTTGGTTCTTAAAATGAGTCATTTGCTGCTATTGTCTTTTTGAATTCCGACATTTACATGTATATGAATGTATTTAGAAGCTTTTATAATGGCAAAGGGCGAATTAGACATAAAAGTAATGGAGTCATAATATTGACTGGTGTGCAAAGTTCTATTTATTCTATTGTTATTTATTATTATTTTTTTTTTAGATACATGTTGGTCAAATGAAGGTTAAATCTATTAAACGCTTTGTTCTAAGACAACTCACAAAAAGGATCATAAAACTGATTCACCTTCTACCCAGAATTCTTTTTTAAACTGCTAATTGAAAAATATAAGCAATGCAATTCTCTAGAATGTCTGAAATATTAGCATTGTACTTGTCGTGATCATGCCCAAATACAAAATATTTTGCCACAGCGCCATCTGTTGGCGCAAATGTTCCATTCCTAATCGGATGATGAGTGGAGACCTCAACACTGCATCCGATACCCAGAGTCTGCTGTGAGAGAGGGAGAGAGACGCACAGAGAATATAGGCGCGGGATGTAGCAGGGAGGGTCTGATAAAAGGTCGATTGGCTGACTTGAATGCTAATATATGTTGAGGTCGATTTCTTAGGCAGACTGAAGTAACCAAACCGACTCTAAGCAAGAGCGGTAACAGCAGCAGCCATTAGCTGTTTCTATATCTTTTAAAAGAAATTGGTAATTTAAAACATGTGGGAGTATTAAAGAGGATTGGTTTCATGTATTGTAGCTACAATTTGCTACATGACTATAACCTGACATAGAAAGAAGAATTTAGACGGATATTGGATTATCAATTTCTTTTTATGATGAGGCATAGGAGCGGAAAAGGGTATATCATCTCTTTAGTATTATTGGGTTATAAATATACATGCTGGTACAATGTAGATCTTGTTTGGATATAATTTACATTAGGTTTGAACTTCAAATGTTGAGAGAGTTTTGTTAGAAATGGAAAAATAATGCATCTACTTCAAGTACTATACTGTAGCTCTTGCAAGAGGGGGGGGGGGGTGTGGCAGGTGAGGAAGATAGGAGGAGATTGGGGAGATTTTGCAGGTGCTACTTTGTAATTTACATGTATGTTAATATACCTACATGTATTTTATTAATTATAAAATACTTACCATTCATTATATGGTCTACAAAGATGAGTTCGGGGGATATTCTCCTTAAATACATTAGCTATTTAAATAAATAATGATATACATATAGGGCCTACATTCACATGTACAGTGTACAGTAGGTTCAACTTTGAGTTTAAGCCTCATAATTTGTATGTTCTGAAATGTGTTAGATATTAAATATAAAAAAATATGGGAAAAAAATTATATTAAAATCTTAAAGTTTCACCTTGCTACCTCTAGTAATAAAAAAGTGAGTACAGACTCTTACCGGTATTTAAATATTGAACTGAACATTAGCTAACATGCATTCCCAGACCATCAGGTCTGCTTTCAGTGGCTTCTTCAGCCAGCCCCCCCTCCCCCAGAGAAACTTAGCCTTCTATTTATAGCCAGCCAGCAAGCTAGTATCCACGTCAGCCGTCATGCAGCTGATGTGTGAAAAGTCACGCTTGCAACCGAAAAGTGGAAAATGGAAACGTGAGATTGTGTGGACGAGTCGTCTGCGCTTATTCATTAGATTGGGCATGCCTAGATGGGTATTGTGTGTGCACACTAGGTGCGGAATAACAGGGCAATATTTGAATTGTAAATTATCAATGGGATGCGATATGTCTGTAGCAATTCAACAGTGTAGTATCAAAGAGTAGGAAAAGAAGCGAGGCTGATTTTCATCAGTCGTATCACAGTGATAGTGAAAGATGGATTGACAAACAAGTGCATAAAACATTCATGAGATGCATCAATATATCACAAATATGGCATTGATTTTCTTTTGATTTTCAATAAGGACATTAAAGATCAATTTCAACCCTCTATGTATATAATTTCACGTTTCGGTAAAATGCAAGAAAACATGATTTCAATTTTGACAGGATAGTCTGGTCAAGCCAGAAAATGCTTACTGTTTTCAGTGACGTCCTTAACTTGCTTTTTTATAGGAATAAATAGCACTTATAATTCTTCTTTGGGTGCATGTTATATTGCATGTTTTAATTACAAGGGTATGTAGAAAAATTATATTCAAATTTGAAATGGCCTGAGTTGTGTTTGATAATGTAGCACAGCTCAAGAGGGTTCATGAAATTACTTACCTACATGTACATGCAGGAATAACCCTGTTTATTTGATTTTCAAACAGCCCTGGATATTATATACTTGTAATAGGGTTTTGCAATTTACCAGGTAGGCCTGTTTATCAGTTTATTGTGTTGATTTCATTGATTTACGTGTAGGTATGTTTAACTAGAGTTCAACGTTTAGCATTAGATTCCTTTAAGTGTGATACATTGCCCAATTAACCTACCTCAGAAATCCCGTCGTTTATCTTCCCTCTGTGTACACATACAAGCATGTTCTGATACCGATCAGTTCTTAGAGTAGATTAGTCAGATCACTATTTACATATCACTTTGATATTGACGTCAGACTTGTGGAATTTGCTCTTTTGGCCACAGTAGTTAAATTCATATTTTTGGTTGATGCTAATAAGAAATGAATGACTGAATGACCCAATTGTAGGTAATTTTAGAAAAGGTTTTCCTCTTTTAAACATCAAATGAATATGTAATGCCCTCTATTTATAAAGGGCACACACTTGACGTGGAGCAGACGTCATGTGGGGGAGGGTTATGGGGGCTTTTCATATATTTTTCGTTTGTCGGAATTACCAAAAATACCATTTGATGAAGTTTTCTTAAAAATATTGATTTGTGAATAAAAATCCAGTAGCCAGATTCACAACCATTAATTTAGCTCTACAATATATATTCAGTATAATTAATGAAAAGTTCACAAAGTGTGTTTTTAGAAGGGAGTCACTTTGGAATTGATATCCTTTGTATTCAACAGAAATTGTTTATAAAGTTTTCCGCATATTCTTTATAGATATAAAAGTTACAACTGTACAGGCACTGTCTTTTTCATTTCTGAACATGCGGTTTATATCCACTTGGTCTAAACTTATTTTTTTCTACTGACTATTTGATTTAACTTCCACTTGGTCTATTACATACTTGGTCTACATTTCATTCTCACTTCGTCTACTTGCCAATTCTTTTAATAACCATATTGTCTAATTCCCAAATGAATATTTGGTCTATTACTTGTTTGTAACTGCTTAAGAGGTGTTGGACCAAGTGGACATTAGACAAAATGAGCATTAGATAAAATGAGATTAAGACAAAATTTGGAATTAGGTGAAGTGGTAATTAGACCAAAAAGTGATATACTGAACATTTCATCATAACTACATTTTTTCAGGTTTGTCCCAAGAATGCATAGCTCACATAATGTCCTGTGTCCAATAATGAAGTATACCAAAATCACGTAATTTATTTCCTTAATCCTACATCGTCTCAGCAGCATTTTAGTGGACACAAGAGAATGTTCATTCTTTCAACAAAAAAAATCAATAATGAATGTACTAAGGGTGCTATCTCACTTCGCGGAGACATCTCCGCGACAGAATAAAAATCCGTCTCCGCGACGGATAAAAAGTATTAGAGACGTCTCCGAGACGTCTCCGCGACAATTTATGAAAAAAAGTCTGAAGTAGTCCCAAATCCGTCTCCAAAAATCATGAGACGTCTCGGAGACGGATTTGGGACTACTTCAGATTTTTTTTTCATCAATTGTTGCGGAGACGTCTCCTGAATTTCAGAGACGATTTGGGACTACTTCAGATTAAAAAAAATTTTTTTTATAGATTGTCGCGGAGACGTCTTCGAGACGTCTCAGAGATGACTCCTGATTTTTACGGAAACGGATTTGGGACTAATTCAGACTTTTTCATAAATTGTCGGGGAGACGCGTCTCCAATACTTTTTATCCATCGCGGAGACGGATTTTTATTCTGTCGCGGAGACGTCTCCGCGAAGTGAGATAGCACCCTTACTCTGTAAGATTAGTTACTTACATGTACCAGTATTTATTTGCTAACAATTAACCAATGTTCATGCATGCGTATGTAGAATATATACTTCACCTGTAATAATTTCAGTTTTGATTTGCATACGGTGTATTAATTGTATTATAACGCTGATTTGTGGTCAATAACCTATACTTGTACATGTATCTAGTAATAGTATATCTTGTTAATAGTTAGAAGGGCATTGATACTTCATGATAGAATACCTTTTGGCTCTAATATTTATGGCATGGTCACAACTAGCCCTGCATTAGTCACCTCTCTGCGCCTGGTCAATGTCATATTTCGCAGCAATTTCTTTTTAGTGGGACGCAGGGAGGTGTATGTTTTTTTCAGTCTGCCATTTTGAAACGCCAGGAATGGTAGGAATTGGCACAGGCTGTGGGACATGCATTTAGGGTGGTATCTCGCTTCGCGGAAACCACTTTGAAACTAATTTTGAGATGGATTTTGGATTACTTTGAGACGGATTTTGGAACTACTTTGAAACGGTTTTGAAACCTGTCGCGGAGACGTCTCAGAGACGTATTCGGAGAAGTCTCTAATATATCCGTCATGGTGACCTCTCCGCGAAGTGAGATACCACCTTTACAAAACATGACAGGTTGTCGCCATGGCGTGAACTTAAAACTTCCATAGAGTACATTGTCCACGCCTATTCAACCCATTGTCTAGTAATAGAATGCATTAGAATGCAAATTAATTTTGCTGCTTCCTCATCAGGGAATTTAATGTCTTCAAAATTACATGCCAGAGCAGCTTCATTAGGTGCAAGTGAAAAATGCAAATTGACAGGTGTAACGTACCTGTCTTCTGGAGAAGAAAATGATGTCTATCGACTGGTTGCTATGGCAATAATGAACAACTCAGAGAATTGCTTTCTTCCGTGCATCCCTTATCGATTATTCTTAACTTGAATTAGAAATAATAATCATTTTCTTCTAGCTATTAATTTGTGTATAACTCAATATAGTGTTTAAAAAATGTATTGGAGGATTATTTGTACATTATTTTGTTTTTTGAACTGATTTAGTTCTAGAGTGCTAAAAATGTTTTGTTTTCCTAACCTTAATTGGGACCTGGAAAGGGCAATAACTGCATGCATGTGTTACATACTGTACATTGTACATAACTATGTTGTAATCACTCTGTTAAATCTGGCTGTCAACTAACAATTTATGAAACCTTTTCCCCTTTTAAAAATTCAGTTTGATATGCACTAATTGCCAAGCAGTATGTACATGTATTTGAAGTATTTGTATGTTACATTTCTGTGGGGATCAGTGTATGGGTGTGTTCAATGTCCTTTTTCAAATTTAAACGCCAACATGAATCATGATATAAAAAGCAATGCGATCAGAGGTACACCGTTCAGTGTTTAAAGCTGAATTTAAAGCTGAATATACGTCCATAAAATTCCACACTCTCAAAAACAAACATATCTGCGCTTTTTATTCACTTGCACCGGAAGCTTCCACTGCGAGAGCACATTTTAAGACGTTTGAAAACTCAATTGTGTTCAGTGTCACATTTCGTTGCATTCACGATGCTCAAGGTCGTAAATTTGGAGCTGATTGTTAATACGAAATTTTCCTCCGAATTGAGATCTTTTACTTTTCCGACCGGGAATGGGGACAATGAACACTCACTTTGTTTTTCTTTTATGTCAGCATTTTGTAATTGCGTTTTGTATCATGATACATGTTGGCGTTTAAAATTAGAAAATGGACATTGAACACACCCATGTTGCTTTATGATTGTCATCCTCATTACCATCTTTTGGGTCTATTATGTATTTCTTTCTGTTTGTACACATTCCTATCATTGTATTCCAACTTTGTAATTTCATTTTATCATGTATTCATGACGTCTTTCTCTGTACATTCTCTGTACATTTATTCAGACTGGGGTGTTAGGATTCCAGCTCGGCGCCCTCTGTTGTTCACAAGCAGATAGTCCTCTCTTTCTCGCCGGGCAACGGAGAGGAAGGAGGTATGATAATGGCTAACAAAGGAACCAAAGTCTTGTTATAGCCTTGCTGCCTTGCAACCTTAACATCATGGCATGCTTTTTATATATCTATAAATAAATATAGTTGACGTCTTTTCTGAGTTCTGAAATATTTTTTTCCCCTGTTCAATTCTCAGTCAGACTGCCTGCCTTCTACTAACACCATTATCTGCATGGGAACTACTCAATGAAAACCATCCTCTTTTGATTCATATTCCCACCCTCTACCACCATATAGAATTAGAGAAAGTGCCCTATCTGATTTGCATTTCAGTCCCACCTCATGACGTTGATGTATGTGCATGAGTACTCCCTGCACTGGTTGATATTGTACTGTGGGTTTGATGACTAATGTGGCACAAAATTTTTTATTTCATCTGTTTCATGGTACACTGGGAAGACCTTGTTTCTCTATAAATGGAGAGTGAATTATCATAATTAAAATACTGTAGCATCGCAATATGAAATTCAGTGATTAGCATTAAATGACACAATCGACAATGGTGTCAAATTGCGATTTTAGAATGGAAAAACAAAAAAATAAAAAGCTTCAATATATTCTTTGAAATCATTACATCGACACTTTCTTCTTCAAAATTCACAACAAAAAAAAATAAATTTATTATTGAATTATCTAAAGCGAAATAAATGTGGTTAGCTAACTTAATGAACAGGTATTAAAAATAAAAAAGAAGATAAAAATCACCACTTTCTTCCTTTTTGTTAATCTTTCAGAGTGGCTTGACTTTCAAAACTTTTCTTGTATAATAAATTATTTATTCTTTTTTATTCATTTATTATTATCAGCATTACTTTGCACTGCCATTATCCTAAATCAACATTAATATCACAACAAAAATGAGAATACTCTATAGTCAATCAGACAGAGAAAATCAGAGCAATCATGATCTGATCTGATGATTAGTTGATGACTAATGTGGCATGAATGAAGCGCTGCGTTTGTAAGGAATGACTTGTGTCTATATATTTTTTTGTGTGTGGAATGTTCATGTATGTTATTTTAGTATTTTCTATTATCATTCCTTGTTCCACTGTATATTGTCCCTTTATGCATGCATCTTATTTGTAGGAATCATTCATCAATATTTGTGCATCTCCTTTCTATGTATATGCAATGTTAAAAAGGTGTTAACTCTGAGGAAAAGCCCCTGAGAAGCTCTGAGAGGATATATCTCTGTCTTGCCTTAACATTTTGTTTTTACAATTTTATATTATAATGGATAGTCTCTTAGGCCATAGCTGTAAACATAGATGCTTTAGTGACACTTAGGTATCACATCTAAATCCAGAATATCATAAATCATACTTTAGCAGAAAGGGAGAAAAGCTAGCTTCATTTGGTTTGTACATTTGAATGTTTCATGAATGTTAAGAGTTTGAATGAAAATGATCATAAAATCACTAAATTGGCAATACAAACAAGAATGTATAATCACTATTTTGCCCCCCAAAAATGGCAACATTTTTTCTTGCATTTTGAAAATTTCATCAATATGATATTATCAAATGTTGGTTTTACATTGTCAAAAATATGTACAGGAATGAAAGAAAAGTATAATTGGCTCCAATTTGAGGATGAAAACATGATTCATTGTTGACCTGCTACATGTATAACCAGAAGGGCATTACAACTAATGCAATTTGATGCTCAGCAGGATGAGGTGTGCAAAGTTATGAAATAAATAGCAAGCTTGTACCATTCAATATAAATTTTTCATATAATTTTTTTTAATGTTAACTTTGTAGCTACACCCTTACCCCACTCTACTTGTCTTTTTTATCTTATTCCCCTTTTTTTTTCCTTCTTGTGTTCAATGTTGTATATTAATGTGTTATCTTCAATTTCTTGTTTACTGTACTTCTTTTATAGACAAGTTGACAGTTGTTCATGTTTTATAGTCAATCAATCTAATTTAATTGTTTGTTTAGAATTTAATATCTTTTGCCTTTCTCAATATTCTAATTGCTGAATTGTTAAGAGATCCACCCTATTCACAGTTTTAGGAATGCCTCTTTAAACCCCTATTGCAGGAGAAAGGTGCCCTTAAAATCATGTTCTTAGCTGATATTGATAACTACTCTACTCATTATACTAAACATATTTTATGTCTTAAATTTTGTCCCCCCCGTGATTTATATGATGAAGCATAAAATGCAATTATTTACCATCTTATAATTTTTTTTTTTTTTATCCCTAAATTCGGATGGGAATTCTGTATGATTACATGTGCTTTTCATTGGTATTTTCATAGATTTTGATACAAATGCCGGTCTATATGTAGCTTACATTTTTTCTGTATGTACAACACACTTTAGGATGTCCCTATTACTGGTACTTCCTTGATTTATCCTTTCTTCTGTACTTTTCTACATATATTGTCTGTTCACAGCAAAAGGCATTAACTCAATCGCTTTAAACACAGCTTACCGCTCTTTTTGCTCCCAATAACCAAATATCGTCTAGCCATGGGAAAGTTTACAGTGACAAAGTCCGGTCAAAGCATTTACTTAAATCATTATTTGCTTATTCCACATGGTTGGAATAATGTCACATGCTCAAATATCCATCGTTTGAATGAATGTTGGTCATGCATTGCAAACAGATTGTGTCAATATGGGAACTATATTTATGCATGGGTTTATTGAAATTACTAGTCATGACTTTAGTATAGTTTTTATTAACTTTACATTCACTGAGTGTACTAGTACATATGAATAATATTTATCTGCCAAATGATTATGACAAGCAATCGGTAGTGAATTATTAGCAACATAAGCAAGGCATTGCATTGAAATTTTAGACTAAAAACACCAATAACGACGCACTTGTCTCACATGTGTTCAAGTATGTATTATGAGGTTCAATATTTCAGCTAGTTTTCATCATTTTATCATTTCATAAACATTGTTGCTAGAATAAAGTAATATGTGTCCAATAACTTATGTCTTAAATTAGGACAAGGAACCCAACCGATTCCAAATAACCATTCAAGATCAGATCAAGATTTGACAATAACAATATAGTGTAATTTGTGGTGTATATGTAGTGTAGTAAGGAGAGGGTCCACGAGGTCGATGATTTTTCCCACGAGACCAACGATTTTCCCAAGAGGCTGAGGGTCCAGGAGGCCGATTTTTCTCATATCATAATTTTCTTTCATAATCTTACAGCGATATAGACAAACATGATAAAAGAAAATACAATATGAGAAAAATCGCGCTTGTGGGAAAAATCCTTGGCCTCATGGACCCTAGGTCTCGTGGGAAGACCATGTGTAATACGCACCATTCAAGATGCTGTCCTTTTTAACTTAAAATTTAAAAGAAAAATCCACTTTCATGCTTCATTGTAACAGGCAAAGGGTTAAAGGCTTTTACATGATCTGTGTGTGAGTGCTGAATATTACATGTATGTCAATAGAGTCCATGTAGCCTGCTCATATTACTGGGTATTCACCATATCTCTCATGTAGTATTGACCAAGTATTCTTCAGCAAATAGTCATGGACGAATTTTATCACAGGGAGACTCTGCTCTTTTTCTATTGCATATTAAATTCACATATTCTGTGTAGGTGTGAATCTAAGACTGAAATTGTTGCAGAAGAAGAATTCAATAATAGAATACAATGTTCCCACTTTTTTTTTTTTTTTTTTTAGAATACTCTTCTTTTTTCCAAATATGGATATCTATTGTAGTTTTTGGATTTCCTTGATTTGTTCTTGTTTTGGTTTAGATTCACCTGTTTGGTTTCTTGAAAGAAAACACTAACCCTTATTTTAATACACTAGAGATAATTTTTTTTTCCACAAAATTTTCTGGATTCATACATGTCGCAAATACTATTTTTTAAAATCTTCTTATATTGATTACAATACAGACATTGAGAAGCAGCCCCTGATACTTTCAACCTAAGAAATACCAGTATGGATAATGCATAGTCAATTTAATACAATCTATTTTACGAATAAAACCATATATAGGCGACGGTGACAACCGAACTTCTAACTCAAAATGTGTTTTATGCCGAAGAAACATTGCTACCATTATCAGAGTAGCATATAAGCGGAACAAGGGTTGGCGACACTGACTCAATTGAGTCGGGTAGGAAGGTGACCATGGAATCGGTTTTTAAATTAGGAGGAAATCAAACTGAATGGCGGTTCAATAGATTGTGTGGCGTGTAAACAACTCATAGGCACCCGGGGAAAGCAGTACACGCTTGGCCGACTGTCAATTTCTCTTTATTTCCATCGACCCTGGGTCTCTTTTTGTGCATAGAGAGATGGTGTTAATTTGATGTGAATTCATGAGATATTTTGAGGCAGGGAGTCAATTATCACTCCACTTGTTTGGCAGACAGCAGATTGATCAAAGCCCCCCCCCCCCCCCTCATCTCCCAAGTATACGTATGTAGTCCTATGCATATATATTTTGGCAGGATAATTATCTGTATGCATAGGCAGCTTGTTTGGATTATAAAAGAGAATGATTAAATTATTTGAAATGAACATTCTTTTCAAAAGTGTTTGAGAAATACAGACAAAAACATTAGAAAAAAAAAAAAAAAATCCCTTATCGGGGGGGGGGGGGGGGATCGATGTGCAAAAATGTATGTATTTCCATACTTCCAATCAGTCAAATGAGCTTTACTATTATAATTAATATTATTTCTAAATGTATTCTATTTGGAAATTATATGTTTATACATTTCTGCAGAATTCTGCTCTTTATATAATGCTTGCACAGTTGTTGTTGTTATTTGATATTATAATCAATCAGTCATAATTGACTATTTTTTGCACACTGTAGTTTTCAATGTCATATTCTACATGCAAGTACTCTAGTGTGATGATTGGCAACCTAGAATATGATTATTTGTTCATATAATTAGATGGGTGTAAAATTTTATGAGAATTTCTCAGAATTTCAAGAGCAAGTTGCATAAATATGACATTTTGACCTACATAAACAATGACAAGCAATGATGACATTATTTAACAGATATTTTTATTATTTGGTGAAGATAAAATACAATTATGAAATTTGGGATGATTTGCTGTGCACAGGTAAGCTCATGTGGTTTTATAATCATTTTTCTGATACTTTTTATGTGGAATAGAGAAACATATTGTCAAGTGACATGGTGGCAAAAATTTATAAATAGAACATGGTTTTTAGGCAGTCTAAATGCGTTGTCATCGCATGAGTAACAGTCGCATATTACAAAAGATCCACAGCTCTGGCACCTGCCCCACTGGCTAAATTTAGGAAATGTTTACGACGGCTCTGTTGCACCTAGATCTAGAGCATGTCCTAATTAGGACACGACAAGTAAGGAAGAAAAGAATTAGAATTGGAACATGACTATGTGAAGTGATGTAGTCAATGGATAAGAGGTCTCTGGTATGATCCTCAATGCTCTACCGATGACATACATTCATTCCCATGGTTCGGTGTGGTAACTTAAACCTCCAGGTGTGAGGATCATGTTGCATCTCCTCTGACGCTAAAGAGTACATATGGGACTAATGGAATGATATCGTCATACTGTATATATACCTGTAGAGAGTATATACTCTCAAATCATGCACCGGTGTTATGTGCAGACGTTACATTCATCATGGCTTTGGAATGTTCTAGAGAGATACTATCTGCATGGGTAAAGGCTTCAAGTATTTAAAGGTGGTGTCATCCTTTTCACAAATTGCGAAAACTAATGAACTTGGCATAACTTTAAAATATTATCAACCTATAGTTAGGTATCCCCACAACGCAAGATGGCGCTCTGGGCTCACATGCAAATAGGTACACAAAAATCGGTATCTCGAGAACAAAAGACACTTCCGATATCGCCTGGGAAAAGCGAATGCAGCGCCTTGGTTTTCGTGAGTTTTTTTCGATTTTTTAATTGCCCAGAATTATTGATTATCTATAAGTCATGTCTACGAGTGTAACGAACGGAAAAGTCATTATCAACCCTAAACCCAGAAATTTTCCCCTGAAAATGTAACGAAGTGCTAATACTCATTTTGAGGCATTGTTATCGAAACTTACCTTGTTTTTCCCCCTAAATTTTGAGTGGCAAGAAATGTCTTAAAATCAGAGTCTTGGCATTTTATGGCTGTTTAGTTATGTGTCTATCCATACTTCCTTGATAATCGTCCCCAAAAAACAAACAATCAGAATTTAGAGGCATAGAAATGGCTTGTCAAAGTAACAGTCAAACGATCCTCCTTTGATTTTTCCGTGAATTTATCTCGTTTTCCGCGCGTGTCGGCATGTCCTGTGCCTGCTGTACAGAAGAAGCCCAATCGTAAGGGCTCACCATGGTGCGTGCACGCATGACGCACACATGATGATCGTTTGGACTATCGATAGCTCATGCAGAGACGGCTTTCTCATTGAAATTTTCAACACGGTAAGTGAGCTGTTTTAGCTGTTTTTTTGCGCTTTCTGAGATTTTAAAGTGAGTTTTAAGTCATGTACATGCTAAATGAAACATTGAACTTTTTTTAATGTATGATTTGTGACTGTCAGAGCATTTTTGCTTTTTATCTGGGAGTACCTACTATAGTGTATATTCAATCTTACTGTCATAGGTTGCCTAGATCAGTATTATATGCAACAAAAATCTGACTACCAATCTTGACCAGCTCTCCATCACAATCGTTGATATTACAGCGCGTGCAGCACGGACCACTCACAGCAACATACATACGACGCATCAGCGTGCATTATTCTCTGCGCTAACGGTCAGCGGTTCACACCGTACAGTATATTTTTCGAGGTTCGAAAAAATAGGAATGAATTTTGATAATTGCAATATAATGACAAACATACACATTTGAGCTTAATCATGTTGTGGGAAGATATAGTCATTGGTATTCTACTATATCCTCTCAAAAACTAGAAATTCAATATTTTTGCCTGCAAAAGGATACTACTACCTTTAAAGTAAAGTCAATATTTTCAAAATGGTATACAAAAATTTAAATTGCTATTTAGAAGCAGTGTTTATAGTTTATATATTTATTTATTATGCAGTTATTCTATTCAACTTTAAATTTTTTTAAATGAATAAAATACAAAAATTTAACAATGAAATGAACATGGAAATACAAAGATCTAAAAACTTACTACATGGATGTGTATGTGTTTTTGTATTTATCATCCACCAATCAGAGTAATGCAAACCTTATCACATTAATTTTGAATAAATACCTGGGTTTACACCCCCATATTGGACCCCAACGAGCATGGTAAAACTATTCTGGCCACATATTGTCATGACTGTCTCTTGTGGTACAAACATGTGCATCTTTAACAAAACCTTCCTTGTAACAATAATATCCTGTGATGAAATATTAACTGGTGGCTTGATGATCTTTTTAATTCCCTGTTGTTTCTTGTTGACATTTTCACAAAACAGATCTTTCAAATAGTGTTACTCATTTTGTGGAGGCGTGCTGGTTCAGAAAATAGCACTAGCCTCGAACAGTGAGATTGCTGTTTTGAAAACTTTTTTTTGTTGTTGCACTAGTGCCCCTTTATAAGGCATTTATCCTCATTACCAAGTTCCTCGGATAGGACTAAAAGCATTCATTTTGAAATTCTAATGAAAATTCTAAGATGAAACTTAAGGAGGCATATACAATGGAGCCAACTATGAACATTTGGAGATGTTTTGATATGAACCTCAAGCTCATCAGAATGTAGGATGGGGGGTTGGGTGTCCGGACACTTAACAAAAATGAAGCCTGATTTTTCGTCTTAGGATTAAGCCAGAAATATATGTTGAATACTTTTTATTATCATTAATATTTGTTCTCTACAATATTTTCTGACATTTTGTGCTAAAAAACTACAAAGACATTGATTTTAAACCCTTTCAAATGAGTGGTTAAAATTGAGTGTCTGGACACCCAATAACTGGGTATACTAGCTAATTTGAATTCTAAAAAGGAAAGGGTTAATAGTAGGATCGGGAAGAGGTGCTAGGTGATCTTGAGAATTGTGAAATTTTAATCAGACAATGGACACCTTTTTAATGAGCAAGACGCTAGCTGTTTCGTCATTGGTTGTAATGTTACAGGAATGTAGAGCCCAGTGGCTTGTTCATCGTTGCTAATACTGAAAGAAAGTGCGACCTCTGTGTGTTTCTTTCAATTTATTGATGAAAGTCCTTTGGTAAAGTGTTATATTTTACACTCACAAGCACAAAGACTTTTATATCACAACATCTAATAGATTCCTTCAAAGGCTACTTTTAATATGTGCATCCCTTTCTGAGAGCTTTAAAGGTGTTTATTTGTATCCTCTAAAATCCCTCTCTGGCTATGCGTTTTGAGTTGGGCCCTTAAAAAGGTGGAGTTGTGACATCAGGGTGGTGTTTCACAAAGAGTTAAGTAGACTTAAAAATCGCACTTAACTCGTCATTTTTGTGCGTTATATTACGCATCACCTTATTGGTCAGACCATGCTCAGGGGATGCGCGCCATTGTCAAATCTATCAATAAAATTGCGCGTTGTAAAACAAGATGCGCTTAGAAGTTAAGTGCGACTTTAAGTCTACTTAACTCTTTGTGAAACACCCCCCTGCTCCTCAAATATGATTTTGTTTATTGATTTACTTCAAAACTATACAAGCTAAATAGCTGAATTTGGTGTTAAATTAGAGCTCTCATAAAGGGCAACAAAATACATGTTTTGAAAAATGTTAAAATTTCATCATTGTCTGTTAATTAACTGTTAATTAATTAGAGTCAGGGGTGGAGGAGGAGCCGCGCAGGAGGAGCCGCGCAGCAAATATGGTACATGTGCTGTAAAACAGAGTTAAATCATGTTCAGAGATGGATTTCTTAGTAATTGAAATGCATTCACCCTTCTCAAACACTTACATCGTAATTTAACTTGTTTATGATCCATAATTTAAGTAATTTACCGATTTAGTGTTGTACACTGAAGTACATTGTGACTGTACTATATGAATGACAATTTCTTTACAGCTAAAGGGCTCTAACATTTTGTATATGCGACATTATGGTTAATAATGTTTACCAAGACAAAGGGACTTTCACATGTCAGTACTACTTTGCTGCTTCTATCTGCCTTAGCAACTTATATAGGATCCTTCATTACTTGTCTAGTATCTTAAACAGCGAGTTACAGCACTTAGAACACGGCAACAAGGTACACTTTCTTTAAGAAATTGAAATTTTCGAAGTCATCTTTCCAGCCTGGAGCAAAATGCAGTAAACTCTCCCAGGGTATAGGGAGTTATACATGTTTGGAAAGCTCTGAATGTGTTAAGTTCAAATCTGCAGTAAATAATGTTGTAGGGTAAGCAGTATTTTTTTTGCATATTTTTTCCAAAGCCATCTTTTTTCATGAGTTTTTCAGGCTTTAAGATTCATAATCTTTCAAGGGCGCCACCTATGTTAATTTTAAGTGCATTTCTGAACACCTCAGACATTCAGCTTCCAGAAAATGTATACTTTTGTGGGGTTAATATAAATTTTGAAAAAGTTACAGCCACTTTCAAGGAAATGCGCACGATTAGTACAAATTTTGAGTGTGTCACACAACACGGGCCCAACTTAAAACGCATGGCCCTCTAACTCTCAACAACCAATGTATGAGCAGCCTTGTGCCAATTAACCCCCTGAATACTGAATTATCTCATTCCCAATGGCTTTATACAGGAGACAACTGCTTCCCAGAGCCAATAGGTTAGCAATACATTTGCAGTGGCAAAGAACTGTAGCGGATAATAAGGAAAATGGCTGCACTGCCCTGAACTCCACCTTGTCTTGTCTGTGCTACCCCCTTTGAAGCCCCATGCTGCAGATCGGACCATTGTAGCCTTGGTGTTACACTCGGCTGCAGCCTCTCTCGCTCTGTTTTATAGGCTGAACCAGCCCCACTGACCTTCTGGCTATTCTAAATATTAGCTTTCCTTTCCTTTCTCTCTCTTCTCCGCAAGAGGTTAGCGAGGGGAGGGGAGGTGAACGTGTTGTCGATCAGCCCTTACTTGCTTGATGTGTGCATGCATGGCGATACTGCGATAGAGTTGTTCGGGAGACGGAATAACGATTGGACCTTGAGTGCCTGGGCAAAGAAATGCAATGTGCATCATAACATACATATGTATATACTGTGATCATTAGTTGTAGGCTGTATATCTGCCAAGTATCTGTAATTAGATAACACCCGTACAAGAGGACCATGACCTGGTTGAATGTTTTCCATTTTTTTACGTGAAAGCTTCTCTCTTGTTTTATGTAGCATGAAATGACATACTGATACATTCTTATGACAATCTAAGAGATTTTGTGGCAAACTGTGTCTGTTCTGATTTTCAAGATTAGGTTCTTTGGATACTTAAAAATGATGTACCTGCATTCATAGGTCTGAGACCAAGTCTGTGGTATGAGTTCAATCATGTTGGGACCATTCTTCAAGTATCTAGTTCCCATGATACCATCTTCAGATAATTATTCTACCTACTGAGCTCTCATCAAATCCCCTGGATTTTTCCAAGCTATATTGAGCTCAACAGAAACTGATATATAACTCCTGTGATCTGTAACATAAGTAATTACAATTAATTGCAAATTTAAAACAACTATTCTTTTATGACAAAGGTGCATGCAATAAGAACCTTGATTGGATACTTTCAATTTGTAATCTTGATCATAACTCTTTTCGTTACAGGGAACTGGTCTGCTTCCCGTATTTTAATAGGGCATATAATTTATGGAAAAAGCGCACTCTCGCTTTTGTAACAATCCAAGGGAGAATAAATATCAAGAAGTTACAAAAATTGAGAACAGTCACAAACATTCCTAAATTCTTGTTGTTCACAGACCAGCCCAATGTAAATTGTTAGTGCTATATTCACATCTTATGCTGATCTCAGCCTTTTTAACCCATTGAGGACTGAGCCCGAATATATTCTGGCAGAGGTCAGTGGGAAATGTGTGTTATAGCCAAATCAGCTCGTCTTTAACAGGTTAACTTTTAAGAATGATGAGAAACATAACTACATTGTCTGTCATATATGTAGCTGCATAGAATTTTTAAAAAAAAGTGTTTTTAATCAGCTATGACTCCAAAAGCTGGTATTTATTGCATTTTGAATATATTTACCCTCTATCAAATGAAATATTTTAAGTTTTTTGAATAAAAATGACTATATGCAATTTGTAAATTGCCAATTTGCAATGAATTTTCAATTCTTCTTTGCATTAAAAAAACAAAAATAAGTGGTTCTTTCACTGTACTGTAATTATACAAACACACACACACACACACACACAAAATTTCAAATTTATCAGGTCTTGCAATTTCACCTTGTGTGTTGTATTTGCAATTCAAAGCATATGGATAAAAGATACTGCAAAAGCTCCTCTTATAAAGGCAACATTTACCACTACCCTTAATAAAGTAAAAAAAAAAAAAAGAATCACGAATTGGTCAAGCTGTGCTTGTATGCACCGCTGCTGTCGATAGCATGTCCTGTATGAGTGCATTAATTATTGGCCACCCTAGGCCCCCTGGCAAGGTGTAGCAGAGTAGAGAATTGAAGAAGACAGGGTTCTTACCCTTCAACTATTCACACACACAAAATTTGTCGCGGAGCTATACCGATAATAACATGTAGGTCCATGTATACTACAATTTTTTGTTTGTGTATGAATGCATGCTTACGATTCAAGTTTATAAGGGGTTGAGGCCTCGTTGCAGCTAGCACTCAACAAGAAATTATGGTTAACTATGTGTAGAAGTTAAAGTAGGATTTAAATTGGGTGGGGCTTGACGTTAGTGCTCTAATTCCGGATCCGCTTCTGAAGGAGGTAACCTTCCTATAGCTAAGAGTTTGGATAATCTTTTGTGTGCGAACAAGCTGGCATGTACCTTGGATAGGGTTGGAAAGTAATGTTTTGGGCTGGTGGAAAAAAAAACTTGGTGTGATGGTTATGATCACTTTCCATCTTATTTGAGAGTGAAAAGGGTATTAACTCTCAGTGTTAAAGTCACCAGGAGACCTATATCACCCTGTGTCCTGAGCTGCTAAAACTGTCCTGTTTCCTAACCCGCAATGCAACATTCTGACCATGTAGTCCATTATAATTATGCCCATTTAAATGATTACAAAAAGTCATATACTACAAATGTGTTAAAAGCCCAACATTCTAACTCTAGTACTAATCTTGTTAAGAGGAAGTATGTGAAAATATGATTTACCGTGTACATAGAACCAAAAAGAAATAAATAAAAAGGGTTAAAAGAGAGAGAAAGAGCAATTGTTACGAATAAATAAGATATGTGCCCTTTGGAACATCAATGATGCCATGTCCTTGGGCTGAATCAGGTTCACTGTATAAATACTCGGCCTTTCCCCATCTTTCATCGTCGACATTTCCATCGTTTTATTAGCTTGGAGAGTTAGCCCTCGTCTCGTTAACTCCAATTTATGCCGGGCAGTGGATGGCATCTTTGTAGGAGGAGAATCTAAGTGAAAGTACTTAAATTGCTATTCATCATGTCAAATATCAACAGGTTTGTGAGACAGGTTGATGGTTAACTCTTTACACGCTGAATATACTCTGAAGGAAAAATAATGACAATTGTTGTTGAGATATTTTCTCTGAATTCTGCTTTTCAAATGACAATTTTGATACTTTTTGCTTTACTACAGACGTTACTTATGATCAGCAGCTATTTTTGTTACTTTCTCTTAAACAAAAATAGCTGCAAAAAAACAATTATTATGATATTATGATTAATTCTGTAATTGTGCACAGATGCCTCTTCAGCATGGCAAGGGTTAAAGTGATGTTGCACCTTTTAATGGAGTATGATTTATATATCATGGTAGTTATTCTAGTTTTTACATTTCAAATGGGTCTATCCATATGATTATTGAAACAATCCTGATGTCGAGCAATCAAATGTATATCAACACATTTATGATAGAGGATGGCAGTTGAAATGATATTGCTCCTATTTGATAGAGTATGATTTATACCATTGTAATTATTCTTGTTATGATATTTTAAATGCCCATGTCTGTATGGTTGTTGAAAATAATCTTAGTTGCATTTAAGTAATTCTTCAACCTTAATAAAAATAAATAAATAAATAAATAAATAAATAAAAAGTCACAAACTGTAATAAGATTTCCCAAGGCACAATAGTTTGTTTACATTGAATATATTATGTTGCACTTGAATTTTAAAGCCTCTTTTTTTAAAAACTGAATATTCACCCAAATCTTAAAGTGAGATAAAGGTTAAAATGGACTGATAATGTTTGTTATGAAACTTCTGTTCAACTCTTACAATATCACAGGGTTTTGCAATAGGTAATAATACAAGAGCGCTTGCCCAATGCTGTGGGGGAAATGTGTGGAAAATTGACCTTTCTACGTAGATTTCATGAATTGCAGATTAATTCCCCGCAAGTGGACAATACAGGCTTGTTTTATGCAAGTACATTTTAGATTTTAACCCAACTGTTTTATTAGCAAGCAAGTTGAAGGTTCAACTGAAATGTCACTTCTTGCTTATCAGTGTCAATAAAAAAAAAAAAGGAAAGCATATTTGTAAACTGTGCTGGTAGGGGTTAATCATGAATATTAAAAATACAAAAACAAGTAAAGTAAAAAAATGTTGAGCAGTTCATGTTGCTTTTAAAGGGCGATTTTACAGGCTTCATTTGTTTGCGCAATATTACATACACTGATTTCATGTTGGGATTACATAACCCTATTCGCCGTTATTTTTGTGCGATTAATTTTTCGCGCTGAGTGGCCTCAAAACATGTTCACATGTTCTTAGATTCGCGCTGCATGTTTATAAGCTCACAATTGAACCCATTCAATACATGCATAGGAAATCATGCCTATATATTTGCGGGTTTTTATATTCACGCCTGCCGCTCTTTGCGCGAAATTCACGAAAATTAACGTACCACTAATATTTCCACGAATACAGTAGTAGATTTTTAAAGCCACCTGAATCCCTTTAATATCCTTACTGGTTTTCAGTAAATGACATGCTACATGTATCTGTGATCATGTAACTTCTTCTCTTGAGGATGTTCTCAAAATATACTGCCATCATGTGATGTCATGGTTTGTCATAGTGATGGGTTAATCGAAATAAGAATATGGATTGAAAATTGATACAAGTTTGATGCCTTGGGTCACCCTATACTTGTGGTTTTAACTGACATACAGGAGCAACTCAAAAACATGGATGTACTTTTATGTCTTCTGTCCTGACAGTCTGAACTTATCTCGTTCTGCGCAGGAGTGTTCTTCTGCCCCCTATAGTTCATTCATATGATTTCAAAATCGAGTGTAGAGTTTGGCTTGAATTTGTCCTCTGTTCCATTGCATAAACATTTAATATTTTAGTAACATTGCAATCAACGATAACTACTATGGCAACGTTGTTCAACAGCAATATTACATTAAAGTTACCGTTGATGGCAAAGTAACCATGATAATAAGTTTTATGCAAGAGGGCCTTGATATGAAGGATTATTATGTAAAATTGCCATGGAAAATCTAACATATTACATGTCTTGTACACATACATGATAGGTATAAATCCGTACAAAAATGTTTCAAGTTATGATTATGGTTATATCTCAGTATACTTTTCAATATTCCTGGTACTTTGAGAAGACTTTTCTTCAAGTTTGAAAAGGCGGTCCTGCACTAGCTCAAGGTATTTTCAATAGCGTGCTATTTTTGATCTGATGAATTAGCCCGATCAGAGGAGATCCGGCTTTGTGGTGAAAAAGCGCGCTATTTAGGATGAAATCCCAGCTCGAGTCATCCTAGGATTTTTTTTAAAAACTCGAGCTGGTTTGCGGTTTTATCACGAAATAACGTGCTTTTTTGTGCGGTGCTGCACTAGCTTAAGCTAAATCCAAAATTGTGCATTAAAGTTACCATTGATGCTATTTTGCACGGTGCTGCACTAGCTTAAGCTAAATCCAAAATCGTGCACCTGTGCGTGTATACGCTAGCTGGAGTTAGCAGTTGCGCAATACACATCGGGCTTGTTTATTCAAGGTCACGTCAGGTCCTAAATGCAAAATTTTAAAATAGCTTGAGCTAGTGCAGGACCGGTTTCTTTTTTTTTTGGTTTTATCCCGATCCACCAATTAGCGCGCTATTTTTTAGCTCGAGCTAGTGCAGCAGAGCCTAATGACTTGTCATTCATAAAAGAGTATACATCACTCGCTCTCCAGCATATAATTAAAAGGACACTTGGCATTTTTGTTTCTAAAAAGTTTACTAAATATTCCTCTGTGTATGATCATATAATCCTGCTGGCATACTTCTGCCACTTGGCTTCTCCTCACACCCCCACATTCTTCCCTCGCACCTCTCATAATCGTGTGTTTGTCTTTACAGTTTTTATTTCACTTGTATCACTTTCACGTGCCTCTGCGCCCCTTTGCCTTACGCCCCCTCCCTATTCTGACTGTCTTCATCTCTATTTACTTGTTTTCATGCTCATGTGAATTTCTTGTTGACTGGAAAGAGGTACAGTCATGTCCGAGATGTAGCTAGAAGGAAAAGTGTGCAAGTGTGATGTGTCTAAATATTACAATTAAAGAGAATAGTTAGGAACATTGTGATACTTAGCTTTGTAAAGAAAAAAAGGAAACTAAATATATCATTGTGGACAAAATATTTCTTTCACCAGCATATAATATATGATTATACCGATACATCTTGAATGTTTCAATGATACTTTGGTTATGTTTCAAAATAAATTGCTCACAAAAATTTCTGGTTATACAGTATCCCTACACACAGACTGAAAAGGAGATAAACATAGATAGGTTTTGTGAAGAAGGCAAACAGCTATGCATAGAGAAAAGATAAATCAACAAAGCAAAATATTGTATTCTAGTCATGAAAAGAAGGACAACTCTCTCGATTCAGCCAAATAGGAAGTGGATGAATAGAACGCATACAGCATTGAGACGTGAGTGTGGCAGGCCCGCTGTATAGGCTGATCGATTAGCATTATTCCTGTGTTGTCCAGGCTAGCATGAATACAGCAAGCGAGCAATAATATATCATTCCCTCTCTCTGGCAGCCTCTCTTCCTAGCTACCTCTCTCTCTGTATTCTCTTGTTATGTCCTTTTCAAAAAAAAAATTTAACTCCATTTTAATGTCTACGTCTTGCTCTTTTCTCTTCTCTCTTCTCTCTCCTTTTTCTGATACTCACTAAATATATATATATTTTTTCTCTTTCTCTCTCCCACTCATACACATTCTTCAACCCCTTTCTCTATGGCCTCCCAATTTGCATATCTATTTATCTTCCTCATATCAATCTCCTCTTACTCCATTTTCTCTCTATCTCTCTCTCTCTCTCTCCCACTCTACCTCTCTTTCTGTCTCTCTATAAATTTTGATATATCTTCTTTCCGTCTCTTACTTTCTCTTCCACTATCACCCTGGCTTTCTCCTGATGTCCATCTACATTATTATCTCTCATTCTTTTTTTTTCTCCCTCTCTCTCTCTCTTACTATTTGTTCTTCTATCAGTCTCTCCTGTTTTTAAAATGCTGTATCTCTCTTCATCTCTTTCCCTCACTCTAACAGGATGGCGTCTTGAGCACTGTGTACAATGTGGGTGGCTATATATATCGCAATGACAGGTGAATTTGGAGTGTTAATGGAAATAATAGTGGTAATGACTGATTGTAAATGCTGGAAATATTGCTGCCCAAATGACGATTGCTCCCTGTCGATGTAAAACTTAAACACATGATAGAACAAGAATAGGAAAGATAGAAGCTTTTCAATTTATACTTTATGAACAAGCAACTTCTTCTAGCAATGGAGACGGGTTTGTGACAATAGTTATGTCCTCGTTAGAATGAGCAGGTTTTTATGAAAATTTGTTTCAGATTGATCAGCAAATACAAGATGCTCTTGAAATGTAAGATATACATGACATGTTGGCATTCTGGTTCAGATATAGATGAAATGCAACCTTTTAAATTACGCAAAAAGTTTATTTTGAATTTTTCACACAAGTGAACGGTGAAATACTTATTTATTTTAGTTTGAATGCTTTGTGTAAGTGTTAATGATTTATCAGAGTTTGCAATATAGATAAAGAATAACTGCATGTCCATTTTTTAGAATCATGTTTAGGACAATTTTCTATGAACAAAAATCAAAGAAATGTGGGTATAGATCCATGCTGCCAACCAGCTTTAATTTAAAGGAGGGTTAAATGAGAGACCTGTAGGTAGTGAGTCATTGTAGCTGAGTCACATTCCAAATCAATATGTCAGTATGCAACTGATTAAAACCCATGTCAGCATGCTCAAATTGGCAACACCAAATTGTGTCAAGATGGTGTGAAATTATCGATCATTGAAGCGCAGCTTAGTTACACTAAATTTCATGTTCACAGATATGTGTCTGGAGTATACTGTCAGCTCTCCCCTCACTTCAACATCATCTAAATCACTAAGACCACTGTCAGGCATGGCCTTATTAGAGAAAACTGGATCAAACTTTAAAATATTATTTTAATAATACACAGATATGAGTGTGTTAGTGGCGATGCAGCGCACTTGAGGTGTTTAAGAAAGAGACCAAAAGCACAATTTTTTTGCATGATATTTTGAATACCAGAGATGCCTGTGTCTGACAATGGCACAAAGAGCAAATTTTAATCTATGACAAGTACGATTAAGATGCATATTACTTTATATCAGCATTTGGATTTTTCAGCATTCTGCTAATTTCCTCACTTGCAATCTATTCTTGATGAAACCATATATTTTTGTATTGCTGGGCCATTCTTTGAGTTGTCATCATGAGAATTTGCCAGAGTATATTATTAATGCATTATTTGCCCATTATTGATTCAATCACGGATGTGGCTTGTTTTAATATGTGGCTACACACACCGTTGTTACGGGTGCTTACCGCAGATGATGTGGTATTGCCTTTCATTAACGCAACATCAAAACTTGATGCAGGATTCAACGCGTAATTTGAGAAAAAAATTATAATATTCATTGAGCCAATTTATGTTATTAATGCCTAATAATGTATTATGCAATGTAGTAAATCAGATTTAGCATTCTGACAAATACAATCCATTACATTATGAAGCAAGAACTCCCGCAGAAATTTTCAGTACATATTATTGATGATGAGGTGAGAAGTCCTTTTCACTCGAATTTTAATGAAAATCACTTCTTTTCATGGGAGTAGTGGATAATCTCCAGGTATTCAGTCAAGTGATGTCTAGTCCAAATCCTACTTTCTAGCTCAGAAAACTAAGCCACCACATCCTGTCAAAGGACACGCAATCCTATAGTGCCTTGCCTGCCATTTTTTTTTTTCGCATCTTGAATATTTGACATTTCTGAGGTACAAGGTGTCTTTGCTACATCAGTGGATATGCAATGAGTAAGGTTTGGTGTATGCTTCCCGACATGTTTGTTTCTGATATTTGCCTGCTCAGAGTGAGAAGTTCACTTCTGCATGTACATTAGATAAAATGTACATTAAATAAATGGTTCTGTAAATGTATATGTAGGCCTACATGTCACATGTTTAGTTCCTCTTACAGCAAACCTATACCTGCTACACTCACAGATCTTGTACATAATGAATGCAGACTGGCCAGGTTTTCTCATGGAAAGACAACAGAACTCTTGAGCATGCATCTTTTACAAAGCCATCTTTCTCAAAGTAGGAAGTTTGTTTTAATTGAACTGTTCCCAAATAGAGTACACATTCCTGCTGTGATTGTTGACCATGATTTGAATCTATCCAGTATATTCACATCTAATGCGGATAAAGATATAGAGAAATGGGACATATTCAGATATTAAGGCTAACTGTAAAAACAGTTGTTGTCGCGATTGCCATTGTTGACATTGATTTGAATCTACAAGATAGTAATCACAATCTTCTGGGATAATTAGTTTTTTAGAGAATGAACGTTTTAAAAAACAGCATCTCTTTAAAGCCTTTTGACTTTGCAAATATTTGATTCAACGGTCCATAATATAGATGTCGGCGGAATAGACTTAGCTATTAGGAACATGCAATAAAGGAAATGCCAAATGCATGTTTGGGAAATATCATATTCCATATTGGTTACAAATTTTTCCCAAGTGACATCAAACTCTTTTGAATGAAGACGACGAGACCCGATCGACTGTTGAGACATGTTCTATTACCTAATTTACACTCTCGTGTGAGACATAGGGAGACATCGAAGTACAGTTCCGTTCACCTAATTTCTTAAATTTCTCTGTTTGAAGAAATAGGCGAAGTGTTGACGTACGTGTTGGAGTTTACAATTTAATAATTGATTAATTAAAACATAGGCAATGATGTGATAGAAAGACATTGCTGCCTCCTATACCTACATGTATCTTGGAATTTGGCTGGTTTCATTAACAGCTAGTGTCTACTTAATGAAGTGACCCATGTGGACGGAGCATTCAGCCATGAAGTAGCCTTTTCAGGGGTCACTTCCCGGAGGGAGTCTGATTTCATTACGACAAGAATGCATGAAAGAGAATCAGAGCCCCTTAATGAGATTTCAGAACAACCAAGGTCACGCCAAAAGTTTATTTCGGTTGCGACTAACTCCGTAAGGCAATCCTTCAGCTTTGGAAGGATTTGAAAATTAATGGTGGGTTCGTGGACTCCTTCTGGGAGGACGGAGTTGAAGAATGCCTTACGTTAATGAAGTCGACTTGGACTATTTCGAAGGTCCCCTGTACTACGTAAATGGAAATATATGTGACCTACATGTTCATGTAGACCAGGCTTGGCCTTAAATGGCATCTCATTAACTCATTCAGGGGTTCCTCCTGTTCCTGGAGGGTCATACATTTGAACCGATTTGCCCCAACAAATTATGTTTATTCCCCCCCCCTCCTGGCTCCTTCGGGGAAGATTCATTTGTGAAAATTATAAGGACTTACAGTACATTTTAACAAATGCATTTGACTTCACAAATGTCCCGTCTTGCTTGCTCCCCCTATTTCCTCCTCACAAAAAAGCAATATATTACGTTATTCATATGAATGAAACAGTATAAGATAGGCATGTGTTCTTCTTGTAAAAAAAAAATGTCATCTATATATTTGCATTGAGCTAACCAATAAGAATCTCTGAATCCCAATGTTGTTTCGTCCCATTACTCTCCTAATCTGTTTACAACTAATAGGCGGAAAGATAAGAAGATCGTTTGATAAATAGCTTCATATTAAGGGTTTTCATGTTGTATAAATAGTACATGTACATTTTTTATTTCACAATTATTCCCATATTTTTGTACATTCAAGCTGATTTGTATGTTCCTAGATTTTCAATATAATATTTTATTGATACATGTAAGTCTTGAGTAATTATTAAAGGTTACATGTACCTTGCAGCGATAATTTATTAGCTGTAGGTTTTATTAAGTTACAAAGAGATCAATAGTCTTTATAAAAAAATTATTACACGATTTACTTTATACTATTTAATACTGAACACTGAATGTAGCTTTCCAATGCATTACTGTGGTATGTGTAGCTACATTTATGTTATTAGAGCCTACACCACAGGCTTCCTGCTACCTTAATCTTTCTCCTCGTATCCCACTGTGCATAGAATGCATAATAACTTAATACCCTTCATTACACATACAAGTTGCTATATTTAGTGCCAGAACTTATTCGTCTTGAAATTATTCGTCTCCGTGTATCAGAAACTAATGTGTATACTGTAATACGGACAAAACTCACAGACGTAGTTTTTTTTTTTTTTTTTTCAATTTAATTTTCTGCCATATTACACTCCAAGTTTATTAGGAACATTTAATCACTGACGCATGTACATGTAAAATTGATTGGAAGTTGGAACAGAAAGAAATTACTTGTATTTTTGCATTTTTGTGATTATTTTGGGGTTTTATGAATACATGCAAAAGGACATGACGTTAAACTGCCTTCAGTCTTTCAAATTAATTTAATTTGTTTTGGGGGGTTTTAAAAGAAATGACGCATTACACTAAGATACAAGAAGTAAAGATGCTCTTTTTAAAGGACTATTATACTTCATTGTTGTGATTAGACTGACCTAGAAAATATCCCTTTTTGAACTTTATTGCCTGTGAAAGATTTTATATTGCACTTTTGTTGTGTGTCACAAGATTGTACTCAAAACATAATACAGAAGGTCAGAATTATTTTGAAATATATAAAGGTTGTGCATATAAAGTTTTTTTCACAGAGTAAAATTTATTTTCGTTCGTGTCAGGGAATTTCTGGAAAGTCACAGAATTTAAAAATAATTTTTCCAGAAGCAAAAAGTAAAAAGTATTTCTTCTAGAGAGTCAGAGACAAGCGTGTATTCAAGATGTTTGCCAGAATGTCAGTTTTCAGTTTCCAAGTATTGCAATGATATTTTTTTATGCAGTATAAGTATTATGGGATAAAGGTGAAAAAAGTTTAAATATTCGTGGAAATTTTCTTGAAAAATCTTTAAAATATAATATATTTTAGGGAATTGTCACTTGGCAGTTAGTATTAGACAATATTGAACTTTCTGAATAAAAGAAGTATTTATGAAAATTAAAAGAGCACCATAGAGGAAGACACCCCCCCCCCTCTCGGCGCCCAGTATTCCTCCCCCACACCCATTCGCCAACAGGAAGAGAGGAATAGTGTTTTGGGTAAGTTGAGATGCTGTGCATGGCAAGGCATGCCGACCAGAGTTGTGCCCTCCCTTTGAATCAGTATGTATTTATTACTACCGCAATATTGCCTCCGCCACCTCCTCCCCCATACCAAATGAAACACGACGTAGTAGTAGAATGTAGTAGTGATGGGCCGGCACAACACCTATACCATCAATGCATTTCCCTTTGGACGATATCTGCATTGACACCACACCCCCGACTGAATCCACACCACCACACAACACACACAATACCACACACACACACACACACACCCTTATACACAGAGAGATGCTGTGAACTAGAGGCACACGGAATCCGATGCCGGTGCATGCATTTAGCATCGTCTTCGATTTTCCCCTATGTATGCATGCACGGTGCCGGGTGGTGAGGCTAAGAGATAGAAGGGGTGCATTAGCTATGCGCGTGACGCACTGGTTGGCCCACACGTGCCGTCGCTCTTTAGCCAAAGAGAAAGCAAGTGCATAGAGCAAGGACGCACAACCGGACTTGGCTACGTCGGATGAGGATAGATGTGATAGCATGTAGTTGTAATATGAATGCAAATAATACAATGTACTTGTCGTCTCGTTTGGCCTAACTGTAGCCCTTTGGTAGTCATCTCTCCTTGTAGTGTATTATTGATTGTGCATATTTCTTGCTGGATATATCATCTTTCTCAACCGAGGGAGGGGTGTTCTTGGAATTTGCTTCTTCTTCTTTGATTCTTGTGTGACATAACCGTCCAGTGCTATAACCATCAGCACGCACTTGTCGTGGTGGATTTTAAATAGGATCAAACCTGTCTTGTAGACCCGCTCTTCTTGCTTTCCTTCAAGGCGGCGTAGAGTCCTCCCAGCCCAACGGTTTTCTTGACACCCAAGAGCACATCGTTTCCTCTTGGGCGCTGACTACAGATGAACGTCAGAGACTAATCTGTGAGATTTTGTAGAGGGATTCCGTGGGCTAATTATGAGGTGTTGTCTGGAGGCGTTAGTAAGCCAAGAATACGTAAGTAGAGTCAACTTATTGTCCTTTTTGTTTGAAGAACTTCCTTCACGTAGGAGGGGCATATATGATGTCATGAGTATTTGCGATTCCAAAAATAGGATTGGCTTTCCAAAAATAAGCTTCCCTGTGAATAATAAGATATTTTTATATTGTGTTGGTAATATAGTGGAGGCCAAGAGACCTGAGGCTACATCTGGTTCAAATTTTGTTTGTCATCTGTAGGGTGTTCATTGATTTCAATTCCTTTTCTTCTTGTGATATTTAAAGCATTCTTTGTATCTATGTACCCCGTCACTAGACTTTGTCGATCATTAAAAACTTCAATTGATGTTTTCTACTGGGAGTTTTCCGTATGGGGGAGTATATAAGTGGGTTTTTTTACTCTATATTTTTGCACATATTTGTTTTTGAAAGATATTCTTCCAATTAGCAGGTATTACCTGAATGGCTTCCAACCTCGAAGGCATTAAAATGGAAATAAGCAATTAGGAAAAGAGTACATGTAGTTGTCAATAAATTATTGATGACACCTGGATATTAATACATGTATATATGTGTTACTTGACACGGATGCATTTTGAAAGATGTGACTGTGAAATTCTGTTCTTCAGTGCTATGTTGGGCAAACATTGAATTTATCTATTGAGAGCCAGGAGGGCATACTCTAAGTTAACCATCCTTTTGACTCCCAGTGCAGATAATGTTTTTGAATCCTTGTGTTGTTCAGTCAGACATCGATGTATAATGCCACATAGAGTTGTAGAATGATCTACATAGATTTTTTTGTTTTTGTTGAATCATATGCACCATTGCATTCTCACATCTTGAAATTACTCTCAGAATACAGACATTTTGCTCCAAAATAGATGAATTCAAACCCATACTAACGTTACCATCATGTTGCCTAATGCATTCAGACCATCCGATGCCAGCAACTGGTGTTGTAGAGCCCGACATATAGAGTCAGTGAGGTATGCTTGTTAGTAGAATGCATGTGTACACTCTTTTAGCATACATAATGCACGACAGCCGGGAAGCATAGAAACGCAAACACAATCAATCTTGAATATCAAACCAACCAAGGAGATAGGTAAGAACAGTAAAAGGAGGGAGAGGAAGGAAAGAAGAGGAGAAAGATATGGAAATGGAAAGCTTGGGTGTATTTCTTTGGCCTTCAGTGTGTATGCTGTCATTCATTAGATGTTCAATTCTAATGAAGATAAGAGGAGAGGGTGAGGTTAAAATGCTCCAAATTTTATTGTCCGAAACAAAGGTGACCGGATAGTTGTTTTGCCCCTTTACTCGTGGGCCCGGCAGACGCTGAGCAGCGCCAGATGGACATTGATCTATCCCCCTCTTGTTGAACGCCAAACAGGGAAGCAACAACTGATGTAGATGTAGATGTAAGAAAGACAGTGAGGATATAAATATAGCAAATTAATGTAAGAAAAAAACAAGAGTAGGGTTGAGGACTTTTAAAGAAAGGCATCTGGAAAGATATCTCATTAACATTCATAGAGAGCTTTTGTAATTATTGGACAAGGTCGCAAAATATACGGCTTACATGTTTCAGAGTAAAATGATTTTTGTACCATGTCTTTATTATAACTAGAAAAATGATCATGTCTACTTTGAAGAGAAATTGATGTTAAGTGTGTTAAATGCATGTTTTGTAACTATTACAAAATGTTATGTCTTTTTGCTACAAAGTGACTGGGAAAAAATAATCAATGGTAATTGTCATTATTTGCAAGATGTTCCATTTCCAAATGTTGCATAACTTTTATTATTTTAGCAGGGTGGTTAGTTCAGCATTAACAGAAAGAAAACAGATAGTTTTCATACATGTACATCTGCATGACTCAGTCCATTACATTTACAGCATTATGTGTATGTGTACACGTAACAAGACAAGATGCTTTCTAATATTGGAGTCAATCCAGGTTTTTTGATGGGTTTATATTAGCTTGTTCATGAATAAGTGAGAAAGGGCATTTGCTACTAAGGTCGTGTCGTGCTTAGGTGTTGCACGATTACGTGCGCATTTCCAAGTAAAGAAGGTGATCATTAACATTTTTTCAAGGAGTTTTCACCTATTTATGAATGTCTCAAAAAAAAATTTTGAATGATATAATTATCTTTTCCAGCACCTGCAACATTGTGGATTTCATAAATTGTTGGTTGGGAATATTATTGCTTTGATTTTGGAGTGCTTTGTCTGTACCTAGACAGATGAACAGAGAGAGTAAGGGAGATGGACAGAGACAGATATGGAGAGATGGAGAAAAGCACAAACAGAGGAAGAGAGAAGGACACAGATAGATAGACAGACAGACATAGAGAGACAGATTCAGACATAAAGGAGAGAGAGAAGTAGATGAAGGAGACAGAAAAAAACAGACCGACAGCCATATAGAGGGAGAGAGAAGGAGACAGACTGTCAGAAACAGACAGACAGACTTAGAGAGAGACTCAGACATAGAGAGGGAGAGAGAAGGAGACAAACAGACAGAGACAGACAGACAGAGAGGGAGATATGCAGATAGAGACAGACAGACATACAGAGGGATAAAGAGAGAGACATATATACAGTCAGACACATAGAAAGACAGACAGACAGACACATGCATAGAGAGGGAGAGAGAGAGAGACAGACAGATACAGTCAGACACAGACAGACAGACAGACAAAGTCAGACACAGACAGACAGACAGACAAACAAACAAACAGACAGACAGACAAGACAAACACAGATAGAGATATACACTGAGAGGGAGACAGACACATATATATGGAGAGATGACAGACAGGAAGAGGCAAAGACCAACATAGAGACACAGAGAGTAGAGTATTAGAGTATTAGAAGAATATAAATCGCATATTCATGACCTCGATCAAGGGTAGATCTGAAACCATTTTAAGAAAAAAATTCCAATGATAAGATTCATGTTTGGATGTGGGAAACATGGCCTATATTTGATTTCTTTGTGTCTCATGAAGTATCTGAAGAGCTAGAAGGCCGTTTGCTAATTCTGTGTCATGGTGTGTGACTTGACTCTTTTTGTCTCTTAGTAGATAAATATCCATCAGGTAGTGGTACTTTTACTTGGTATCACTAATATTTTTAGATCTAAAACGTATTTATTTATTTATTTTATTTTTTTTGGGGGGGGGAGGAGGGGGTGACATTCTGATTGAGTACTTGTAAATGCCAAGTTCATTCTTGAGTTGAATAATAAACTGGACTGCATTTTGAGTGGCAGGAGGGTACTAATCCAAATGACTTGTCTCTTACATTAATTTAAGGTTTAGGGAAATCCCCTTACTACACCACATGACTTTGAATAGGTTGGTCTAAGTACACGCATGAATTCTTGTGCCTGTATGCCATAGAGATAATACAGTCTTTGACTAGAATATGTATACCACTATACCCAGAGCCTCTCAAGATTGTACAGTGTGCTGTATAGCATAGCTAAGTCAATTTATTCATAATCTGTCTCAGAGATTTCCCTCGCCATTATCCTATACCTACATAATGAGTTCATGGGCCGAGCAATAGGGCAGTTCTTTACTACACAGAGGGAAACCAACTTGCATTGAATGTGTGGTCAAGGTACAAGATGCCTTGTTATACAGGCATTTAAATATTTATTCACTTATGATTTTGTTCACTTTTCTTTCAATTTGTCTTGTTATTTGTGCAATAGTATGTGTGTGTTCATTTATTGTACATTTTGATGTACCCAAGACATTTATCAGTCTTTTTTTCTTTTTAATGATCAATAAAATCCTTTATATGATAATTTAAATAGAATCATCATGGCTAATGCATTGATTGTAGACATTACAAGTAAGATGGTAAGAAATTACCAATTTGGATATCATAATTTCTCATGACCAATCAGAAAAATTAAACAAAAAATCCTCTATTTTCCCAATCCACTAGTCATGTTCTATGGGAAAGCTGGCTGCTCACCAGGAGAATG
>CALNVZ010002100.1:38248684-38308646 GCA_940671915.1 Paracentrotus lividus
CAAATCTTGTATGAGTATGTGATTAAATCAGATCAGATCTTATATTACATGTGACACGCTCCCTCCCTCTCTGCACTGTTTGAGCCCGTAGTGATACCTCATAATTACACAACAAGCAATGAAGCAATGAAACGTGCTGCATGGCGCTGCTCAAATGCCAACCTAAGCTCAGACCTAGGGCTAAAATAAGATGGTCTCCCCATACTCAGCCAGCTGTATTGCATTTGCCTAGAGGGATGCATTGTCTAAGTTTGGATACTCAACATACAATGTTCAATTTACACCAGTATTTGTCATGCTACTGTTCATTATCATTGGATTAAATTTAAATGAACCAGCCCTTGCGTAGGGTCACAAATAATTTACACTAAAATAGAATAGGGTATTAAGGTTATGAGCTAAAACATATACCAGCAATTGTAATGATTATTGGAAACTATCATGACCATATCATTGCAATACATTTTGAATGAATCACTTCTCTTTTGCAGAATTTCCAATTTTGCCATGAAACAGGATGATGTGACGCTTGGTTCAGCTGTAAAATTTATACCAGCAATTGTAATATTTATCTGAAATTATTATTCCATTATTTGAAGTTTGAACAATCGCCCCTCTTCTAGAATTACTGAGGTACGAACTTGCAATAGGACTGTTTTATATTAAATTTATTGTTGGCTTTAACAGTTTTGTTACTGTCGTGATTAATTGCAATTTTAATGAAAATTATCGTTGGTAGTAAGTTTGAAAGAGTCATGCCGGTGTATACAATAATGTCAGCTTTATGGAATTATGCATTATAAATCCTTTTTTTCCCCAGGTTTTAATAGCCAACGATATATATAGGGGCCTATATATATATATATATTATAAAATGACCCATATGTCAACCTGAAATGGGACTTGGTGGAAAACCATGATCATCGACAGCTGAAATGAATGAAAAATGCATCCATGCAGAAAATTTCATAACCAAGATGTCCGAATCCATTATCATCCAGACCAATGCGTTACATGTAAAGCTAGGATGCAATGATATAGCCATATCAATATCACCATGCTGATGACCAATTTACCCATCAGAGAGAGACGACTATGGGGGAGGGGGGGGGGGGAATGTATGGGGCAACCCCCTCCCATGCATTTCATGTAAATCTAAGATGCAATAATAATAGCCATTTCAATATCACAATGCTGATGACCATTTTACCCATCAGGGAGAGACGACTATGGGTGGTCGCCCCCCCCCCCCCAAGACGTGCGAAGTTATTCCTGGACTGCCACAGATGCACATGTTGGCAAACATTGGCTAGACACCGTCTAAGTCACATGACTCTCTTATGGGCAGGCGGACTATCAAAATATTGAGGTCGGCAGGCCTTATTATGCATCAGTGATGTCTGGCATAGATTTGATCTCAGATAGATCATTTAGTTCTTTCCACAAGATTAAAGATTATTCTATTACCTACTCATAAAATGAATGTGGATCATTAAGCACCGAAATCTTTATTTGGTAGAAGATAATATAATAGGCTTAGGGATAATCATTTTCTGTTTTTATTTTTGTATAATGTAACATCATTATAGAAGGCCATTGTGTGCTTTTGAAAAGGTTTGAAAATGTTATTATCCTCAATTCAGCAACTGTTTTAAGGGCACATTGTATTTTAACCCACATACTTCACGGGGGTAGAGTTTGGTTAAATGTCTTGTCAAATGATTTAGTTAACTGTCCTGTTTTCCAAGTTTCCTAGTTTTGTTTGTTTGCTCTTTTGAGGCCAGACCTAAACGCCCACGATCCTATATCGATTGTTGCTTGATGCGAACTGTGAGAAGTTCTCTGTTAATTATCATTGTGTCATAATGTGGGTGCTTAATTGGGTGAGGGGGAAATCCCATCTTGTACAGATGTATGCTGGGTATTTTTTTCAGGGTGAGGCCCCGTACAAGCAGCATTTGCTTGGGGATGTTAGGTGGACGTATGCAGCTTCGTAGAGTGTAAATAATTGCTTGTCCAAGCACGAGGTGTATATTTGATTGGTTTCAAAACCGCTGAGAATTTCCCCCTTTTGGTCGTCTTTGAATCAAATACAAAATTATATATTGGATGATTCTAGTGAATTGATGCCATTCAGTAATACCATGTGATTAAGTTGTGCTGTATTCTGATAATGAACACACACAATTTTTTCTGGCCAATGATTCTAAATTTATTTTTTTTGTGCAAATCTGATTTGACATTTGCGATTAATAATCATGTACAGTGGCAAATCCATTCTGTAGAGTGCTCAAATAATTAAGAATGTAAAAGATTTTCATATGATTCTTAAGCTGGATATATGATTTAATGTATTAGAGACAATCATTCTAATTAGAAGTATTATTTACATTAAAAAAAAATCTCCAATGGGGTATGAAGCAAAATAGATCAAATGAATAATGAAATCAAGTTTAAAATAATACTTGGTGGAAACATTAAAGGTTTTGTTTGTGTGGTTTTCTTGTACAAAATGTTAAATTCACCTTTCCCCTTTCACATTTTATTAAATGTGAAGTGGCCTTTTATTTTCTCTCTCTGAAAGTGATTTCAGAACATGGCGAGAATCGAATATGACATTCCTTTTTACATGGATTGTTGCACATGTTCAATCTCATGTGAGGAAAATAAAAATCACAATTGAACAAATAGCATTTTAATGAAGTTCACTGATGCTGAATGAGGGTTGCATGGGCTCGGCCGATTTCCAGCAGCGGCGTACGAATTCCTGTTTCTCATCATGCGCACAGTATACACAGTGCGTTCGTCTGGTATCCTTGTACCGTTATTAACTCTGACATTTTGGAGCCCCGAACCCTAGCCACCAACTAATAATGAATCAATTTTGGAAAATTGTATAGAGCCAGTCGATCTAATCCCAGCAATTCATCTATGCTGCCAACTAGCTCCCTTCCATTTCTACTTCCAAGTACATGGGCCTTTCACTCCACTCCCATTTCCTTTTCCAATTTGGATCATTCAGGCACTACCTCAGATTGCAACATGGCCGACATGCTGTATTTCCAATTGACATGGTATACATGGTTCGTCTTGTATTCAAATGGGCTGATGATGCAGTTTGAAAATTTTGATTACATTGGAATAAATTTGTATAAATACATATTTTTGATGGTTTGATAATGTGATTGCATTGTATGTTAGCTAGCCTCTTGCTAAATTTCTTCCCATTATTAATTATGTTCTATCTATACCTACTATTTTGCAAATCTTTTATGTTTAAAAAGATGATGGCATTGTATCTTTGCCAGCCTCTTGCATAATTTCTTTCAATTATTTATCATGTGCTATACTGCTTTTAAGGAGTAATTTCCAAATTTCATGTCCAGAAGAGAAATATCTTCTCTTGTACATACTATTGCGTGTTGGGAGCCATAAGGGCGTTATTGCATCTTAAAGATGTTTCATTGAGAACCAGAAGGGCGCTATTGATGTACAAAGTCAATGGTAATAGCACCCTTCTGGTTCTCAACGGATCATCTTTGATCTGTAATAGCGCCCTTCTTGTTCCCAGCCGACGATACGGTGTATAAAGGCAGAAATGGGGGCAGTATCCCAAGTGTCTGCCTTTTATCATTCCATTAGTGGAAAAACAATTTTTAATGGATTCAATTGACCTGGGAGGAAACCATCACTAAGGAGATACAGAATGATGGCTTAAAGAAATTTTGAGAAAGAATGAGATGATTTCAAAATCCTGAAGACCAATATACATGTGGCATACAAAATGGATGATTAAAGTTTGAACCCTGTAAACATGAAAATAAGGCATCTTATGAAGAAATAAAGCTATCTGAATCAATTCCTATGTGACTGATGTCAATCACAATAAATCACAGTTCTAAATACCAACTATTAGAAGGAAGATTATTACAAATACAATAATCATTCAGTGTTCCAACCTTTCCCTGCATTTCAGACCAAAATGTTATGATGATTGTCATATCAAAATACAAATATATATTTTTGTCTACTGAAGATGATTGTGACATTACCTCAATGAAGATATTTGGTTGCAGGGGATGTGCATACCTCTGTTGCTTGTTTGAAAAATCGTGTCTCAAAGTCCACTTTAACACACATGAAGAAGATAAGGAACTCATCATGCCCCTGTTACACTTTCTCACCTTTTTCCACCTGAGTAATAGTGAACAGTTCCTTGGCCATCCAGCATTTTGTATTAGTCAGGGGGACAGTCTCTTACATGCGACTGCACTGTCACAATTATTGACAATGCATGATCCTAGAAACACTCCTATAGCATCATTGAAAAGTATTGTAAGTTTAAATGATGATTATAATTTTTGCAGATAGTAAACAAGTTAATCTACTACAAATTATTAGACTTTGGGTTACCTTTTTAATCGAACCACCCTGTACATGGAGTCCGGAAGAGTTTTTCATTAATATGAAATATGGATTAGCTGAAAGCCATATTAATTCCCCAAATCAGATCCGTCTATCACTCATAAGTCAGTTGTTGGAGATCATAAAACATTTCTTAATGCTTGTGTTCAGTGAAATATTACTCATTTCTGATTCTTTTCTTTCCACCATACTGTAAAAGTCAATTTGGTATAGCATGAAAGAGAAAAAAAATCATAGATATTTCTACATTTATTACAAATTTAAATTGATTAAAGTTTGCAGTTTAAATATCTACAAGAATGTAGGCTTTGATGTCATTTTTGGAAATTTACAAATTTGTATTTGACTTTGTATGTCATGGTGAAAAATAAGTTGGCCATGATATATGCTTTAGATTTGGATCTGTACCTGTATGTAGACTTTGCTATCGTTGATAAATTTCCATTAAAATGTTGCCATTTACATGATGTATCAAGTTGAAATTGAGTAAATAAAACATGCTGGAGATATGAGAGATATTGTTGTCTTTGATAAGTCAAGGCAAGATGAAAATAGGTGTTTTAGACTTGTTGCCACCAGTTTGTTAACCAAGGGGACCTCGGGCAGATTCAAACAACCTCAAATTCACTTCATTTTTGTTTGTAAACCTTGTTGATGCCTCGTGCATCCAATAATCTTGTGTGCACTGTTCATCCTGCCTGTACAAACGATATTCCGGGAATAAATGTTTTTACCTGGGTCAGTTTCTTGTGTGCTCGCTTGGAGCTGTGGGGGAAAAACAGTTGGTGTAGCAGCTGCAAGAGGCATCTGCACATTAGGAGATGATGTATAGAATTCTCTTTCATGGGTTCTATCATGTGGATTTGACCCCCAACCTTTTCACATCTAAGGCAGAAAGCAGCTGGTTTTGCGGAAAGTACAAGAACAGGCCCCTTTGACTCTTTACTAGGCTATCTATAGAATTACCCCGGTCTTGTTCGGTTGGTCGCTTGCTGAACTCTTTTTCTTCCTCTTTCTCCTCCTTTCTCTCTCACCCTCTTTTTCACCTTTTTCTGTTGTTCCTCTTTTTTGTTGATAAAAGAGTCTTTTTCTTTCATTACATATCCTGGTGCATTGCTTTGTCTTTTCTGATATATACAAGTTCTAATACCCACAATATCATGTTGAGAAATCCATATATCGTTTTACTATGTATGTATACCGGTAATGTAAATGGCCTTTAAAAATGTTAAGGCCCTTTTGACATGATGCTGACAGTATATGGGGAAACTCTAAGCTCCCAGGTGTGTTTATGAGAAACTGAGAAATCTTTCAGACAATCTCAAACTTTCATCTGCATTTTAAGGATAAGAAGTGTCAAAATGTAATTCTATTTTGATGACTTGAAGCATGTGGTAGTTAGCGTGTGTTCAATGTCCCTTTTCAAATTTTAAACGTCAACATGAATCATGATACAAAATGCAATTACAAAACACAGAACACAAACGTGATCAGCGGTACACTGTTCAATGTCGAAAATTTAAAGCTGATGATACGTCCATCATCTTGAAATTCCCCGCTCTCAAAAAGAAACATCTGCGCCTTTCTTTTTTACTTGCACTGGAAGCTTCCACTGCGAGAGCACATTTAAACACGTTTGAAAACTTAATTGTGTTCAGTGTCGCATTTCGCTGCATTCGCGATGCTTAAGGTCGTGATCCAAAACGCATCTTATTCCGCGTTTAAATTTTCTTCCGAGTGGAGATCTGAAACACGTTTACTTTTACGACCGGGAATGGGGACAATAAACACCCACTTTGTTTCTCTTTATATCAGCGTTATGTAATTGCATTTTTTATCATGATTCATGTTTCAGTTTAAAATTTGAAAATGAACATTGAACACACCCTTAGTCCCTGAAAGGATGCCCCTTATCCGAATTATATTAAGGCATCTAGGACATTTGATTGAATCCAGGAACATCAAGTGTGTCTTAATTATGATATGTTATTTATGGGAGGTAGCCTCAGTAGGATAGTTAAGCCTGAGCTCTAAACTTGACAGTGATGTTGAATTATGAATGTAATACTTGAGTGCAGTATTCATGTTAAAAAATGGTGGTTTTATGGAATGAGGGTTGGGGTTGAACTTCAATAATGGACTTTAAAAAAAAAAAAATTGTACAGGAACACTAGCTACCCCGAAAAAGAATCAGAGAAAATTCAGAAGTTCTCTGGTATGACAAAACACTTTTCCATCCACAAAGTCAGTTCAAAGAACTATTTCAAGCAATTTGTTCTTGAGAAACTTGATGCGAACTGAAATGAGTTATGTTAATTAACAGCATGTGCTAGAAAGGTCATGCATCAGCCCTTAAATCCCATCCTACATCAGTTGATCCCAAGTGGGCATGTTAGATGAACATAGGAAACAAAGACAATTCACATTTGCATCCTACTGCTTGGAGACGACAGAATTTGCCCAACACACCCTCCGTCTATGTCATCAGCAAGATTTTCTTACCGTGGGTTACGTGATGCATAGTGGTGTAATATCACATTAGATTCATTTGTCAGAACGAATCCTTGCTACCATGTATCAGGAGTGCATTAAGTGTAGCTGCGTGCAAGCTTGCATGCTACTGTCTGGACAGAGGAGAAAGGTCAGGTGTCTTACTTCCTCCCTCATCTGTTTTGTCTCTTCTTGTCATCCAAATCTTTCCAGGGAGTGGAGTTTTGAGTGGGAGATGCAGGAGAGGGTGGAGGATCAGATGGATTTGAAGATGATGGGTAGAAGAGCAGTTTGTGTGGGAGACAGGGAAGGAAAGAGAGAGAGAGGAAATGGATGAAGATCAGAGTGATTTGAAGATGGGTAGAAGAGCAAAGAGTTTATGTGGGAGACAGGGAAGGAAAGAGAGAGAGAGGAAAGGGATGAAGATCAGATGGATTTGAAGGTGGGTAGAAGAGCAAAGAGTTTGTGTGGGAGATAGGGAAGGAAAGAGAGAGAGAGAGGAAAGGGATGAAGATCAGATGGATTTGAAGATGTGCAGAGGAGCGAAAAGTTTGTGTGAGAGATAGGGAAGAGAAGAGAGAGAAAAGGGAGGAATATTAGATGGATTTGAAGATGGGTAGAAGAGCTAAGAGTTTGATGAGACACAGGGAAGTGAAAAGATAGGAAAGGGTTGTTGATATTTGAAAAACGAAGAGCATTTGTGGGAGACATAAAAGGGAAAACTGAGAAAGAACTAAAAGATTGGATAAATGTGAGAATATTTAGATGGGTGGAGGTCATGTGGGAGCAGGGGTGGAAGATCACATGTTTGTGAAGCTAGTTAGATGGATGGAGGTTGGGTAGGAGACAGGTAGAAGAAGATGGAGGATGATCAGATGAATGTGAGAATAGTTTTATGAGTGGAGATTGTTTTGGAGATGGGGAAAGAAAAATGCGGAAGATCAGGTGTATATGAAGGTGGTTATCAGGGTGGAGGGTAGACGGATGTGAATATTGTTCAAACATGAACGAAGATGAAGAAAAGATCTTTACTATACTTCATTTTGCGTAATTCATATCATGTGCGTAGGCACATCAAAAAGCTATATCAAGAGAGCAGCCAAATGAACCACACAGTAGTTTACACTTGCATAAACATGAACATGTCATCTCTTGGGGTAAAAACCACCTTACTCCTCTCCCATGTACCTCCCATGCTCTATGCCCACATTATCCCCCAAGCTTAGAAGTGGGGCGCATAATAACCCCCCCTTTCCATCTACATCTGATGAGCTTGTTAACGTACGCCCACACTCTTCATAGGAGAAGGTTGTCATGCGGGTGGACATTACCGATGGAAGTTAGCCTTGGTGTACAGGCTTTTATTCATTAATCCTGTGAAACATGAAGAATTTTGATCCATTGTATCTCGGTGGCATCATTTTGAGCACAGCTATATTCATGGATTAAGATTGGGGTGAGATTTAGAATTAGGATTTTTAACTTTCAGGCAACTTGTCCATGATGGTACATTTGCTCCCAACACCAAGATACAGTTGATTGTAACTCCTTACATTTGTATTTTCTAGGGCACTTGTTAAATATGTATGTTTTATATATGAGGTTATCTTCATTCTGTTTCAAAATAAGACCTGGGGGGTGTTTCACAAAGAGTTAAGTAGACTTAAAGTCGCACTTAACTTCTACGCGCATCTTGATTTATAACGCGCAATTTTTATTGATAGATTTCACAATGGCGAGTATCCCCAGAGTATGCTCTGACCAATGAGGTGATGCGTAATTTAACGCACAAAAATAATGAATTAAGTGCGATTTTTAAGTCTACTTAACTCTTTGTGAAACACCCCCCTGGATATAATCAACCCGGGGAGATAAAAAAGCATGGTCCTTATGTCCAGGCTATTTATAGTTTATGACAAAAGCTAAAGGGGAGCAAGAAATGCTATAATTTATTTGTAGATGTGCGTGATCCTTGAAAGATAAACATTTGGAAAAGCCAAGATATGTGTAGGTTGCTATGCATTCAGTGTTACATCCCTTCCCCCCCCAAAAAAAACAAACAAAAAATAAAAACCACCAAAACAAAACAAAACAAGACAAAAACAAACCACTGTCATATTTCTGGAGGATAATAAAAGATAAAAGTGTACAAGGAAAGTAAACTATATTGAAGCATGCCTTAATATCATTACTGAAATACCATAGCCATCTGTAAAGTGCAAAGTTTTGGAAGAGAAAAACCATCCCGGCAAGGTGTTCAGTAGCTTTAGACGTTATCGCGACCTTTCATGTTATGTGTGTCACTCTTCAAATCGATACAAACTAGCTTTGGCGCCAAATAAGATACTGGATTTAAACCGTTATGCATATCAGTATACAGGGATAAGTTTGCTGCCTTGGGGTTATGTTTTTATTGTTTTTTATTTTTTCTCTCTGATGTTATGTGGGGGGTTTGCTTGATGAGTAAATCCTCTATTCATTATTACAGAAATCTTATGACTGTATTGTTGTTGAAAAACATAATGTTACCTTCCTTTTTTACCAGAAAAATTTAGGAAGGGTGGTCAGAATTTAAATGAAATTTAGAATACACCAGTATTGAGACATGTATCTTTTTTTACTAACCAATTGCCTCTCGGTTTCAGGGTTGTTGCATAGCAACTAAAGCCAGTGCTTGTTTCCACCATTATGAATTATAGATATATTTATAATCAATGTGTTCATTTCATACTTATACTTTGGTTGATTGAGCAGTGCGTGTTTAATTTTCCTTCACAATCCATGCAATCTACATTTAATAAATTTGAATAATTCATTTGTTTCCAACTAACCCATCACCAATCGAGTTAACTCTCACACATGTGCACTTCACAAATTACAATCCATTGATGGATGTTTAACTGTGACCCTGAGATATTCAAACATCTCATCCTTTGGCTCATTCCCAAAAGCAATGTAATATTTTATGCTGAGAGCCAGAAGGTGTTTGTTAACTCCTATTTTAATCATCTTGGTATCACTTTCAATTTTTTTTACTTATTGGAAAGCATGTAATAAAAGCTATGGAAATCAAATTTTCAGAGTTTCATCTTGACACTTTTTCACATTCACTGACAGCATGTAGGGCCCCATGGCTCCTAATATTGCAAGTGTCCTCAAAGTTAAACATTCCCTTTAATATTTGAAACAGTTTAATAGTCCTCTTGCTGTCAATTGATTATCTGATTGTTATACTCACTCCAAGCTCTAGTTCATTGATTTTTAATCAAGTTCTCATGACAGGTGGCCAAGGCCTTACACTTTAATCATGTGTTATGTTAGACCCAGTGATTTTCATTGCTCCGATATGGGAGCTTGTAGGGTGGTATCTCACTTCGCGGAGACGTCTCCGCGACGGATAAAAAGTATTGAGACGTCTCCTGAGTTTCGGAGACGGATTTTTTTTTCATTAATTGTCGCGGAGACATCTCGGAGACGAAATTTTCTATTCTGTCGCAGAGACGTCTCCGCGAAGTGAGATACCATCCTTACCAACATTTTAATTCACCCAATCTTCACCAGAGCTCCGTAACACAAAGGGTTGCAATCAATCTCAAAATAGCAATGGCCAATCATAATTATTGTTGCATGCACATTCCTTCCTAAGACTGACCAGTAACCAATCAGAATTGATCTTCCAAATTTAATTTTATTGTAAACCTTTTGTGTAACAGGGCCCGGTTATTCATTCTTATATGCATGCTGGGATGCAGCATTGTATGTGACAATATTTATGGTAATTATTTTTTCTTGTTGAAAAAAAAAGGAAGAGTTTTACTTCATATTTTAAATTTATACTATGGAAGTTATTTACCATTTTGTTATATTCTTATTTTTGTTTGTTTGTATGTTTACAGGTGAGGTAGTATAGATTCCGGCCAATCTCGATGACGGAGTACGCCAATATGGCCGACGAACCGGATGATGCCGCCTTTGGCGTAACAGTAGAGGAGCTGCGACAGTTAATGGAACTCAGGAAAGGGGACGCTATCAACGAAATCTCCGCCAAATATGGCGACATTTTGGGACTATGCTCGAAATTAAAAACTTCGCCCACACATGGTAAGTTTGGAAGGGCCAAATGTGCACTGTCAGGCATGCATGATAATTTCAATTTCTAATAGATATTCTCTTTTTAGATTTCATGTTGCCATATATTGTATTTGCTGTTATTTTCGCACGATTAAATTTTCGTGCTGAGTGGCCTTAAGACATGGTTGCTTGTTCTTAAATTTGCACTGCACGAATGTGAGCACGCAATTAAACCCATTCAAAACATGCATAAGAAAGCCTGCTCATATATTCGTATGTTTTTAAATTTGCTGCTGCCGATCTCCACGCGAAATCCGCAAAAATTAATGTACTGCGAATGTTTCCACAAGTACAGCCGTGGTTGTAATGTCATTTCTTTAATGGACTGTAATATAGATCAAGCTAAATGAATAAGGGTGTAATATTTAGTTAGACAATCAGAATGTACGACATCATTATTTCTTAAAAAGAAAACATCACCGATGTGTTGGCTCAGTGGATAGAGCGTCCGCCTCATAATCGGGAGGTCATGAGTTCGAGCCCCGGCCGCATCATACCAAAAGACGTTAAAACATGGTAGTTGCTGCTGCAGTGTTTGGCGTTCAACAAGAGGAGGATAGAGCAATGTCCTTCTGGCGCTGCTCAGCGGCTGCTTGGCCCACGAGAAAAGGGGCAAAATAAATATCCGTTTTGGACAATAAAATTTGGAGCATTTTCATTTTTCATTTTCATTTTCAAGAAAAAAAAAAACACACTTAATTAAGAGGAAAAATAACCCAACATATTTACAAATTTAGATTGTATAGGTAGGAGAATTCATCTGCGCATGCATGTGTGTGTACACAATTACTTTCAGTGCGACTAGAAAGTGTATTTTTGTAGAATGTTTGAGGTTGGACAGGTGTATTTATGCTGTCCTCTGCATTATATACTTGGTGTCAGATAATTATCAAACATGGTGGAAGGTGGCATAGGTATATTGACTGGGTTTTAATTATATATCTCCCCTTCCTCCCCCTGCAAGGTAATGTTTGGGCTTTAGGGTCCGCGAGTTACACCGCCAATATTTGAACAACATGGCGGTGTTGACACATGTCCGTTCAGTTGATTGATGCAAATTGCGTTAACTTTAGCAAGGAGGCTGTGTCATGCAGATAACTTGAGTGTGGCATGATGACTATCAATCCTACCGGGATTCAATTAAAAAGTGCTGCGATACTTTGCAAATATTATTGTATGAGCAAATTCATTAAACAGTATCATATAACTTCCATGTCTCTCCATAGAGAAGTTTATACCTTTCATGGAGTGACATTGGTCATTACATTCAAATAATTTTCAGTAAGAAAGCTAAGTAATCTCCATTTTATTATGGAATTAAAAAACAATGCCTTTGGATAATAGAATTATATGAAAGAGGGGCAAAATTAAATATATTTTATTCTCACAAAAATTGTTAACTATTTTAGAGGATAGACAGTCGTTCATTTGATCACACTGTATGTACATTACATTGCATGTAAAGATGGCTCAAATATTTGTGTGTCAAAGATATTTTTTGGAAGATAATTTTTTGAAAATTTCCTGAAGTAAACAAAAATGCACATAATTTTAATCATTTTTTTTATGTCCAATATTTAAAGGCACTTTTTAGGGCTTGCGTATAACATTTTTCTTCAGGTGCCTACAGAATTATTTATGTATGCAATATAAATGGTTGAATGAAGTCTTGGTTTTATATCACTTCTTTGAAAGGGCAACGTACTAGTGTTCTTATGATTTTTGTGTAGATCTCTTTAACATGGCCATCTGTTCAGTGTACAACCCTAATGTAATGAATCTGAAATGTGCTCTCCATGTCATTGTAGCTCCCTATGAGGCCGTAGGAGGTCTCCTAGGTACTTCAGAGCCATGAGTTAATCACATCTAGAATCTCATTATGAAACATGTAGTTTATTGTAGAAATAACGAGTATACTACATATTAAAGGAATTTAGGCTTTGTTGACAAAGTGCCCATTATTTTAATGTTTTAAAAATGTAAATAAAAAAGAATGAAAAAAAAGGAGATTTTTTGAAAGCAGATTTTGGCTGTTTGGTATCAAAACATAACAAGTTCATCTGTATTCTCATGTGGGAGTTTGCCTTGCAAAGCAACACATGCCATGTTATTACCTATTGACACCAATTTGGCCTAACATTGTTTATAAATGGCCCTGATTTTGACTGTAGTGCATGGTTTAGATTTTATGTTAATTAATATATTCCTATTTTGTTTTGTTTTGTAGGTATCAATGGCCTTCAGTTTGACATTGCTAGGAGAACGGATCTATTGGTAAGAACAATATTCCTCCCAAACACCCAAGTCATTCCTACAGCTCATGTGGAGAAGCTATGCAAGATGCGACACTCATCATGCTTATGATTGCAGCTGTGATCTCTCTTGGTCTCTCTTTCCTACCACATTCTGAATGTAAGTCTAACCAACATTTATTTTAAATCCTTAATCTATATTAAAGGGACTTATAATTTGATAAAACATGGGAAATCACCTTATCTCGGATGAAATAATAACACCCAGAGGGGTGTACGTAATCTGTAGCGATAACGAAGTCTCGTCAGGAAAGAGAGTTAATCCTTTTATGGCTAGACTATCTAACCAGGATTCGAAGTAAATCTGACCTATTTTGAAATGGAGCATTATACAAGTCTCTTTTTGAATTTATACGATAAGGCCTGTTGAGAATCTATAAACTAAGGATTGTTGAGGGATCGAGAACTCGACTGAATTCGGTCAACTTCGTCATGTTCGTACTGTAAGAATGTTAATCCCCAGTAGCCCGACCCATGCGTAAGCCTCACTGTCGATTGTGTACGAGTCAATGGAGCTCAAGAAAAACACGCATTCCCCACGATCTCCGACTTTCAGTCCCCTTTAAACATTGTAATTTTTAAAATGTCTAAATATGTCAAGATTGACATAGTAAGTCCTGACGAAGACGAGGATAATTTGGGGAAAAAAGCAAAACAATAAACTTATTGGCCACAATTAGTGTATTAAATGTTTGTCTACTGCTATTTTTTTAATATTCTGGAGCCACTACGTGAAGCTTTATAATATTTAATATTTCTAAACAACATAAAGTTCCATCTGCTTTGATAATAACTTGATTTAAATGCATAAATGTATATTGTATCGATCACCATGATCACCTCCCTTGTGAGATTGTAGCCTTAAAAGGTAAGAGAGAAAATGGTAAATTTTATTTCACTTATTCAACCATCAAAATACAATCAGAGTAATAAAAATATTTTTTTACAGAAAATACAATAATGGTTTGGTAACCCCAGAGAAAGCGAAGCTTATAAAAAGGGTAAAACAAAAGGTAAAACAAGTCAAGTGCAAAGATTATCTTTATTATATAAAAAAGGAGTGGGTAAGAATGCTTTATATCTTTATTTTTTTCAGTAGAATACTTATTTTAATTACAAAAGGAAATTCCTGACGTCCGCTACGTGATATCAGATTTTATATTTAGGCACCCAAGCAGAAATTGCACTTTTATGAATGCAACTGAATGTGATTTCAGATTGCAAAATGTAATGTACTTGCACACCTCATGAAGCAATTTCTGATATTTTTCAATATTTTTCAATATCATGTTTATTAAGGTTGAGTGCTTTTTTAATTGAATGATATTTGAAATTTAATTGATGTATGCAATATTTGCAATTGAATAAAACTGGAGCAACTCGATTGTTAAAGAATTTATGTATGTACATGTACATGAGAATGGTATTAATGTGGAATTATAAAGGGGCTGGATACTTGACAATTTTGTACTGTAATGAAAAGCCACTTTTTTTTTCGACCAACAAGGTAATGATAAAAACCTGACACTTTGTGAAAGACTCAGGCAAATTTTATACATTTTCCTGCAATTTTGGCACCCTATAGTTTTGAAAGCTACTCGCAGAGAAAGCAGAAAAAAACCTGAAAAAGTTTAGATGATCATCATCTGCATGTATGCTTGTAGTTTAAGAGAGTGTCAGATCAGACTAAAAATTTTACACAAATTATCTCTGTTTAATGTGAAGCGAGATTCAGAAAGAGTGAACGTAGTTAAATTCCTATAATTTATTGAAATAGTAAAAAATTACATGTATTAGACTTCTAGGAATTCCTACAGCTGCTAATTCCCTTTTACTCTTCCCATTTGTGTTATTAACTTTCTGGATAAAACCCCTGTATAATGTTGTTTTAGTTTTGAGTTATTGAAGTTGGTGGGGGTTTTTTTTGTAGATATTTAAACAAATATATATAATTTTACATTATTAGTGGGTACCATGTTTAGGAACAGTTGGTTATTATGGACAAGATAGTGAGTGTGAGGTTCATAGGTTCAGTCTAAAAAACAAACAAAAACAAAACAAAACACAAAACAAAAAACAAACAAGAAACAAAAATAAACAAATATCAAAACCCTTTTATCCATCAAGATAGGTAAATTACATCTCTAGAGCTATTTCCGGGCTATTTTTAGGAATAGCGACATTTGCAGAAGAAGGATAAAAGTAATGGCAGTCTTCATGTGGCTTACACTTGCATATAAATGAAAACCACAATAGATAACTCACCATCAATATAACCATTTTTATTCAAGAATAATTTGTGGCTCTAAAGCAGTACAAACCAAGAGTTTCTTTTGCCTTCAATCAATGACAATTGATGTAACTTGACAAATAATTTAACTTGGCAAGATTGAGTTATTGCGACAATTAAGCGTCTTCTACAGGTCGTGTTATGCTAGATGCATCATGTGTAATGTGTTTGTATCGTTTTACATGAAGGTAGCGAGAAGAAGATCTTAAGCTCATCCAAAGATTGATGAACTAGTTTATAGAGGTTCTGCCAAAAGGGATAGATTGGACGCCTCAGATTTCTTGTCGTATTGATCGCCAGATTGCAATCAATCGCGACTAGATATCTTCAGGCCCAGGAGAATGAGTAAAAACCATGTAGGTCATACATAAGACTTTGGCTTCAGTCCCACAAACAGTCTTACGTGTAGGTCAGGCGCGAGCCGGTGATAACATGATATCCCCTTGGCTTGCTGGTATGCAGTGAGGGTGTTGGATGCTAGAGAATTTATCAATCACTGATTGCTTACGAATGGTGGCATGTTGAAAGCAACACGCACCTATCTTCTTACAGATTAGGATGAGAAAGGGATAATCGCTGTACAAACCTGCAGAGGATGGCCTCAAGTTCAGCTACTGACAAATTCCACTTTTGATAATTTCATCAGCTGTTCTTAGCCTCTCTCTGCTGTCAACCCATTGACTCAATACATGGACCACAGGATTCCCTTAGAAAAAGGGTTAAAACAGTGCAGATTGGATAGAAAATTTGGTCACTGAGAGGGGCATTTTGAAGCCTGTAAGCGTATTGATTGCTGAGGTCCAATCATATTCAATATACTTTCATTTTAGCAATCAATTCATTGTCAAAATTTAATATGTCCGAGTCACTGTTTTTTCATAAATTCTTACCGTACAAATCCCAAATTCTGGAACTTTTATCTTCTTTGGTCGTGAATACGACCACTTTTACATAAGTAAAATACAGAAAAGATTAAATTTTTTAAAGACATTTATCTTGTGATCACGGTCATAGATATTTAGCCTCAACATGTAGGGAGATATTTAAATCTAACTCACTTATGCCCAGTTACATCAACAAGTTGACACCAAACTTCCCCGATGATCGACTAAATCTTGTCCATTTAATGTTGTTATCTGTCTACTGTCTGTCTTGTAAAATACTAGTCTGTGTGACCAGGGTATCAAAATATTTCACATTGACTCAATATTAAAACAAAAGAATATCATGGCCTATTGTTTTGGTCAAGACAAGTAAATAAATAAAATATCTCTGTTCTTTTGTCTGCTACAGCTGAAGGGGGAGAGTCGACGGCCAACTGGATCGAGGGAGTAGCCATCTTGGCTGCTGTAATCATCGTTGTCCTGGTAACGGCATTCAACGACTGGTCCAAGGAGCGTCAGTTCAGGGGGCTTCAAAACAAACTGGAGTCTGAGCATACGATAGCGGTGATTAGGGCCGGAGACGTGGCCCAAACAGTAGTCCAAGATATAGTAGTAGGAGATGTATGTCTAATTAAATATGGTAAGATGGTGTGTGGTGTGTTTTTCTACCTTGTGCATAGTAATTGAAGAGTTCAGTTCCTAAAGGTACTACATCCACTTTTATTAAAATTAAATTATTTGTTTCCCACCTTTATTCAGGTACATCTTTGAACAAAAGCTTTAACCTTACTTTTGAAAGTAGTCATTATTAAATGCAATTTCACTCACAAAATATGGTAAACCAATGCATTTTTTTCTCTTTAAGTATCAGAGATTGATGTAGTACCTTCTGGAACCGAGCTCTTCCTGTCGAAGCTTTATTGGTTAGTGAGAATAGTGAAATATACAGTATTTTTTTTAAAGTAGATAGCTGGAATTTTTTTCCATGTGTGATATTGATCCAACTTGATCTAATATTGCAGTCTGAAGCCGAAGACAATTTCCTTTCTGAAGATTTTTTTTTTTCCTTTTGAGAAAACAGAACTATAGGAAGAACTAAAAAGAGATATTTAGTCAAGTATATAACAGAGGAACTGGAAGGTACATATCGATTGAGGAACATGCATCCAAATTGAGCTCTCAGGCTTACCTTTGATTTACATGAAAATTACAAGAGATTTTACAAAGGAAACCTCCTCTCAATGATTGACAGAATAAAGCGATGATTTTGACACGCTTCCCAGGTTGTTAGATCTATTTCTAATGCTGGTGGTGTACCAAGAATCCCTAGTGAAGGCTTATCGATTTTTGATTTTACAATCCTACAAGATAATATCATGAATACTATTCATTGGCATTTAAATTGTGTCTGTTTCAGATGAATCAATATGGCATTCACAGAGATTTTTAAAAGTAGAAATGTCTCCATGGCAGCTGCTATACAAGTTTTGATGTGTGAATTTTCAATTTTTACATTTATTCGACTTAACTTTTTTTCTCAAGTTGTTTAGGTTCTTTGTTATCTATAGAGTATTAGGTAAAGACATTTTGGGGAGTTTCTTGAGAGGCAAAAGGGCAGTAACTTGATTAATTTTGACAGTAAACATCTTTCCAGCTTTTATCAGATGATATGTTCTGTGCGTTGTGAAGCATATATATATTTAGCAATATAGCAATTTGTGAAAACATATACTCGTCTCCAATGACTGAACCAGAGACTTAGTAGGGCCAACTAATGGGTCTACCCTGTATAAATAAAACTAGATGAAAATGGCAGGCTCCTTGTTCGCAGACCTCTTTTCAACTCTTGCTTGTATCTAAAGAGGTGTTCAATTATTTCAGACTTAATTTGTCACTTTTCAAGAGCACAATACAATCCTGCCTTCATGTTCTAGACACCTGATGAATGTATGTAAGGGATTGTTAAACATCATTCAGGATTCTTTAAAAAAAAAAAAGCTCTTCCAGCTAATGCTTAAATCATAATTGCAAGCCTTTACGTCAAAAGGGAATCGCTGAGATTTTGAAGCTAATCGGTCGTTTAATAGCCAAGATATTGATGACTGCATATCACTGTAGTCATTAGCGTACCTGGGTGCGCTTAAGTGAAAACTGCAGTCTATAGAGGGAGTTTTAATTTTTTTTAAAACTTATTTTGAAGCACACACAATGATGCTGAGGAAATGAATTTTTCAGGGTTTTCTTGACACATTAAAACATGCACTGACAAGATATGGGTCCCCACAGCCCCAGAATTTTGCACGCCTTGACAAAGTTACTCAATCTCTCTAACACTGTATTCTTGTTTCTTTATCCCAGGTGACCTGTTACCAGCTGATGGTGTCATCATTCAGAGCAATGATCTCAAGTTAGATGAGAGTTCACTCACTGGTGAATCAGATGCTATTAAGAAGGGTGTGGAGAGGGATCCCATGCTTCTATCTGGTAAGATAGTCAGTCTGTTTATTTGTTTGTGTGTCTGTCCATCTGTATGTAGCTGTTATAGTGATAGATTTGATAAAAAAAAGCTACCCCAAAATTATGGCCAATTTTAATAACCTGTGTGATTTTCAATGAGATCAGCACCATAGTTAATTGCATTCAAGTGAGCTTTGATATTTCTTCTTTTTAGATACTAAACAACTGAGCTTATTCAAGATTGTATCATTTGATGTATTGTTTGTTTCTACGTATGTTTGTCTTTTTATATCTGTTGATATCTATGCTCATTTCGCAAATGAGCATAAATATGAACAAAGATATGTATACTCATTTGTGATAAGACTATATATAAATGGTTATTATCGCTGGCTTCTGTAAGGTATCTTGTATCAGAGCTCGAAACGTAGCCCAACGGCTCAATAACCACTAATCCAACGTGGAAGAAAATGGCTGAAAAAGGTTTGGTGAACCCACCTCCCCTCCCCCACCCTTCCCCTGCAAGTGATTGGATCAGTTGTCCATTGCTTGTTTTCTCCAATTTTTTTTTATTGATTGCCCTCGGAACAACATGGCGGTTCAATGGAATTATGAATCCTTAGAAAGTTTGAAATCTATAGTTTCAGACCAAATGCCCTCAAGCAAAAAATCCATCAAGATATTGGTGGGTTGTTGTTTATCAGATCATTACAGAAGACAATTTATGATTTGGGCATTGGACATCCTCCCAGGTATTTTTGGAGTAAAGGAGATATAAAAGATCTGATACTGTCAAAGTTAGATCCATTGCATTACATTACACTTGATCTGTAATATATCCTCTTTATTTGAGGCCGGAAAGATGGCTTAACATAAAAATGAGCTGTCTTGTTCAACTCCGTGGCAACACCTGACTGAATTTTGATCAAACGTCTCTCTTTCGAAAAGATGCGAAACATGGCGGTACGCGATATGAAAGTACCCTCTGTTTGAGGATCAGGGTTTACACCCACGCTGGAATAATGCATAAAATGGCCATAATCAGATAGGATTGATGCACCCTTATTGACTGCCATGTTTCTTACTTCCCAAGAGTCCCATCTTATCTCAATTCAATGGCTACTTCTAGTACTTCATCATTTTGTTCAAGGTATTTTCATGCAAGACTTCTTTCCAAATATATCTTTGTGGAGAGAGTGTTAGTTTTTAGTCAGATGTGTTTGAGTTTGTTTTTCTTTGGTTTATGATAACCAACAAAGGTGTGTATTCACTAGGGTTTATTGCGTATGATCCCAAGTTTTAGAATGAATTGACATAGTCCCATCTGTAAAAAATGATGGCACTTTCGACAGGTATTGTATATATAGGAATTAGAGTAACCTAAAAGGTAATGTACGCATACAACTTCCATTTACATTTGTAATATCTCTTTTTTCCAGGGAAGGCATAGGATTGAAAAAGATTTTATAAAAATGTAGGAAAATCTCTAATTTGGAATTAAAAAGTACACAACCAGACCTGTCTTGTAATACCACTTAAGTGTATCAGACAAGTTCCTTTATAGACAGTTTTTGGAATGCATATTTCTTTCCATTAGAGGCAGTATAGGTGTCCTTCAAAGATAGGTCACCTTTATAGAGAGGTGGCCACTTAGACAGGTTTGACTGCATAAAAGTATCAAGAGAGGTATTTTAAGAACTCTCCATCACTCCCTTCATTATGTAGGATGCCCCCAGGATGTGGGTTGGGTTGCTTGCATGAATGTGGCCCTCCTCTTGTCGATGAGGCTAATGTTGCAGACAGGGTCGGTTAGGGAAATCAAAAGACATTCATCAAAGCCTCTGAATAGATGTAACCTGATGGTACTGCTTAAACCTGTATCTCTACACTGAATCATGGTATTCATGTATGCAGCTTGCGTGAGTCATGCCACTGAAGTTCTACTAGAGACAACAGTAGTGGGAATACGATACTCCCAAGACGAAATGTCTAAGATTTCCAAATGACAACATCATTTCCTGTTAAATGCTCTTTACTCCAAAACCGCTAACTTGGATGATTTACAATATAATACCAACTATATATAAGTCATATTACAAGTCAGTAATGCCGTTCGTCCTCCAAAATTTTTTTAAATGAAAACAAGAGCCAGTGCAGCTCATTGATCAATTTGTGTGAAATTCATATTGGGATTTATGCTGTAATGAAATGAAGACTCAAAACTGATTTTCAGTATGATATGTAAATTCAGGATTATTGCAAGATCATTTAATTTTAACCTATTTACTTCTCACTGATGAATGTAAGCTTTTGATTATATCAAATAGCAGGTGCATCAATACTAAGTGTAATTGGATAAGAAGTGTTGGCTGCACTGTAGGATCTGTTCGCAAATTTTCATCTTTTTCATCTATGCAAATTAAACTCAGTTTGTGGAATCTACATAATAACCCAATGGGGATAAGAGTTGCTTTAGGGCAATGGGGTTGGCGTGTGGATCTTGAATTTCCTGTCTGAATTTTTTTTTTCTGTGGCTGTGTTTGAGAGTATATGAATGAAGCATGGTGGAGATGCTGTATCCAGTACCATGATTCATCAGACGCCACAGTGAGTCACATTTTATCTTCATTCATTCATCTTAAACTTCATTCATGTGATTTCAAATGAGATAGTCTACATTCAATGATGTACTGTATTCGCTGTTATTTTCGTGCAATTAAATTTTCGCGCTGAGCAGCCTCAAAGAATGTTCACAGGTTTTTGAATTCTCCCTGCATTTTAGTAAACACACAATTGAATGCACCCAATACATGGATAAAAAAGCATGCTCATGCATTTGCGCGTTTTTAAATTTGCGCCTGCCGATCTCCGAACGAAATCTGCAAAAATTAATGTACCGCGAATATTTCCACGATTACAGTAGTTGAATTTAATCATTTGCACCCCTCTTCCTTTTGTATTAGTATTCAAATGCCTACCTTTTCCATCCATTCATACCATAGTGTAACAGGAAAAAATGTCATTTTTGATATTATTGTGACGAATAGGAAACAGCATTTCTATCATTGGTGTAGGCAGACATAAAAAAAAAAAATACATTCATATTTTTGTATCTTCCTTTTAGGATTTGTTTCACTTGGCCATTCAAGAGTCAATTATTCTTAGCAACCACCTGCATATAAAAAAGATTTTCCGTTTAATCTACCTGAACATTTTCCCAGTAATCATACATTGTACATGCAAATTCATGATCATGTCATGGGCAGTTAAACTATGCATAATGTGAACAGGTTTTGAAATTTGGTAACAAAAGATTTAGGTGATGTAAGTCTTGTGTTTCAAAATGGTTTCCAGTATGATGCCCATGTTGGCTGACAGTCAACAGAAATGACCTACTTTTACCATTCAAGCCTAGAGGGATATCATCAGATAAAGCATACTGCAATAGTATCCACTCCTGCCAAGTTCTCTTGCTGCCTGGAGTCGTAGAAATGCCTTTGTTGAGATGCATTTCCCCGTCGTTCTCTTGGACCTTGTTCCGGCAGAAACTCTAGAATGAGACTCTTGTAATCAAAGGGCATTCGTAACAATACATTCAATTGTGCAAGTGTGCATTCATAAAGCTCTGCTAACGTCACTGCCATGTATAAATCCTTTACACGAACAAAGTGTGAATGTGAGGGGAAGGAAAAGAAAGTCCTTGTGCTGCCATTCTCCGTGCTTTTCTCTCCATCTCGTAAGATCATGCTAGGCTTCTTTCATGCTTGGCGCAGCAGGATAAACATGGCCAATTTCCTTGAGTAGGAATAGAATCGCTTGCCGATCAAAGGCTGTTGACACAACGATTGCCTATCGAATTGGCCATGTTTATTTATATGAAGCACATGTGTATAAAATGAATAATGCAGGTTTGGATATTGTGAAAGGTTTGGTGAGGGGAGAGAGAGGGGAGTGAATACTTGTTCATGTAGCATTGCTTTCAGACCTGGGGGAATAAAAAGAGAAATAAACTGATAGACTTGAATAGCCAAACATAAATGAACTGACATGTAAAAAGTATTCCTAGATTGGTAAGGAGGAGTATTATTAAAAGCATTACACAGCTTTGGGTATTTTAAAGTTGAATCAGGAACCAATTTTGTTACTATTAAAAAAAAAAAATAGATTTCACACTATAGGTGTCACATGTGTGGAAAAAAAACAACAAAAAGAATCCTTCAAAGTAATAAGTAATTCAAATAATTGAATCATAAATTTATTGGGTATTGGATATATTTCACAATAGTGGCCTCTAAGCTGAGAAAATTTTAACAACTGAGGAAGTCTTCAAACTTTCAAATAATCTACTAGATATCATGTATCGATTGCCCAGTCATTACAATCGCATTGGCTTGCTGATTTCTTTGACTGCTTAAAATAACATCCTGTTCACACGATTGAATCTGATGCTATTGACATCAAATTGTAGATATATACAATCATTTACATAATCAGGAATTTCAGGGGTATTAGGGGGAGGATTCTTGTGACTGATTTACTATATCCATGTCATCAAATAGAATCTCAATTTCCACCTCAGTGACTATTTTCCTATTATAAGTTCTGCAGAAAGGAAACGCATCCTGTTATAAGAATCAAGGGGGCGGAGGGAAAAAGAGGGTTTTTTGTTGAATGTGCTAGCTCATGCTCCGTGCTTAGTGTCTTATTTTGGGTACTCCTTGAGCTGCACGAACCGCCATGCTCTGCCTCTGTAAAGGTTGAAGTACTTTAGCAGATGCTCTAATGTTGTGCTAAGTCACATTTCTCCACGGTACATACATATAAATGCTGAAAATAGCCAGTTCTTTAGTGATTGACTAGGTGTTCAATGAAGGCTCAATGATAGACCAATGATCTTGGAACAAGGTTTACAGATTAAAAATCAAATCTTTGCGTTTTAGAATACTCTTCGGGAAAGGTCTGTTTGCTATTTACCAATTTCCCTTTAGACAAAGTTAAAGTTCAGTCCTTTTCTCTGACGTTACACGTGTTTGCTAGGTACCGCAAAAATAAATATCAGCATATTTTCTTATTCCCTGCCCTTCTTAGATCATGTTCACAGAAATACATTGTAGGCCTTATTAGGTCAAGCAAAACAATATTGATATTTATAATAATACTCAGATTTATAAAGCGCCTTTTCCATAAGATACAAAGTACTGACAATGCATTTATATAATGTAAACACTTGGTAATTTTCAAAATATGGTAATTGGGTTTGTCAGTCATTCTAGCAAGATACTTTTAACCTGTGAAACTCTGAATTTTTTCACTCCCACTGGTTTCAGGGATCACCTGGTTCTCATATGTAACAGATTAGATTTTCTTTCTGTATACTGTGTTTCTGTATACTGCTCTGTTATGAATTTAGATTCTACAGATGTAAGGTTCCCTTTTCTCTTCCCCATTTTTGATAAAAATCTTCAATTTGTAGAAAATGTTCTCTTTCAATTACATGGTGTACAAGCAAATCTCACCCGACACATTAGAGTAAATGAGACCTAGTTACACTATAGGAGCCATGGGATTTCAGTGGTGTAACAATATAACTTGCTTGTCGTTATATTCTGTTCTGAAACATGTGTCATGCAAGCCTCACAGGAGACATTGATATTTATTGACTGGTAGACCTTTCTTACATCGATCGGCTGAGAACCAGGAGGATATTAAGTACATCAGTTAACACCCTTCTTGTAATGTGTGCAACTGGTGTGCCATAAGTATGTAAATTTGTATTACATGAAGTTTCATCATCACTGAACGTCAAAGCCTTCAGTTCAATTTATATTGATTAATTAATTAGAAGTAGAACACACAGATTTCAAGAGGAGCATTTTCCAATTTATTTTTTTCAAACAATGTTTCTTTGATTCTGTGACATTTTCTTTGGCGACAACTGAATGTAAATTCCATACACTATTAATGGAATGACCAACTTCAATCCTAAACCTAACCCTACATATAAGATGGAATACATCCTGGAGCAATAGTCGCAGAAGTACATGTTGTGCCACCTGTTTCTGTGCGCAAGGCATAACGTTCCACTCAACAAATATGATAAACGATGCAATCACTCTGAAAATGCTAAATATACCTAAGTACAGGGATTACCAGCCATCTTACATCTGAAACATAATTAATCTATATTACCCAACTAATCCGTGCTGTTTTTATGGTATCAATCAAAGGGGAACATCCAGGTAACAATTTACATTCAATTCCAAACAATTATTATTACCGTGATGAATTTAGGCAAATGCTGTATCCACATCACCAAAGCCTTGGATGTTTGGTTAACCTTTCCATGCGGACAGTGAAAAAACGGGTATTAGATTAAGGAACAGCTTCTTTTTTTTTTTTTCCTTCTTCGTCATACATTGCATGGACTGTCTGGATGGACGGATGGATGCGCTGCTAACACGTGGTCCACCCACTCTCCGATCGCAACGACTGCTGCCCTCGGGGCCCCGCATGTCGTTGGGTGTGACTGACAGCTGTCCGCACAGTGGTTATTGGGTCAGGGGAATATGTATGAGACAGGGTCTAGCCCTTACTGATATGTTAGGGGTATGCAAGTTTTATTTTCCTTAATCCACAGAGGGTCTCAAATCACATTCCGAGTTGTATAGCTTCTCCCTGCAGTATTTAGATGTGTAGATATTAACGTCAATATATGGTCAGCTGATATTCTCCCCTACTTCAGAGGGACAAGTACCGTAGATAGAGTTCCCTGTACACTCTTCAAACTGGCATCCTCATCAATTGGATGGAAATTACCAATTACTTTTCTTTTTCCAATATGACCTGATTAAACATACTTATTTGATGAATTCTACTGTGTGGCAATCAGAAAAATCATGAATAATGAGCTGGTGGATGTAAGCTAATCATAAGAAAATGAGATCAAATTAAAAAATGATGGAATACTTTGAAATCTGCAGTAGATGTGAACGTCATATTTTTTTTTTTTTAATTGAATCTGGTATTCCTCCTCAAATTGGCACAATGGTGTTTTTTTTTTTTTTTTTTTTTTTTTTAGTTCTACATTTTCAAATTTTAATTTCACCTGTATTTTCAATAAAATATTAAAATTCACTCCCCAATGCCAGCCAATGGGTAATTAGCAATTTGTAAATAAGTACCAATAAATTCTCCTTTGCATTGCCAATTTAAGAGATTTTCATTATTATTATGAAGAATCTTTTTCTTTTAATCACATTATGTACTTAGATAACTTTGATAATTGAGTACTTGATAATAGAGAATGAAATATATTAAGGCCTCATGGACCGTATCCCAATTATGAAATTGATATCATTTTTGTTAGATTTTGATATGTCAGGATGTTTTTGTATGAGGAATACAGGCAGGGTTGCATGGGATGTGGCCCATTTTTTTTTTTTTTTTTTTTTTTTTTAATCACACATTTAATTGTTGATATGAATAATTTAAATAAATGATCTGTCTCACCTCCCTTTGAAATTTAGATCATGCAAGAGTATTTAATCATCATAGTTTTTAATGAAGTTATTTAAACCTTTTCTTTTCCCCCCCCCCATCACTTATGGAAATACAATACAAATTGATGACCATTGCTTTAATTTCTGTTGTCAGGTTTTACCAATTTTATTTATAAGAAGTTCAGGAGGCACTGTACAATTACCTAATTGTAACCTCCAGACTCGAGAAAATGATTGAATTCATTTATATTCCCAATAATTAAATAATCATTCATTAGTCCATAAGAGGTTGTTGACTTGATCCGTTAATACATTAAATAATTATCTGCAAAAGGCGTCGCATCCTTGAAAGTTTAGGGAAAAAGAAAAGTCTAATTAAATTCCTGTTAAATCATGTCATAGATAAATAACAGAGTCAAGCGCTTATTGAATCCATAGGAGATGTTTAAGATTTTTTTTTAATGCTCCCTATGCAAGAGGTAGCGATGCCTTTTCGATATGACCTTAAAATGCGATGCTAATTTGCTTGTGGGATTCCCGGATGGTTTAATTTCCAACCACTCCGGTCGTGATTACTAGTGTAAACCCTTTGTTTTCCCTTCCTCAATGATCATAATCCATATACAGCCCAACATTTAGCACATTAAGCCCCACTCTCCCTGCGTTTATGGGCGTTTTTTTTTCTTTTGCTGTTTGCCTCAAACTGTCCATTAATCCCCCTCTCAACTGCACCTAGCTACTTGATCTGCAGTACTGCTGGGCTAAGGACATCGCAGATACGACAAGGTATAGTGTTGTTCTTGTTAACCATGTAGACTGTTGTCCGGTACCCAATCTATCATATTGTGTGACACACCGACAACATAACCACTGAACAGTGGAAACACACTACCCACTGCGATCCACACTCTGCTGACTAGGACTTGACATAAGCACATCTCACTTTCACGATAGTTGCCAAGTAGTCATAAGCGTGAAAGGCAATTTCCTCCCTGCACAAAGGTCAGTGGACCCTTAGAAAGCCATTTGATGTGTACTAGGAGAAAGGGTAATAGTAGCGCTAACTCATATGTACATAATGAAATGGAATCGTTCTGTGCGCTAGGACCTCGATTTCCTAGTGCTACATTAAGAAGAAATCTCGTATTATATTAGTTGAAGTGAGTTCAGTACTTTCATACATTAATGCACATATTTTGTCTTTCACAATTATTTCGACCTTTTACAACTTCATTCCTTTGCATCTTACAATGGATAAGTGAAATATGATTTTTCTCCTTTATATGTGTATATATATTTATTATTTTCCCTTTTTTTTATTTTTTTGTGGGGAGGGCTAATTGCAGGCAGTACTAATTTAATTTCTTTACTGGCAGTCTTATATTCTAATATATAAGGAAGGCATGAAATCCATATCATGTGATAGATTTATTGTTACCTCATAACGAAAACTTCACATGACATTTAAAAAGCGCCAACCAAAAAAAACAACAGATTATTTCTTTTTAATATTTGTAATACTCTTTGAAATTTAAACGTCATCCCACATAGAGGCTTTGAATAAAGTGTTTGTATCCCAATATACTCTTGCTGCAAGCTGTTAATAACCCTTTAGGCGAATATTTCCTGTCCAAATAATTTGCTCAACTTCAGGCATCTAGCAGGTTCCAACCATGTAGAATTTCAAAGTGTATTGCATCCCCTGTTGCGATTTTTACGATAAAGACGTAAAATCTGGAGTAACGTTATCTCAAATCCGAATAGTTCAATGGCTCCCATTATATTAGCTATCCTGAAAGGGGGTAATTGTTCGCGAAAAGGCTATGTCCTAGAGACTCATGCACTGTAACTTCCTAACAATCTCATGATCATTTATTTTATTATTTTTTTTTTTTTTTTTTTTAATGCATGTTTTGGTAGGCCTTTTCAACAGGGCTGGAAAGGGCAATTTAAGACCAGGTTAAATCGAGTGGAAAGTTGAAGCTGCAATGTCATCCCTGGGAAATCTGAATGATAGGGAATAAAAATTGGTTCCAAAATGTGTATCTCAAATCAATTGCTCAACTTTTGTAAATCAAAGATTCTACAACATCTACGATGGTGGGAAAAAAAGTTTATATGCAAAGATAAGATATATCCAAACTCCATCCATCAGCAACATTATGTATTGTAACCTATTTTACAACTTTAATAGTGATTTTGATAAAGTTCATAGAGGGGCTTTCTGAAGACTTTAGTAGGTCTCATCCCTGCCTATTATCTTTCACTGTCTGGAAGTGCTGGGCATACCACCACAGACTACTACAATAATATTCATGCTCTATTTTGAGCACAATATTCCTGTATAGCTTCAGGGGATCATGCGTACGTCATAGTGTGACACCCATTGATTATAGAACATCTCAGATTGATAAGATCGATACTGTCTTCATCCATAGATTGGCAGGAGAACTAATGCCATAGTCACACCCAGTCCTGGGGGTTGTGTCTTTAAGTCATTCATAAAGTTATGAATGACTTTACTAATGACTGGAACATGTTCTTGGATGCTAAACTAATCAATTTCAATCATTTAGCAACTGATTTAGAACATTTTAGAACTGATCACCAATCATTTATAAAATCATGTGTAACTTAACGAACAACCTGGTGGAATATCCCCTTGCATGTTTTTACAAGTCCGTTTCTCATAACCTGCATCAGGCTGGCATCAAAATTTGCAGTTCCTTACGCTTTTAAATTTACACAAAATACTTACGTATTACCTGAAGATCAGGACCCCATTCATAAAGCTTATCATTGATTGTACCTTTGCCATCAATGGTTACTTCTGTAGGATGCTGTATTTTGAATATTCATTGAGAAGTGTTAGCATGATACCGTTAATGGGATTTTTTTTTTTTTTTTTTTTTTTTTTTTGGCATTGGCACCCAGAAGGAGCTTGGAATGCAATTGGTCATTTTTCAGACGGTTAACTTTAAAAATACAACCCTAATTCCTGTTGCATCTGTCAAATATATAAGAATACTTACAATGCTTATCAATTACAGGCTTGATTCTCCTTGCACTAGACCAATTCACAAGCCATCGATACAGGACCACAAATCACCCTGCCCCCTCTCAGCTTGTTTATATTCATTCACCGTTTTCCGATTTGCGCCAATTTGTCGCAAACGGCTGTGAATATTGAACGCTTCCTTCTTACGCGGTTCAAGAAGTTCAGGGTACGAATTTGAGTTATGTCAAGAGGTTGCGTCTGTGATTTGATTTATTTCCAGAAGACACCCTAAATGTCAGGACGGGTTGATCAAGTCCAGACTATTATCCCTGAGACATGTTGAAAGTCATGAACCGGGTTGTTTATGATTCGGTATGAAGTGTAGCACTTGCTTACTCCGATCATAGTCGAAGATTGGAAATGTCAGAAGAGCTTTTTGATTTCATGAGTACCGTTGGCAGAAAGCTCCTGATCAAAATTGAAGATTGGAAGGAGAGAAGGTCTTGTTTTGCTGGTCTATATGTATAGGTATATGCCTAGAGAGGGCTGTGCCTGCACATATATATGGCCAATGCTGAACAAAAATGTCAATTTCCTATTAATATTTGAAAACCTTAAAGAAAATTTGTCTTAAATGGACCACATATCCATACATTTTCAACAAAGTAATGTCCTGTTTTTCCCCCAATATATTATCTTTGATTGATCATGAAATCATAATTGATTTAGCTCAAATAGGCCTACAATGATTTGTTTGTTTTTTCGTAACAATCACTCACTGTTAAAAAATGGGACCCCTGTCTGATTATGGTAATTATCATTCCTGTGTTTCTAGGTCGCGCCATAACAGGATTGGGTCCTTCAGTAGCATACTTGTTGTATAAATCAGTATATCCCAAACACAAATTTCAATGTTTTGTGTAAACACAGGGTAGCTCAGCATGCAGCATGCATTTAATGAAACCATTTTGAATTGCAAGTAATTACTGTATTGATATAAATCGAACGAGGTGAAACTTTTGCAAATCTTGACCTCTCATGAAACTTTCACAAATTTCGGGGGTTTTACAGTATGCAGCATCTTACTCGAACCCGAACATAATGTACAATGGTACTAATCTCAAATTTCAGATTTGGGTTTTAGTTGTGAAACTGACAAGCGTTATAGTGTCGACAAAATCTGTGCTGCCATGTTGAAGAGGGCAGGTGAAGCAGGTGTAGGGTATCGAAAGGCTCACCTTGTCCCCAGTGACCCCCTCAATGGGGTCTCTCATGTACCCCTCATGCTCAGAACCCTGTCACACAGGCTCCAAAAGCCTAAAAGCCAACACACGATTGGTAATGTGGGGATAATGTCAATTATTGCCTGTTTAGTGCCAGGATTTTCTGCGTGAATAGGATATCCTCATGTACCTCCTCATTCTGAGAATAATGCCACATCAACTCCAAAAGCCTGAAAGCCAACAAATGATTGGCTATGGGACTAATGTTAATTATTGTCTTGTTTGATGCCATACCTCTCAATGTGAAATTGTTATCATTCAATGCTGCTGCTGGCTCTACTTGGTGTAGGTCTCACAGTGTAGAAAGGGCATAGTGTTATTGATGATTACAAGCTTGAAATATGAAATCAAGATGTGATCATCAACAGAGCTACCAAGTCTTACGCATCTTGCGTGAGAATCACGCATTTCGGGTCAGTCTCACGATCTCACGCAGAGCACCCCATTTCTCACGCAAAATGAGAAAAAGTAGCATTATACATTTTTAAAACCATTTTAGAGTCTCAAAACCCTAAATATTGGGAGTTTTGTTGCGCATCAATCCCTGCGAGTGCGATGTTTTCATGCAGGCTATCGTTATATGCAAGATAGCTTACTACGTCTACGTGAAACATTTGTAGTGTGCGCGCGCCTCCTTTGTGTACAAAATACTACTGCGCGCACATGTGGTAACGTGCGCCGCATGCGCACTGCTTTTAAAACACGATGTGAATGATCTCACGCAAATTTTATTTTTGAACTTGGCATCTCTGCATCAATAAAGAGAGAACTTTCTCACTTTCTGGAAATATGTATGCACAGTATGTATGTGATATCCAATTGTATTGCCAAAGATAGAAAGTTTACTATATATCTTGTATTTTTATGTGAAAATCTGAAGGAGATGTGTCATATCTAAATGCAGTCGTGTTCAGTATGAGACGAAAAGAAAACTTCCAACATTTAGACACTCCTTCTTTTGTTCATGAATATGACTCGTTATAAAGAGAGACATAGATGTTGATATCATCTTTATTAGATATGGAACTACTCCTTGTGTTTCTGACTATATTAAATTGCCCCTCTTTGTTGAAGTTACAAAATCTAATGAAAAGTAGTTTAGTAATGTATGTTTAAGTAATGTATCATTTGCTAGGGCTCCATCGCTACTTTTCTATGAGGAGGTGAGAGGGGGGTAGGGGTGTCGAGTTTCATTTTTTTAGTGCAATTGTTCAGGTCTCAAATGAAACCGTTAACCTCCTGATCCATTTATTGTTAAGCCGTTGATGAGCAATAAAAAAGTGCACAAGTTTTGATATTGCATGGCATTGATGACTTGTACTTATTCATCTTTCTGGGGCCAAAAGCGGTAGATGCGTATGTGTCATCAGTTTGATGAGTGCCACGCCCGTTCTAAATCTGTACCGCTATCAGTTTGATTGCCAGCTCCTCCGTACGAGATAAAAATCAGAGCAGCCAGGCGAGACAGGTATAACTTGTGATTGGAGATAACGTAGGGGGAACTAACTAGGTTGATGGTATCGCTTACATGGAGGCTTCCTCAAAGGTTAAATGATTTTCGGCTATTCCCTAGACCTGTCGATGAGGCTAGCATGCATTTAAAGAGAATCTAGTGTAGTGGGAAGGTGTGGGAAAGATGAAGAAATTTATTGTGAGCCTTACTGTTATTTTCATGCTATTTGGGAATAGTATCATAATAAAAAGCTCCACAATGAAAGATTGCTCTTCAATTGCCCTAATAGTCATAATACGGCACAAAATATACCCAAACAGCTGAAATGTTCAGGTCCCAAACATTTTGTGTTGTTCCGTACATGCATTTCTATGTAAGTGTATGTGACTCTGAGCAAAATTAGATTAATTTCTTATCATTTTGGCCATTCCAAAACCTCACAGCACACAATAATGCTTAGGTAAACTGTTATCAACCTTTCCAAAGCACTTTTAGACAGTGTCTTCCACATTTCAATCTCATGAATAGAACAATAATTTCCACCTCGTGAATAGTGCATCAAAGCAAACAAGCTGTGGTTCGTTTCAGGCGTGTCTGCTCCACACATGTCTGCAGAATGCATTGTAACTCAATATGATAATGTATTTATAAGTGTGTGGGGCCACTTCTGAAATATGACCGAATGGTTTTTAGGATGGTGCTGTTGTTTTGGATGGAAGCAGTGAGTGGGAAGAGAATAGTAGGATTGCAGTCAGAGAGGAGAGAACGATGGTATTGAAGGAAGACATGGGTTTACTTAGTTAGAATGCAGAGAAATCTGCTGAATTAGCTGTATGACTTGTTGGGTTGTGTTCCTTAGTTCAGTGCTTATGTTTACTGTCAATGTGAAAGTACCTGTAGTAATGCCACCTAGAAATGTAAGCAATGTTCTCACTGGCCTTATGTTCAACATATCTTGCATTTGGCTACTTTGACTGGTAATGGGAAGTTCCCTTACTTCTAAGGTAGATATAAACTAGCAGATAAGACCTTCTTTCACACTGGCAGGGCGTTACATTAATCACGAGCCAAAGCTCACACACATGACACAAAATGTGCAATGAAATATTAATCATGATCTGCTGCTGAAAGAAGGGCAAAGACGTCCAGGTTTTGGGGGATTGCATAGAACTCTCAATTCATCCAAGTTCCCATCCAGTTTCCAACGAGAATGGCTAGAAGTCAATGTTATAAAACAAATAATTTTATTCTGCTTTACATACAGTTTAGTAAACAAAAACCCAATTTGAGTGATCAATTCACTTGTGTCATCAGAGCAAATTTTCCTGATGTAAAATTCAAAATTTGCGAGGTGAATATTTTACTGTATACTGTATAAGCCAATATTTTCACGTACAGATATTTTCGCGATTTATGACTAGTTGGGGAAATTCGCGAGAGCAAAATTTCGCGATTTTGGTGATGACTTCATTACTATAAATAGCCTTGTACTGAAGTGGAAATTTTCGCGATGACCAACTCGCGAAATTCGCGAAAATAAAGTCACCGCGAAAATAACCACTTATACAGTATATCTTGACTGCTAACAGAGTGATGGATATTTAATAGTTCCTATTTTATGGCCTCCCTTGATCTCAACGGACATGTTATGGGCTGTATCAGCCCAACAGTTTGTACTGCAAAACAAATTGACAGCATTAATCGATAAACCAGATTGAAGTTTGTTAATTGAATTATGATATTTCCACCATATGATCAAGTCTTTCACATAGATGCTTGTCTCTGAAACCAATTCTGAATGCTTTTTTGTAGAAATCTCTTTGGGCGGCAAGCTTCTTTATTTTGATTTTTGAAAATGAAATGAAATGAAAATGAAAATTTATATGTCCTTTAGGTGATATCGATCATCTTGTATGTTAATCTTGAACTAGATATCCTAGAGAATTGGAAGAAGAATCTATTAAAAAATCTTCCATTGTCATATTTTTGAAGAAGTGACTCAAATGGAGCTTCCCTGTCTTGTTGTCCGAGCAGGATACCTGTCAGACATCACACCAGGGCTGAATGAAGGGAGCTGGACAGGAGGGATCATCCTCATACCCATTTTGATCCCCTTTATTCTCTGAGGGATCAGTAGGGGTGTAAAGCACTGCATTCCTTTGATCCAATCTCATGCTGGGGTGAATGACTTCAGCAGGTGCGATGCCTTCTAGAAACGCTGGGAGATTCATTGCTTGTAGGATGCGCTATGAATACTCTTCAGAAAAACTGACCCAGTCCACACCTTGTTAATTTTTAATGCATTGTACGTGTAGCAACCCATTGATCGACCTGGCAAGATTGAGAGCAACAGAGAGGTTGTTGTTGGGGGGGGGGGGGACTGTACAATTAATGTATTTATTTTTAATGACTTTGAATAGGCGTAGAAGATTCATGAGCATGGACTTTGTGTTAGGCGTTTTGAATATCTGCCATTTCTATTTTTCCACATATTGCCAAAGTAGATTGAGTATTAATTGGCTTTGTGTTATGCATTTGAAATGTCTTCAACTTTTAGTTTCTTGACTTCTTGAATCTGCACATATATACAGTATATGGTAAATGGTTAATGCAAGATATTATTTTTCTGTAGGATTCAAGTTTGTCATTAACCATGCTGGAGCATGCTTAACACTAGTATTGAATAGCTTGTAAGATACCAGTTTGGTATGTAACTCTTAAGAATCCTGATTGATTTCTGTGTCAGGAGAAGCCAAAGTCATTTATTTGAAGGTGCAAACCAGGTCATTTACTTTGATGTATGGAGTCATGGTTGCTAAATGACAAGGGGCCAATTTGTTGATCGCTACTTAGAAGATATCATGCTCTTATAGTGATCAGTTGATGAATGAGCTTAGTGACTTGAAGTGTTATCTCTTGTTAAACACATTGATTTATGTTTGAAGTCCTGTAAGTTATTTGATGTCGATGTGAGGTTACACTTGTCCATGATACCCCATAGTTCACGATTCCTCTCAGCTACCAAACTGAGGCTGCATACGATGTCAAGTGTTTGTGACACATTGGGGTCTAACAGTGCCTTGCCAATTTCATAGGCCCACCCTCTCCTCCTGATGTGGTTACCTTTATCCATGATACTACATGTACCTCTCAGCAGCCCAGCTGAGGCTGCATACAAAGGCAAGTGTTTGTGACACATTGGGGTCTAGGAGAATTTTCCCACGCCAGTGGGAGTCCTTACGCAAGAGCTGATAGGCCCATCCACTCCTGCTCATGTGGTAACATTCATCCATGATGCCCTTTCTCAGTTGCCACATAGAGGCTGCATCTGCAATAAGTGTTTGTGACACATTGGGGTCTAGGATTGTTTTACCATGCCTTTTAAGAGTCCTTATGCTTCCCCACAGAGCCTCTCTACAGAACCTCCCTGCAGTTGTCTACATGGCTCTTGGTGGGAAAGGTTAAATGCAACAGCCACATGAAGATCATGTCTGATTTGATAACCGTGGGTGATGAAGGAGATGGTGACACCATCGTCTCATTAACCCAAACATTTTAAAACATCCCCATTCTTTATCTTTCTACATCATCCTTTTTCATGGGAATTCGGCAGTGGAGGTGAGAAAAGGGTCATAAATATGCAAGAATCTTCAGCAGTGAAAGAGGCAAATTATCCTAAAGAAGGAGAAAAGGAGGAAGAAAATTCTCCAAAAAGATATGTTCTCCATCCTCTTGATACAGGGCTTGATACATGTCGCATATGGGTGCCCAATTTTTTAACTGAAAAAAAAAAGGATCTATGCACATAAATCCCCCCAAACAATGTTCCCAAACCCTTAAGAATAAGATGAGTATAAAGCCCTTCCATATCACACTCTATCCTCATTATTGTTAGACTGCGCTGTTGACTGGCTGTGGTACCATTCCTAAAACAGTTGCCAATTCGCTTGCCTCTCCATCTGCCCTCTGTAGGTACCAGTATAACATGCAATGATTGCAACATGAGCATTCTGATTGAATCAACTGAATGTTTTGCAGTTAGAGGGTAGAGACCCCTGTGATAGCATTCCAGTAGCTCAATTATCATCAGACAGATAGAGAGCGACAGTGAGTAAGGACAATTTGTGGGGTAGGCTTGGGGATAGGGGCAGTGTACATAGAATATTAGTGGGGAAATATGTGTTCTGGGCCTCGATTTGGTGGGGGGTACCGAAAGTAACTGTTAAGGAGAGAGAGAGGTTATAAAGAGTGACTTTAGAAAATGTTTGGAGGGGAGGGGACAGAGAACTTGAGTGACTCATAGACTATGTTGAGGGGGGTATATTTGGTGCCCCCCCCCCTCCATCTTGATGCTGAAATAAAATATGATGTGATAAGCAGGCCAAGTATGTGTTATATGCAGCATTAGCTACACCTGAATGTTACAGGCACAGCTAATGCAGTGGTCACAACTCGCTGTAGGCATGCAGCCGTCGTGGGTTAATATCTGCGATTCCTGCGTTTCTGTAGTAAGGGTATTGTAAAAACTTCCTGCACGTCGTACATGCAACGTGCCTGCAGGGTACGTGCACTGCACAAATTTTCTACGAAATTGTGACCGCAGCAGTAGTCTGTATTCGTGTACTTGGTATCTTTAGGTAGTATCTCACATTCCAGAGATGTCTCTGAGACTGAGAGACATCATAGAGATGGAAAAAATCTTATAGACATGTTCGATTTTCCCACGCATAATGAGACTCGGGAGTTGTCACCAGATTATTTTCGCTACAAACATTCTTTCATTGAACGGGGTTGATTCTGGTGGTTGATGTTATGCCCCTCTATTTCCAAATTCTGTGTCTATGTAGCTACTATTAACCGTAGTTTAGTAGCTCTTCACTTAAATGCCCATCTACATTCAAATATATGCTTTGATCATGCTTGAGTACAAGTAGATGGTGAATTCGCTGCCTTGAGCTGTTGGTCAAAACAATAGGACAATGTGAGGTTGTATTATACATGAGCTTTGAAGAGTTGTATGCCTAGAAATGCAATTTACATATTGATTGTTGCCCCATCACTCTCGCATAAGGTCGAGCAGGTTCTATATAGTGTATTTAAAGGGCGTTGTGTAATAGGTCGTGACATGAAATTGTCTATGGAGAGCTAGAATTGCTGCTGAGGTGACAAAACCTCTTATCTCAAAAATGCAAAATGTTCAAGAGGGCAAAAAAGCTTGGGTGGCCAAAGTTGTTGGATCCGAACATGACTTTATTTGACTTATCATCGGGAGATTAACACAAAAAAGGCAATTTCACTTAAATTTGGAAGTCACACCTAGTGACAATATGATAAATAAATGAGACAAGTTTAGTGAGTATAGTTAGTCACTCTAAACTGAAAATCTGGGAAGCTTGGAATCAAAATTTGGGATCAGAAAAACTACATTTGGTCAATTTTTCTTTTTGGTGTCCTAATGAATTAATTTATTCAACCAATCGATTGAGATATGTCAGTCAAGCGGTTAGTTTCCCATGGATCATTAACTATAATATTAAACTTATGATTCACATCAAATTTCAAGATGTTTAACAGTAAAAGGGATACATAAGCTTATCATGTAAACATTAGTTTCATGAATGAGCTAGAGTTCACAGAAGTAAACCACTTGCACATATTGTGCACTGTGAGCCAGAAGATCATTGACTAGTTCTATTTCTACAGGGAGTAGCAATATACTTTATGCAAGAAGATTTGCACTGAATATAGCTGCAGGGAAGACATATTTCAAGGAAATCTCATTAAACGATGAGGCTCCAAAATATAATAAGTATTGTATCCAACACTGCCCCACTTCCATGCAAGAGTTCAGTTGAGTATTGGTCTCAGGTGAAGTCAAAATGTCCCATCTCAGAGAGAGCTGAATGAAAATTAGATTCAAGACAAATTTACATTCTTTAAGTTTTGGAAATAGTCATTGTATAAAAATCATGACTTCTAACGCTATTTCAACCCAATCCAAGTATCTAGCATATTTTTAATATTGATGTTATCAGAGAGTGCTCACTGTTCAAAGTTGTACCATGAAGATAAAAACTACTCCATAAATTCCAAACACACTTTTGATATACCTTTTTTTTTTCATATTTGAAATTTTGGAAATTGTCATTACAAAGAAAGTAAAATATGTATTTCTTAACATGGACAAGGAAATAATAAAAGTGTATTTAAGCATCTTTAGCATAAGATAAAAAGAGATATAAAGAATGTTTTATAGTTTATTTAAACCATTCACTAAAGCATATTGTATAGTAGCATATAAGCAGGTCATATATGGCATGTTGTTGTCAATGATTATGCATGCCAGGTTTGAAGTGGATTCTGTAAGGGTAGGAAGACTGTGTGTGTTGTACAGGCACCTAGGGCTAACCGTCTGTAATCCAACCGTCTTTACACAAATACTCCTATACCCACAAAAGGTCAGTGCGGAAAAAAAATAATCTCGAGGGTTTGGGAAGAAACGATGAAGTAGAAGAGCGTAGGATGGAGATGTTAAGGAAGGAATGGAGATAAAGGAGTACGAAAAGGAGAGAAAACTGAAGAAAGTGAAAGAGAGAGAGAGAGAGAGAAGAGGGGCTACAAATATACAAGAAGAAGCTGGGAATATCAAGCTGGTGTAGGCCTACAGTAACGGCTAATATTTGTGTTGAGAGAGAGAGAGAGGGGGAGGCTATGAATAGAGAGAAAGACACTATTAAAAGATTCAGGGGGAACGTAACTAGTGTTGAATGTTGAGAGAGAGGGTGAGATGGAGAGAAAGAGATATGTGGAAATGGAAAAGACAAACATTAGAGTATAAAGGGGAACATGCATTTAGAAAAATTACTGAATTAAAAGTAGCAGAAAACATATTTTGTATAGAGGGGTGAATGAAAAGAAAAAAAAAGAAGATTTTTATATCAAGATAAAAATTGAATGTAATGATAGTAATAGATAATATTTATCTTAGGCTGAATAGAATGTTCATATAGTCAGGAAGCAGCTGTTATCTACTTCAAAAAAATTGCGAAGTTTGAGTTTGCACTTCACTGTGAATATTTTACAGGAAATAAGTGGGTATATTCTGTGAGCAAGACAGGCAGTGTTGTACATGGGATTCCTGACTGTATTATGATGACCGAAAGGGCTTAAAATGATTGCATGGACTCAATGCATGTATAGTGTTTTACCATCTACTTTAGATCCTAATGCTCTCACAGTGTAATAACAATGTTGCATTCAATCTCTGCATATTACACAATGTGAAGATTTGATCAGCTGTTTGGAATTTTCTTGGAATCACTATGACAGATGGTGATAATGATAATGAACAGCATTTTGTAGAGCGCCATTTATCTGCCAAAAATATTCATTTCATTTCATTTCATTTTATTTTCAATTCCGATAAAAACAAATTGAAAACAAATACATCATAAGAAAAAATCGAAGTCATGTAGTACAACTTACAAATATATAAAAGCATAGTATTTAAAGTACAAGTACATTAACACCTAAAGGAACAAAAAAACATTGACCTACAAATATGATGAAGCATTCAAATATGTACATTATTCACAAACATTCTACATGTCATTGAAAATCAGTGCATTTATATTAGGTTAAACAAAAGTCATGTTGTAAACAATTACCCAAAAAAGAAATCCTATGCTGCCATGCCACAGACACAGTACACTGCAGATGCTGTGTGCATAACTTCATACATTGTTGGTTTTCAGTTAGGCTCCTTTTACGCGGAGCTAAAAGTGGAGACCCATTTACGCTGTTATCGAAATGGATCTGTTCATTAAAGGAAATCAGCTAGCAGTGTATTTATCTTACTGGATATGTGGTGATAAATCCCAGCTGTATCAAGTTACCCAACCCAGATGATTGCATGCCAGCATGCATGAGACCCAATAGGTGGGCCTTCATTATACTGACATTGAAAAATAGCCTGCTATTTCTGATCCGATGAGCAAGCCAGATCAGACATGATCAGGCTTTTTCTCTCTAATACTGTAATCGTGGAAATATTCGCGGTAGATTAATTTTCGCGGAATTCGCACAAAGATCGTAAATTTAAAAACATGTGAATATATGAACATGCTCTGAATGGGTTCAATTGCGTTCGTACGTAAGTGCAGCGTGAATTTAAGAACCCACAAATATATATATGTTTTGAAGCCTCTAAGCGCAAAAAATTAATTGCGCCAAAATAACAGGGAATACAGTAACATGACAAGCGCGAAATATTAGCCCACATCATCTTTCTCATATTTTCCAAATGACAGCTATTTTTATGTTTATCTCTGTTCATCAGCAGCATGGGTAATTTATAAGACTGCATTCTAGTTACTTGTATTTTGGATCATTGCAATGCTTGGAATCCCTAGTTTTGGGGGAAACGGAATATAAAGCCAAGGAATATATTCTGGCAAATCAATGCTGGTATTGAGCAAATGGTTGACATAATATTGCAGCTTGCCTAACTCTATGAATACATTTCCTAATGCATCGTGCTGGTCGTGTTCTTTCAGGAGTATTTATTTGGAGTGTGGCAGTGTTTGTCAGGGAGGAGATGGTGTGTTGCTACGTTGCGATGGAATTTAAAAATGGATGCTGATTTGAGATAATAAACCTTTGGATATGAGTTTGGACTTTTGAAGTGTATGATGGATTAGGGCTACATTCCTCCCGTGTTATATGAAACCAGTTCCCAATGTGATTGAATGTGGATGTCTCTTATTAAAAATACATTAGCACATGAAAGCAGTGACTGTAAATTCTTCTTTGTGTTGCCAATTTGGAGATTTTAGTGATGAAATGCCTTTTTAAATCATTCTTATTCATGAAGACACATACCACACTGCCAAAAAAAAAATATTTCTGTTTCTAGAGTTCCTGTTCATGTTTCAAGACATAACATTCAAGTTTCAAAGGTGATGCAAGAATGGCACTGAAAATGAATTATATTCTTGCCATAAATTGACTCGTTATTCAACATATTATCCGCTATAGGTAGCTTTGAGCTCATAGCAAACAATAGAATGTAAATCATAAGCTTTGTCGCTTCTTGAAGGATGCAAGTGGGAGAAAAAGAAAGATATCGTCTCACAATTTACTAGATATCTCCTTGCCTTGTTGGATTTTAAAACTTCCCACTAGAGTTTTTAATATCAATTCCTAAAACTAGGTTCACATGTCTTCAGGTCATGATCCATTCAAGTCTGTGGTTCATCCATTAAAAAATATCACTTAATGGCACTGGTATTGATTTGTAAAATGCCCCATTTGGCTTTCCAATTTACGGTTTGGTAATAATGCACAAAAGCATTTTCTCCGGTCAATACATATCTATCCATTTTCTTTTGTAGTCAGCCTCCTTTTGTGTATTAAAAAGAGTAAAGAACCAACCATAATAAATTAATGCATCTGAAGATGTGTGTTTGTTTGAATTAGAATAGGAGGCTTTCTTGGTGACATTGCCCAAAGTGTTTTGTGGCAGATTAAAATTTGCTAATATGAAAAAATGAGCAAAGAAAATGGGGTTACATCGGGATTCGAACCAAGAGACCTCCTGGATACTAGTCAGGCGCTCTAACCTACTGAGCTATAGTAAGCCCCGTAGGGTTGTCCCTAATACCCGTTAACTCTTCAATGCTCGAGTGGTCAGAAGCTATAGAAACCTGGCATAAACCCGAAGGATAGAAATCAACTTGGAGTAAAATGCGAGGATCACGGTGAAGTGATGCAGCTTTTTTATTATAAATTTTGAATAATTTGGAAACTGACCAGAAATATATAATATGAAAAAATTAGCAAAGAAAATGGGGTACCATCGGGATTCGAACCAGAGACCTCCTGGATACTAGTCAGGCGCTCTAACCTACTGAGCTATAGTAAGCCCCGTAGGGGTTGTCCCTAATACCCGTTAACTCTTCAATGCTCGAGTGGTCAGAAGCTATAGAAACCTGCATAAACCCGAAGGATAGAAATCAACTTGGAGTAAAATGCGAGGATCACGGTGAAGTGATGCAGCTTTTTATTATAAATTTTGAATAATTTGGGAAACTGACCAGAAATATATAATATGAAAAAATGAGCAAAGAAAATGGTACCATCGGATTCGAACCAGAGACCTCCTGGATACTAGTCAGGCGCTCTAACCTACTGAGCTATAGTAAGCCCCGGTAGGGTTGTCCCTAATACCCTTAACTCTTCAATGCTCGAGTGGTCAGAAGCTATAGAAACCTGGCATAAACCCGAAGGATAGAAATCAACTTGGAGTAAAAGCGAGGGATCACGGTGAAGTGATGCAGCTTTTTTATTATAAATTTTGAATTAATTGGGAAACTGACCAGAAATATATAATATGAAAAAATGAGCAAAGAAAATGGGTACCATCGGGATTCGAACCAGACCTCCTGAGATACTAGTCAGCGCTCTAACCTACTGAGCCTATAGTAAGCCGCCGGTAGGGTGTCCCTAATACCCGTTAACTCTTCAATGCTCGAGTGGTCAGAACAGCATTTAGAACCTGGCATAAACCCGAAGGATAGAAATCCAACTGGAGTAAAATTTGAATAATTTGGTCATAATTTCGGTCAGTTCCAAATATTCAAAATTTATAATAAAAAAGCGTGCATTCACTTCACGCGTGATCCCTCGCATTTTCCTCCAAAGTGATTTAATCCTTCGGGTTATGCCAGGTTCGTATGCTTCTGACCACTCGACATTGAAGAGTTAACGTGGGTATTAGGGACAACCCCTACCGGGGCTTACGTATAGCTCAGTAGGTAGATGCGCCTGCACTAGTATCCAGGAGGTCTCTGGTTCGAAATCCGCATGGTACCCCATTTTCTTTGCTCATTTTTTCATATTATATATTTCTGGTCAGTTTCCCAAATTATTCAAAATTTATAATAAAAAAGCTGCATCACTTCACCGTGATCCCTCGCATTTTACTCCAAGTTGATTCTATCCTTCGGGTTTATTGCCAGGTTTCTATAGCTTCTGACCACTCGAGCATTGAAGAGTAACGGGTATTAGGGACAACCCCTACCGGGCTTACTATAAGCTCAGTTAGGTTAGAGCGCCTGACTAGTATCCAGGAGGTCTCTGGTTCGAATCCCGATGGTACCCCATTTCTTTGCTCATTTTTTCATATTATATATTCTGGTCAGTTTTCCCAAATTATTCAAAATTTATAATAAAAAAGCTGCATTCACTTCACCGTGATCCTCGCATTTTACTCCAAGTTGATTTCTATCCTTCGGGTTTTATGCCAGGTTTCTATAGCTTTCTGACCACTCGAGCATTGAAGAGTTAACGGGTATTAGGGACAACCCCTACGCGGGCTTACTATAGCCTCAGTAGTTAGAGCGCCTGACTAGTATCCAGGAGGCTCTCTGGTTCGAATCCTGATGGTACCCCATTTTCTTTGCTCATTTTTTCATATTATATATTTCTGGTCAGTTTCCAAATTATTCAAAATTTATAAATAAAAAAGCTGCATCACTTCACCGTGATCCCTCGCATTTACTTCCAAGTTGATTCTATCCTTCGGGTTTATTGCCAGGTTTCTATAGCTTCTGACCACTCGAGCAATTGAAGAGTTAACGGTATTAGGGACAACCCCTACCGGGCTTACTATAGCTCAGTAGTTAGAGCGCGCTGACTAGTATCCAGGAGGTCTCTGGTTCGAATCCCGATGGTACCCATTTTCTTTGCTCATTTTTTCATGATTTATATTTCTGGTCAGTTCCCAAATTATTCAAAATTTTATAATAAAAAAGCTGCATCACTTCACCGTGATCCCTCGCATTTTTACTCCAAGTTGATTTCTAATCCTTTCGGTTTATGCCAGGTTTCTATAGCTTCTGACCACTCTGACATTGAAGAGTTAACGGCGTATTAGGACAACCCCTACCGGGGCTTACTATAGCTCAGTAGGTTAGAGCGCCTGACTGAGTATCCAGCGAGTCTCTGGTTCGAATCCCGATGGTACCCCATTTTCTTTGCTCATTTTTTCATATTATATATTTCTGGTCAGTTTCCCAAATTATTCAAAAGATTAAAATTTCAACACCTTTCAGTAAAATCTAAACAATCAAAATATATACTAGACTTATTCTACCCACCCTTGAATACATGTACATGTATGTACTTTGAGAATACTGTCAACATTTATTTCTTTTTTAGTTGTCTTTCAGCATTCACTTCAAGTCTGACTGTTTGTTGTTTATTCCATGATTTTAGATGTTGCTTTCGACATCTCTATCTCTCTTTCTCTCACTGTTACCAATTTTTACTTGCCTCCTCCTCCCAGACCTCATTATTATGCTCCCAATTTTTATTCTCCACTCCTTACTCCTTATTTCTCTGTCCATCAATGTTCCAACATCCTGTTCTCCTCCTCATTCCTCTCTATTTCAATGCAGCACCTCCTCCTCCTTCCAACCTTCATCATCATCACCACCACCACTACCACTACTACTACCACCACCACAGCCACCTCAACCAACCCCCCCCCCCAAATTTTCTCCCTTCATATTAATATCCATTTTTCTCATAGTCTTGCTCCTTGCTCATTATTTCTCCATCCCTCAATGTTCTAACATCCCATTCTTCTCCTCCTTCTCCATCTCATTTCACCACCACCACTTCCTCCTCCTCCTTCCATCTTTCATCATCATCATCATCATCATCATCATCATCATCATCACACTCTTCAGATTTTCTCCCTACCTATATTTTCATACTTCTGCTCCTTGCTCTCCATCTCTTACCGTTCCAACATCCCATCCTCCTCCTCATCCTCCTTCATCTCAATCCACCTCCTCCTCCTCCCAAAACCCTCATCATCATCATCATCATTGCACTCCTCCAATTTTCTCTCTGTCAGACAGACCCTGCATCGTATCTGACAGAGATTAGGAGCGGTGTATGAACCAGATGTCAGTCACACTTCCCAATCTGCCTGCGTTGGATTTATTTCCTCTCCAAACAAAGTCATGCCATCATGTTTGTCACACAACTCTTTTCACTGCCAGGGTGTGTTTGCACTTGCGATTTTGCACGTTCTCTAATGGCATTACAACTCCTCTTTTCACTGCAAGGGTGTGTTTTCACTTGCAATTTTGCACATGCTCTAATGGCATTTTAGGAGGAAGCTGCATAGTGTGGGATGGGTGTTCACACAAGCATTTTTTTCAGAGCGCAGCAAATTATTCATAAGTCGTCTTCTACAGTCTTACAACAGAACTGGAAGTTTGATTTGGAGCTCGTTTGAACACTGATTTTTATTATTTTTTTAAATTATTGTATCTGTTTCATAGATCACTTACTATATATTTTGATCAGTTTTCAAATATGATACTGGAATCATAAACAGCTATAGTAATAATAACATTTACAGAATGCTTTATACAATGTTTTTTAAAGCATATTACATTATTCTCTTGAACATTAAGCATGTGCATATTGTGGCAGTAATAGTTGTGCGTACCTCATTCAGAAGGTAAATGAAACACATTAATCATTTTTGGAGCAGAAATTGGAACTGATTCAATTTCATCCAATTTTACCTAAATTCCTCCTCTGAGAGAAATTAGAGAAAGAGGACAGTGCACTGACATAAATATGTGGGAGAATTGTCACCATACAGTGTTGCTCCGTTTTCTTCAATTCATGTACTTGTCGCTCGCTTCTATTAGATGGAGAAGTGCAAATGAAGTAGGTAAATGAATGTGCAATGAGTTTTTCTTCTGAGAGCCAAAAGGCTGTGTACTCTTAGAATTATTCCAGTTTAATGCATTTTTGTTTTTCCTGAAAATTTCATTTCATGAAAGAAAATGTCTGATGATATTCAGGATTAAGAAATATTGATTGAAAATTTGTTGTAAATGGCTGACTTTTAGGAGTGCCAAATTAGTGTGCAGGTTCATAATTTTGTCTTTCATATCCTGATTAGTTTACCATATTTCACAGAACAATTCTTGATAACATAAAATTCATGAATAGGAGAGCAACAGATTAACATTGGTTATAAATAGCTTTCAAGAGTGCCAAATTAACTTCATAGTCTTGTCTTTTATTCCATGACTGGGCTACAGTACATGTATCTCATAGAATGATTCTCTATTGCCTACCAATGGTGAAACCTCAACATACTTTAATCTATTCTCGACAAGCAATGGCGGATCCAGGTAGGGGCCTCAAGAGGCATGTGCCCTCTCTTTAAAAAAAAAAGAAGAGGCCATAGCTCCAAATAATTGTTTTCTACCCCCTTTCTATTTTCAAATTTGCCATTGCACTCCCTCTCTTTTCAAATCCTGGATCTGTAGCTGACAATGATCTGTGTTTTTTCACTGCACATGAGACTGATCATTGGTTTTCATTCACAACAGTACTATGTCGTCATGTTGTGAGAATCAGAGGACTAATCTGCTATGTTGTTCATACCAATTGGGATTCATCCTTCATCGTTGAGATAAATGGAGTTGGATAACTCTCTCCCGCTTGCTTGAGAATGGTGTAGTTGCCTATTCATAGTTCATTCAAATGATCAGTTGGCTTTAAAACTGAAATTGCCAGTTCAAATCTGTTCCGACAGGTGACTAGACTAATTATTGGTCTTTTTTGTATTCAATTCATGAAGTATATTCAAAGGATCAGTGGTTTAGTTAAATCTGAGCAATGGATGTGGCATTTGAAAGTCATTGGTTTAATTATGTATATTTTGTATATACATTACTGGATTGATAATTTATCTTTTGGATCATTGAATATTCATTGATCAATATTGATCAATTATTAGTTTACACAGCTGGTTGTTGAATCAAAAGATCATTGGTTTAATTATGTATGGCACATGATTAATGACTTGATTAATCAGTGGGCTTGTATTTATATTTCTTTTATATTAGGTTATATAGCTGCAGGCCACTACAAAAAAATTATTTCTCACTTGCCCTATTGGGCAAGTGAAATTTTTTTTTACTTGCCCAAGAGGAAAAAACACTTGCCCAAATTTTATTTTCATTTTCTTTGTTTAAAGATATTTTTGAGTAGCAATATCATCTCATAAATGCCTACAAACAAAGAGCCTAAAAGACAAAAGCACCACTAAATTTGGATCTAAAAAAAAAAAAAAAAATATTAAAAAAAAATTATTAAAAAGATATCAAAAAATTAATGAAATCATTTTCATACCAAATTATCTTTATTTCTACATGTAGCAAACAGAAAAAATAGCATTGAAATGAACATTAACAAAAGGAAAGAAAGAAAATATATCCGAATTTTAATTATTTTCTCATCTATAAATATTACAATGAGTCTGTATGTTAGACTAGCACCATACATCTGATCGAAGCTCTGCAGATCGGCGAGATGTTTAGAATAACAAATTGGCTTATTTCACAAGTTTTAGGGATTTTATTTCAATTGTAAGGTAATGTTTTCTACAGAAGGAGATCCCTGTGCAAGTATTTTGTCTAGTTCGTGTTTATAAACAAGTCTTTTATTGTGTTTTTTAGCTGAAATGTTATGGGGAAATCGTTGATGCTGATACCCAGCACCGACGATTGCCTGGGCCGCTGGGGCTGGCTGCAAAGGCGCCTTCAACACGCTCAACTCATCACTTGCCCGATCGGGAAAGTGACTTTGAACTTTGCTTGCCCGCCCGTTGTTTTCACTTGCCCTGGGCAAGCGGGTTTGTCGCGCCCTGAAAGCTGTATCATGATCATTTAAATAGAAAATGACCAACTTCAAAATATGCTATAACAATTCAACTTCAAATATAATTTATATAAATATTTTATGAAATTGTAGCCCCCCCCCCCCATTTTCAAAAGCATCTTATGGCACAATTTCATGGCTTTACATGCTGTTTGAATTTGGTGACATATAAATGGTGGCTACCTTAATTTGAAATGAATGGTATATTATTTGCAGCATGATTCATTCAAAATTCCTAGTTCATCGCAAGCATGCAAAATGGCAATTCTGAAAAGTAATTTACTTGCAGCTTTACGTGCTTAGGGTATCATGGAATATATGATTGGATCAATTCCAGACTCTTCAGTCCTACATTACAAACATGATACAAAATACTCATATCCCCTCTCACTACATCATACAAAAATTAGGTCATATTGACTGGGAGGGATGATCAAATAGGCCACTAAAGGTAGACAACATCAATACCAATTGTGCAAATTCACATCGGACAATATCCTGAATAATTCATGCCAGCGCCATCTTTCGGGAAAGATAATATCGCTTCTGAAAATGCCGCTTTCCAGGAACGAGTTCCTTCTGCGTTCCACAGAATTACACATCGGCACGCCTTAAGAGGAGGAAGATAGAGAGAACGTGAAATCGAGAGAGCCTGCTCTAAACGTATTTACAAACACTCAACTGCTTGTGCTACTACGTGTTGACTCATGTAACGAGGTTTCTCTTTGAAGTATTTGGGCTCAACGTCACAACTTAGTCGCATCAAACATCATGAATTCAAGCGACAAGGTGTTGCAAAGCCTTTACTTTAAAATTGAGAAATTCTATCCAATACATTCAAAGCTGTCACAGCAGCCATGTCTTGATAAATGTCACCTGTTTATAGTGGTTTTAGTTGTTGCCTCTCACGAATAAGAAAGTTGTAGTGCAGACCCTTTTTTTTCTAAAGTGGTCTTAATGGACAGGTTTAATTGTATTTTTATGAAATATACAAATTAGAAAATGTATTGTGCCCAAAAATTGTACATGACGGCAAGAGATTGTACCAGCAATGTACCCGCTATGTACAATTACATTATTTCAAACTAAGGGAGCATACATGCATTCAAAGCATGTCCTCTGCTCAACCAAGTAACATCCTCTAATTTCATGCTATACTTATTTTTTCTGGGAGAATCAACAATTTAATCAATCAGCTGATTAATAAAAAGAACAGGGTCAGAATGATTGAGGGAAGATGAAAGAGAAACAAAACATAGGAAGAGAGAGAGAGAGAGACAGACTAAATAAAAGAAAGAGATAGAGAGGAGGGTGAATAAGCAGAGAGATTGTAAAGTGAGAAGAGAGGGGGGAAAATGTTTAGAAGGAAAGATTTGAAAGTTGTTTATTAGAATGTGGATTTTATTTACAAATGCTCTTAAATTTTGATGACGATAGGATTTAAAAAAAAAAAAAAAAGCTCTATTAACCTCTAGGCCCCTATATTGAAATAATAATAAACATTAAGGACAAAAGCAATTTAGTGAACTGCCAGCATTAATATTAAGTCGGGGTAAAAACAAGTGAAATGTGTGGCATTAAAGTTTATTTTGATTTAAAAAAGAAACTTTTACAAATTTTTTACAAATATTCAATTTTTCAAAGGAAAATTTACTATGGTGTCGGGAAAGTAAATTTCTCACAAGAAATGAGGTTTATCACCTTTGTGTAGTGTTTGATGGTGTAAAGACATTTCAGTAAATTCAACAAACCCCAACTTGCCTTCTTAATACTGGATTGTGAAAGATCAAATTCCCCATCTTTAACAAGTGTCTCATTCCGACTGATGATCCAAGATCCTGACATCTTCAATTGTAATAATGCAATGAAACTGTGTCGTGCCTCTTCGGCTGAACAAATGCATGCGAGCGAGCTCGTGGCCCCGAATTCGCTCAATAAAAAAAAATCAAGACGAAGATAAAGAGAGAGTCGGGGGAAGATTCGAGAGAGAGAAGGTGAGAGTGTCGGCTAAAAGTAAAATTAAGCTCTGTCTAAAGGGTAGAGGTTGTGTTTGTAATTCTCCCTGGCAATCCCACCCACCCTCTCTCTCTGCTCTCTCTCCTTCTCTCTCTCCTTCTCTCTCTCCCGACCAGGCCTCCTGCATGCATTAAGTGAAAGAGAAGATTAAAAGCTAGCAGCGGCAATTTGAAGAGGTCTAAATATTGCAATCGGCACCTTTATAACAGGGGGAGAAGTAAACTGATTAACCGGTATTTGACTGGTGAGCTAGTCATGTGACCTTGCTGAATTGGGCTCATGTCCTTTATCGGCTCTTTCATGTTGACAATTGATTAGAGTTTTCAGGGGTTTTTTTTCTTCATTTCTTGTTTTTGCTTTCAGATTTGTTGTTTAGACTTTGTATAATGTCGAGAGAGAATGTTTTTTTAGAGTGTACTTCAACTCTCTCTCCCTTTCTCTCCCTCTCTCTCCCTCTCTCACACCCTATCTCTCATCCTTGCACTCTCTAAGTATTTGTTTCGCTCTTTCAATCACCATCTCTCTCCCTGTCTTACCGTTTCTCTTCCTCTCACCTCGCTCTGTCTCTCTTCCTCTCTCACTCACTTCATCATGAATGTAGCACTATCTTGGTTAGATATGAACATATAGATAAAGGCCCATATTCTCAAAAGCTGTCTAACTTTAAGCCTATCTGTGGTTTAATTATGGCTGGCTAAAAGGGACGCAATCCCAAAAAATAGATGTTGAATTCATCATAATTTTTGGTAGTGAAACTATTAAACTATTAAAAACTGCTTGGGAATGATAAGTACAATAGTTTCCCTTTCAATTAAAATAAAATTCCAGAATTCAGTGAAGGTGATAGGAACATGCAACATAGACAGATTGATTCCCTTTTAGCTTGCCATAGTTAAACCACAGATTTAAGCCAGGCTTAAAGTTAGGCGGCTTTTGAGAATACGGGCCAATGAGACAACTATTCTTCTTCAAACACATGTCAAGTAATTACACCCCTGTGAATACTAACATTCAATACAACCTCCCCCAAATTGTCCACATGATAATGATCTCTGTGGGTATATATATTCACAAAGAAACATGAATAATTCATCTATTTGTTGATGGCAATCTTGTCTTGTCTGTCGCAAGTCACTTTCTAGTGTCTGTTTATCTCGACAGTGCTAAATCAAAAACATCAAGTAAACTCCTCTTTGCAAACCTAATCAAAGGATGTACTTATCACTCTCTTTCCTCTGACCTACAAGTCCACTCATAAATCTCCATTTTCTCAGAGCCACCTCCGCTGCTGCGTGTACATGCGTAAGGGCTGAGCTCCAATTTGCTGATCACCGTTGTGGGGCCCCTCTGCATATATCTTGTGTCTGTTATCTCAGGTAGCAGGGCTCTACGGGTCATTCTTGGGACATAGAGCTACAGGGAGATCGCTGGGTGGTTGCATGCAAGGTGCCTGTCTTGCCATCGCCGCCAGTCGCTCAGAGCGTGCCCAGAATTAAGCACAACCTAAAATATATCAAACGAGTGCCATGGATTGGCAGGGAATTATTCCCTCAATGGCTTTTATGGTACTTCAGATCAGTTGATACAGGGCTGAAAGAAGGTACATTTTCCTGTACTTGTAATGCTTATTTTTGCTTTATCTTATGGCTTTTCCATTCATATTGTGTTCATATACATGTATATGAATACAATGAGGATTAAGTTTGGGAAAGAAATGCTTTGTAAAAGCGAAAGTTTGAAAAATGAGAGGAGCTTAGATAAGTTGTGATAGTACTGTAGCAGCTCATCAGATGATAACATTATTTCATAGGGATGTAGCTGCAGTTGTGCTCCATGATCTCCCTTACTTACTGATACTTCTGTTGCCATTGTGCTTAACTATTAAATATTTCTGTAAATAATTAATGATAAGTAGGAGGTCATTACACAGATTTTATGACCTTCTGACTCTTAGAAGCTACTCATCGTTAAATACCATCTCCTTACCCCCCTTCCTTCAAATCTTCAAAACTTAACACGCCATCTACCCTGCCATCATTATAACCCTGATCCATTCTGTAATACAGACTTGATTAGATCTTCATTATTGGGTTACCCTATGCCCTGAAATTGTAACCCTTAGCTGGAATTCTGTCTCTGGTCTTGGCTTTCACTAGAGCAAAATTGTGAGGCAGACTCCTTTATTTATTGGCACAAGGATTAAAGCTGGAAAGAAACGTAATTGCTGACGACATTCATGTATAAACTCATGTCATTGTTTGGTCTTATAGTTGTGTTTAATTCTGTCACAAGTCTTTTTATTTGTTAATGTTACTCAAAATTGTCTCTTTGGTACCATATGAAGCAAAAGAGACCAAAAAATGTCTCTGTTAAATCATGTGAGCATGGGGTAATTTGAACTTAAAGTAGCTTTCTGATGTTCTCTTCAATATTGAGGTATGGTAGTCAAGTGGTGACCTGATGGCGACCAGTTCAGCTCAGTTCGATTTTATTCTTTCTCAATCAATTAAAAACAATGATAATAACAATAAAATATACAATGTAAAACTTATTACTGTTTACATAGTTTACATAAGATTACAAAATAAAAAGAAGGGAAACTACCAAAAAAAAATAGGTGAATGGGTACTGGAAGAAACACCAAGGTGGATATATGTCTTAAGCGCTATATAAATGTAATTATTATTTTTATTGTTAACTTGTTCAGCATAGATCCCGATATTGAAGGACTTCCCTAGGAGTGAAGATAATGCACAAATATTCTCTCCCTATTATAAATGCTATACAAATCTAGAATTGCTATTAATGCATTCATTACAAAATCTATACATTACTTTCTCCCCGAATTAAAACCAAGCAAGATCTTATCCACCATCTTTATTTTTCTTTGCTTGATGCAGGAACTCATGTCTTGGAAGGTAGCGGGAAGATGGTCGTAACGGCTGTAGGTCTCAACTCACAGACGGGACAGATCTTCTCCCTTCTGCTCGATGTCAAAGGTCAACGAGGCCAGAAGCTGGAGATGGAGGAGGCAGCCATTGGCAATAATGACAGTAAGAAACTCGTTTTGTTTTGTTTTTTGTTTTTTGTTGTTGAAAGATTAAAAGTTAAGATCTGGGTGCCATTGAATAAACAAATATATAAAATATTATAGTAACTTTGCCATCAATGGGAACTACCATGGGTCATATTCAAACATGAGTGCCATGACATTTGGACTGATAGAATGGCGCATATCTTTGCACTTGTAGGTAATGAATGGATCATGACTACCATATTATGTATAATGTAGGATTGGCATGTGTCATCAGTTGTATTTGAATTTTACAATTGGTCCTGGGAATTATGTTTAAAAACAGTGCGTGAGTGACACGAGAAAAAAAAGACATGGGTTTTCTGACCATTATTGGTTATGGTTGGATTTGTGCCCAAGTAGATCTCTAAGGGTACCTCTTTGTCGTGAGTGACACAACATCGAAAACGTGAGTGACACAACCAGTGCCTTAAATACAACAATTTAAGTAAATAACTAGATCCAAATTACCTGTGTGTATATGCCATGTTAAGGTAGTCTATGATAATTACTTAAAGCAAAAAAAAATCTGACAAAAGTGACTAGATAGAAGAATAAGATGCATTTAAAGCACCATAGTCCCATATGTGCAAATTCCTGTTTGATCAATTATTCAGCATTAGAAAACTGAATCACATAATTTTTTAACTTAAATAATTGGTTGCATTGTAAAGAAGCCTCTGTGTTGATTTCAGATCCTAACTATCATTTTCAAAGGCACAGTGCCACATTAAAATTTCAGCTAAATGTCCCTCTTAGTTTGAATACGACCCATGGTAATACTGCTTAACAGACAGTCAAAATCAAGTATTTCCTGAAAGTAGCAAAATTAGGCCTACTATTATAGCAATTAGCAACGGCACACTGGGCCCCCTTGCATAAAGAGTTTCTATTCTAGTAACTTTGCAATCAATAGTGACTACAATCGTTAACGTTACTCAACCAATCAAAATGTAGTATTTCATTAAGTAACCACTGATAGCAAGTTATTGTAATATAACTCGTAATGCAACGGGGCACTGGTCGTGAGATTGAAGTTTAAAGGAAGTGTCTCAAAGTGATTGAAACAGTTGGTTATAAGAATAGGTATTGGAATGTATGTTGCAATACGCCAAAAATATGAAAAGATTCACAAAGTACTTGTACAGATAACATACCTGCAAAATCTAGAGGAGCAATTGGATATCATAATTCCATATAAAGCTTATATGGAATGCAATGAATAGTGGACATAAACTGGCTGTCATTTCAATAAGTATATTTTTGTATCAGAGTGAATACTTAACACATAAATTTATCCAAGATGTTATGAACGTATATTTATTAACGTATCCTTTTTCTTTCACAGACAAGAGAAAAATAATATACATAGGTATTGTATTGTCTTCATAATTATTGCGATTGACTTATAACTAACAAGGTTTTAAAGATTAAAAACCTAGACCATACTGTAACCTTCTGTGCCCACTGTAGCACACAATTACTCCTTGGAACCTTTAGTCTTTGTATCATCCTCTGAGAGGCATAAGGACGTTAAAGTCATTGTTTTACATGGACTTAATGCCCTTTTTGCTCTCATATTTCTCAAAAGCACCTTCACAAAGGCAAAGTTGTAGACACTGCTGAATTGTGTAGAAGGTGGTTCTAAAATTATTGTCTTTTCTGATTGTGTGCACAAACTCAGAGAACTTTTTTACATACTGTATGAGTGTTGGGCAGCACTGAAGTATTAGAAAATATCTCTTAGACTTTAATTAACACGTTTCTTTTTTGTTGGTTTCGTTGTTTCAAGAATGTTTTTAGCTAAAAAAATATGAAGTATTGAAAGCATGTGTATAATTTTGTTCTTGAATAGTGTTTGTGCATGCCCAAAAAAGGTGACTTTTGGGGGGTATACTTGTATATCAAGTAACATTGACACATAGGGGGGAAACTTAGTACAAGAAAATATTCTTCAATGATATTTTATTTTGAAATTTCTTTGTTTTCCCCCACTTGATAATGAATTGTTTTCTTGTTACAGAGTTGGCTTATGCACAGCCATTTAATGTAACATTGACATTAAAAGGGGAAGCTCTTCTGTGACTTAATGGATTAACGTGTTTCCTCTTTGGCAGTTTTGTTAATTATAGATTTTTCCTTTTTTTTCACCTATACACCAAATTTCAATAACTGACATTTCTAATGTCTCAGAGTTTATATATTCCTTCAGTTATACTGAAATGTATAGGACAAAGTAAGGTATCTGGTTACTTGAATTAACATACTTTTTCTTTGGTTGTTTTGAATTATTGATCCAGGGCTCTGTTTCACCAAGTCGTTCATAACTTACGAATGACTAAGTTACGAATGACTGGTGATCTATTCTTGAGCTAAATTATAAAGCATGTGATTAGTGTAGAACCAAAGAAAATGTTCCAGCCGTTTGTAAAGTTGTTTGTAACTTATGAACGACTTGGTGAAACAGAGCCCAGGATCAATAATGCGGCGGTCACAACTCGCCGTACCATCGACGTGCAACTCCCTACGATGGATTTCGTAGAAAATTCGTGCAGCGGAGGTACCTTGCAGGTACATGTACAATGCATGTACGACGTACAGGAGGTTTTTACAATACCCTTATACAGAAACGCAGGAATCGCAGAAGTTGACCCGGGACCTGTGCGTGCATTGTACATGCAACGCAGGCTACGTTGATGGTACGTGCCCCGCAGCCTACGACCAGTTGTGACCGCCGCATTACTTGGTGAAACACCACCCAGGACTTTTCTCCTTGTTGTACTAAACCTGAATAGGAAGCATGTATTTGTCATAATCTCTGAAGAGAGATGATACAATTGCATGTCATACATGTAGGATAGCAAGCACTTGTAACAGATCAGTCTTGTGCTAATCAGGCATGATATTTTTGGGGTTCAGATTTAATTTCATTATTATATTTTTTTGGGGGGGAGGAGTTTCTATTTATTATATTTGAACTATTTTCAAGATTTAAAAAAACAAAAAGGATGAAAGAAGCCCAGTATCTTCATGGACAATCCACCCATAATTAAGTGCGCGTCACACAGTCCCGAAGTTGAGCAAGGATGGACACACGAACATGGAAAATTTCAAATTTTGCTCTGATCACGAAAGCATCGGGCAGCATCGAGCCATTTTAACATTGTTTAGAGTACATTCTTTAATAGCAATTAAAAAAAAAAAAAAAAAAAAAAAAAAAAAAAAAAGCATGACCATTGGGGGAGTTATTTCAGGCTTCGGCAGCAACTTCCAATGCATCGGCAAAATCTTTTGTAGCCAAAAAAATCCAGATGGACTATGCGAAGGTTCAATTCGTTAGAGCATTGTAGCATCGGGCATTTTTGCCCTATAAAGGCAATGCGAAGGCAACAAGACTTCTTGACGCCCTCTCAATGCCATCGTGTAGCTATCGTATAGTATTGTCAAGCCCGCATCGCACTTTCCCAAAGTTGAGCAAGGATGGACCCACGGTCATGGAAATTTTTTAATTTAATTGCTCTGATCACGAAAGCAGCAGTCCATTCGTGTACCCTTCCTGTGATCTATGCACTGGCATAAATCTGTAAGAATGCTATTCACCTGGGGTTATATTACATAATAATACAAAGTGTCATTCCCCCTAAATAATAGAAATCATAAGCAGTGGTTGTTCGAGTGCAATAGTGTATTACATTCTGTAAACATCTGCTGACTTCGCGCGGACCCTAATATTTCACCATCGTGTATCCATCGTTGCTCAACATCGGGACAGTGTGACGCCACCATTTGGGAGGGATGTTTGCGATGGAGACATTACTGTGGTACAAAAAAAAAAAGCAGATATGGCTGCTGTTTTTAAATCTTTCATCTACAATTTAAGAAAGAAAGTAAAGGAAAGGAAGAAAACTATTCACAATTATTTCCCACGGAAACAATAAAAGTTCTATTTGCAGCACTTTCAACCACTTCAATATTATAACTGTAGAACTTTATCTTCTTTAAAAATCTAACTTTCAAGGATTAAGCAAATTTGCTTCCGATAGCTTCAATACAATCTCCCTTCTGACAACATATCTCAACACATTAGTAGAAAGACAAGATCAGAATCTCATTAGTAATCCAGTCATTTCCTGGATACCCATTTCTCTCTCTCTCTCTACCACTGGAGAATGTATGATGTGGGCTATATTTAGATTGTGGAAATGTAATGTAACATACTCTAATGTTCTAAGGAGGTGCTGCCTCATCACTGGGAATTTGAGAAATAGCTTGTGAGGCGAATCAGGGGTTCAGCTCGGAGATGGGTTCAAATCTGCATGCACTCCACGTCCATAGTACAGCTTTGGGCTGATGGAGAAGCTCAGAGAATGAGCCTGACACTATCTGATCAAGCTAATTCATGGGGTCAGAAGGAGCCAGCCTCTTCTCAACTTTTGGCCGATTGAGCAGCACCTAGAGAGAGAAGAACAATATGAAGCTTTTTGTTATCCCATGTTGTTGGGAGTTGAACAACAAAAATCATAGTTAAAGGGGAAGTTCACCCTGGAATTTTATTGGTCTTAAAAAATGCAGAAAAATAAAAGAAAAATATGAGTGAAGGTTTGGGGAAAATCGACCGAAATATGATGAAGTTATGAATATTCAAAGTTTTGATTCTGTGACGTCACATGCGAGCAGGTCTCCTATGTGTTATGTAGTGTAAATTCCATAAAATTTCATTTTTTCCAGAAGAAAATAATTATGTCACCTGTGCGGTCGATATACCAACAAACATATGTTCATATACATGACTATATCAAATTGACCCATTCCTTTATCAAGAACCATGACAAAAAGACAAATTTATGGAATTTTCATACACAACCAATGGGAGAGCTGCTCGCATGTGACGTCACAGAATCAAAACTTTAAATATTCATAACTTCGCTATTTTTTGGTCGATTTTCTTCAAACTTTCACTAATATTTTTCTATCATTTTTCTTCATTTTTTAAGACCAATAAAATTCCAGGGTGAACTTCCCCTTTAAACTCTTGGAGATAAATCTAAGGATTTCAAGATAATGACAGAATGTTCAAAGAGTTTACGATTTCACAAATTCATTATTACAATACATTTTAAACATAGCTAGCTATGTTCGGACAGAAATATGAATTCTAATACAATTTGTACAAAGAAGTTCTGGAGTTGTCTCAAATTATTGTTTATACAAGCCAAAATATTGGCATTATAATAATCTTCGAGTTCAATAATTCAGAAATAAACACCACAATCAGATTAATGACAGTATTCTTAAATTGTTGTTTGTATGATCTCATTATTTTTTCCTGGAATTATTGACAGGGCTATTTACAAAAGATATGGAATATTGATAATGTAGCGAGGTTAATTTTAGTTCACATATTGCTTGACAGTCCCATTCTAAACTGGGCACATGCCAAGAAATTAGATATGCGAAAAATACTACGATCTGATAACGTCGCTGAGGACTAAATTTCATGTTTACGTTCATTTTGAAGTCAGAGTGCGAGGTTGGGATATTTGACAGGGTGGGTGTGAATAATTAGATTAATCACTCTAAGTGTCGGCAGTCACTTTTATCTTTTTCTCTGTTCCCTTTTCTACTTGGACTTTGAGGCTTTATAATTTTCTTTGATCATTCTTGGTACATGTAGAATATTAATTGTGGGATATTTATAAGGTGAAAATGTATTCTGTTAATTGTACATGTAGCGTGGAAATTGAACAGGATATTCCTTACAAGAGAGGTAAGAATTGGACAACTAAAATTCTTTTAATTTTAATTTTCCATTCTTGGGATATTGATAATGGAGGTTTCCCATAAGAACACAGTGGTGAAACTGACTTTTCCAATAATATCTATTTTTCTTCTATATATTTGTTAAATGTAGAATATATACAGATTATGGATATGTGTATATTTGTTGATAAATTGTGTGATATAACATTTACATACATGTATACTCAGTATCATCATTAGAACAAAGATTTTTATTTGTTATTTGTAAATTTGAATGATTTATCAAAAACTTGCATGGAGATTCATGTCAAATGCTTTTTACAGTTTAAAGTGAGTTATAGATGGCTTTGTCGCACTAAAATGTATTTGGATATTTCTGTAAATCATTTGGTGACTTTGATAACATATAAATCTATTTATTTATTTCTTCTTTTTTTTTAGAGGGGGGGGGGGGGTAAAGACCAACAATTTAAAGTTGGCTCACTTCAGTGTCTGGGCAGTATTTTGTATGACATTACATATAAAATGTTTAATTGACCAATTGCAAGACTGTTTAGAATTCTGAAAAAAAAAAGACACAACTAGAGAGATAATTCAGGTTCACTGTTTTCAGGGGGAAAGAGGTTTTATTTGAGAGGGAGGGCACAATTTATAAGTTATAGAACTATTTTCTATAGATATCTGTAAATAGATAGAACATAATACAGCTTTCATGAAATAGGATTTTTTTTTTTTATCGTTATATCTATTCGATGGTGTTAATAAACTTATATTTTTCTGAAAACATTGTACTTGGAGACATATTTATATCTAGTGAATCACAATGCCCTCATTAAAAAAGGGGATGGCAACCTAGGCATAATTAAGGTTTATTTTAATCCTCATTTCTAGGAAAAGCATGCTGGGTAATAAAAGCACTTTGCCATTCTCTAAATTTGATATTGTCAAGCAACTTATAAGTTGTTATGAAATTCTAAGCCTGTCTTGGTTGTTTCTTTAAATAAATATATTACAATTGACATTCTTGGCAAAATTCCCACATAGACACATCAATTTGGAATTGTGCCAGCTGAGTGCTAAATATCACTTTCATACTTTGTTCATTCCATGAGTAATAAATTTAATTTTAGAT
>CALNVZ010002100.1:38309065-38339475 GCA_940671915.1 Paracentrotus lividus
TTTGTAATACTATAATTATTATTTACCTGGATTGTAAACTGGTTTGCGCGGTAGGATATTTAGCATAGCGACTGTCACTATTATTTTTAGCTAAATACAGCTGCTGAGCCAAATGCTTGTTTCACCCAGGAGGGGTAATATTTCTTATTCTTTAAATTCTATCAGAGAAAACGGACATGTGCTCAATTTCAAGGCTCATACATTGTATTATTTTCTTGGTGCTTACAAATATGGCTTGAATTTCAAGGCTATATTGTTTTAAATATATAATATTTATGAAATAATATGTAACTCCTGAACACTTTTTTTTTTTATTAATGATTTGTTGTTTGAATATATTATAAGCATAGTATTTATATCAATAATCAATGTTTGAAAATTTGAAGCAACATTTTTTGAGATTTTATAAATTTTTGGTTAGATTGTAGCCTTTCTAAAGTGTTAAAAACTTGTTTGTCAAATACAAAAGGTGCGAGTTGAGGCATATAAAGCTGCCATGTAACACTACGTGTACATGGATTATTACTAATCAGCAAATAAAATATTCTCGTAAGAAGTTTTGTAAAGAGGTTACCCTTTAGATATTGGTTAAGTTTAAAAGGGTATTCTGGAAGGAAGGAATATACTATCAGATGTCTATATTGGTAAAATGAGATGTGAGGGATTTCGACCTGATACACTGGTATGTAGGTTTACTTAGTGCACTTGTGAGCGATACGTGACTTCTTTCTGAAGTATATCGCTGGAATCATTTAACTTTCTGTTTTTGTATGCTTAAAGTCATCTTTATTCTTCTCATAAGAAGGTTGCAAGTAGGAGCGAGCTAAAACAATGTAGAGTAAAAACATTTGGTAGATTTTAAATTACAGGTCAATTTTTCCGTTACGAATTGTCTATTGATATGTTGAAACTGATAATAGAAGGCCTATATATGGGAATGGGACAACTGACATTTATGATTTACACAGTGACAACTAAACATGGAACATAGTGAAACAGCAATGAAACCCAGTGAAACACAGTGAAACACAGTGAAACAGTGAAAGAACTAAAATCACAGCATGATAATGCATGTAACATGCAACAACAAACCAGTTATAGGATTCAGGCTTTCATATTATCTAACTGTGAATCCAAATTAAATTTTTCCTTCTCCCAACACTATACACCAGCTTTAAACGAGGAGTAATTATGATCTTACAGGATGTAGGGAAATCCTGTTTACATTTGGGTATTCGGGAGAGACTTGAACCTAAAGGATAACCCCTGATGACTGAATTGATTCTACTCAGTACCTTTTGCTCTCTGAAGTAGAAGAGCATTGGGATTGAGTTCATTTACCTTTAAATTATCTTCAAAAACTGCAAGAAACGTGACCAAAGCAAGGATTTATTGATCTCATACCCTGATGTTCACATTCATTTCATTTTTTCCCTATTGTTCCTCGCTTGAATTAATTGGGCTCAACCAACAACTGAAAGTTTAGAATTCATATTTATCATTTTTGTATCTTTCTTCACTCTCCTCTCTTTCTCTCCTGTGTCTTTCTCTTGCGCCCCTCTTGTTTCTCTTTTATTTCACTGTTTCTCTCTTCATCCTTTTTTCTCTCTTGTGCTTCTTTGCTTTTTTACACTCATTTCTCTTTCTACCTCCTTCCTCTTGTCTGCTCTCTGCCCCAATATATTTCTGTCTCTATCTATCTGTCCGTCTTTCTCTCTGGCCATCTCTCTCTCTGGCCATCTCTCTCCCTCTCTCTCATACTCCAATAGCTAATAATGTCCCAGTTGACAGTAAGGCTGCTGATGGCGAGGTGCCAGACACTATGCCAGGGGAAGCCCCACACAATGGCAAGAAGAAGATGGTGATTCCAGAGAGAGACGAGGGCATCTCGGAGGGCAAATCAGTGTTGCAGGGCAAGCTCACCAAATTGGCAATCCAAATTGGATATGCAGGTCAGTGGACTTTTAGAAAATTAATTTGTCTTTTACAACTTTTCAGATCTCAAATTATGAATTTTAATCCAATAGAATAACACCAATCTTCTGTCAACAACTTCTAGTGTAGTGTCATTTTAAAGGAGAAGGAAACCTTAGGATTCAATTAAATTGTATAAAACAGAAAAATCAAAGAAAAAGATTAATGAAAGTTTGAGAAATATTGAATAAATAATAAAGTTACAATAATTTGAATGTTGTGATCACTACTGCTATGGAGATCCTCACTCTGGCAACAGTCCCAAAATGTGTGATGTCGTACATGAACAACTCTCCTATTTAGTGGACAGTAAAATACCAAAAATATTGTTTTTTCCTCTTTCTAATTGTAGTACATATTCTTTGTCCATTATTGTATTTTTTAAAACCTATATTACATGTCCTCCCACAAAAAAAAAATACCAGATCTACTTACAGAATTGGTGAAATAGACAATTTAAGTGAAATATGTACAAAAGTAATGGGGAAGTTGTTCATGTATGACATCACACATCTTGGGCCTGTTGCCAGTTTGAGGATCTCCATAGCAGTAGTGATGATAACATTCAAATGCTCATAACTTTCTCATTATTCATTCAATTTTTCTCAAATCTTTGTTGATCTGTTTCTTTGATTTTTCTGTTTTATACAATTTAACTGAATCCTAGGGTTTCCTTCTCCTTTAAGTCTCTAATACTAATGTACTAGGAGTGTTTATAGATATGGTTATACAGAAAAGCATTTACTGTCAACATCCAAGTTTCAAACAAGGATTTGTAAAAGTCCATTTCTAGTCAGAGCTGACCATTTCACATCTCTCCCAAGAAAAAAGAAAACAACCATTCATGAAAATTAAGACAGTGTGAATAATTCCAAGTTAGTTTGATAGCACATATCATTTTTTTCGTAATTCCAATATTGCTTTTCTTTTTCAAAACAGGTTGTTCTGTTGCCGTATTGACAACGTTAGTCCTCATCATCAGGTTCTGCATTGTCACATATGGTATACACAAAGAGGAATGGACAAACAGCCATTTGCAGGAGTTTGTAGACTTCTTCATCATTGGTGTAACCGTCTTGGTGGTAGCCGTACCCGAAGGTCTCCCGTTGGCTGTTACCATTTCTTTGGCATACTCTGTCAAGGTAATGTAGAGCTTGAATGTATTTCTAGTGACTATTGTAGTTCTCCATTCTCTCATCTTCCACCACCTCCTCCTCCCTTCTTTATTATTGGTGTTAATATGTGTGTGGTCGCTGTACAAGAAGGTCTCCGGCCTACCACCTCTCCTCCTATTTGTCCACCTTCTCCTCCTCCTCCTCCTTCACCAACTCCACCAACTCCATATACTTCTTCCAATTCTTCCTCTTCCTCTTCCTCTACCCATTTCTTTGTTTCTTAATTTTGGAACCCACTTTTTGTATATGTCATTTTCTGTGCCTATATCATCATCATATCTCTCTCTCTCTCTCTCTTTTACTCTTCCTCATTCTCTATCTCTATCTCTCTCTGTCCTTCACTTTAACTTTCCCTGTCTCTGAATCCTCCATCTTCTTTCTTTACATCTTCTTTAAAAGAAGGATGCTTCAGTAATAATATCCTAGGTTAAATTAAACTGAATCTTCATATCGTACCTTGATTCTCTACGTCCGCAGAAAATGTTAAACGACAACAACTTGGTGAGACATCTGGACGCCTGCGAGACCATGGGTAATGCCACGGCCATCTGCTCTGATAAGACAGGTACCCTGACCACCAACAGAATGACCGTAGTCAAGAGCTTCATTGGACGCAAGATGTTTCCTGAGACGCCAGGGAATAGCGATATTGACAGCGAGACAAGGCACCTCCTGGTTGAGGGTATCTCGGTTAACAGCAGCTACTCCTCCAGGATTCTGGTAAGGAACCTGTCTAAAAAGACCAATGAACAGTCATCCCTGCTTTAGCCCTGTTGCATAAAGAGTTTTCACCAAATTAACTTTGCCATCCATGGTAACTACCGTGGTAACGTTGCTTAACAGCAAATCAAAATGCAGTATTTCATGAAAGTTACCAATGATGGCAAAGTTGAAAGAGGCGGTTAAAACTCAAAGAAAAAGAAGAAGAAAGTTGCTATAATTGTAAATGTTTGTGCAATGGGACGAAACTGCTTATTATGCTCACCTGTCTGTAGAGGCCACATTTCTTTGTTTACCTTTAAACGGTGCTTCTCTTTTAAATATGCTTGGAAGGCATGTTTCTCATTGAGCTGCAAATTTTTGCAAATGCTTTTTTGTCATCACCAAAAAATGCTTGTGAATGTAGCTACTGGTGGGTAATATTGTCGGACCTGCAGAGCCTATGGCATTTTGAAGTCTTATAACTTTAGACAACCAAACTGTAGCTAGGTTAATACCAATTATGCCAAGGGAGAAGTCTCCAATAAACAAGTCTTAATGACAGGGACTCGCCCCAGATAATCAAGTTTAGGATTAATCAGAAACGACTCTGACAGCATTTCCCATCATATAAAAGGGAACATACCTTTCAAAGTCAGCTAGGTTTAGATTTGAGTTCTCCCTGAGGCTAAAGTGTCCATCCAGCCAATATTCCTGTAGAAGACCTCAAACAGGTTGTATAGGAAGGGACAGGTGTAATTGAATTCTACCCTTTTCTCTGACCTGGGGGGCATTACATCAAGGGACTCGTCGGACATTTTATCCAACAAATTTGCTCTCAGCCAATCAGATGCAAGCATTTCAGTAGCTTATAACAGTTTGTTGGATAAAACGTCAGACAAGTCCTTTCATGAAACGCCCCCTGATGTCTGTATGTGTTAACTTTTACATGTTTTAACATTTGCATCATTGGAAGTTAGCCCTCTCCCCCACCTCACCCATATAAAGTGTTTTTCATATTTTGAAAAAAAAAACCAATAGGCACTTATCTTTTATTTTAAGGAAAACTTTTTGTTTTTAAGACTGCTTTAGAAATTAATTTAATGCTAGAGGTTATATCCTGTATACGGTAAATGTCCATATCTTCTATACAAGGTATGTGAGTCATGAGAGTTAATTTACATTTTGCAAAAAGATGTGCATAAAGATGTGCCTTTTAATGAGTCATAAAGAAACATATCGCTCAGGGCACAATGTCTCCATTTGAAATCATCCCTCTGACATGTAGTCTACATGTGGGTAGACCTTTTTCCTGTCATGCCAATGTCATGTTTTATTTTGTGAAACATCAATTTATTGATTCCCCTGGAACTTTCATTTGAAATAGGACTTAATAAGCATACCTGAAATTTTCTCAATATTATTTTCTTAAAGCAAAACATCGGTCAAACTAATTTGGCCCATTTGCATCAAAATACAGTCCAATGTGTCTTTGAAGACCAAATAAGTGTAAAAAAAAGTGACCACTCTTATAGGCAAGTGAGCTGTATGGAGAGGTGGCCACCAAGGCAGGTTCAAATGTATAACTGCCCCTTCTATAGATGTAATATTTGGCAAACTGGTCTTGGTTTGAGACTAGCCAGACATAACTCATACATTCATCCATGAATGTTGACCCGGCTATGTGCACATGTCTCCTCTACCTGTGCTCACAGCCATGTTTGTTCACCTTCTCTCACTGGTGTGAACAAGACGATGGCAAGATGTCGCCCCAGGGCATTGTTTTCTCATTTAGACGATTGATCCTTAAACCAGCCAATCCCTTGTCAACAAGGAATAGGATCGGGATTGTTTGATCAAAAAATATGAAGGGTGCAAAAAAAAAGGAGAAGAAAAGTAAGAAGCGTAACTGTGTACCCTGGGGGCGAAATGTTCCAGAATACATGTGAACTAATAAAAGTGAAGAACTGGCGGTATTGTAGCCTCGAGTAGGAAATAACGAAAGATATAAAATCTAAAGGTATCAAGTACTAGGATACAACCTAGTACAGTAAGAACAATTATTTTTATTACATTTTGAGTGTTTGTCTGAAGTGTCAAACATACTCATAACTTTCATTTGAGAATCAGGCATGGTGTTCCTGACTGACAAAGTTTCATTTGTGCCTTCCCCCCCCCCCACCAAATAAATAAATAAAATAAAGATAAAAAATTGTATCCTCCTACAAGAATAACTTTGCTTTATACTCACTCCTCTCATTCTTTAGTCATTCTCATTTGAGAAATAGAATAGATTAGAATTCAGTGTTAACTATTCAATAAACTTATGAATCACATCCTGTGCCATTTCACCCTCGCAGCCTGCCGAACAACAAGGTGAAATGCCTCGTCAAGTCGGCAACAAGACGGAGTGCGCCCTCTTGGGTTTTGTACTGGATCTGCATGAAGAATACCAGCTTTCCAGGGATCGATGGCCGGTGGAGAAGTATGCCTGCGTCTACACCTTCAACTCTGCCAGGAAGTCTATGAGTACAGCTATTCCTCTTCCAGAGGGAGGTTTCAGGCTCTATTCCAAAGGAGCGTCAGAGATCATGCTCTCAAAGTAAGAGAATTTTATTTTGGTTTATTTTGTATTCCTTGTATTTTATTCTGTATTTATTCTGTAAACCTTCTTTGTCAAATTTTGGTGCAAATCAATATTTCATCTGGAGAAAAAAAAAAATTTATAAAAACTTTTGTTTGACATTCGTGCAACTCCCTGGAGACTCATTAGACGTCTCCACAACTCTAGAGACCCAAGTCACAAACTAGCGGCGAACTAGTTTTGTGTCCAGTGAGATATGGCGGTATAGTTCTTATTTGTAAGATCCAGTAGCAGACCTAGGCTTACATCACACAATTAAAAGTTTTAGACCATGCCCAAACATAATAGGGCCGCTATTGTCCCCAGACAGTTGGGCCTGCATGATCCTTTCAAATTGAGAATCTTAGATCCGTGCCTGAGATCATATATTCATTGATGGTCTGCGTTTGTCGTTTTCAGATGTGAATACATCCTTGACGAGTCAGGTGAGGCGCAGCCATTCCCTGCCAGTGAGAAGGAGAAGGTTGTGAAGGAAGTGATTGAGAAGTGGGCTATGGAAGGTCTGAGGACACTGTGTCTGGCCTACAAGGATATCACCAGGGATAAACCTACACCCAAGTGGGATATGGAGAACACTGTGGTCAAGGAACTCACCTGTATCTGTCTGGTTGGCATTGAGGATCCAGTCAGGAATGAGGTATGTAATCATCATTCATTGTGGACGCCGTGCTTTGTTTTTGCAATCGGCTCAGACAATAGGCACCATATAAAACTGAGCTTGCACTGTGCACTACGAAAGCCTTACAGGGAACTTTGCGACAATCTAGAAAACCTTGGTGAAAACTACATCTTCAGCAATTTACTTTTGCACATTGCTCTCATTTGGTTTGCACATAAAAAGTCAGTAAGAAATTTTGTCTAGACTTAGAGGAAAACAAAGAATCAACTGGGAAGAGAACATTAAAATCTGAGTGATCAAAAACTGCAAGAGCGCATCAGAAATGGCACAAGATGGAGTTGAATAGAGAGATGTGGCAATCAACCTCTGACTGGACAAGATACACGGATAGATAGATAAAATATGGTTAAAATACCTGGTAGCTGTAGCAATCGATCATTCCCCCAAAATTTATTCTCCTCTATTGCAGGTGCCGCCAGCTATTCCCAATGCCAGAGCGCTGGGATCACTGTGCGTATGGTGACTGGAGATAAGTGAACACAGCTCGCTCTATCGCTGTCAAATGTGCATCCTGAAACCGGGTGATGAATTTCCTTGTCATGGAAGGAAGGGAGTTCAACAGAAAATCACAGAGAATGGAGTGGTATGTTACCCTTACAGTAGCGGATTCCGCCTTATGGCACACAATAGAAAGTATCGGCCCATGCCCAACAATAATAGAGCTACTATTGCCTCAGAAAATTGGGCCTGCACAATCTATTCAAATTGCAAATTGTGGATCCGCACCTGCCCTTATGGTGTCTATCAAGTTATGTAAAGAAAAGAAAAAAAAACAGTGAGCATTTACTGCCTCAACTCTTTAAAGGATGCAGTAACATGAATGATATTCAAATTGCAAACTTTGGATTTAGCTCATTTGCCATCATGATATGAACACATAGGTCCAGTCTGGTATTCCTTAAAAATTGCAGTCTACTTGCCTGCACTACTTTCGAGAATCTAAGATTTATACTCAAATTTTCTAACCCGCCTTGAGACGCTTTACAAAACCGCGTGCGTTTCAGCGCACGTGGTTTTCACTGCATTTCCTGTTTGTCAAGTCGCCGTGCCTACCGGGCGGCTAAGCTTTCACGGAGCGGTATAAATTAACATGCGCAGCCGTATCCTCGGCCGCGTTTGAAATTTCACTGTTTTAAGATAGTAAATGACTTGCATTTGATCTGAAACTTGCAGTAGTTTGTTTTTACGTTCAGAGCGATAGAATTCTATTCATTTCGATCTCTTTTGCACTTGTTTTTGGAAGTTACTTAATCCCTTTAAGAAAGACCCTGTACTAGAAAAAAGAGATTCATAACATAAGTTGCTAATAGAGATGATATGACTTAATATTCCTTGCAAAGAAAGCTCGCTCACATTTTCAACTTTGAATAGAGATGGATTTCATAATTTTTTCTGGCTGAAGAATATTAAATATATGTTTTGGTATAAAGGATAGGTTGAAAGATAGTGGATGGTTTATTTCTCAAAGATGAAATGTACTTATAAAAACAAATCTACACTAATCATGTGATTCCTCTTTAGAGTAGATCTTGATTCTTTCTGATAAATTATCACTTGTAGCACAAGATCTCACCCCATCTGTATTGTTCTAAACTTGAATTATTCTGATGTAACTATTAGGACTTTTATCATGTTCTCTCCTCTGTGACATCGTCTTTAATATAATTTTGATTCCTTAGATCAAGCAGCATCTTCTGGATAAGGTTTGGCCCCGTCTCAGGGTATTGGCCCGATCCTCACCGACAGATAAACACACCTTAGTCAAAGGTATCATAGACAGCAAGCTCACGTCTAACAGGGAGGTCGTCGCGGTAACAGGAGACGGGACTAACGATGCTCCCGCTCTCAAGAAGGCAGATGTAGGATTTGCCATGGTATGTATAGATATTTTATGCCTCTGCCACCGTAGGTGGTGACAGAGGAATTATGTCTTTGGGTTGTCTGTCCGTTTTCCTTAGTTGCGATATCTCAAGAACTGCTTCAGAACTCTAGATTTGATATTAATGTGTATCACCATAATAAAAAATTGAGTTATTGATATCTGACCATTGTTCAGGTTGGTACCGGTCTTTGAACCAAAAAAAAAGTAAACCTAGATTTTGAGAGCAATTACAATAAAATGCACCTTTTTAATGTAACTTTTCCATTGACACGTGTAAGAAAATTAGCAAAGAAATGCCTTTTTCTCAGAAGTTAGAAAAGTGGATTTATCTCCTTTTGGAATCAAAGTCTTCATACGTTGGGCCAAGGTTAATTATTATCCAATAAATGTGCAATTCCATATTAGTTTTCCATTTACATTAGTTTACAAATAACTAGTCAAATTACATTATGAGTGTTAACATTATAAATGGACCACTAATGATACTTTTTTTGCAGTTTAAATACTAAAAAAGAGATGGATGTAGTACAAGACAAACATTTCTCAAACATGTACATGAAATATATGAATTGAAACTCACATGAATGTCCCTTAACCACATTTTTATTTTTTACTTTTTTATTTGTCTCAGGGTTTGGCTGGTACTGATGTAGCCAAGGAAGCATCTGACATCATCCTAACGGACGATAACTTCACCAGTATCGTCAAGGCCGTCATGTGGGGGCGCAATGTCTATGACTCAATCGCCAAATTCCTCCAATTCCAGCTTACCGTCAATTTAGTTGCTGTTACTGTAGCATTTGTGGGAGCATGCACCATCAATGTAAGAAATTGGACTGGCACATCTTTTAAAAGGGATTAGTTTATTTCATGAATGATCTCATGATTATGATATGTATGATAAAATACAATCACATTGACCACCATACTTGAGTGTTTAAGTTTAATGTGGCTTGGCTCCTGACTACAAGCACTGATCTTTGTTTTTTTGTGGCCAAGATCGATTCCACGAATCGAGCAATAATTTGAGAGTAAGTCTTTAAAAAGCAGTACCACTGCACAGAAACGTTGTTAGCACTAACAGAGCTCTAACAGTAGGCCCAGTCACAATTTTTGAACGGTGATGTCAAAGGTTAATCCCTGATGTAGATAATGTGCTAGTGTGACGTTATGCATCGCTGGGACATTCTGGTTGTAACAGGGCCTCTGTTAGCACTAATAACGTTTTTGTGCAGCCGGTACTGGTGAGTTGTTATATTGAATATCAAAAAATGAGTGGGCATGTCACATTGACTTAGGTCATGAAAAATTGCAAAATGCCATACTTCTTTTGCTAATTGCTCAGCAATTTCTCATTTTCTTTTAGAATCACTTAGCATGTACAACACCATCATTAAAGAGACATTTAATTATCATGGTTGTACTTAATGAATACATTTGTGGCAATAGTGAACTATGGCAGGTGAAGACTTAAAATCCCTCCTTAATATTCCTGTTTACTGTTATAATCCCTACAGGATAGTCCACTGCGTGCCATTCAGATGCTGTGGGTGAATCTCATCATGGACTCCTTTGCCTCACTGGCTCTGGCCACAGAGATGCCTACTGATAGCTTGCTCAAACGCAGGCCCTACGGCCGCACCAAGCCCCTTATATCCAGAATTATGATGAGGAATATTATAGGTCATGCTGCCTTCCAGATTGTAATAATATTTACTATTCTATATGCAGGTGAGTTTGATATGAAGTCTATACCATTAGGTCATTCTGTCTTTCACAATGCAATAGTATTCATTTTAAAATGCTAATGTAGATCCTATTCAAATGAATGGTTGAGAGTGCTTATGTGACCAGGCTTTTCAATTTCATAATGCTCATTTTTGTGCTAATGACCAAAATGAAACTTTTTTCTAATGACCTACGGGTCTGTCGTCATGCAAGCTAAATGGCTGCCGTGAAATTTAAAATGCAAACTTTTAAAATACAGCCAAAGAAATGTAAGAGCTGGTGAGTGAGAAAGCTTTCGCTAATACCAAGGGGGTATAAGCATAAATGATTCCACAGGCATTTTCATACAACTTCATTATCAAGAGATTATGTTTTTTTTTATTTTTTAGCCTGTAGTCAGCTTCATGGATGGGATGGCATAGCTTACATGCTCTTTGGGTGTAAGCAATACAAGGAATTTACAGAATTTTAATGTTTTAATATGAAAGCTCTTTAAAAAAAAAAATTCAAATTGAATTGCCCTAGCTCCCATATTTTCTCTTCCCTTGCATTCTGATTTATCTTTTTGTGATTGGATGCTCAACTAACTGTATCCTCTCCATCTTTCGTTACTAGGTCCACAGATATTCGATATAGATGATGGTTCACAAGAGGGCCCTTCTGGAAAGCCCACGCACCATTTTACCATCATCTTCAACACCTTTGTACTTTTGCAAATTTTCAATGAAATCAACTCGCGCAAAGTGCATGGCGAGCGAAACGTCTTCTCCAATATCCACACCAATCCCATTTTCCTCATAGTTATCATTGGCACCTTAATCACTCAAGTAAGTATAGGTTGGCCTCGTCCAAACAACAATTTCATATTAACCCATAGGCATCTTTGGATTAAATGAATTACTTTGGAATCCCTCAAATTGGTACAAATATATTTTATTTCACCCTGCAACATTGGAGGGTAAAAATCTATATTTAATGCCACTTTATTAAAAAAAAAAAAGAAAAAAAAGTTACAACAAGCATGAAGACTTATATTTTTCCAGAATAGTGATCATACCTTTTTTCCAACATTGCCAATGAAGAGATTTCTATTATCATAACATTTAAACTTCTAATTGAGAACCACACTATATGAATTTTTATTTGTCAATAATTTGTACTCCTTCTGTGATACATATTTTGTAAAAAAGAAGATTAAAAATTAAAAATGAATTATTACATATCACTTATGTGTTGTTTTTTTTTTAATGTCTTTCTTATATTGTGATCGATACTATGGCAACTTCCAAAATAATTATAAATGTTTACTGTCGATAGTTTGGGTGTTGTATTGCATTGAACACCTGTTTGTTTCTCCTTTTTATCAGGTAATATTAATACAGTTTGGTAGCATAGTCTTCAGCTCGACGGGCCTGACCCTGGACGAGTGGATGTGGTGTTTCTTCTTGGGGCTGTCCTCGTTGCTATGGCAACAGCTCATCGGTTTCATCCCGACGAGGCAGCTGCCGCGCATCTGTGCGATCGGACGCAGCAGCGAGCCCGAGACGCTGCCAACGGTGGCGGTAGACGAGGATCATCCAGATAGGGTGGATCATAAACGGGCTCAGATCCTGTGGATGAGAGGTCTTACAAGACTTCAACAGCAGGTAATTCGCTTTCATCACCAACAACAACAAAATTGTTTCATCTCAAGGGCCACATTTTATTTATTTATTTATTTTTTATTTTTTTTACCATTGGAACTAAATTTCTTCACCCCATCACTAGCTTTGGTTGACTAATGGTACAAGCCAGGATCTGTATTTATTCCAGGGCCCTTCTTTTTTCTTTTCTTTTTTTAAATTTTTTTTTTTCTTCTTTTTAAAGAGTGAAAATACAGCTTATCAGGCTGTCTAAGCAGAGATTTACTGAGCAAGAGTATTCCTAACACTTCATTAAACACATCAGGATGCATTCTATAAAAACTGGGTCTTAACCAGAAGTTTGGACTTGAAGGAAATCCTCCCTCTGTGGAAATATCTAGGGTTATTTTACTACATGATGGGAGGGGAGGGGTATTTTGAACTTTCCAACATGTTTGGGGGAGTAGGTCACTTTTGCATGTTTTCAACGCACACAATTAACAAAAACCAATTTGCTGTTTAGACTTGCAAAGATAAGCAAATTACAGGGTCCATTCTTTACTAAGGGTGCATGCCAGCGCACACTTTTTCACCATTATTATATTCACCTTATCTACCATATGGTGTGGTGTCTAAAATTTGACTTTTAAAAGACCCAGACAGTTTTTTGGTTTAAATAACAGCATATTTTCATTTTTTTTCCAATGATATCATTCTGTTTTGTGAATTTTTCAGGACATTCTATAAATCATTATGAATCACTATCTTGTTATTGTCTGTAGGTTTTTTTTTAACTCTTTAGCTACTGCAATTTGCTAGCTCTGAGGGTTTTTATTTGATTAAAAGCTTAATTTTACATTTTAACTTCCCCAAAAATGAGCATTATATTATAAATTACAATTGATTAAAAAAAGTACCGTTGTAAAAATAAAAACAGACTTACATGTAACTTTTCAATGTAGGATTAAAAATGCTTTGATTTTAATAGAATTGAACCATCCCTTTTGATTGGTCAACCATTTTGCTCATTATGTTTTCATCTCATTACATGTATATGGTTATCACCCCATTTGCACTCATTTATTTTTTGCAGCAGCCTTTGCATCATGAAACTTCTTCAGATATTGCCAGAATTATCCCTGAATACATCTAATGTTCTGGAAAATAACCCTTTTTGAATTTTTCTAGGATGAATTCTTGATCTCTGCAAATTTATGTTTAAAATAGAAGAAGAAAAACTGCCATTTTTATCATTTACGTCACTTTCTTAATACTTTACAACAAATATATTTGAAATACTATGCCAGTGAATCTTTAATTGAAAAATTGCTGTAGCAAGTAAGCATGCTCACTGGACTAAAAACTTATTATGAATGCTTTCTTAAACTCATAAGTACATGCCTTAACAGCAACTCACCTTTGCCAAAATGCTTAAGTAATCTAACATGAATGCAACTTTTATTTTTCTGTAATTCTTTTCCATTGAATGAGAGACTCTTTCCATATCTGTCTTCATATCAAACTGTTTTGTTTTCATCATCCCCTTTTCACCCTCTCCATCTCTTTTTCCTGTATCAGTTCTTCATTGCTTGATCTTTCTTGAGCTTGGAAAGCACGATTTAAATTCAGTGACCTGCAGTTTATCATGATAATCATAATTCAACCACTTTTTAATTATGCAAATCACTTAACATAATTTTTGGTTAATAATTTTGGTTAAAGATATATTAATACTTGAAATAAATACATTAGTAAATAGGGGATTTCTCAGATCTTTTTTGCTCGATAGGATAATCTGTCAAATTTTGGTGTTTTATAATTCGCTAAATTTCTTATGATTTTATGTGTAATCAATCCTCAGTGGCAGGTCCAGAATTTGAAAAAAAAAGGGGGCCCCAGGAGCAGAAAATTTGAGAGAGTGAAGGGCACAACCAGATTATATTTTATATTAACATGTATGTTCAATGATTGGCTTCCAAAAAATCCAGCTCTTGACCCTTCTTTATCCATTTAACTTCTCTTGTATTCAATCTTTACCTGTATCTTCCTGTTCTTCTCCTTCTCTCTCTTTCTCTCTCTTTCTCTCTCCCTTTCTCTCTCTCTCTCCCTCTCTCTCTCTCTCTCTCTCTCTCTCTCTCTCTCTCTTTCTCTCTCTCTCTCTCACACTCTTACTCTTTCTCCCTTATTCTCATTTTAATTACTAAAAAGTTGTCCTTTCTTTTTTCCACATTTGTATTTCCTCATACACTGTCATGAGTATGATCAGCCCCCCCCCCCTCACCCTCACACCCACATTTTGCCATTGTCTTGTTAACCTCACCTGCATGATTTGTTCAACCACCTTGCCTGCCATATCACCACACGTCTAAAATGCTCTGTGCAGCCATGTCTGCTGTTTAATGAACCGTTTTTACATCACCTCCTCTCACCCTGCAACAATTTTGAGCAAAGTTGTTGAATGTTGGTTCTGCTGTCATCACAATTGCCTCAAGTAATTCTGTCGTCGTATTCGTTGTCTGTAGAGAAATGCTGGATGGAATGATTTTTCCCTTAAAAAATTAATGAAGAACGTGAATAATTTCAGACGAACGGATGACTCTGCCTTTTTCCCTTTTAACCTAAACCGTTAATTTGCTGTAATTAAACTCGTTTATCAGTTCCAGTACAAGCTGCCTTTTTCCCCCAAATAGCCTGTTTTCATTTCCTTTTTATTTGCAGCTCATGCTTCCCCCTTATGATTTGAAATCCTTGATGAAATAAAAAATGGCAAAAGATAATCAAGTAATAAAAAATGAAAGTAAGAGTTAAATTGTTTATCAGATGTATTTTAGAGTTATCATATTTTTCAATCATGTATATATCTGTCTATTTTAGAAGCATAATCAATATGTATTTCTTTTTCATTATAAGATTACAAATATTGCCCCCATTGATTTTTCTTTTTTTTTTTTTTTTTTTGAAAAAGAATGTTTGTGTATATAGAAAATCTATATTTTATTTATTTTTTCTTCTATAATCATTAGTTCTTTCTGGTTTAATATCTTAACATGAAGTGTATCTTTTTTTTTTCTTTTTTTAATCAATTTTAGATTGTCAGGTCCATGAATGTACAACTGCTGAATTATTCTATTGTGTAAAAATATCTTGGACTTGATATGCTTGTACCAGATTCAGTTCTATTTTATGAAAGAATTATATTTAAAGCTGGGTTATAGTACGGTTAAATCTGAAAATAAAAGCTTTCAGAGTTTTAAATTATTGTGAATGAAAGATGAAGTGATAAAGTATATCACTTGATAAATTAGATGAAAATGGTTATAAATGTGCATAATGTCAAAAATAAATGTCTAAATAGTCAGGGTACAGGCAAATAGATGGGGAGGAAAATAATTGTTTGGAAGGCCTATTAAAGGGAATACAATCTCTGTCCATAGGATAATACTTAATCTGCTCTAACGGTCAAATTCAAATTTTAGAGTTAGAGCTTTACATAAAGAGACCAACATATATTTGATATCATTGAATATTACGAAAACTGTAACTCAGCTTTAAGTTGTTTTTAACCGTAAGTTTGCTTTTAATGTTCACAAGCTTTATAGTCTTACCATAATCACAATGAACAATTTGCTCATGATATACATTTCAAAAATATAATCATAAAAAGGGACATGTTTGTACGCATATAACACAAATTTTGCCACATTCAAAGTCATTTCACTTTTTGTTTTAAACAGTGTTTTTGCAACATATATGAAGAAGAAAACCCATTTGCCCCTTCTTACTGACGGATTACTACTGTTATGGTCCATTCTCTTTCTCTAAGCCGTTCATTTTATTGCTGTAACAACAACAGCAAGTACTGGAATATTATCTTTGATCCTATCTTTATTCTTACTACACTCTTTTTAGTTCCCTTCCCACACCGTTAGGTTGGAGTCAATCTACCTTTCCTTTTACAATTCCTTCCTTCTACCTTTTCAATCATTCTTACTAGCCATTCTTACACTTTAAAAAAAAAAAACTCTCTCCTTTTTCTCTTCTTCATGCTTTTTTTATCCCATTTTATCCCTCAATCAATATCCACGTCTCACACGCTGTCCTCCCGGCCCCACTCTTTAACATCGGCCAGAGTCGTGCTGTGAGTAGTCTCATCACCAGTCTCTTCTACCAATTTGAAATGTGCCTTCTCTTGTTGTGATCTAGTCTTGTCATGAGAGCAAGGGATTGGTTTAAATGCAACCTTGCCCAGTATGCCTGCCGTACCCCTTCACCCTCACCCCCATCAATTATCTCCCCTTCTCCAACTTGTTTTTTCTTCTAATAGCGTTCAATAAAATCTATAATCAACCTGTGGTCTTGAACTTATACTAGGCATTCAAGATCTGACTTTACAGTTCTCTTCATATTTAAAAAGACTATTAGTTCTTTGTATATATTTTTATTCATTTTATGATATTCATTTCATCATGCTTTACTTTCATTTCGATTAAGATGTCCCTATCATTTGAACTTTGAAGGCTTAAATCCATCTATTCAGCATGTAGAATCTGTGTTTATTTTCTCATGTTTTATTTGTGGAAGTTGAGTTGCTTTTTTACTTCACTCTTTAAAGGGAGCTATGCCTCTCTGTGTATAGATACCATGTAAAATGGAACTGTAATTTAGTTATCATGTTCGTATATATAGTGATGTACAGTTTCAAAGCTAGTAACGTGTAGAGGACTCAAGCTCACTGTCAACGCACTATGTGTGATCTACGTCTTTCACAGTATCTGTCCACATACCCACCACCCATCCCTTATGTTTATACTCGTGCTTGCTAATCAAGTGTGCTTTGCTCTTATAATGACATCTGCTTCATGTATTGCTATGACAACGGAATGAGGAGAAACAATGGAACATCTAGATTTGTGCATCGGGAGTGATAATGCCGATTTGACGTTTACTCATGCCTGAAAATCTTCTGCTTCAGCTTTCTTAGTGCTTTTGGGAGCAAGGAGTTGACTCTTCTTTTACAGTAGACCTAGATGTGCCGACTTAAATCTTCTTTATTTCATATTTTCCATACAACTACTTTATAGCTCTACAATGTACGCATAAGAGTTTTAATACCGGTAGTTCAAATTAACTTGTTTTTAATTGACATGTTTTGAATTGAAAAAAAAAACTGAAACTCAATAACCCTTTTTTTTTTTCTCGAGCTCTTTGGATAAGGTTGATAATAAAGACTGCACACCTAAATAAAACACTTTCAATATTGGATTGTAGTAATGAAAGAAGATTTAAAAAGGGACGGCTTAGACAAATAATTTAATGTGTATCAAGATTTTAAAAACAAAGGCTTAGTTGTTTGGTTAATTAAGGCAAGAATTCATTGCAAATTTGAATATAATTTTTTAGAAATAAAGGGCTCTGAGTTTTTAAGGGTTTCAAATGTTTAAGATTCGTTGATAATTGGGGAGGGGATTCTAAATTTTGTATTAAGTCTATTGAATAAGATTTACTTCATGAAACAATGTGTTTCAACCTAATTTTTAAAGTCAGCGTTTTCTATATTATATTCTGTATATATTTTTAAGTATAATTTTACTGCATGTAACTACCTAGCCTTTATTCTAAATATATTAAGCTCTATATATACATTTCCTTTTGTTCATATTGCAATTGTTATCGTAAAGAATAAGATTACCCCAGTTTTACATCGTATTCATATTCTGCAAATATTTTGATTACATTTTACCCAGACGTCCTAACTTAAATTCAATTTGACTTGATTATTTAATCAAATATTGTCATTTTATTTGTATACAGATTAGTTGAGTTGAATATATGCTATCATTGTTTTATAGTATAATCTTCAAAAACATATGAAAAGTGTTTTACTTATGACTATTTACTCATGTATCCACTTATTACACAGTTACATCTGTCTTCAATATACTCAAGATAGCATTCTATAATTGTTCTACGAATAGCAATATCTGTATTAACCTCAAGTCTAAATTCTAATTCACTGAAATCTTGTCCATATTATATTTTCATATATAGATGTTGTTTCAACATGTTTTCGTTTAATGTACAGATAAACCAATTAATATTCTGATTAGAAATGACAATTTTTAGAATTCGTAGGACACAACATATTTAGAGAGAACCATGCAAGTGACATAAAATTAAGAAACTTGTTTTTATATCCTTTGAAGAATTTTCATCGACATTCGCTGATATGTTTCAATCATTTTTCTGTTTTTTTATGGGGGAAAAATTGAGTGAATTTAAGACCGGGCTTCCCCTGTATTTCCCTTCAGGCTCTTGACAGGCAATGAATTTTATAGGATAAGAATACAAACATTTAGACTAGAGGAAGAGGTTTATTGTTCAGGCTTGTGGGTACAAACCAGCAAATCTAAATAGCACTGACTGGATCCCTTTAATTTCTCATTTCCTCATCCTGCCCTGTTTCCTAATGCAACTACGTTCAAACCACACTAATTATATAATTAAGGTAGCAAAACCAGTAGTTTCCCTATATAAATCAGAATATAGGCTAATTTAATCTGAACTATATCAGTTTCTTATATCAATACTTAACTCAATAAGTATATTTTAAAAGACGAGCATTTGTGATACATGCCCTAATAGAACTCAAACAAAATGCGGGTTTAGACGGCCTCACTTTAAGATCTTTAAGGTCTTTTTTTTAGATGAGGTTTTATAGCATTCCAAACCCGAGCATACCTTTGCATCTGCCTTTAATAGATGATGTGCTATTCAAAACTTGTCTTTTCTTTCCATCGAGTTGTTAATATACTGCATGGGTGTGAGTGTGGTATATATATACATGTATTTCTGACTTGCCTGGATTTCTCCTGTTGCATCAGTGTGATCCCATTGTATCAGTATATTTTTATTTGATTCAAATGACGATGTGTACAGCCTGGGAAATAATTATTAAACCAAACCATATGGGAGTTTAGCAGGAAAGTGGTCTAATAATTATTTTCCAAGCTGTATTTTTGTTTTTAATTTGCAATTGCTTCAGTGTACCTCTTGCGTAGTGATAAATATCTACCTTTTGTTAAAGGAATTGCTAATGCAGCAAAGAGCAGATAATAACTTAAAATTCATTCTTCAAGTCATCACTGTTTAATCTTTGATAGATCTTTTAAACTTCCAGTATCAATATCATTCATCACCACAAGCTTGAAAGCCAAGTCGGTGATTTAAGACTTAAATCTGACTGGCTTTTTAATTTCAATTTCTTTCACACACAAAAAACATTAACCAAAAACTAAATTGTAGCAGTAACAATCTGATCTCTAGCTGCAGTCAGTTTATAAAAACCCTGTAGATGAATAGACCCCTTCCTAACCCGCTCTACTAATGTGAGCTTGATGCCAACCCCTACCAAACAAAGCAGTATGAAATGACAATGTTGTGCTTGGATTGTGCATTAGTGTGACCCTCTCTTTCCCTTTGGTATTGTTCTCCTACCATCAGATCCGTGTTGTGCACGCTTTCCAGTCAGGTCTCCAGCACCGTATCGAGCGCAAGAGCCTGAGTAACTCGGTCCACGAGTTCATGGCCCCCGATAACAGCTACGACATCGAGACCACCAAGCAGAACGAGGACGCCGCCCCCATGGTCTCCTTCAGCACCGGTACGGGCGGCACCAGCTTTGAGACCCAGTTATAAGAGGTAGGTAGGTGCAGTTGCGAAAGCCCCGCCCTACTCACACACCGACCGATGCGGAGTGACATGGTGGCGCTCTCGTAAACGCAGTAGTATGCATGACAGCGTTTTGATGCTCCCCCTCGTTTTGGTTTGTGAGTGTGGTCTCCTGCCTGTTGTATATATATATTATGTACATATAGATTCACAGTCCGTGTAGTAATGGCTGTTCCTTCTGTGCAAGTAAATCAAGTAGACCATATATTTTGATTTTGTTTTTGAAAGCATCATGAAAGCCAAATACGTGTTCATCACCCAAATAAAGCACACATGACTGGCCAAGATGCACCGACCTATTTAGTTTGTGTGTGTGTAACATGATAGAAGAGATTGACTACCAGGCTTTATTGCTCCTAAGACATGCTCCCTCTCCTTAAAACATGAGAATGAAGAGAACTGATAGGAAGAATAGGACTGGTAGGGATGGGGTCAGACATGGGACTAGATGGGTGGGCTTGGGGTCTGTTCCCATAAGAGGTCTAAGGTCTGTTCCTATGAGATTGTAAACCATCTCACTGTGCACTCTTGCAGCAGATTGAAAAGAGATGCTCAGTTCGTGCGCAACAAAAACTTTACCACTTCTGACATTTGCCCTGGAGGCAATTGCTCTTTGCATCTTTTTGTCCAAGATGTAGGGTTAAGATTTAATGTTGAAATTAGGGTTAGTGTTGAGTCCAGGGCTAAAGTTGAAAGTTTGATTATTAGTGTTAGGGGTTGACCGTAGAGCAATTGTCTCGATAGCAAATGTCACACCACCTCTGTGACACTGCTGATGCATCTGTGAGATGGTCTGCTTCAAGTCGGAACAAAACCTATCAGCTGGCCGCTGTGTGCTTACCCCCCCTCCTGATCATTCTCTCCTTCTATCCCATCTCTCCCCAGGGAGCAAGCCGTGCTGTCAAGGTGGAGTTACACCGGATGAGTAGCTTGTGATGCGATCGACACCAATGGGAGACGATGCAACCGTCTACCAGGTTGAATGGCAGCTAGTGCAATGGCGCTAATAAAGGACTATTAAGGTTCAGTGGACCATCTAACAATAACTTGAGGAAAGCAAAGCAGAAAGACAACTCAATGACGATCCGTCAAGCTTTCATCCAGCGGTGGTGGTGGTGGTGGGTTGTATACACTGTTACCTGTAAACTTATATATCCATTCTTCAGTGTAGCCTATGGTAACAGGTTTTCTAGTATCTTTTCTCCTCCTTTTCACCAACTCTGACTTCGATGAAGACCAGCAGAGAGATAGAGAGTCGTGGTGAACTGAGGAATAGACTTACACGTAGAATTCAAGTGTGGACATAGTTGATTTAGATGTTGACACAATGATGGTTGCCCGTGTATGTTCCTGTCAGAGACATTTTTATATTAAAAGTGAAGGCATCTATCAGGTCTTTAGTGTAAATGTGTTAGATTATGATAAACATTACAATATATATATACATACATGATACGATATAAAAGATAGAAAGAGTCACTTTGTCAGAATTGAGTTAAATGTTAATCTCATTATTCAATACATCCCTGATTATTAAAAAAAAATATAACAAAAATCCCTTAGACGTTTGTAGAATCACCTGAAATCACCACTTACATTGTATTCTGGCTTATGATAACTCGGTGTGAAATCTTGTATATAGTGTGTACATATATACAGCCAACCCAGCAAATTTTTCACCATGTTACAAACGTGAAAGATATAGTTGTGAAGTAGCATCAATGTGCAGTAAAATAGTGATGGTCTTGTGTTGTTAATTTGTAATGTGCTTTGGTGTATTTACAACAAGAAAAAGGAACACAATTGAAACAGGAATCTGATATGTTGTCTTTCATCATTTATCTTTTAAAGTAATAGTTCTTATGTGTGATCATTCCCTATTTTAGACACTTTTCTTTTGATTTTCCTGCTGATTTTTTTTTTACCTTCAATCGTAATCCTGTACAAAGACTAATCTTGGATAGAGCTGAGAAGATTAATACTAATAGAATGGTACGTTGAGTAATTATTTTCTTATCTGTCTTATTGTCATTTTTTATGAAAGCGAATACAAGTGTCATTGCTTTCGTCTAATTCTTATGAAAGAATGATCCAAGGTCATGACTTGAATTGATACTTAGGATTGACATAATAACGACATATGATTTTGTTGAATGCAATGTATTTTCGATGTTTTATACTCGTTATTTTTACCAAGACATAGTATATAGTGGAGGAAATTTGCCTCTCCTCGTGCAGTATCACCGAATGGAGGAAGATGTAGATAAAGACAACTTTTGAATGACGAAAATATATTACCTTCATACGAAAGTCGATGAATAACTTGATACCCTGTGAAAGGGTATATTCAGATGGCTGTCAACGTCTCATATGCTACTATGTATTTGGTTGCATGTGTGGACTGTTAGGTAAAACAGCATCCCAAATCCATTTTTTTTTAAACATGAACAATTTATACCAAATACAGCAGTGTTTTTGAGCTGGTGCTGATAAAGGCTCAGATCATGTGTGTTTTGGTCTTTTACATGTCATAAACACTCTCAATTGTCTAAAACCAAGTAAATCAGTGCTGTTATATAAGGACTTTGGAATATTCCACTCACATAGGAGTATGCATTCAGGATTTGATGTACATCGCGACAGCCAACACTTAACATCAACAAAGACATGATAAAGTGATGAGCTTTTTATGTGTCTCAAAAACCATCCTTCTTTGGGTTCTTCCCTCTTTTTATTGACTCTCTATACAAAATACACCCCTACAAATCATGTATAAAATAAACTGACATTATATTAATGACATCATGTAGAGTACCACATAAAGATCGAACCAATCTCTGATTGTTGAATTACAGTAATAACGTATAATTTCTACTAAAATGTTCAAAGATATGTGTAAATGTATTTATAGTATCAGAATTGTTTGTGTATGTAAGAAAAGATGAATAGCATATCTAGCAAGGAATCGATCACTATTTACTGAGTGGTTGAATAAAAAATATTTGAAGACTACCAAGTTAATGGTGGATCGTAAACTTTGATAAAATGCCGTATTGGATAGCTTCTTGCACTGAAGAAAGAGTGTCTCATCGGCTATGGGGTAATAATATCAAACTGTAAAAAAAATTGTTCTAACATTAATCTGCAAGTTTAAATTGTTTAACATGGTACATATGAATTCATTTTGGAGGTGTATGCAGTGCAGAATTGGGTGTACAAACAGATTTTGTAATATGCGACATGTACTTCGATTTCTTTTGTGAGACTCGACACGCGATCTCACTTTGGTATGTTTATGAGATAATTTTGCTTGATAAATTATGGCTTGAATAGTACTGTTTTCTCGAGGTGTAAACGATAATGTCATACCATAAGTTTTGAGTGTGTGATATTATAATATGTTGAGTAAAAAAAAAAAAAGAGAGAAATTCTTGAAGAAATAGCATGGTGTTAATTTTCTTACTACTACGTAGATAAAAAAGCAGCACGTTGTAGTTAATTTATTTACTCGGCTTGTAAATGTACGATGTTGGAGATTTTTGATAGTGTTTATTTTAGGAAGGGGATGCACAATTTCCATTTAGCCTTGTATCAAGGATTCTTTTGTCTTGCTTTTAAATGTGAGATTTTTTTTCAACTACGACTGTTATAATCTGTATGTCCTAAATGGTATTCACACTGCGCAGCTCAATATCAATTCTCAAAGAAGCTTTGACTTAAGTTTTGATCGCTCTTTTTTTTCTAATATTGAAGGGGTTTAAGTCAAGGTGAGGCATGATCGTTTTTATTGTTCGTTATTCTTCAAATTTCTGTTTGGCACATCTTTCAGCAAATAAATAGTAATAATAATATAACAAATAACGCACACATAAGGTAAACTGATAAAGCAAAATCCAAAAGCAAAAGGATTTATTTCGCAGAATCATTGGGAAAAGATTTTGAGATTTTCAAATGCCATTATTTATTTCATTGCATGCTGGTTAATCAAAGTTATCAGAAGTACTTGTGTCTCTGATTTTATGCTAATACGCAAACAAGCAAAATTGTGTGAAAGGGCTCTGAATCTTCCAACTTGTTTTACGTAGCTCTGTTATTGTGTTCTCTTTCTCTCTACCACTCAACCACTTTTCTCATTTTCATTCTTCTCTCTCTCTCACTCACTCTCTCTCTCAATCTCTCTCTCTCTCTCTCTCCCTCCCTCTCTCTCTCTCTCTCTCTCTCTCTCTGTTTATTGCTTTCTTTCTGTATCCATTGCTTTGTTTCTTTTCTTGTTTAAAAAAAAAGTTTCTCTCCTTTGTTTGTTTTGAAGGTGTCAAGTCTTACAAGAAAACATTAATGCGATTCTTTTACTGAGAAGAACTTTTTGTTATGACAAGAATCATCCGAGACTTTTTGACAACTCTATTCTGCTGACATTTACACTTGATACCATCTTTACTTTCTTCTGGCTTATTGTTCTATTTTTAATTGTTTTCATCGCTTGTGATGGCTTGTATTCTGTGCATGATCTCACCGAAGTGCTGACCATTTTATATATATATTTAAGGAAAAAAGAAAGAGATGAGAGTTATGTTTTGTAATACTTTTATTGATTATTTTTTTCCGACATGGTTTAAAATCAATGATTACAGATCATGTCAAATGAATTTCAAAACTACTTAAGTTGCAAATTTGATTTTGCAGAAGTTTGCGCAATCATTTGTTTCAATTGTTACTGTTTAGATGTGCATTTGTTGATTGTGAAAACGAAGAGATAAAGCCATTGCCATGGCTATTAGAAATATATGTACATGTTTAGGTAGGAAATGCATATTTTGCTAATTCATTGTTTTTTGGTGTATTTTATTTTTGTGGGGGAATGTTTGTGTGGTTGGGAAATATTTTCAGATTCCTACATCCTTTATGACAACCAAAGGGCATGAGTGGATTGGATATGTTAAGATTCAGCATTCTTCATCATAGTTATTTTACTAACTTATGTATGTTATGGGAAAGATGCATACTTCCAACTTAAGTTTATATTTGTGGTATGTAATTATTTGATAACAAAATTTGTTTTATTGTGTGGCAAACGCTCAGTTGAAGTGGCGAATAGCTGTTTGTTTGTTCACTGGTTATGTATATAAATCTCAACAATAATGGCAACCTTATAGTTAAGAACTATTAATCGACTTATGCAAATACGTAGGGGTCTGATTTGAGACTATGAATGTGATACATAAGTGGTAAACTTTCTCTTTTATCAGGTAGCTAAATGTTTGAGGATATTAAATATTTTATCTATTGAATATTGAGAATGTCACCAGATATCAGGTGAGAATTCTTTTGTTTATATATATTTGAATTTTCTTGGATATAAGAAAAAACAATCAATATTCCTATAATCGTATATCGAGTCAAGTTATGCACTGTAAATACTGCAAAAGGGTGTTAGTAATTTAGCATCTCTTTGGCAAAGCAAAAAAAAATTGAGGTAGATACACTTTAAATGTCGAAACGATATTTCCCTGTGTTAATTGTTAATTATGATAGTTAAGATCACTAGACCATTGTAATTTTAGAACATTGGTCTTATTAACATTTTACAAAGGCTTGATCATACTGGCAACTATGGATAACATGAAAGCCGTGATTTTATCAGCTTTTGGATGTAGAGAAATGATAGGGTGCAATTTTACTATTCATATATAAAATCACCAATGTGTTGCATTCCTATGCATTTTCGAGTAAATAGAAAGTTAGGTAATGAAACATTTATAATCACATTAATTGGTTTGATGAGCATAGTGAAATGTGAATTTATCATTCAGTGTATGATGCTTTGCAAACGTTTTTCTTTTCTCTTATTTCCAAGCAAGGTGTATGTATTTGAATTATATATGTATTTCTCTCCTTCGAATTTGAATGAACATATTTGTGTTGATGCTACTTGCATAGATATCGTTTTAAAAGACGAACTAAAGAAATCTTTGGTCGAGCGAAGAGTTGGAGATGCTGCCACCATATGTTGTTTAGAGAGCAGTCTAGAAACTGCTTTTGTTATACGTTTGTTTTTGTTTTTTTACTACTACTCAAAAGACGATGGGTTTCTATATATATGATAGTGTCGGTGTGTAGTGTTGGAAAGTAGGACCTATTTCTTTTATCCTTTATTACTCGATGGGAACGTGAGCCGTAGAGAACCACGTGACTAATGACATGAATCATTTCAGCAACATGGAATGTTATGATGCCAATTATTATCCATTGGAAGTTGCCCCAGTTTTTGTAGCTCCTTGCAGTGATGTACAGTTAATGACTGGAATAAACAATAAACGGTTCATTCAAAAAAATTATCTTGAATCTGTGTGTTTATTGATTTGTTTTGTTTTTTTTCTTTTAACCTTTACAGGTATATTTATTCACAAAGTCATGTTACTTTTGACATTTTACACACATCAATTTATATCGGGAAATATTATTGATTTGTGATACATCTTTCATTTATCTAAAGATCAAAGAAGTTACCTCTATCTCGATTAGTTAAGAGTTTTTAAATTGTGTCCAGTGGTTAAGAATAGAAGCTTTGAAAACTAAATATAATTTTAGTGGCTTCTTTTATTAAATTCCAATGAGGGTCTAGTCCAGTCTACCATTTGAATGGAGAATGCGTAAAAAAGAACCAGTCGTTCTCTCCGAAAGGCTGGCCCAGCAAGAAGGTCCTGCTTAGAGCCATGTTTTGTTACTCGTAATGGAACGAGGCACTGAATTTTGAACATTTAAAAAAAAAATTTGCGACAGTAAAAATTATTTATCACTGTTTGCAACTATTTATGACTGTTTGCTACTCTTTACAAACTTATGTTTGCAGCTGATAACTAACGAAATATTCGTAACCTTTCGCCGCTCAGTCCAATACATCTTTTCCTCAGGAACAACGTTCAGTTTTAAGTCGACACAAGTCAAAAACCCTTCAATATAAGGTGAATTGGAAACATCAGTAACGAATTGAATGAGGATGGAATTATTTGATGATAGTAATAAGAAACCCTTAGGCCCATAATCTGCTATGAAGACTGAGTTTGTATGAGTCGCAAGTTCGTACAAACTATTGTGCGACCCGTGCGATCTTTTTGTCTGGTGTGGATCGCACAATAGCTTTGTATGAACTTGCGACGCGTACAAACTCAGTCTTCGTAGCAGAATATGGGCTTTATAGTGTATTACTTCAGCAGAAAGCATGAATATAAGAGATGAAACAAATCTGATCAATAATGATTCGGTTACCTGAATGATGTAGTGGAGATTAAAATCTATTCCAGTACACAAATTGAGTGGAATGTTATTTTCTTATATTTGAGACAAGTAAACTCATTTAATTTTTGTACTTTTGGAGGACCTACAACAAACTTTTAGCCATCATCATTGCGCCCAACCCCTCCCCCAAAATGAAAGGGAGGAGAGAAGAAAACAAGGGGTCGGTAAATTGCCAATTGGTCTTAACTCAATGCCCGCATCCCACATTGTCTAATTCCATTAAACCGGTTCGTCTAATTACTTTTTGGTTTATGCCTATTTAGCATTATGTCTAATTCCCATTTCATCTGATGTCTATTTCGTTTTGGTCTGACACCACGTGGTCAATTTCTATAACAAACTGGTTATAGACTAAAAGATCAATTGACATATGATTGAGAATGAGACGAAGTATGTATTAGACCGAGGGGAAATTAGACCGATGGGTTCAGCCCATGAAGCAATAGACAATCGCAGAATTAGATATAGGGGAGACCGGGTATGGAAGTTACACGGGTCAGTTGTTACAGTTCTCAGTGTGCTAAGATGGAACAAGAGAGGATGTGCTAACTGGCATCTATATACAGCCTACACATAGCTGTGATGAACTGCCGGTCGTGAGGTTTTTCCGTTGTTTTATTAAAAAGTAAATCGACAAAAAACATTTTTTACAGTTCAAAGTAAATTTTTGACAAAAATTGAAATGTGCAATAGCTCTTACTACTGAAGGCACATGATGATAGTCTGGTATTGTAAATATAGTACATGTATGTCACTAATATACCCCCTAGCCATGCACCGTGTAATTCTGCCATAATACTGTGCTACAGCTAGTTGATTTCTGCTGTTAAAATCACCCATGGGGTAGGTGTTACAACAACCTACCCCATGTTGATGTAACAACTTACACCCAATTACATTTACATATGTAAAATTACATTTTGTCAATTTTCAGGTGTTAATATTTTATTTTCATTATTACTTTGTCTATTCTAGCGCTCTACTTGACTACTGTAACGATGTCAAGAAACTGGAAAGTGAAAATTAAAGTATGGATAAGAGATTTACACATGTCATCACTTACCCCGTATGTTTACATATTGTAACAATTGACCCCGTATAGTGTAACAACCTACCCCGTATATGGGGTAGGTTGTTACAAAAAAGGCCTTCACTAATTAAGCTGTAGTTAATTAGTGTTTTACATGTTTTCAAGTTTTATATGCCTCAGGTTTTAGCCAACATAATAGGCTAACTACAGACCCAATATGGAGTGCGTGAGTTCTTTCATTCGAATTATCTGGCCCAAAATGTGAATTTTGTAACGTCCATACCCGGTCTCCCCTACTGCTGTTAAACAAAATGAATATAAACCAAAACGTCTATACAGTGTTTCCCAGAAAGAACTACTGGAATACACTTTTGAAATGGCTACCAAATAGTAAATATATGGGTCTTGAGGTTGAAAATATGTGTAGATAAAGCTCATATCCTCAACCATGTCCTCAACTATTATTTAACACCAAAAAGTCCGAAAATGATGCATGCATCAATGAGCAACGCCCACCTTTGTGAAGGACTCAAAAACAAGGCTGCGCAGGAATTCGCTATTCATTTATCACCTGCATATGGGCGGTCAAAAGGGCCAACATGAATAATGGTGGGAATCGGCTAACAAAGACAAAATAAGCCAAGATATTATGCAAAAATGTAATGGTTAAGCTTTTTGTTTTCATAATTATATTATTGATGTTTGTTGTTTTATATCTTGGTGTATTTTTTCTTTGCTAGCCGATTTACCCCATTATTCATTTTTGCCCTTTTGGCTGCCCATATGTAGGTGATAAATGCAAAGCGAATTCCTGCGCAGCCTCGTTTTTGTGTCCTTCACAAAAGTGTTGACGCAAGTATTATTTTCAGACATTTTGGTACCAAATAATAGTTGAGGATATGAGCTTTATCTACATATAAATATATCCCTCCAAGAACCATATTTTTCTTATTTGGTATATAGCCGTAGTTCTTATGGGGACACACATATAGGTAGAAAGATAGAGGTGAAAGGGGAATAGAGAAAAGGGTTAGTATAGTACGGCGAATAAGGCAAATGTGCAAGGGGCACAGAAATTCATACCTGATAACATTGCCCTTTTCCCGGGGGCGGGCGAATCTCATCATATTCTAATTACATTCTTACTATATATAAAAGATAGAGAATTCACTCTGTATAACTTAGGAGAGGCTACTTGATTAAGTAATCTAATAAGTGAAGGTCAAGAGCCCTTTTTTTGGGGGGGGCAGGATTCATTTTTTTTTTTTTATTGTTTTTTTCTTTAAGATTTTTTTTTAAGATAAGATGCGAGCAAAATTAGGCTGTAAAAAGGGGGTGCACTTTTCGGTAGGAGATCCACCAAGAGCTCTGACAAAGGATTGTATCGGCCAATGCCCAAACATAGTAGAGCGCTATGTCCGTAGGCAATCAGGCCGACTAAATCCTTTGTCACAGCGGTGCTGGATCCTGCTCCTGCTGTTTGTTTTTAGTTTGGAGCATTAAATCCCATATCTTGATATTTTATGGGTTCTTATTTGAGATTAAATACATAAATGGCATGTGGTGCAAAAAGTGAATATTTGCACGTATTGCTATGAAGCTGGGGCATTTATCAGAAGAGAAAATGGGGGAGTCACTCAAGACAAAAGTGCTACCCATGCGTCCACACATCCTGGAAATGGATCCTAAACGTCGTATTGCATAAAGTCAATTGTACCCTGTTCAACACCAGACTGGAAATGACATATCCTAGACGGCGTATAGAAATCGTGAAATTTAGTGCCACAACTACTAGCGATTAAGCTGAAAACACCCCCGTTTTTATGAAACTTGCTATGGAAGTTGAAATACCCCTAAATGTGGACGACGCCGGAAGGCTGAAAACAGACCCTTTTGAACGCTTTTGGGGACTCGCATGCGTTAGCAAATCATGTGGTGAGTTGCCCCCCCCCC
>CALNVZ010002100.1:38342642-38359340 GCA_940671915.1 Paracentrotus lividus
GTGACAAGATCACTACTTATATCAATAATCGTTTGGAACATCAATCTATGTGAAATAAAGATTCTGATTACAACTTCATCACAATAATGCAGAGGCGGCGGAACAAATTTGAAAGTGGGGGGTCACGATGGAAAAGGGGCACTTTTTCTGAAAAGGGGGCAAAGAGAAAAATATTCAAATAAGTAGGGGTGCGTAGAAAATTTTCCTTTAATTTGTGCTTTGAAAACTTTTATTGGCTTTGTACTTTATCAATGATAAACATAAGGAATGCGAGCGCGAAGCGCGAGCCGACAATTTTGAGATAATTGTTCATTATAGACCCTATTTAGTATCCGCAAGCACGAAGAGCGAGCCGACAATTTTGAGCTCAAAATTGGAATTAATTGTGCATTATATACCCTATTAAATATCTGCGATTGCGAAGCTCGAGTTGAAATTATGAGCTTAAAAATGGAGTTTATTGTAAAATATAGACCTACTAGTACTACAGTATCTGCGAGCGCGAAACATGAGCCGAAAATTTTGAGCTCAAAATCGGAGTTTATTGTGGATTATAGGCGCTATTTAGTATCCGCGAGCGCGAAGCGCGAGTCGAAAATGTGGGTTTTAAAAGACATATGGAGTAACAAGGGGCACTTTTTTGTATTAAAAGTGCCCCTTTTCAGTAATAAAAGTGCCCCTTTATAGTATAAAAATGGCATTTTATTAGCTAAGAAAAGGGGCACTTTTTAGTCATGAAAAGGGGCACTTTTATTGTGGATGAAAAAGTGGGGGGTCACAGTGCCCCCCTGCCCCCCTGGTTCCGCCGCCTCTGCAATAATGTTATAAGCTTGCCCAAATGTGTATTTCCTCCATCTGGTCTGGAGAATCTATTAACTAACAACATGATTTCTTTCATCTCCATGTCAGAGTAGATTGCTGAACAGAACGGATAGTAATACCTTCCAGTTGCAGGGGAAGGGTCTTCTTAGCGAGTCTTTGTGAGCTAATTTATTATTGCAGCCAGCTGTATAGTTTCTACGGCTTGTCAGTCGTATTTTTCCACGTCGCTTCGTTGCGTCTGGCCTCTTAGATAATGGACGCGCCCTTGTTAATATAACGATATAATGCCGCACATTGGTATACGTTAACTTTACATTTTTACATAGAGTAGAATTGATATGCCTCCCCCCGTTATCTCGTGGCAGCGTGGACATAAACATTTTTTGATGTAACCTTTTTGCTGCGCCCGGCATGACGTGAAAAAAATTTGATGTACCTTTTTGTCCACTTTTGCAGATTTCGACCCCCCCCCCCGTAAAAATCCTAGTTACGGCCTGAAAAAAAAAAAGAGAGTGTCAAGGAGAAGAAGAAAAAAAAAAGAAAGATAAAAAAAAGAAAGAAACGAGGGAAATTAAAAAAATATATATAATGGAAGGGGCGCCAAATTGACCTAAATTTAGGGGCACCGAATTATATATCTTAAACTTAGGAGCTCCAAATTGACATGAAATTAGGGGACGCCAAAATTGATCTTAAATTTAGGGGCCCCAAAGTGATCTTTAACTTGAAAGGGACGCCAAATTGTCCTGAATTCTAAAAAAAGCATTCACAATGACTTGCTTTCAAATCATTTTGATGGACAAATTTCAGCTAGCGCTCACTGGCATGTTTTATTTTCAGGAGGATAAAAAAAAAAAAAAAAAAAAAAAAAAAAAAAAAAAAAAAAAAAATGTAATTCCATGTCTTGTCCAAAACAAATTTCACACATTTCGCATCATTTCTAAGGGCTTATATCAATTTTTTTCACACAGTCTCTGCTCCCACCCAGCCTTATTTCTCCTGGATCTGAGGCTGATCATTAGCTATAAAGGGTTGTTTTACAATCAGGGTATACTGCAGCTGTCTTACTGGACCGAAAATAAAAGTTGTTTTGTTTTTCCTCAAATTTTGCGTATAATATGTTCTTTACAAGTAAAATGATATTGCTTTCAAGCATGCTTTTGTAGTCCTCATCATGATTTAGAGAAGCGCGAGTGAAAACTACGACCTGGCTTTATTTTACTTTTTATTTTTAGTACTGTTTTTACTTTTCATCTTCTTTCTCTTCCCCCCCCCTCTAGCTTCTCCTTCCCCCTTTCCCTTCCTTTTCTCTTCTTTTTCTTCTCTTCCCCCCTTTTTTTCCCACCGCCAATAGGCCGGGGGGCGGCCCCCTCGGCCCCCCTAGATCCGCCACTGTAATTGTGGAAGTCGCGAATTCCTAACCATTTGTAATTGTTGCACCACTCACAGGCCTATAATAATTACACACAGCGGAGCCATATTGTCTATTTTAAGAGCATGACGTCAGCATAAAATACTAGTAATTGTCTATCCCTCCCTCTCAAATTAAATTCCTATGAGCGTTTATTCATCAACGCTCTGGGGATAGAGAGTATCATGTAAGTAGACGTGTCTTAATATATTATGATGGTAGGAAGGAACACCGTGCATATATTTTCATTTCTAACTGATTTAGTGTTTTCATTCATATAAAACCTCCAAATGTGTAGAGGCCTACTATACTAGGGAATATAATTTTGAGATCATATCGCGCAAATAGGTAGGGCACTGAAATGCAAATAAGGGCCAATATATATCTACCGGTATTACTGATAACCAGATGACTATAAAGTGGAAATTAAAGGCCTGACGACAAAATATACCATTTGTAAAGCAGTGTGTATTATGTTTGGGGATATATACGTGTCTGTGTATTATACAAATTGTAAATAATTGTTGTATCCAAGTCCAACGCTCATCTTTATTCTTCATACTTTTCTCTTCCGTATATTGCACCACTGCACTATAATCTACATAGAAGATTTACATGCGAAGACCGTCGCTAGCCTAGCTACCTAACGTTGGTTGTTAAGAATTTCAGAAATAAACGTATAAAATACATATTCAGTGAACATTTTTGTCAACTCAATACTGTATTTTTACAATAAAGATACTTTATTAATCGTGTTTTGAAGACCTATGGTCCGTTCGGGTTGCTTTGGTAAGTAAAAATGTATGATAAGTTGTGTTATGCACCGCCACCGGGCTTTTGTGTATGTTGCCTATCTATCTCTAGCTGATCACGTGAACACCCTATGAACCAGTGATCGGTGCACTATCCGGGAAAATAGTCGATGAGGTTGAGAGGTATGACTTTGTCTTTTGATAGCTAAATTTTGAGTAAAATATGAAATGTATGACACAGTAATGTATAGATGTAATTCAATATATATATATAGAATATATATTAACCCAAAATAATGAATTTGATACAAGCATTTAGTGGCATTTCCGAACTGAATCAACATTTAACCACGTGTATGTATGTAACGCATTCATCGATGTTCATTCATTCCATTGTCATTTGCATGCAATGCAAGCTGTGCGTTGTAACTTGTAATGCGGCTAGCTGTATGTTGTGTGCGTGTACATGATGGGAATATCTGAGAAAATCATAATGACTATTAAACTGACCAGTCCCCGTCGCGAAGCGACGGGAACTGACGGATGATTAGTTGTGGGGCTGGTATACCCCGAATCTCTCACAAGTAATATATTTTTTTAAATGATACTCCACATTTGAATTTATGTAACTTCCAAGAATACAAGAGCAGATAGGTTCTTCCACATATTTATGTTGTCATAAACAATGAGTGATTGATATTTGAAGGCAAAATCAGTTCCAAACACGTAACTTGTGTTCATATCGCAGGTACGGTACATGGCGATATAGACCCCCGGTCGCGAACGCCGTCTGCTAGCAAGCTAGCTAGGCGGCGCGGCTAGAGCAGGCGGCTCTAGCGGGCCGTATGCGCTGCTGTTCAAAAGCACATCGATTTTTCTCTTCCGGGTCGACCCTTCAAAAAGGTCACAATCAATATTCAACTAAATGAGCAAATCCCTTCTACACGCGCTGTCCCTTCGGCGCCAGCGCTGTCTATAGTTAAATGACTATATGACTGTGTGCGATGATCTGATAATGCAAAATCTAAGTTGATCTTGACATATTTTGGTGCCTTATCATGCTTATCAATTAAGATGAAATAGAGTCCATAATTATAATCTGCCAATCGTGCCAGGCAATGAATCGCCCAAGCCCAAGGAAGGAGAAAATCGTGAAAGGTGACCCAGAACTTTTTTTGGACACTTGAATTTTTTATGAGTTACCAGAGAAATAGACCACTTAAGATTTTTGCAGCTCTAGTTTGAGAATTAAAAGTATTTTGCCTTTAACTTTCTACAGAGATTTATTATAAATTATTGGTGCTAGTAGTATGGTGATGAGAGCCTTAATCGCTGTAGCGTGGGATTGCGCTGACCCATCTATTGGCTGGCAGCACCACCTAGAGATGCGCCCGGACATTTTTTATCATTTAACAGAGTCCCTAACATACTAACTAAACATATACCTTAGCACGATTAATTATATCACTCATTGATACATGACCAAAACTATATAATATATTGACGCCAATTCGCAGAATTGTACAGTGTCCAAAGTTCTGGTCCTGATTCACATTATATTACTCTTCTTGTGCTGCGATTCTATAGACTTCCGAATCTCTTGGATACAAAGACACGCAATAAACATTTGAGATTAAAAATAGTCTTTCACTGAGTATACAGATTATTTAATGATATGATGCTCATCCCTGGAATCATATTTCGACACCACCCACACATTTACACGCAAAGTAGACAAGTACAACCAAATCTATGGACGTGCGCTTTTAGGCCTCTAGCGAGTCCAAAGAGTATATACGTGCGCACGAGCAGCATCAGGGCACTATCACATTATGCGACAGACACAAAATGGACAGCGCGCTCCCGATAGCGAAAAAGCCGACAATGTTCTTGCAAACTTATTCTTAAATTAGTGTGTATTGCTTCATCCTCATTATCTAAATTAAAGAGATATTTGTGATAAGAATTGATAAATATGACCTTAGATAGAGGATGGATCACTACCTGAAAAAGATATACATCTATTGTTATTTTAATTGAAATTTGAGGTCAATATTATATCAAGTCGCACAGCCGCCTATGGCACGCGCCCACCTCTATATGACTGTACCGGGCACGCGTCTGCCGACAACTTCGCAGATAATTCGGATACAGCCTACCTTGAGAGCAGGCTCCGTCCATCAAGATCTACAACACATCCACGCCAGACACAGCACTCGAGCGCAATAGCCATCCATGGCAATACCATTCATTCCGACATTTACACACCAACCAAAAAATACTCACACAATTAGCGAAATGAAATAACACAGTAGACTTGCAAACTAATGACCCTGTATTGGATGTTCGACACACGATGATAATTTTCTATCTTTGTCTAAACGCGACCAGGTTGCACTTTTTGATGAAGTGATGCGTGAGCATGCACTACAATACACGAATTGGTGAATAGAGAACCGACTCCGGAATATCCTCCAAACTTAATACTATCAGTTCCGCAGCAATTTTTTCATCTCGCCCACATCTTTGCAATACTAAAAAATACACACCTTGTCAAAGGGGCGCTAGCCACATTTCGGTCATCGCTAGACACTGAGTGCCGGCACATATCAGACAGTATCGGAGTGTTTTCGTGTTGTGACGCTTAGCATCATGGGGTTTATCAGTCGGACGCCGATTAAAAATCATAGAGGGAAAACAATACGCGCACCGGAATAGTATTCTCCGCAACAACCCCTTTACCGGGCGCCGGTAAAAGCATCTCCATCTTCTACGCGAGAATTTTAGAGAACCATAATTAAATATTTAAAATAAGAGTTGATGTCTTTTAAAGTCAGATTTTTTTTCTTGTTCTTCTGTGGGTGGGATCGTCAGATTAAAGGATCGTAATCTTTGAAGTGTAATCGCCCGATTTCTCTTAAGTGACGAGAATCTGGTGGGTACTTACCCTAAGTACTTCTTGTATCCCTGCTGCAGCAAGATTGCAATCAGCGACGTATCGCTGAGGGAAGGGTAGCTAAGGTGGTGAATGGTGAGGAGGTATACATAGCACCAACAATATTCTATAATAAAAACAAAACCCAATAAAAACGGAAGTGTTGAAAACTTCATCCCGAAATCAACAACCACCATCGTCCACAAGTCAACACAGCAATTCTGCGAGTCATGCATCATTCCGTGTAACTGGCATAGAAATCTTAGGTAGCATCCCACTGCTACCACTCTTCCACTTATTCAATGATCAGATCCATGGCGCATTTGAATCCATGTCGATAATGTGCCTGGAACAAGAAAATCCATGAATTACATTAGTGTAATCCTAACCTGTGCTAGGGTGATATTTCCCCAGACTGTTCTGTAAATTTATTTATGTTATCGCTGAGGTTGCTAGATGTGAGCTAAGCATGACACTCAGAATTTGTTTGATTAAAATGTATTCACTAGCTAGTGGTCGATTTTTAAGGCCACTTGTAATTCCCCAAATATTAACTAGAAGGTGTTGAACACCTCTTTCGGTCGTTGAAGTAGAATGTTTAATAGTTTTTATAGTAAAAATGCTATTGCGCTCGGTGGGCCTACATATGATACAATGTATACAGACTCTAATCATTCGAGGAGCGTATAACAGATAGAATGTGTAAAACATGCATTAAATCAGACAGGAAGGGAAGTAGGTAAATATTTTACCTATATCTAATTAAAATATGGAAAATGTATTAAAGTAGTCCAAACGAGATAAATATGTGTAAAATATTACTTTGAGAAGAGTTGAATTATCGTTATGAGGCAGTTTATTGCACCATGGCTCACACTTACAGCAATGCAGTAACCAAGGTCACAGCCATTATACATGTACATAAAAACAAACTAAGTCCCTACGCAAGATTTTCCCAAAATACAGTCTGTGCAAATAAAATGGTACAATGTGGAACAATATGTTTATAGAGAAGTTTGATCAGAGACTGCATAGTAGTTCGTGTATTGGATCAATTAAACAGGGAAGACAGAACTTTCACATCTGACATGTATTATTTATTCTTCCAACTACTCTGAGTTGATTGTAATTTTGCGAAAATACCTATTGTATTCCCTTCGCCCAATCTAAGCAATAATAATATTTTTTGCCGCCAGCTGCATAGCCTTCATGCCTTCTGCATGGTTTCACGCTAATGTGCCACGCAATGGTGTTGCTTCACTACGGAGACTGGGGAGGGGGGCGAGGTGGCCGCGAGGGGCGGGGAGGAGCGAGGAGTGAGGGGGCGGGGGGAGGGGGAGGGCGGCGAGCGATGAGGGGGAGGTTGAGAGGGAGAGAGGGGAGATCGAAGTGAGAGGGGAGGGAGGTATAGTTATCCGTCACCGGTGGCTATCAACATTTTTAGCATCACACTTTTGCGTTTATCACGAAAAACATATACACGCAAGCCAACCATAACACAGCAAAGACACGTAATCATTCCTCCTGGAGAGCTTTCAATGAATTGAGAGATAGACACCCTCAATAGAAATAACACACATCATTTAATTGTTAGAAAAATATGGTCAACACTAAGGATATATTAATCCATATTTTATTCCGAGACTAGTACCTTAATTTTTGTTTTGACACATTGAATGCTAGTACTTATAAAATAGAACAAGACTAAGAGCGTACAGTCTGCCCATGGCAAGTTTTTAATTTCTTCCAAAATATATGATCCTTTATAAATTGGTTGCCATTTGATCCACAATAACAACTAGTAGAGAAATACTTTATTTCACTGACCATTCAGATTAGTTCGCACATAGACAAATGGCCAGGTGCTGATCCTGAGGGATTCTTGAATATAGACCACGGACAGTCTCACACAGTGTACTCTCGACTATATCTATGAACATGGGCGGAATGTGTCTTACAGCATGTTGTGGTATGCACGGCTGGTGGAAGATATGAGGTTTTTCTTTATAGGAGTGACAGAACTATAAAGAAATTACATGCACTGTTACGTATCAAAGTCTGGTGTACATGGTATTGACCCCATGCCCAAATCTGACCCTGTCTTTATTATTGATATCAAGATTACACCACTCCTTCACCCAGCCATGGCAAACAGGAAGTCACTCTACAAGCCTCTAATCAAAGCGACGATGGAGAAGCGTGAAGGTTCAAAACCAGATCTAAAACCACAAAGAAAATCTTGGGTTGAATTAATGGTCACAGAGAGGCAATCTTTGTTCAGGGTGCATGAGATTTATATGGATTTCTTTTTTTCTTTTCTTTAGATGTCTGCGAGTAGCTCTGAAGCCCAGACATCACCAGCTGCAAAAAAGCGGAGGCTCGAACCAGAGTCGAACAACACCAACCAGAACTCAGTCAATTCTAACAATGTGAGTACACTTTCAGCTTACAGTATTATATGTTGAGTTGTGTTGCAGGGTAAGGTATTATGTGTAGTTGTAGTGTTCTACAACTTATCGGTAAACATGTCACATGTACAAATGCAGGAATTCACCCAATGATACTGTTTTTTCAGTCAACACTTTTAAGTCTCAAGTGAAAACCTACCTCTTCAAAGGCCAATGACTGTAAAGTATATTTTTCATCAATTCTGTTAGTTATTGATTTTATCTTTATTTATGTAGTTACTGTACAATTATTATGTGTCTTATGTAAATTAGTTTATGATTTAATGTTATTTATTTCTTTTGTAAAGCGCTTCGAAACAAATAAGTAAGAAGCGCTATATTATCTCAAAGATACCTAAGATTTCGATAAGTTCTTGATCAATTACATTTTGATTCTCAATGATTATTTACATTTGAACTGTTCTAATTCAAGAACTGTTATATACCACACCAAAAATGGATTCCTATTTGTCAGTGAAATTTGCTCTTTCTGTTGATGTGCATTTTGTAATTCATAGCGTTCTATTGTCAACGATAATGTCAATGCATCATTAAAAGTAGAAGATGTGCTCTAAGCAGGATTCCCACTCCACCTGGAAATCAGGGAAAACTTGGAAAATGTTTGATGCTATTTCCTTTCGAGGAATTTGAGGAAATGCCTGAAAACAGGGAAAAGTCTGGGAATTCGAGTCAGTCTGTTTCACGATTGCGAAATATTTATCCTAGAATTTTGAAACCCAACAGTTAAAACTCAGAGAAAACTCTGGGAAATTTGTTCTCCTTATAAAACCATGCTGTGAGTTACGCATGGAGGTAAATTTGTGTCAAAATGAAATTCAATTTGAATCAAATTGATTATATTTATTTAATTTGCAGAGTGAGATGGCCAAGAATGGAGGGCAAGATGACATTGATGAGGGGTTGTACTCGAGGCAGCTGTAAGTTTATATTTCTCGCTCTTTCAATTTCACTTTTAACGTACAATAATGATAAAGATTGGACCATGTTGAAATTCGGTTGATGTTGAACTGTATCTAGAATCAATTTCATATGTAAAAATGAGCAAGTAAAATGGGTTTCTATCAAGCATTGAAAGCTAAGGGGTTCTCTAGGACAGACATTGACACAAGGGCGTGCCATATCTCAGTTGGCAGAGCACCTGTCTAGCTTTCAAGAGGTCTTTGGTTCAAATCCTGATGGAATACCATTTTCTTTGCTCATTATTTCATATAATTTCTAGTCAGTTTCTCTCTTGTTCAAAATTATAGTGGTTTCATGACATATGGTCTGGCATTACAAGGAATCAACAAGGAATCATTGAATCTTTCAATGAAGCATGAGTTAGATCAAGGAGGTACAGAGATGGAGTCCAACTGGCAACTAATTTTATTCAAAAGCTGTCACTTTCTAAAGATGCACAAAAGAATATACAGGTTCAATGCTGCTTTGATGTCTAACCTTCAAAAGCCAACAGATTCATGGGGATATAGTGTAGCGAATTCAATATAAATAGAAATTGCTTATATTTCACTCTCATTTGACTGAACAGCACCAAAATTGAGCACATGATAAATAGTGAATATATGGCGATATAATATCTATACATGGGGCTAAATAAATGACAGCACCTTAAATTTGTGAAAAAGTTAAAAAATCGATCATCCTAAATCCCTTTTAAAACAATCTTCCGATTATTGCCGGCGACGAGAAATTGATATGTGCTAGTTGATCATTGGCATGTATGATGCTATATGTCAGATTAGTGCCCACAAGTGCCCATCGAGTATTTTGATATATATTTGGAAAATATTATGACATTTTTTTTCGCTTTGCCTCGCAAAGTATACGTATTGTGTATTGCTCACACTTTCAGACAAGTGGTAGCTGAAAGGTAATTCTATTACAAAAGAATATCTTCTTTTGAAGTTGCCCTCCGAGGGCAGCCAAGTATAGGGATTCTTTGTCTACCAATTTGCAAGGGAGATCCAATTAAGCGCATGCCCGACATATTTTCTCCTCGCGGCTTTGAACCAAGAACAAACGACTCCCGTTTGCAAGATCTCCAGGGCTTGTACCTCCTTGGTTAGATCATGAAATGTATCACTATGTTCATGTAGCTGTACCTGACAAGAATGTAACTCTTTGTTCCTTCAATCAGGTATGTGTTGGGTCATGAAGCGATGAAGCGCATGGCCTTATCTAACATCCTTATCTCTGGTATGAAGGGCCTTGGTGTAGAGATAGCTAAGAATGTGGTCCTAGGTGGGGTCAAGTCTGTCGTCATTCATGATGAAGAGGATGTCACCATTCAGGACTTATCGTCTCAGGTTAGGAAGAATCTTTAACCCTTTCATGACAGAAATTATTCAACTCTTTGATCGCCTTGTTACGTTATTGCACAGAAAAGTACATTTTCTCCTGACTTTTGAAATAATATAATGTAAATTTTTACTTTTCAAATTCATTAGGCTTAGCAAGAGCATTAAAAGGAAATCTAATTGCTACAATAAAACAACTTTTTAGAAAAGCTGACTATGGCAAATCATGAGTTAAGGGCTTATTAATTAGCTTTCCTTTTGCAAATTGGCAATACTTGTATTTTTCTTTTCATTTTTCTGTTGTTTTTAATCCGTAAAAATGTGAAATTTGTTGCACTTTTATAATGATTGCCAACTTGCATGGAAATGTACTTTTTGAATATGTAACAACGTTGCCAAGTTTAGGATTTTATGTTGAAATGTTGTTATACTGAGTACTCACCTTTGCACATGTTGAAATTGGTATTGAAAGAATTGCCTTGTTATATAGCCACACCTCGTACCAACGCATGTCGTAACGGTACGTAACAGGACTGAACTGCACTGAATATAACCAGTCGATGAGATATTTGTGCTTCTTTTTTTACCCCCACAGTTCTTCTTCCGTGAGGCAGACGTAGGAAAGAACAGAGCAGAGGTGACTGAACCAAGGCTAGCTGAACTCAACAGCTATGTGCCTGTCTCATCATGCAAGACTCCCCTCAATGAACAATTCATTAGCAAATTCCAGGTAAGCTTACTCACTATTTTATAATGAATAAATGTAGCGTTGATATACCGCATGATTATTCTAACATGTTTTTAAATTGTGAAAAATGAGCAAAGAAAGTGGGATTGCAACAGAATTTAAACCAGATACCTGATTGCTAGACTGATGTCTTACCCACTGAGCTAAGGCAAATCCAATATCGGTATTCGTCCCAGCAACCCCGTATCTTTCAATGCTGGATTAGTCAAAAGTTCTCAAAACCCGATATAAACCTGAAGGATAGAAATGTAGTGTTTAGAACATAAATATGTTTACAAAATGTGAAATAAATACTTTGATTTACTTTGACCATGTCCAGGTGGTAGTGTTGACCACGAGTAGCCTTGAAGCTCAGCTTATGATTGGAGATTTCTGCCACTCCAAGGGTATCCATCTGATCATTGCTGATACTAGGGGTCTATTTGGTCAGGTCTTCTGTGACTTTGGAGATAACTTCACAGTGTATGATAACACTGGAGAAGAACCAATGTCTGTTATGGTGTCTGCTGTATCAAAGGTACGTCCATCAGTTACTGAGATTCCATGACAATTGCTTTGGCGACAATTGCTTCACTGCCAATTCCATACACTAATCAAATCACCAATTCAACCCTGGACTTCACACTTACTCTACCCTAAACCTAACATAAAACTGTATTTCGACCTTAACATAAAACTGCATTTCAACCTTAAAGCTGGTGTATAGTTTCGGGAGAAAGAAAAATTAATTTTGATTCACATTATGATATATTAAGAAAGATTGAATCCAAGAACTATAATAAAGCAAATTATAGTACTAGAAATCTTGTTTTAGTGTCTTTATTTCATAATATAAGGATAAACAAGATAAGTCGGGGACACGTCTCAGGTTAGTGCTCTCGTGGAAAACCAATGGATATTATCTTGTGTGGGTGTTACACACAGAGCGTTCGCACTAATTCACGCCGTAACCTCCGGCGTGCTACCCTGTCAGCAGAAGTATAAACGGCAGTTAAATTACCCTTCATTCAAACAATTTCAATGAAATTCATCAGAAATAATGGAAGGAATGTCACAGGATCTCTCACACATATCTTTTAGTGCAATGTGGACAACATGTAACTACATTTGATCGGTTTTGTGCTAATTCCTTTTGTGTTACCAAAAATATACACCAGGTTTAACACTACACCTTTGGTGAAATAAAGCCTAGAGCAATTGTCACTTGAGCAAATGTCGTGTCACTGTTATTGAAGATTTCGCATTTCACTTGAATGCAAGTTTATGTAACCTTTTAATATGATGGGAAATCCTTCCTTTTACTATTAAAGCCCAAGTATAGTTGTAGTAGAGAAAATTGCATTTTTAAAAACTTACTCAACTTGTCCTTGTATTGTTCCAATGACGTATAAATACATGGGCAAGTAATATAACAATGTACCATGCATGTCTTTTCATGATATATTATAGTTAGCATAAACATGGGGAGATGTTCTTCAAAATGAGGCCATACTTCCATCACTCTCACCTCAGAACTCTGGGCATGCCACACCACTGCTGACTGGTACATGGCGTGGGTGCATTCTGTGTTTATCAGTCTGTGTATCAATAGCATATACTTTGCACACAAACCACTGCACATTGCACTCTCCCCAGTGTGATCCTGTTTAGGCACGGCCCTTCAACAGATCGATTTACACAGTTTTGTTGCTAAATTCAGGTCTTAGAGTGGAATTTATAACAAATCATTTTGTACACAGGAGTTATTTGAGGTATCAATTCATATTATTCTGCTATGGAAGTAAAACAAAAAATATGTTCTCCCAAAACTATACATGAGCTTTAAGTTGGATCAGAATATAAAAGATTAATTTCACTAAGTCTTCAATAGAGTCTGAAGATATGCATTGCCTTTGGTAGATAAAGAGTTTACAAATATTTCAGAGAGAATCCACACTAAGGAATCACCTTATTAATTCTTCTTCTATTAGACTTTTTAAATTTTGTAGATAAACATTAATAATTATGATAGAGATAAAGTGAATACTTAATTACTGGATCTTCTGTTTGCATGTTTTAAATGCGTGATTATGTACAATGTTTTGGGTCTTCTCTAAATCATTTAAGGCAGGACTCTGGTATTATTTGCACCTCTTCCTAAAGCTTCATCTTTGTTCACTCTTAGATGATGCCAAAGTGAGGTGCAAGATTAATTATGTTCCTCGCATGCAAACTGCTCTGTTCTGTGGGTTGTTTGCCGTACAGGATTCATACATGTCAGATTTTTCAAGTTTTGCCATTGCCCATGTACTAGATTCTCCAGTTCGGATGTGCCATAGATATAATAATTAGTTACAATTCAATAGTTTTAATTATGATTGCAGAAATACAGTGAAACAACAATTTATTTTTTATCTTTTACAGCCATATGTTTTTTTGTTTTATTGGGTTTTTTTTGTTTGTTTTTTTGTTTACATCTGATTGATGAACGAGGAGTAACTTTCTGTGCTCTTTTCCTTTACTATTTTGCTATCTTGTAGGATGAACAAGGTGTTGTAACTTGTCTTGATGAAAGCCGTCATGGTTTTGAGAGTGGAGACTATGTTACATTCTCAGAAGTACAGGTAAGTTCAAAGCTAGTTGCATCTATTATTGAATAAAATAATTTTCACCATCTTGTCTTCTTAATTTAAAGATTTTTGGAGAAGAAATCAAGTAAGCCTCATGGAAGTAATAAATGATTTACCTGCCTTTATTGATATGCTATTCCTTTACAATTTTTGCATTTCAAAATAATTCTTTAATGGTTTATTCTACAATCTAATCATATGTAGAAGGGCATGAGGTATATTGACTTTATTTACAGGTAATCTGATATTATTACTTTAAATAAATAATGGTAGAAATTGCACATTGTATGAATATCATAAATATTCTATTGTTATTTGATCTCAATGCAGTCTACTCTAGTTATAACAAACACGGATAACAGGTATTTTGGTCTCAGTTTAAAGACATAGTGGCTTCAGATTTCATGGGGGGTGGATCATAATTTGCGGACCCCAGACTTTGTGAAAAGCGCTGGAAATACCCGTCTTGAAGCTAAAATTCTTGACCACAGCAAAACAATCGGTCCCACCCTGGACAGCTTCGGGCTTTATCGGGCCAGGGAAAGGGAGATTTTACAACTTTACCAGATGGAGGGATGGATGGAATAAACAAGGCATTACATAAGACTGGCAGTGGTCCGATGATGCAAAGCAGCTGTTACAGGGTAAACATCCATGGTGTCAGATTACCCATTGGAGCTCCAGACCTTCTGTCTTTAATACACATCTGAATGCTTTTCTATATATGCTCTCTTATAAAAATGCATTTTATAAATAAGATATTATCATCTGGGTATGTGGCTTATAGGCTCAGTTTTAGTTAGAACTAGGTAATTGACTTTGTCCCGAACACCTTGTTATAACATTAGTGGAATGTGTAAATGTGTCTTCTTTGGTACTTTGAATGTAGGGTATGACTGAGCTGAATGGATGTCAACCAAGGAAGATCAAGGTGCTTGGGCCTTACACCTTTGGTATCGGTGACACCACTAACCTTTCAGACTACAAAAGGGGAGGTATCGTCAGTCAGGTCAAGATGCCAGATACTGTTTCCTTTGTAAGTCACCTTCAAAATATTCTTCCAGATGGGAGAGAAGGGGGTGTTTTACCAAGTCGTTTCGTAAAGTTATGAATGATTTTACAAACGAGTGGAAGATGTTTTTGTGTGCTATACTAATCACTTTCCAATAATTTGGCACAAGAAGTGATCACGAGTCATTCATAAAGTTGTTTGTAACTTGTGAATGGCTTGGTGAAACACCTCGCAGCTATGTTGGCTAAAAAGAACATTTAATTGAATGAGACCCATTGAATATGCTATGACTTTATCTCAAAAGGTCCATGTTCAGGTTAAATAACTGCCAACCATTCACATTTTGGAGGAATAGTTCCTCAACTTTTACTTCTAATTTAAGATTGCAATACCTGTATATTCCTGAATTTTCTGAAAGATGATGTGTAAAAGTACACACGATCCACAATTGTCTTAATTTTCAATAGAGAGATTCCTCAGATTTTTTATTTTTTGTGTGTAATATATCTTGCAAGGCATCTTTCCTAAAGCTTCATCTTTGTTCTCTATTAGATGAAGCCAAAGTGAGATGCAAGATCAATCATGTTCCTCGCATGCAAACTGCTCTGTTCTGTGGGTTGTTTGCCGTACAGGATTCATACATGTTTGACATCAAAGCTCAATTTCATTTTTGGCAGTTCAGAAACAATTAATTGAGGTGTTTTGCATATTTAGATAATGTAATGAATCATGCTTGAAAAACATTGGATTGCTGAATACATGCAAATTCCACATAATGTCTTGAAACTGATTGTGTGTTTTGAGGTTAGCAACTTTTATCTTCAAAACTCTAAAATGTGTAGCTTTCAGATAGCAATTACACCTCTAGCAGACGTATATTGGTATTACTGTATTATAGCCCTAAGCTTTCCAAAGTACAATTAGTCTTATCTAATTTTTGATCCAGACTGTCCTAAAGGGGAAGTTCACCCTGGGTTTAATTTGGTCTTTAAAAATGCCGAAAAATAAAAGAAAAATACGGATGAAAGTTTGAAGAAAATCGACCAAAGAATAACAAAGTTATGAATATTTCAAGTTTTGATTATGTGACGTCACGTGCGAGCTGCTCTCCTATGTGTTATGTAATGTAAATTCCATAAAGTGTCATTTTCATGAAGCATTATTAGTTAATTTTACCTTGTGCGATCGATATTATCATCAAATCATGTCATATACATGCCTCTAAAAATATTGAAAAAAAACCCCCATTCCCTTTATCAAGAAACATGAAAAAAGACAATTTATGAAATTTTCATACACAAACTACCATTAGGATGAGTGCATCGCACGGACGTCCAGAATCAAACTTGTTAAATATTCATATTCTTCGCTATTTCTGAGGTCGAATTTTCTTTCAACTTTCATCTCATATTTTCTTTTATTTTTTCTGATGTTTTTTTAATTTTAAAATTCCTAGGGTGAACTTCCCCTTTAAAGGGCTTTTCATACTTCTATGAAATAATTGCAACTTTATCACATTGCAATATATGCTCATTATTCTGAAGAATGTATTCTTCTGTTCTCTCTTTCTTTTGACAGAAATATTCGACAGTCCTAGCAGAAGAACCAGGAAATGATTATAACTGATTCTTGCAAATTACCGCC
>CALNVZ010002100.1:38359775-38372730 GCA_940671915.1 Paracentrotus lividus
ACCATAAGCATTTAAAAAAATAACAACCATAAGAAAATTGTTGCATGGACTATTGTCGGTGAACGTCACATACAACAGTTAAAAATAAGGATTAGTCGCTAATGTACATCAAAAATGGAACAACGAAAAAAATTCCACTTATTGCAAATAAAAATATTCTTATGCCAAACCAAATACCATATACTTTTGCCAGTTTAAATTCCATTGGCACCACCCTAACCACGATATTTCAAGTCATCTAAGTCAGCATTCTTTAGCATTTATTGGTGTTAAACAATATTAAAAGTATTCTATTACAAGATTGATTAAGAGAATCCAAGAGTAGTCGCAAAAAAAATTACAGTTATTAATTTATGTGACTTTTTTGGTTATTTCACCCCCTTATCATGAATTAAATGTCATTATTGACCTTTAAATACAGAAATATATCCACCCTTCTCCATTCAGTGAAAGTATCAAGAAAAAATGTCAAAAGAATCTTGTATAATTTGATTTTTAGTGATTTTTTTTTTATGTAGTCCCACACATTGAATTTTAATGGCGGTTCAAGTTCTCAAGGAAATGAACGAAATTGAAAAATATTTTTTGAAAGAGTTTTATGATCCATTAACACCCATGGCATTAGATAAGTGATAGGTCATAGAATAAACATCAGAGAGACATTTTTAATTTTTGACAAATTTCCTAGTTGGCATGGAATTGCCCATAAAGACTTATTTTTTTTTACATATTCCTTTTTGAATGGTTTTCAACTTAGGGCCATGAAGAAGTTTTGGCATTAGAGTTCAACCAGACACTTTCGAGAATCACAGCCATTTTCACTACCTGAATTCCTTAGAATGAATGATTGATTATTGAATTTTGTGGCATGAAACTTTCTTGATTCTTGGCCCTTGAGAAATTTTTGTGTTTTACGGTATGTAAATTGCCACAAAATGTCGCACACTGCTCCAAATATATGTATTATCAAGTATTAATGGGCACCTTTTTTTTTTTTTTTTTTTTTTTCAGAATTATACATTTAATGAATATTTTAAAATGAAGGAAGGAATGAAATGGATAGAAAGTTCTTTGTCCAAAATTATGTTGAACAATCTTTCTAAATTTACCTATTTTTTGTATTCCCAATTTATAGGATGATGCAGCCAAGCTGATCTCCATAGCCAATGATATCAACTCCCAGGCCTCGGGTTCTGCCAAACAGGAGTCTATTGATGAGAAACTTATCACCCAGCTAGCATTTAATGCCACTGGTGATATCTGTCCAATCCAGGCTGTTATTGGGGGCATGGCTGCTCAAGAAGTCATGAAGGTAGGCTTGTCTCATTGGGAACACAGGAAGATTTTCTATAGCATACCATTACTCATACATTGCCAGTAGTGATATCTGTCCAATCCAGGCTGTTATTGGGGGCATGGCTGCTCAAGATATCATGAAGGTAGGCTTTTATCGATGGGAATTTACAATGGGAATAAATCGTAAATTGTAAATTATGAAGTTTGGTAACAAAATAGCATGTTTGATTTTCAATAAAATCTCAAAATATACATTACAATTGAGAAGTTGTGAAACTTGTGAAGTGGCATTTTTCATAGTGATTAGATTGACTGTAAAAACATGTATCCGGTACAACAGATAGGGGCAAATCATATTAGAAATCTAGCAATTCCTATTGAAGTCTCTTAGGTAAAGCCTTGCCCATTATGTTAATCACAGAAAATGCTGTGACATTGATTTTGTGTTTCTCACCTACATTCATGTTTAAATCTTTAAGACATTCTTGTTAATATTTTAGTGTTCTAATGTGGAAATCACACTTTCTTATTAATCTGATATTCTGTTCTCTTGGTAGGCATGCAGTGGTAAATTCAACCCTATCAAGCAATGGGTTTACTTTGATGCCCTGGAGTGTCTACCAGAGGATGACAGCTTAACTCCATCAGAAGCCAGCTGTCAACCGGTAAGTTAACAATTAAGATTTTGCTTTCTTTATGCGTGGTTATAAAAGCAGTCTCAAATTCTGTTGATGCTGAAGTTTTTTTTTTCCTTATCTGAACAAATTTTGATTCATTTTGTATCTAGTTGTGACATGAAACCATAACATTACCATAAAAACTATTTCATATCATAAAGCATTTACATTTGTTTTAAGTGAAGTACTATGATATACATGCAGATTGGGGTGATAATGATGAAGATTAGAAAGTAATATCTTGATATATCTTGATATATCTTTTCCAGTTGCACAAAGTCGGGGAAAGTCATCAATTTCTTCCAGACAGTCGGGGGGGGGGGGGGAATTGTTGAAATGTGATGAGCTACCAACCATTCCTGAAAATTTATAATTGTTACAAAATCTGGGTTACAGTGTAAAATGGTTATGGAATGATTTCTGCTTGGGAAAGACTGGGGATTTGGAAATTATATACATGAAAGTGTAAGAATTTTGTGTTTAGAAAAAGTGAAAATCAGAATATTTTCTATGCCTGTTTAATTGCAAGACAAACAATGAATTAATCTGAATCTTTGTGTTTCTAATTTCAGAATAATAGCAGATATGACTCCCAACAAGTGTTCTAGGTTCAGAATTTCAGCAGAGAATGGCTGCCCAAAAATACTTCATGGTAATTGAAATATTTTGAATATTATCTTTGTAATAATATCTTGATTTATTACAAGTCAAAATGACATCTGAACTCAAATTTTTAAAATGTCAACCTAGGATGTTGTTCACATTTGATGTCCATTTAATATGGAGTATATATTCTACTTCTAAATAGAAATTTAAATTCTTAATTAAAAAGAATATTATGGGTTTTAAGAACAGTTTTTGTTCATTTGATGTTTGCAGAGCTAGTGTATTCCTTTGTAGGTGAAAACAATTCAATATTTAGATGGTTGTTATTTTTGTTCAACAGATTTCACTAGAAACCTTTAGCTTACAACTGAGGAAAGTATGGATTGGTAATAACCCAAATTTAATGTGATGAAATTGGAAAAATAAGTAGGCATTAGACTAAATGACAATTAGCCCTATGAGTATTGAACCAAGTGATATTGACCAAACAGCAATTAGGCCAATTTGATAGTAGACTAACTGGGTTTAGCCAATGCCATATCAGACAATTTGCGATTTAGAACATCTGCTAGTAGACCAGGTGGATTTATACGTCAAAATCGACGAGCCCCTCTAAAATATTTTTTTCTAAAGTAATTCTATCGGGCCTGAGAGTAGTCATAAAAATAGAATTTTTATTATATTCCTTGTGCCGTACCAGGTTGGTGCAGGAGCCATTGGATGTGAGTTGCTGAAGAATTTTGCCATGATGGGTCTAGGTACTGGAGAGCAAGGCAAGATCTTCATCACAGACATGGATATCATTGAAGAATCCAACCTCAACAGGCAGTTTCTATCAGACCACAATGTACAGGTAAATATTGGTACCATTTCAACTCCTTCTTCTAAGTTTCTTATGAATGATTGTTCTATTTAATAGATCTTATAAATGTTTTAGAATGATTGTTTCTGTCTGGGACCGACATTACCGTATAAACCATGTGAAAGATGTGATTGGCATTCAAACCAGGGTCCGATCAAAGTCTGTTTGTCTGTTGATACAAAGGGCCAAAATAAGCATCACCACTCAACTACTGATACCTCCTGATCCTCGTACTTTATCCCTTTTATTCCAGATGTATTCATCTTGACAGAGATGGATGAAATGGAATAGATTTAATCTAGTTGCACAGTGTTCTGCATTCTCAAAAAGAAGATTGAAGGCTGGCTAGGGCAAAGTTTGATCATTCTAGTTAGTAAAAGTAAATATATACTGCATCGTGTCCATAACACAAAGGTTTGCAATCAACTGCAAATTGGAAAGAACCCTTCTTATTGGTTCCTGGTCAACAAGATGTGCCTGCAGCAATCACCTTGATCGGCCATTGCCCTTGTGCGATTGATTACAACCTTTTGTGTTGTGGAGCCCAGATAGTAGGAAGAAACTTTTGCTCCTGATGTATTTATTTAAACTTTTTTTTGCAATTTTCAGAAACCCAAATCGGACACTGCAGCCAAGGCAGCCAAAGAGATGAATCCAGAGGTCAACATTGTATCACATCTGAACCGAGTAGGACCAGAGACAGAGAACATCTATGATGATGACTTCTTTGAATCCCTTACAGGAGTAGCCAACGCTCTGGACAATGTTGATGCACGTAAGTCATCCTAGGACCCCAAATAGGACTCTAGGACCCCATCTCACCAACGATACCAAAATCAGACCTTTAATAGACCCAAACGATTGATCGTTGTCATACAGGTCATGTCTGACTCTTTGTTGGTGATGCTTTTCCAAAAAGCTCTGTCTTATGCCAGGCGGCGAGCTGTGGCGTGAACGAGGCCTGTTAATTTTTTTATGCCATTTGTCCATCTGTACATCTCTCTGCCTTGTCTCCAGTTATTTGAAATGAATTATTGCATAATTAGTTTTTCAATGTTGTAATGCTGTTGTGTGTAAATGTTACCAAAATATTGCAATTTCCAAGAAATCAATAACCGTCTCATAAGTCATTGTTATGAAATAGCCTTGTATTGAAGTTAAATGAGGTTAAAATTTTATGCATAAAAAAAAGGTTTTTGTAAAAAATGAAATCACTGCAGTAATAGCCACTTCAGCAGTATTCTTTTGATCAGCAAAATAGAATAAATCAGCTTTAACCCTAATCAGCCTGGGGGGGAGGGAGCCATCATGAGCCCCCCCCCTCGACATTTTCCCCGACCCTCCGTCGCACGAAATTTTCTGATCGCGCCGCTTGCTGACTTTTTACTTCCAAGTCTCGCGCATCTTTTGAAACTATTTTCACAAAAATCAGTCGTACCGTTACGACACTGCACGATTTTCAAAAATATCTGTCAGACCGAAAATGGCTCAAAAACGTGATTTTGTGTACAAAGTCAATGCAAATTGAGTTTTCTCACCTAATCCATTAAGTTATGATTATTTTCACTTTCATTGGCTGAAATCAATATATTTTAGCATATTTATGCTTAAAAATGGTTCTTAAATGATTTTTGCGCAAAAAAAAAAGAAAAACAAAAGGTCGAAAAAACAAAGAAATACATAAGAAATTAATTTTGAAACGAGAATTTTTTTCTAGTACAATTGTTAGGTATGCTACATGTATAAGGAATAATAATACACAAAATTAGCATTCTAGGAGCTTTATTTTTTCAATTAGAGCAAAAAGTATGATTTCATGCATAAATTAGAATAATTAATTCATATAAAAAAAATTAATATTATTTTGGAAAAATTAACAGCGCAGTCTTGTAGATTACATGGCTCACTACCATCGTGCAAATTTTTGGCGCGGTCGTGCGATCGGCGGCCGAGATCTTAGGGGGGGGGGGGCATCATGGCCCCCCCCCCCCCAGTCTTGACAGCTACCAAAACACCCCAGTCTGATTAGGGTTAAAAAAACTGAAGATGTTGTCATTCTGTGATGTATGTACTCTTACTCTTACCATCCACCAGGTATGTACATGGACAGACGGTGCGTCTACTACCGCAAGTCCCTGCTGGAGTCTGGTACCTTGGGCACCAAGGGCAATGTCCAGGTGGTCCTACCGTACCTCACAGAGTCTTACTCATCATCCCAGGACCCACCAGAGAAGTCCATCCCCATCTGTACCCTCAAAAACTTCCCTAATGCCATCGAGCACACCATCCAGTGGGCCAGGGACATGTTTGAGGGCCTCTTCAGGAACCCTGCAGAGAATGCTGCTCAGTATGCCAAGTAAGTGCTTTCCAAAGTCCTTGAGGGCCCGTTTCTCGAAACTCTCATAAGTCTAAGTTTGTGGACATCCCGTTGAAATGAGTGTTAATTCTAAAGCGTGTGTCCCTGGGTTGTCCAAGAATGAAGACTTATGACGGTTTCGAGGAACAGACACCATGGCATTGAAAATGATGAAGAGTTTTCATTGATTTAAATGTGATCAGTAAAGTGTAAAGAGCAATATAATGCACATTTGGAACTGGTGGAAACAATATTGAAACTAATTTTTGCAATGCCTTCTAATACTATTAAAATTTGAAGGTGAAGATTTGACTTGATTAAATCTTGGCCTCTGTTGCATACATTGTTAAATGCAATGATACACAAAGAAACCAAGAAGATATTATAATTTGTTTTTTACCTTTACTTTGTAGCAACTTGTGTGTCGTCTCTTTGAGACTGATAAACCTTGAACTTGAACTTGAACTTGAACTTGTCAAATGTGCAGGCTCAGCAATGATTATTGGCTTGAATCTTATGAAATCAACTTCTTTTCTTTGTAGTGAACCCAAATTTATGGAAAGGACATTAAAGATGCCTGGCTGTCAACCAGTAAGTGATATTGATGTTTAAATTTTCTTACCTTATTTATTTATTTTATTTGTTTATTTTGCATTATTTTCAGCTGGGTAACTCCTTCAGTGGAATTTACACTGTCAGTAATAATACTTCAAACTTGTATGAGAAAACTTTCTGATTCTTGTATAATCGGTCTTTTATAGGTGTAATCTAAAAAAAAAATTGTCACTTTGACATTTCAAGAAGTTGTAAAGTTACAATGATCTACTTGCTATGTTTTCTGGTCCCAATTTTAAAGGGATCGAGTAACTTTCAAAAACAAGAGCAATGAGATCAAGATTAATAAAATTATACTGTTCCTACAGTAAAAACAAACTACTAAAAATTTCAGATCAAATGGAAGTCATTTACTACCTTAAAACTGTGTAACAAACAATGCCAACCATACAGCCGAACACCAGTACCCTCTGCTGCCAGGTCACTAGGCCGCTAGGAACGGGGGCTATACAACAGGAAATGGGTTTATGTTGTGTTTTATAAACCATCCATTGTTGGTTTATAAAATTTGAGTATGAAATCATTGATATCTCGGAAGGTAAAGCAAGCAATTAGCTTGCAATTTTGAAGAGATACCAGACTGACCAAGGTGTTTATAATTATGTTGGCAAAATAAGCTAAATCAAATAAAATGTGATTTGAATATCATTCAATGTTACTGCATCCCTTTAAACAACCGTTTACTAGACTAGTTTAGTCCCTACCGTGCCATTCTGACGTGACTGAACTGTAGTACATTTAATAATTATGCCATTCTTACAAGATTATGTATCTGTCTCTTACCCGTTTAGATTGAAGTTTTAGAACTGTTAAAGAAAGCATTGGTGGATGATAGACCTAAGTCCCTGGAGGATTGTATATCATGGGCCAGACATCACTTTGAGGGACAGTATGTCAACCAGATCAAGCAACTTCTCTTCAACTTTCCTCCTGATCAGGTCTGAATTTTCACCTTGTTTGTTTAATTTATGTTCCAATAGATTCATTTATTGTCTAGGAATATGACATTAATGTTTGTCTGAAATTTAATACCTACAAAAATGGAAAAATGACATGCAAAAAATACATGTTGTATGATACAAATTATGGGACAACTTTTGAAACTAACTGCACAAATTTTGTCTAATCTTTATTATTATCAGATATGAACAAATATATTTGGGATGTAAGTGTTTTTTACAAGGGACATTGAACATTCTTTTAAAAATAATATTGCTTTGAGCAGAAAAAATAGTAATTTGCTGCAAAACTAAACGTACCAATATCTGAAATGTAATTAATTAGCTTATATTTTTTAACGTTTGAGCTTGCCATTTGCAAGAAAGAATTAGGTAGCACATGTTACCTAATTGACTACATTGTTGAATGAATGTAGCCATGGTTATGAGATGTGCAAGATTAATCCTGTAGACTTTGCTGAGACTGCATCTCTTTCTGTAGCTTTCTCTTCATACACTCCAGGACATGTGTATATCTGTCTTTCCCTTTACTTGTGTAGACATACAATTTGCCTTTGTATAGAAAGAAACCTTTTCTATAAATACCATAATTTTGTTTTCCCTTTATCTTATTGAAACTGTAAAGTTATAGATCATGTGCAATTACTATTATACTTTTTAACCTATGTCTGGTCTTAAATGTATGTGCCACTGTAGTATTATACACATCATGTGTAATTATTCGCCCAAATGCAGTGTAATTACTGATAATTATGAAACCTTATAAACTATATTTTTATTCAAGACATTTCATTTCATTTCAATTCAATTATTAATGCCAGGTTACTTGAATTCATAATTCTTTATTGTATTGATATTGCCCGATTGATTGTGTGAACAGGACACCGTAAGACTTACAGACTTCTGCTCTCTTGTAATGTACACATTTTATGCATTTTTATCCCCATGATTCTTATTGAAATATAAAATTTAAATCTGCTGCTAATGTAAAATTGCATATTTGACATGGATGTTACTTTTTCTTACAGACGACCAGTTCAGGAGCACTCTTCTGGTCAGGGCCAAAGAGATGTCCACATCCACTCAAATTTGATGCAGATGATGTAAGTTTTCAAATTTTTGCCTGTCCATAATCAACTTTTGTCAGAATTCTATTACGACCCTAATCATTGATTTTGCACTTATGCTGTTTCTTGAAAATTTTAAAAACAATACGGACCTAACAGTGATAGTATCATTAATTTGGAAATCATGTCCGGTATTCACAACTTGCATGACTCTTTAATATCATTTTAAAAATTAAAAACAAATCTACTTTGGAGGCTACAAATTTATGTGCCATGCAAAGGGGAAACATGTAAGTCTAATTTTTCTTTGGAATATCATGTGATGACACAACATTTGTTTCAGGCTTTATTTTGTCTAAGATGTAGGTTGAGGGTTGCAAAAGGGTTATATGTCATTTTAGGGTTAGGCTAGGGTATAGTGTTAATTGAGTCACTTGATTACTATATGGAATTTACAGTAAAGCAGTCATTGCTGGAACAAATTTCATGGAACCACATCATGTTACTATTCATGCATTCTTTCTGCCACATTTTAAGATAGCGTCCTATGTGTAATTGGGCGGCCATGTTCAATTGGTAAGCTCATTAAGGGATGGATGCTACATGAAACCTAGGATTGCCTTACCGTCTACTGGTCATCAGAATCTGTGTGATTGATTGGTGTGTCAGGCAACCCACAATTCATGTCTTTAACATCTTGAAGTCTGTAAGATTGACTCCAAAAATAGAAAAACATGAAGTTCTTTTTGTATACTCTTTGAATCAAAATATGTTTTTGAAGTATATTTGAATGCTTGAAAGTATGTTGGAGATAAAGCGTATTTGTTGAATAATGTAGTTTCACTACTTCATCTTGCTTTCTATTTCTTAGTATTTCCCCTCAAAATTATCCTCTATCCTTCAGATTTCTTACTAATTTCCTCAAAAACATTTTCTTTTAATGCTTGTGATTCGTTTGTGGACATTTTTCCTTTGCTTTTTAATAAAAGGTAATTTTCTTTCAAGCAGTGTACAAGCTACATTAGCAGGCACTACCTGTGATCTGTGACTTTTGAAATAAAACATGAAAAAATTGATATTTAAAGAAACGTATTGTGTGTGGTGACTTATGGGCACTAGATTGAGTGGGAGGCATTATGGTCCCCCTTCAGATCTTCGCCACCGAGATCTAGTTTAAGACTGTATGGTTACTTTTTCAGAAATTAAGTTATGCCCCAAGCATCAAAATTATGCCCCCATAATCAATCAAATTGTAAAATGCCCTCATTAATGAACACCTGTCCCCCTTTATTTGTTTTCAGAGCGACCATCTGATGTACATTATAGCCACCAGCAACTTACTAGCAGCTGTGTATGGATTGGAAGGTAGCCGTGATGAGAGTTTCTTCAGGAAAGTCTTGGCTTCATTAGATGTACCTGTGTTTACGCCCAAAGCAGGTAAGTTATCTGCTTGTTTGGTTGAGAATGCTTCCCAATTTAATGTTTCATTTGCAGGTACTGTCCAGTTATAAACATTTTGTTTTATAGAGATGTATCTCTGTTCCCTTGCAAATCCCCCCCTCCCAAATCTTTAAATAAGGCATTATTTAGCTATTGTATATTGCCTGCCAAAATTGTTTAGCAGAACATTATCAAACAAGTTTTTTCCCATGTTGGTGCAGTGGAGTGGAATCGTTTGCTGCATGATGTAAGGCAGGCACCTTCGAAACCCACATTTTCTGCAAGATTTGGGAAAGTGACCCGAAATTAGGCAACACCCCTCATGAAATTCCATTAGTAAATGACTTCACACCCCGCTTCACACTCACCTTACACAGTCTATCTATAGTTATAACCAATATTTGTATACCAATAACAAATTTCTCGTGAAAGACACCATATGGTAGCTGACTCCACTCCTCTCCCTTGAACTATATGTAGTTGACAATAAGTTTCTTGTATATGTTTTGTTATTGTTTTTTGTAATCTATTTTCGTTATTGTATTCCAGGGCCTCTAAGCATAACAGTGTTTACCCACTGACAGAGTCACCCTGGTAAAATAAGACGCAATAAATAAATAAATAAATAAATGTATTTGTAGTAAGGTACACTCAGTCTAAATATTTTTTGATTCTATGTGAAGTTATTTCCTGCCATTTCCAGGATTTAAGATTATATGTAAAAGCAATGTTTTCAACTAGCCCCATCCATACTCTTTTGTGTATTGTTTGTATGTGTGAAGATAGCCCTATTCATGTTCCCATGTGTATTGTCTATAGGTGTGAAGATAGCCCCATTCATACTATTCTGTGTATTGTTTTATAGGTGTGAAGATTGCAGTAACTGATGCTGAAGCTCAAGCAGCAGCTGAAGCCCAAGCAGATGAAGCTCGTCTCAAGGAGCTTGTTGATACCCTGCCAACACCAGAACAGCTCAAGAGTATCACTATCGTACCACTTGACTTTGAAAAGGTACGGCAGAATTATTTGTACATTAATTTATTTGAATACAATGTACCACTTAACTTTGAGAAGGTACCCAAAGGGGGTTTAATTTTATCAATGTTTATTTGTAAATCAATTTAATTGTGTACAATGTATCACTTGAATTTGAAAAGTCAAAAACTGAGGTTTTTCTTGGGTTATATTCATCAACTCTAAAAGGAAACAGGAGGATTTTTTTCTTTTTTTTGAGGGGGGGGGGGGAGTGGAGAGCAGGTGCTGTGAGCCAATCCACAGATTAGATTGCTTGTCATTTCTACAAAAAAATAAACATATGAAATGTCAGGTCTTTTCCTCTATGACTTGTTGCAAAGGTCTTGTGGGAGATAAATTTGATGCTCGTGCAAACGTGGGAAATTTCAATTAAAAACTGTAATCAAGCATAAATTATCTCTACCGAGGGTGGCAACAAGAGAAATAAATATCTCAATGAATATTATCAATAGCGAAAAATACTCTCCATTTCACTTTAGTTTATAAGGATATACAAACTTAAAACCCTTAAGATTTCTGTCTTTAGATTCCCCAATCTTGCCATATTTTGTGATGAATCAATGAGATCTAAAACATTTCCCCCTAAATAGGATGATGACACCAACTTCCATATGGATTTCATTGTAGCAGCATCCAATCTGAGAGCTATGAACTATGACATCACTCCTGCTGACAAACATAAGGTGAGCACAATAAAGGGGTTCCTCACTCACCAGTGGAAAACATTTGGGATATTACCCTTTGCTATCACTGGCAGCAAATTGTTCAAACTGATTGTGACCGTTTTGCAAAGAAATGTTGATCATGATAAACAAATTCTTTGCAAGCATTTGCAACTCATTAAAAACTTGTCACAAATGTTTTCGAACCTTTGCGAAAAGGTAAAAATCTGTTTTCAATTCCTGACAAGCCATGATCAAATCTCACTAACCTCCAGTTTCACTCCATTTGTAAGCATGTCCTTGTGATAACAAACAAAAAAAAAATTTCAAATCGCTACTCGGTGAGATGCCCCCTTGTCCAAGTTGATGCACCATAGTCAGAAGCAAAATTGTGCATGATTGTATCCAAAGTTCTTGCAATGACATAAAATAACTAAGTTATTTTGAGCACATGTTACCTAATTGACTACATTGTTGAATGAATGTAGCCATGGTTAAAAGATGTGTAAGATTAATCCTGTAGACTTTGCTGAGACTGCATCTCTCTCTGTAGCTTTCTCTTCATACACTCCAGGACATTTTTTTTTTTTAAATTATTGATATATTATATTCAACTTGCATTTCTAGGTATTTTGTTAAGAATGAAGTTTCCAAACTGCAGCACCAAATAAATATAAGTTGTGTAATCTATGATTAATTAATAAAATTTGCTGGAGTTTTTTTTTTTTTGTGTGCAAAAATATTTTCTATCCAAATTGAAAATTAAATATGTACTGTAGTTTAACTTGTCTAATCTAAACGTTGTGAAAATGATGTCTTATATTTTTATCAGACAGGCTCATCCCTGTATTTAGTGTACTTTGGCTTTTAAAAGTTTTCTTGAAGGTTAATGCAACATACGAGGTAAAATTGATCACAATTTTTTTTTTCTCTGTATACACCAGACCAAGAAGATTGCTGGTAAGATCATCCCTGCCATTGCAACCACCACCTCAGTGGTCGCTGGTCTCGTCTGTCTGGAACTCATCAAGCTTGTCAACAAGAACAAGAAGCTGGAAACTTATAAGAATGGTTTTATCAACCTTGCTCTGCCCTTCTTTGGTTTCTCTGAACCCATTGCTCCTACCAAGCAGAAGGTTAGTGGAAGAGTGTTTCACCAATCACAGGATTCCCACAGTCATGGAAAATCCTGGAAAAATTTGTGGTTATAGAAAGTCAGGGAAAAGTCAGGGAATTTGGAAAATTTGTGAAAAGTCATGGAAAAGTCATGGAATTCAGTTTTCAAAATTTTGTGGGAACCCTGGGATGGCTGTGAGGGGAGGTGGAGGCCATCATAATGTGTCTGATTTTGGAAACCGTGCCAGAAAGGAAGTCATGGAA